>JAKWBJ010000532.1:382500-1060000 GCA_023159175.1 Wohlfahrtia magnifica | reverse complement strand
ATTATTATTATTATTATTATTATTATTATTATTATTATTCGAAATACTCTATAATTTCTCTTACATTTTTAATAATTACAAATTTTCATTTCTTATTTACTCTATTACAATAATATATACTCTATTACAATAATAATACAAAATTTTCTTCATTTTTTATATTATTTTTTAATAAATTAAATAATAATAACCCTTTATAAAGAAGTGTTTTCCGTACTGGTGTCTGGCTAACATAGTCGAGTGGAGAGATGGTCACTCTTTCAAGTGGTAATGTCCGTTGAATCCTCGGATTCCTTTGTCAGTCTAATTGTCCGAACTCCACCGACGTCTATTTCCATATTGAGCTGCTTGGTGGTCTGTTTGCCCCAAAGTGACGACAGTTTTCTACAACATGGTGGTTATGTGTACAACGCACTGTCTCTGTTAGTCCGATATGAATAAGGAATAATCGAGTCCCATGTATCCGGTCGGAAACCTCATAACGACGTCTTTGGGTCGTGGTGAATCGAATGCTACCAAGGTCCAGGTTAGTCTGATGGAGACACCAAAATCTGTCCCGAAAGGGAGTAGTGGCAGAGAGATTCAAAGGCGAGCACCTCTAAAGCTGCCTTGGCCCGCGCCGGCAAAGGAGCGGCGAAATCCCCTGCATCAGGCCTTGCTAACCGGTACTCTGGGCGGCAGGTAACCCTTTGCCTATTATGAATAAGAGAAATGTAAACAAGTCTTCGGTCTCTCAAACTTCACCGCCCCCTGCCAGTGGAAGAAATGCGAACATGATTTAAATTTCTGGATTTGTGCTCTCAAATAAGAAAACGTGCTAAAGGCACATAACTCCTGCCAGAAGGGCCTGCCTGAAGCGACGTGCTGCTGAGCCTTTCATGGACAAATTTGGTAAGAAGCCCACAGAATCTCTAACTTCTGAGAAACTTGCTTCCCTCAACTGGACCAAATCTTTTTTGGCCGAACAGCCTAAGCAACCCCCTCTGACGTCAAAGGTCGCACCTAAACGGCAGCGTTCGGAAAAGGAGGACCAACAGCCCGGGACTAAACGTCCGAAGCCATCAATGGATGCGTCCTGTAGTGAGGCGGCCAGAGGTCATCTCATATGAGCCATCATCGATAGAAGCGACACTGATTACTCTATTTCCCGTAAGAACTAGGAATTAGTGTGGAAGAAGCTGATAGGAGTGTTCTGGGAGTGCTAAGGGAAAACCTAGGCCTTTCCCCTCACTGTGACCATGCTGGATGGTATCGCGGGCGCTTAAAGCTCATGGCCTGCTTAAACGAGTGGTCGCTTTTGCTTCTAAAGCAGGCGATCGCCCTTTTGGAAGGCCTATGGGAGGGCGCTAGACTCGATGTTGTGTCTCTTGATGAGATTTCACGTTGTCCTATGATCATTACCACAACTCCCGATGAACCCTCCGATAAGAGGGAGATCCTGGATCTCATACGTTGTGGTAACTCTGACCTTCCTTCACATGATTGGATGGTTGCTGAGGTCTCTGCATCTTTCGATAGAACAACGGGTGAGACGGGTCTGTAAGGGTAGGAAGCAACCAATGGTGGACTTCTGACCTGGGCGACACCCGTAGGGAATGTCGCCGGCTATTTAATGAGGCTATGAGTGGGGGGACTTGTCCACATATAGATCCTCATGGAATAGATTTAAAAACCAGATTAGAAGCCTAAAACGCAAATCTCTGCAGCAGCGAGGAAGGACACTCCAAGACGAGCGGGCTGCGGAAAATCTTGGAATCATTACCGGCGATCCCTGGTTTTATTCAAAAACCATGTGGAAGCTGGACCAAAAGCGGACAGAAGACTGAATAATGTCTTGCTGGATGTGCACTTTCCGGGCAGTCTTCCTATGAGGGAGCGTCACGTGGACGTGCCCTGTACAAATCCCATAGCCCGGATGGCATTATTCTTGCAGATCTTCAGAACAGCGCTGATTTGCTGATTCCTTGGCTGATGGTTATCTTTAACGCATTCTTGGCATGATCTTATATTCCTGAGTCTTGGACCGTGTGCAGGGTGGTATTTATTCCGAAGAGCAGTAAAACCTCCCATACGGGTCCAAAGGACGTCAGACCCATCAGCCTATCTTCTTTTCTTCTGAAGACTTTGGAAAGGTTGGTCGACTTGCATCTTCTCAGTACGATAGAACCTGACCTATTATCTGCGTCCCAACATGTTTACACTAGGGGCAGATCTGTTGAGACTGCGCTTCACTCGCTTGTGTGGTATATTGAAAATGCCCACTAGCACAGGGAGTATGCCCTTGTGGCATTGCTGGATATAGAGGGGGCCTTTAACAATGTGACACCGAATGCGATTAGGTCGGCTCTGATGGCACTGAATGTTCATTGTTCTGTGATAAGATTCATAGGGAGACTCCTGACCAAGGGGCACTACACTGGGGTGTTCTTTTTCCTCTCCTGTGGAATTCGACCGTTAACACTTTGCTCGTGAGACTTGATTCTAATCAGTTCAAGGCTGTGGCGTATGCAGATGATGTTGCTGTGGCTGCGTCGGAAAAATTTCTTGACACAATGTCGCAGCGCCTTTAAACATCTCTGGGTCGATGGAGTATACTGATAGCGGGTTGAAAGTTAGCCCGAGAAAGACGGAATTGGTACTATTCACGCGCAGGTACAAAAATCCGTCGTATTCCCTACCGCTTTTGCACGATGTTGAACTGTGGCTGTCGGCTAGCACGAAGTATCTGGATATAATCCTGGATTTCAAGCTATCATGGCTACAGAATACACGTGCGAAGACGGAAAGGGCGAATGTTGCGCTGTGCACTTGTCGTACGTCCGTTGGAAAGACATGAGTCTAAGTCCTAGGAATTCCAATTGGATATTTAGCACGGTAGTCAAGCCTATATCTATGTATAGTGCGGTTATATGGTAGAGGAGAAATGCACATATTACAGGATCTTTGATAGAGTTCTGCAGAGTGCGGCACTGATGATTACAGGTGTGCTCAGGTCCACTCCTTCGAGGGCCTTGTTGGTACTACTGAACTGGCTTCCAGTGGACCTGATGGCTAGCCAGATGGCGAATATGTACAATATGGTTAAAAATAGCAGGGCATGGTCGGACTGCGGCCATCTTTATGTACAGTTAGTGTCATTAATATTCGGTTTTTAAGTATATCGATAATAACACCCTGGCATTAGCGAAATGGATAGGTATTCAGAAGAATAGCAAAAACTTAAATAAATGTTGTCAGTATGAGTATTCAAATATATGGAAAAAATGGCTCTATGGTAACCCTGCAACCGTGATAAATCGATCAAAGTTTGTTAACCCTGTTTACTAAGCGCCATTAATATTCGGTTTTACCCCTTTTTATATGCTATTTGCAAAAAAACATGTTATTCAGCTACTTTTCCAGAAATATAGAGATACGTTTTAATAAAAGTGCATAACACCTCCTTTCTTGTATGTCCAAAATTCTACTTCACTGCAAATTATACAAATGGGGCGCAAAGGAAAAAACACTCCTTTAGAACAGCGAAAACTTGTTATTTTCCATTATGAAAAAGGTAAAAAGTACAAAGAGATTGCTGAAATTCTGAATATGAAACCAAATACAGTTGTGGACATTGTCAGAAGGCACAAAAATGAAGGAAGAATACACTTCATAAAGCAGACAGGTCAGCCAAAAAAATTGACCGAGCGGGAAGAAAGTTCAATTGTATGAAAAATAAAATCTAACCCACGCTTAAGTGCTCCCAAATTAGTCACAGAGGTGCTCAATGAGCTTAAAAAGAAAATATCTGCATCTACTATACGAAGAACCATAAGAAAAAAAGGTTTTCATGGCCGAGTAGCACGTCGTAAGCCATTGGTTAATTTACGCAACCGAAAAGCTCGTTTGAGTTTTGCCAGGGAGTACATTAAGAAGCCTGAAACTTGGTGGGATGACGTTATATTTGCGGACGAGAGCAAGTATAACGTATTTGGATCAGATGGGCGTGTAATGGTGTGGAAGAAGCCAAATGAGGAGTTACAACCACAAAATTTAAAACCAACCGTAAAACATGGAAATGGACATGTTATGGTGTGGGGTTGTATGAATTATGAATAAGGAATCATATTTAAATATCCTCCGTCAAAATTTGAAAGAAAGTGCAAATAAGCTTGGCGTTTTAGATTCTTTTAAATTCTACCAAGATAACGACCCAAAGCACAAGTCGCGTTTAATTCAAGAATGATTGCTCTATAACTGCCCTAAAGTTCTCCATCCACCTGCATAATCCCCAGACCTCAATCCGATTGAGAATTTATGGGATGAGCTGGACCCGCGAATCCGCAACCACAAAATAACATCCATTGAAGACTTGAAATTGCGGCTTCAAGAAGAATGGGATCGTATTCCTGCAGCTTATACAGCTAAAATAGTAAAAAAACATGTCAAACCGTCTAAGTTAAGTTATAAAACAAAAGGGTTATCTAACAAAATACTGAATTTTATATAAAACCATTTTTCTAATGTATTATTTGTTACTTTTCAAAGAAAACCGAATATTATTGACGCGCAATATTTTATGCCACCTGAATTAATTTAGTTTTTTTTGTTATATTGTTATTCTTCTTTTCTAAATACAAATGTGAATTTTCAAGTGTCTAAATAAACTATTAATGAAAAGAAAAAAGTGTTGAAAACGATATACATTTAGCTTAAGACGAATCAGTTAAACATATCTCTTTAATAAAACCGAATATTAATGACACTAACTGTATTTGGATACGATCCCTGATGGGATAGATTACTGCACACCCAAACCATTCCTGGATAGAATGTTCACCGTGTGTATCTCACCAGAGCCGGTAATTAGACCCGGTTCTGTTCAGAGGGGGTTGGGGGCGGTATCTGTATTCCTGTATACGGGGTGAGACAATCCTTTAAATTGCCGAACCACTTCACTATCTTACAGGCGGAGGTCTCGGAGATAAAGAGGGCAGCGGACTGATTGATGTACTACGGGGTATATGATTGTGATATATGAATCTGTATGGACAGTCACGCTGCGACCAAGGCGCTCTCCAGTGCCTACTCGACATCGCTACTGGTGTGTGATTGCCCGGGGGAACTTCGTTCGTCTGCCACATACCTGCGAGGGTGGGCTGGCTCTCTCTCCTCAGAAATGAGGAAATTGACCACTTAGTTGGGATGCCACTCTTCTCTTGCAGACTTATGGTCCTACGGTACATGTTGGGCAGGACACAGCTACAGTGGGATGATGAATCCACGTGCTCTGTATCAAGGCAAATCTGGCTCCTGGGAGTCTAGTGTGGGGATGCCGCGACATAGGCTACGAATTCTTGTGGCTGTGACTACTGGGCACTGGGTGGTTGGTGTGCACGGTAGGAGATTGGGTCTGCCGTTTAATGATTACTGTAGGGGTTGTCAGGATGAGGAAGAGGAGGAGACTGTCGGGCATTTCTTGTGCCAGTGTCCAAGTCTGTCAGATATTAAGACTGCTTTCTTTGGCAGTCCATTTCCGAATGCCTTGTCGGATCTGGCTGATGTGAATATTAGCAGGATCTCTTCTTTTGTGCATGCATTTGGTTGGTTCGGTTCGGATCGGGATGAGAACATGTAGGTTTTTCTTTTCTGGATTACTGTTATGGGTACCACAGTGTAATCAATAGGCTGGACCGTTGTCAGGCTACCTGTCGTAACTTACTAACTAACTAACTAGAGACTGATGCATCTCAAAGCACATCACATGCTGTCAATGCTGATAGCCTGTACAGCTGGTGCTGTTGAGCAACCATCAAGTTCTTCGGCTGCAAATGTGCATCCAGAACTTCAAAATTTGATGATCTGACTCTGAGTCAAACACTCTGACTTTAGTCGAAGGTAATGCTAGTGCCAGAACTGAGAAATCTGGTAGCACTGTTTTAGTAAGACACCTGAACGACCTCGAGCTAGAGAACACAGGTTAAGCTCACGTCTGCTGAACGCAGGGTGTTTGGTTTCGCTTTCAGCCGGCTCTCCGAGAGAGCAGACTTTCGAGAAGGCGAGAAGTTCAGTCACAAAGGTTTTGGAGCAGAAACGTTCTCGTTCTAAAGAACAATCCATCCCTGCGTCAACCAAAAGTCTAAAGGTTGGTGTCACCTGATCAAACCATCTTTCAATCGTATAACGGCTGATGTGAGACTTAGAATTGTCCCTTCGACGTCGTTAAAACCACTTACCACCGAGCAATCGGCTTAGAATTCAGGAGGCGATTATTGACGCCTTCATTAACCTAAAGAAACCTTGATTTGAAGGGTCCTTCCACAGACCCAGTTGGTGGCTTTTTATATATGCAACAACGGTATCACAGCTGCATGGATGCGGAACAATTTTGATGGTATCAAGAAGAAATGTGGGCTGAAGCGACGTCCTCCCTTCAAGATAAGGAAAAATGAGCGCTAGCAGAGTACTTCAGGCGAATTTGCACCATTCCAAAGGATCCGCCACCCTGTGCATAATTATCGCCGAGAAGAACAAATCAGTCGTACTATTGCCTTGGGTTACTAGAAGTAGAGATAGAGGCCTGCAGAACTTTTTGTTTAAGTCAATTTATGATAATGGGCAAGAAGCTCCCCGTACGACTTTACTTGTGAATGCACATTTCAACTTTCTTCCCACTCCAGAATTCATCACAAGGTCAGTTGGGAGAGACAGAAAGGTTTCATGATGGAATGAGGAGCACTGTGAATATAGATCACCCCACTTTCTATAGCAATGAAATTAGAAAGTCCAAGTGAAGGTCATGGAGGCACTACGGTGAAAATGTCACGGAGAAGACGGTTGCAGCTAGGCTTTAACTAGTTTTGGAAAAGGATCATTCTAACGGCATTAGTCTTCTTAAAAGGTCAGACGGGACTTATATAGGGAAACGCTTGCAAGCTCACTTTCCCGGCTCTACAAATCCAATGAAGGCAAGGAACCTATTTTACACGTACCATTCGGTTACGGTGAACAGAACGTCTATCCGTCTATATTTTTAGCAGCGATGAGGTCAAGTTGACCGTGCAATATTTCGAGCCCTTCAAGGCTCCGGCCTCGGATGACATTTTTCGGCTTTGATTCAGAAAGGCCTGGATATTAACCTTGACCTGCTTGTTCTTAGCACTGGATATCGCTCAATCGAAAAATCTATGGCGAAATGAGGGACTGAACTGTGTACTATATTCTGGGTTCAGAAAATGCTGATTAGAAGATGGGTTCTCTCTCCATTGCTTTGGTACCTAGTTTGAACGATCTTCTAGCCAGACTACATGAGTGTGGCTATGACGCTATAGGGTACGCGGATGATGTTGTGTTGTCGGATATTTATATCTGCGTGGTGTGATGCAGAGGGGTTGTCGGTTAATCCGAATAAGAAAATTGTTTCTTTTAATCGGAGACTAAAATTGAGCCTAGGGACTATTTCACTGAAGGGAGCCGAAATTGGGCGCTCAAAAGAGATGAAATGTCTGGAGGTTACCTCTTGACAGAAGTCTGAATTGGAAAAGGCATTTAAATGCCGTTCTGGGTAAGGAAACTAGGACAAAGGGGGTCTTGACTCTAGGATCGGTTATTGGTTGTATACCAAGATTGTTAGACCGATAGTTTTTTATGCATCGATTGCATGGTGATTCTTTGCATTTACAGATGCATGAAGCTTAAGAGGCAGGCCTGTGTGACCTTAACGGGTGTAATGTGAACTTTTCTCACTGCAGCCACGGAAGCTTTTATCTGGCTAAGTCCATGTCATATTTTCATTATGAAATCTGCGGCTCCAGGAGCTTTAGGTTTCTGTCGCGATGTGTTTTCTCAACTCTGTAATCTACAGGGCTCACATGAGCATCCTGGAGCGTCTAACCGACTGGGAAACCCATGTGAATGTGGCCCAGCGTTCTCCACCGAGCATAGCGTGGGATCAGAGGGGCTTCTTTTAATATATATTCCGCTAGTTAAGTGGCCCTTTTTTCGGAGTGTATGGACTCAAGACTGGTATTCGAGTGCTACACGAATTTTAACACGCTGGCATTGGCTACTTTGTTGGGTTCCAGAACACGCTGGTATTATGGGTAGCGAGATCGCTTACGAGCTGGCAAGGCGAGGCTCGGCCACTACTCGCGATGGACCAGAGCCGTACTGTGGTATTAGCTGGTCCACATCTAGGGAGCAGATAGATGAATGGGAATTCCGCTCGTCATATTGGGTACAACGCCTGGGTCTAAGGCTGCCAAAATGGCTAATGAGACTGTTCGCCTATAATAGAAAATAAAGAGAAAACTTATTGGCTTGCTGACGGGCTATCTAAAGTATCACCTCTTCAATCTCAATGTGGTACCTAAATCGGAGTGTTGCCTGTACAGGGACAAAGCGGACACGACGAAACATATTTTCTCTGTGAATATGTTGCTTTGGAGACGAACTTTTATGAAACTTTTCATTGGTACTGAACAGGTTCGTCAGCTACCCATTGGGGAACATTACGGTCTTGATACATAGAGTAGGTGATATTCTTCTGGTGACTGTTTCGACTGCTGCTTCCGGACTAATCGGACAGTTATCCGCCCATTGGTATTGAATAAATGGGATTTCTACTGCCGACGGCTATTGACCTGGTGGGTCTGATCCCGGAGTGCTTGGCGCAATAGATCTTTCAAGGTCGCAGTGTCACGGCCGGTTTGACCTCTCCCATCCAATTAATTAAAATTGAAATTAGGATATATAATCAGTATAGTTTTCAATATTTGAGTGAGTATTCAATATAATAAAATTGTAAAAAATACAAATTCTCAAAATCTGTTGCCTTAAAATCATATATGCAAGCAAAAAAAGTATTTAGATTAAGTTTCCACCGACTACAGAAGCTAATCGATTTCTTTCGAAAAAACTAAACACCGATGTTTTTCCTTCTTGGTTATTGTCGCAATTTACCACAGCGGACTCCATTTCTAATATTTTTTGTAGTTTTAAATACTTTAAATGCTTTAAATTTTAATACCACACCTGCGTTATAGTTCTGCACACAACATTTTATTTTATTATAGTGACGTCATACGAATTAGCTAGTGTTAATCATTATTTCATTTTAAATTTAAAGTAGTTAAAGGTAAGGGTGCATAACATCCGTTAATTTGTCGATAACTATCGTGTATTTAGAAATTTATTCGCATGCTAAATCGCCAGCTACACAACACGCTAAAACAACATTTTTCGTCAGCTGTTTTACTTGTGTTTTACCTATTAGTGCATTGAAAAATTATTCATATTCATTTAATTTATTCCTTTGCTGTCAGCTGATAACTTGTGAAAAATACACAACGCGTTCAAAGTTAACTACTTTCCTGTCGCCAACGCATTAAAATATCTTTTATGTAAATATTCTATGCAAACATCATACACTAGTTTTCCTATTTTTGACAGAAGTCTAGAGCTTAAACGCGCATGTACTTTTAACTTAACCCTAGAACCGTACTTTTTTTTTATACATAAACATTAACCATTAATCGAAACGACTAACATACATTTAAAACCGTGCCTATATACAAATTATCCATTGTATTCTTAAAAGTAGCTTTCTAACTTTGTTTGAATAGAAATTAAATAAGATATTAATTAACCTTCTTTAATTAAGAATATTTTTTAGTGTTTATTTAACTATTTTAATTAGCAAAAAAATGACAAAAAATTAATATTGAAATTTACAAATTCAGTTCACATTAAAGAAAACAAACTAAATTATAAGTAAATTATATAAAAATATATATGGTATATTCCATTTTTATTAGCATCTGTTGCACGCTTCTTCCGTGTGTTCTCCTTACGCTCTTACCACATTTCGTGGATGTTGAGTTTGTCATTATATGCTTTTAATAGGGACAAAAACCGTAAATCTTGCTTTTATTTGCTTAAAATCATCAATTAAAAAAATTTTTTTTTCAAACTCATTTTCGGCCTCCAAAAAATTCATATTCAATAAAAATATATCAAAATTTAAGATTGAATGATACATAAACACTAACCATTAGTCGCATCGACTAACACGAGCTTTATAATTAAAAAACACAATACTTATTGGAGAAATGTGAATGCTCACTAGAAGAAAACACTGGCAACAGAAAAGACAGAAGAAATCAAGTTGATCGTGCAATTAACTAAAAAGCTGCATAGGAAAACAAAGGCGATGTTAGTCGAATCGACTCAGGTTACGTTTCTAGGGTTAAGGATTTATTGACTGATTTACATATATTATATGTACATTATATGTATGTATATATGTTATTTGATATAAAAAACTAAACATTACCTTGAAGAACATGAACCGAAACACTTGCTGATCTGGCATTAGAAGGTGCGCAGGTATAATTACCGGCATGATGAAATCGTACTTTTTGTATGGTTAATGTACTAATAGACGTTGGCAGTGTAAGTCCAACTGGTTGAATAAATTTTATTGACTGAGCAGTTTTATTACTTCCCTTGCTAACGGTATCATCATTTTTAATTGGGTTGATATCTAATACCGTAGTATCCTTGTGTATATTAGATTTAACGAAGAACCCATTTTGAGTATCATAATTAACCATTTTGTTGTCATGATACCTGAAAATAAGAAAACAGTTATATATTCTTGTTATCCTTATAAAAATAGTGATTTAAAAATATATAAATAAAATGCATGCTCTTTATCAATTTCTGTTTTTTTGTTAGGACAAAGTTAAAAGATCCTCTAACTTAAATACAATACGTACATACATAAGAAGGTATGAAAGAATGTACAATATTTATAAATATTGTGGAAAATCACTTTTCATTTCTTAACATTTCCTGAAATGTTTTTAAACAGTGCACGATTTTCGCGAAATTTTTACAGTAACTCTCTGTATGTCTGGAAGGAATTATAGCTAGTGAAAATTTATTTGTCTATATCTTAGCAAGTGGCTCAAAATTTGGCCAAAATAGCTTCATAGTCAATAAAAATGATGAGTTAAATAATGGGCGGAATCAAACAAGCGGGCATGGTACATCCCATACAAAAAAAATATATATATTTTTGTGTATCTTGAGACCGGTTAAAGTGTAAGTTCCTGAGTTTGGTCTAAATGACTTCATAGTCAACACAAATCATCAAACAAAAAGTGGGCGGAATTGGACAAGTGGGTGTAGTACCTTCCATAGAAACTAAATATTCAAATTTGTTTATCTTGAGAACGGTAAAAGTGTAAGTTTCTGAATTTGGCAATACTTATGTCATTCTATTCTGTAACGAAAATCAGTATATTATCTACACTGATTGTATGAATCGAATAACGCTCGAGGAAAGTTGGGATTTATTGAAATTTATTGAAATTTATTTCCAAAACAAAGACAATTGGTCGGAAATTGCACGAAAATGTCGTACAAAATTTGGTCGCAGAGAAGGACCAGCAGTACCCGGTATACGCAAGTTTATTGCTAAAGTTCGTTTAACTGGTTTCATTGTTGATGCGCCAAGACAAGCGTGCTCGTACAGTGCGTATACCCGAACATATAGAAGCTGTGGCTGAGAGTGTGCGTGAGTATCCAACATCAACTCGTCATCATTCTTAAGAATTGAATATCTCATGCACCAGCTTACATCGAATTTTGCGAAAAGATTTGGTATGACGCCTTACAAAGTTCAATTGGTTTAAGAGTTAAAGTCGCATGACCATCTGCTTCGTTTTAGCTTCGGCAGATGGGCCAACGAGAAACTGCACGATGATGTCGATTTTGCCAAAAAAATCATCTTTTCGGTTGAAGCTCATTTTCATCTTGGGTACGTTAATAAGAATATTGCCATATTTGTGGCTCGAAAACCCAAACGTGGTCTTACAGAAGCTAATGCACCCATTACGAGTGACTGTTTGGTTCGGCTTGTGAAGAGGAGGCATCTTTGGCCCATATTTCTTTGAAAATGAGGACGGCGGAACCATTACGGTCAATGGAGACACCTATTTTACCATGATAACAGATTTTGCAACACATCTTATGCCACAATCGGTTTATTGCGTCAAACGTTTGGTGATCGTTTAATTAGCTGAAATGGTGATGTTAGTTGGCCGCCAAGAAACTACGATTTGACACCGTTTTCTGTAGGGCGCCGTTAAAGACAAGTGTTATGCCGACAAATCAGAGACAATTGAGCAACATTCGTGATGCCATTGCCGAGATACGACCCCATACACTCGAAAAAGTTATCGAAAATTGGTCCGATCGAATGGGGTAATGTGAGGCCAGTCGTTGCAACCATATGAATAAAATAATATATCATTTCTAATCGAAACAATTGTACTTCACAATAAAAATATAAGTTTGGAAAAATTTCAAACCGTTTTTGTTTTATTGCATTTTGAAATTTAAGCTTTTAAATGGCTCACCCGATATATATTGGGAACGGATAAAGAGTAAGTTTCTGAATTTAATCTAAATTTGTTTGTAGTCAGTCAAAAAATGAAAAAATTAAATATGGTGTCACCCATACATAACAAATAATAATTGTTATATACCTTGAGAACGGTAAGAGTAGAAGTTTATAAATTAAGTTAGAACAACGTCGTAGACAATACAATCAATCAATAACTGGGCGAGGTTAATAAGTGAGCGTGAAACCTTTCATTCATACTAAATATGGAATCTTGTATATGTGTGGAGAACAACAATTAAAGTTCGTTGTCTTTCCACATCAGCCAAAAAGCTGGTATTACACAAACCACACCAGGTATATATATATGAATGTGTATTTGTATGTATTTGCATATGTATGTGTGTATGTATGTATGTATGTATTCGATTTTTTTTTGGAGTTTTTACAGTATCTCGCCACCGCCTGGATAGACATCTTGACGTGATGTTGTGGCTTAACTGTCAGCTGTAGTACCTTTAATCAATGCGTCCGTCGGTGGGCTATTTTTGAGCCAGGGCTATCCAACACTTTTAAGGTCAGGGTGGTAGGTAGCTGTGCCGAGGACCTGTATGGCCAGTTAAGTTTATAAAGACAACTGGTCACTAACAGCTCCCCTCCGGCGCTAGAGCACGGATCGGTTGTAAGTTGTTACCTAGTACACGTACGCCGTCACTGCGTGAATGTCCATCCCTTTACTGCCTACTCCTGGTATCAGAAATGGATAAGAATTTACTTAAATTAAATGATAATATTAGAACATCTGTTCACGGACTGGTTTTGGATGAGGATAACGCGCTGGAAGAGCATTTCAATATTAATTCACTACAAGAATACAATCTCATCTTAGTGACTAATCATTTGATGCGTTATTTTTGTTTAATTTATATTTACATTATCGAACTTGTACCGCTAAAGTGAGCCAAATTATAATTTAAAAATTTTCAGTAGTGGCAAAAAACTTATCTGTTTAATGTGCACAAAAAGGGGTATCAAATGTATATGATGTAAGATTTTTACAGTGGGTAGGTATGACCAATGAATACCGTTTTCAAAATTACCAAATTTTGAGTCGACTCACTTTAGCAGTATAAGTGTGATAGGTACATTTTTGACTATTTGTTATAAAAATATATATTATTTTTCTTTTGTTTTGTTCGACATTCGAGATAAACGGATTTTTTTTAATCGGTACCACGATTATGAAAAACTGCGATTAAATGCAAATCCTCATCAGGTGTCACAAAGCTTTACCTGGTCCATAATTGTTTCGAACTTATAGCAACACATGCGCAATTGGACGTCTTTGGAAAAATTGGATGGAGAAGTTCATCAAAAAAATGTCAACACCTTTGTTATTCATCAAAAATGTATCTTTTACACAGCGCTACACCTGCGATTAACTCTGATATAATATCGGAAAGAACGTCAGTAAAATGAGAGAACTAATTTGTTCATATTAATGTTAAAGTTTGCCAAGGAGAACTTTATATCTGTTATAACAATTCATAAACTACTGATAGCCGTGAAAGAAACACTATAAGTGTGTTGTTTTTAATATGCTTTTTTAATTATGATTTTTTACTACATTTTGTCTTAGACGTCTTTTATTAATAAATTTATCACACAACTTTAAATTGCTCTTTTGAAGGCAACACTTGTATGATTTTTTCAGCATATTTGTAATGGCGGCCCTTTATGTACATATACATATATACTTTTTGACAGCTCATGTTATAAGATTGTTGTCATGAGATTTCTCATAATACTGCGATAACACTGATTTGAAGTCTTTATGTAAAATAATTTTCTCAGCGATTAAATTTGACGTTTGATAACAGAAAAATATTAGATATTATGTTACGTGTAGACCCATGTTAGTCCTTATTAGCTGTATAAAGTTCAGAATTTTCAAATGTACTTTTGTAAAATATATTTTATTAGGTCATAAATCTAGCAAACCAAAAACTTTGCCTTAAAAGGAAATGTTTTTTTTTTTTTTTTAGAATAAAACCATAATTTTAAAAGACTAAGTTTTAAATAAGTTCTGTAAACTTACAATTCAATGTGAAAACACTCTTAAAAAGATAATGAACGTTTTTGGATATATTTGCTATTTTGAAATAATGTAGAAGATGTTTAATTTAACATTGGTCATTTTCAAATTAAAAATGCACAATTTTTGATTTGAGATTGGCCGTTGTTGAATTTACAGTTTCCCACCTTGACTAGATTTTATGGAAAGGCAAAAAGAGTACATTCAAAAGAAAAGAGTATAAATGTTAAAAAAGAGTTTATTTTAAAGTATTTTCAATTTCTGCATTTTTAAAAAATCATTATATTCCATATAGTTTTATTTAAATCCCGAAAATTTTTTGTTTTTTGTAGACCAATGATAATAATAATAATGTGTATTTATACCATGTGTATTTATACCAGCAATGCTTGTTCATATTATTCAGATTCGAAGATTTACGGCTGTTTATTTATTCTCTTCGTGATTACTAAAAGAAAAAATATCCTAACAAAAATTTTTCTGAAGTGTGCCAAAATCAACTGCATCGCTAACCTTTATTACATAGTCTTTTAATTTAAATATCATACAGTATTTATTAATAATGCTTTTATAATTGCTGGAAAATAATTTTTGTTTTATTTTACTATAAAAAACTAAGAAATTTTAATAAATTAACAATGCTAAAAAAATCGTGTATCAAAAAAAATTCATACGCTTTGTTTTCATTATTCCAAACGGAAACCATAATTACAACAAAAAACATGTGTGTGAGAAACAAACTTATGCAGCGCATGTTTTAGTGTTATTTTTTTAATTTCAAAGAGATTTGGAAGGGAGCATAAATTTTGCTTGGTACACCGAGAAGTGTTAATAACAAGCTACATAAATTTATGCATGTATATACTTTGTATGAATACCTATTTTTACAGCATTTAAACTCAGTGTATTTATCATTTTGAGTGTTTCGCTCTTTGTGTACATCCCTGATTTATACATATATGTACATTGCGGCCGACACTTATGTGTAATAAAATCCAGCAATAACCAAACGCCTTACTTTGTGTGTCTGTGTTGACACAATTTCATAAGATCAATTTCATTTCATACGATATTATTGTAACAGTTTTGAACGTGACCGCTATTGTTGTTACGATAGAACCGCTATAACTTCCACAATACAACATAATGGTTAATCAGTATTAATTATGTACAAACACCAAAGTAAGATTCTTTATAAAATTAATAAAAGACAAAAAGTGTGTACTATTCGCACTGAGCGTAAAATTATATTATTATTTCATTTAAGTTCTTACGCACTAAAAAGCTTGTGTAATGGACGACCAAGCGTCGAAGAGCACTGCTTCAGTACCAGTACTGGTGCCATCCAGTCTAAATGACTTGTTAACGTTGAGATTTGCAAGAACGCTTTCAACTGCACGAACTTAAAATAATATACTAGGCATAGTTACTGATACTCTTTCAAGATCGGGCAGTGGTTAATCACTCGCCGGCAAGAGAGCAATTCTTGCAAACATTTCAGCTTATCAACAGGGGTTGTGAATGCTTGGTCATTCTTTATAAGGACTAGAATCGAACTAGCGCTATTTCTCAGTCTTTTAACGAAAGACCAAAAGCTTTTACTTAGGAAAAGTAAGAACTTAAGCACGAAGGCGATCATAGAGCCTTTTCGCATCTAAGTACTGCGGCGCACAAACATCTCGTCTGTGTGCGTAACGAATCAGTGTGGTCGCATCTATGTTGTGTCAATTCCTAAACGCTTCCCCTCTATATCTGACTACCAGTTTGCACGTCTGATTAAACAATATTAATTTCTGGATTTAATCGTAAGCTTTTGGATGCGATAAAGATATTCATCCCCGCCTTATTATGTTCGCGACCATCTCTGCAAAGGCATCGACATTTGAAGGAAGGAAACAAAGCGGCCAATAAAATGCTTAAAGCCGTAATTAAAAATAGAGCGTTTCACAGCCGTAGTTTAAACCACATAAAGAATAGACAATGAAAACGAGACAGAATTTGCACAATGATTCAAATTGGTGAGAGGTACAAGAACTTCAACTACATATTTTTCATTGGATATGACTGTTGTGAGAGAAAGACAACGATATAAAAGAATCCGTATGCAGTTAGTTTTGCACTTTTCTCCTAAATAGAGAGGAACTTTTATTTTTGAAACTATTCTTAGAACTCCTTTTTGTGATGCGTTTTTGAAGAATTTAGACGTACTCTGTACAATATTACCCAAAATGTGAGAGAAATATGGTCTCATTCATATTATATTCGTTTTCATAGCTTCAACATGTTCCTCGAAGTCCAGTTATATATTTCCAGGCGTATTTTTACTATTGTCCAAAAATTCTCCATTGTATTGAAATTAGGGCTTTACGGTGATCACTAATTTACCTTAAATTTCTATTACAACAACCATTCTTTGACAATTTTAGCGTCTGGCTTGGATCACCATCTCACAAAAAAAATGACTTTTTCTCTTGGGTAAGGGTTTATGCCTCCAAAAAATATTCCTTGACCCCAAAACATGCTATTTTTATATTAAATATTCATAACACAAATGTTACTTTAAAGTAATCTTAAAGAAGGTAGCTTCCAACTTTAAAATTCATAAAGTTAACGTACATAGGTTTAACAAAGGAATTTTAAGCCAATAATTGTTTTTGCATACAACATTAAGGAATTTTGCTTAACAAAGGCTTAACAAGCTATGTTAATTTTTTTTACATATGGCCGTCATTCACTAATTGCGTAAGGTGATTATGCGCGGCAAATCACTTAACGTACTGGCCTTCTGGAGTTCTACGGTCAAAATGGCGTAGCTAAGATGAATTATGAACATTGAAAGCACCAGCAACAACAATTTCTATGTTCAGATTATTCACAAGAATAAATCATATGGAGTCTGGAAGAGTGTCGAATACTCGTTTGTTTCTATAAAAAACCCGAAATGCAAAAGTTGTGCCCTGATTCTGAACTTAGTCCAAAGATAGTTAAATTCTGCATTATACATGCCAAAAGGTTGCTGGCATTGGTATACAACTTCATTGCGAATATACAAAGTATCACCCCGATGAAAACTGAAATGGGACAGAAGGTGATATCTAGGAATATGATAATCCTGTGGATTAGCATTTCAGACACCTGGGTTTTCCAAAAATCGGAAATATTCAACCGATGGAAACAAATGTGCTCATACACAGAAAATAAATTTGCCCTTATCACCCGCACATTGCAAAAATCAATGCGAAAGTGTCTTTCCATTTGGTAAACAACATAAAAATAAATGAATAAAATTACTTAAAATAATTAAATATCGAATGAGCTGAGATCACAAGATTGCTGGTAATTGAATATTTAATAGCCAGTGTTATAATATACAAGTAATCCAACAGAAATCACTCTCAACCCATTCGCAACAAAGATTAAGCTGGCGAGAATGATGGAGAAAAATATGCCAATTGTATTGGCAATCGGTGTCATAAGAGCCCCAAGCTTGGAATGAACATTTTCACCAATCTTATCATTAATGTTAATTTCCCGTTTCATTTCAAATAGTTATTGCGTGCTTTGTAATTGCTATTCTCTTATTCTATGTTTTTTGGTTTTGTCAATATTGTTACCTTTTAGCATTTTTAAAACATTTGAGTTCGTTTTTATTGCGTTAAAATAAAATAAAACTCTATTTTTATTTTAGTTGTTTTACAATCTGACTCTTTCTTTATTAATTCCACTGTACTTTAATACACCAAATTCGCTTTTAAAAACACTTTTTACTTGCGCTTTAAGCAGACTTTACTTCTGGACAGCCAATTCAAAATTAGCTAACTCACCAGCCGCAATTCGCCGCTTTTATAGTATTTCATCTTAGTTTAGAATGTTCTAGTACGGACACGAATCTTCGATTTTTCAACGTTAATTCTAATGTTCTAAAATAACACAAAAAGTAACCGATCTAGGCACATGTCAGCACTCTTAATTAGAGCGGGTAACTTTAGAAGTTTTTAAGCCTTGACACAAGATAATAAATTTTTTTAGCTAAAAGTTTATAATAAGCTCTGACGTGGTGAATTTTGTCTTTAGCATTTTCATTTTCGTAACAATATTAATGTTAACTCTTCTTATATGAAGTTGTTTTGTTACTTTGTTTTAATACTTATATGATCTTGATTTTTTATTGTTGGTATGCTTTGTAAGACGAAACCAAAAAAAAATACATAATATTTTTAAATTTATTCTCTTAATCTCTTGTCCTGTAATTATGTTCACTGAGTGTTTGGTTAAATTGAATTTTTTTGTGTGTTTTTGTCTTGATTTCTCTTTTGTGTATTAAGCTTTCTGTTTTGTTCTATTGATTTTCCATGTGCTTGTGTTTGTTTTTATAACGTTATTTTGTGATAAATTCCTTTATAAGTTTTTCTTTTTATGTTCCAATTTATTACGTGAAAACTCTTAACATAGAGAAGACAATACATTTAACACACGACGGACTGCCGAAACGACGTGTTGACAGACCTGCCGATAGAACAGTACTCCCCAAGTTTTTTCAGTTGTTTTTGCTGTATAATAATGAAGTATAATACTGTTTTCACACCAAAAGTTAACACCTGGCTTAAACATTAAAACCATAAAGTAAAAACCATTGCGTTCACACTATAAGTTTTCGTAAATCTAGTTTCAACTTCTATTTGGTCTGCAGCTGCTGCAGCTGTTTTTGTTTCTATAAAAAATTAAGAAAATTTTTGAATAGAAAAAGTATACCAAATACATATTTCATATTTTGTAAAAGAAGATTAATACAAAATGAACAAGGTCTTTAAAATCAAGTCGTTATGTATTAAAATCATTAGAAGTTTCAAAAAGAAAATAATCACTTTTGTTTACATCAACAATGGATAAGAGCAACAAAATAGTGAACAGTTTATTTTTGTTTTAATTTTTATTCAGCGCCATTTAAACTATCAGTTGGTTTAATATTTTAAGTTGGTAGCACTGAATGTAGCACATCGAAAACAAGGTTGTATTTCATAAAACCTACTGAAAATCAATTCAGAAATGGTTTTATGCTGGTTTAACACAATAATTTTGTTTAGTAAAGCCAGGTTTTAAAGTTAAAATCAATTTTTTCTTTAAAACCACTCAGTGTGAAAGCACTATAAGATGTGATCTATAAAGTTAAAACTCTTAAAAAGAATATAATCTTACCAAAATACAAACTCTGGAACTTCTGTAGCTTTTCGTAATTTACATTGAAGTCTTAAAGTTGAGCCTTCATCTATGTGTATATCAGGGGATCCAGTTATTTCAGCCTCCGCTTCTGTAAATAATAAAAATATACGCTTGCATAATTAATTATGACCCCAACTCAATGAAAACAAACTGAACTAAGAACAATAATAAAGTGAAAGGATAAGCTAAAATATCTGTACAGTTCTTAAATTATTTCCGAGACACTATAAGAAGATGCAAGTTAAAAGAATTTGTTTGCTTTTATTTGTAAAAGTGATTTAATGACAAAGGCCTTGATTGACTGGCTCACAAATTTCATTTGCAACTTTCGAACTCATTAAATTATCGCTTTTAAATACCTAAATACCTACAAAAGGTAATTAAGCGTGTTCGTTTAAATGCCTTTTTCGTATAATTTCCGAAAAATATCGGAAGCTTTTAACGAGGTATTTATCCGGTTATTACTGTATATAACTATTGTTGGTAAATAGAAACATATTTAAAGCTAATCAAGTAAGTGCAATATGCAAATGGCGAGGTTTAAAATCCTCAAACTCTTTACACTAATGTTTTTTATTTGGAGTTTGACAGTAAAATGAAACAGCAAAATTAAACAAATTTGTTACCATATCTTTATATCCTTATTAATCGAAATTTCGTTTTTTATCATTTTAAATTTTGCAGGTGGCGTGGTGTTGTGTTCGCTTACAGCACAAACAGCCCCGGTTCGAATCTCTGCTTGGACAAGAATAAAAAATTAAGAGGCTTCAGCCCCCTCCAGATAACTCAACACTTAATTCCCTAAATTAAGTGGGTCCAATTAAGGGATAATATTGCGACAATTGATATTGATATTGCGATATGAACGAATATTTTTCTTGTGATTAATTTTAGAACACTAAAGCGGAGAAATAATTCAAGTTAAAATTATTATATATAAGATAATAAAAAACCATGTTGCTGACTTTAACGTTTTTTTTATATAATATACATACATATTATTACGAAAATAAAAATACAACACTGCATTGTGGGATTTTGGTATATTTTGTGTCACCCTGTCAATTTGGTAGCACTGCAACATCAACCATCTTGAGAAGATGGTAGATATTTCCTTTACCTTTCAAACTGGAGACAATTAAATATATAAATGGGCTGCTTTACCTATACGTCAGTTAGTTATCGTTTGGCTGTCGTAAGATAAAGACGTGTTAAAACGGAAATAAAAGTGTTGTATAAACGAATATGAAGTGTTGCATTAAGACAAACAGTATAAAAGTTATTGTGTACTAAAATAAAAACTGTAAAACAACAAAATTAAGCTGTGTTTATTTTATTTTAACGCAATTTAAACGAACTTAAACGGTTTAAAAAGGTTAAAACGTGACATTGGTGTCAGAAGTGCAATCCCACTTCTGACATAAAATAAAATAAATAAAAAATTTAATAAAAATTAAATAAATAAAAAACGAAGGAAAAAAATGAAATTCAAAGAATTAAAAGTGGACAGGCTCAAACGCGAATTAAATAAATTAGAGATTTCCACAACCTGTAATAAAACCGAATTATAAAAACGTCTATTAGAGGAATTTCTGAGACGCTGTATAGACATCGATACTCACGATTTGACGATGAGAATGGTCTTGAGAAAAGTGCCGCTACAACAACAACTAATATTGACATTAACTCATTGCTCGCAGCTATGATGGAAAAAAGGCAAGTATTGGCCATTGCACATGAAACTACTAGAGTCGAGAATCAAAAGCTTTTGGCTGTGGAAAAATAATCTTCTAGAGCTGATAACGAAAAGCTTTTGGCGCAGGTAAAATAATCTTCAAAAGCTGATAATGAAAAGCTGTTGGCTCACGTACAGGAAACTTCTAGAGCCGAAACCCAGAATTTTCTGGCAAAAATTGAAACAAAAATTGAGGAAACTTCTACTGAGGTACGAGCAACTTCTAAGCAACTTAAACACAAATTTGATCTGTATCGTATGGAATTAAGGTGCCGAATGCAGAAGACTAATAAATCATTACATCCCTTTGCAATGGAGATCGAGAAGTTGGTTCCAGGGGAAAATCACCCACTAGTAGATCATCTGAGGACCGAAGACTTCGTCAACGGCTTACGAGACCCTGATGTTAAACTAGCTGTATGTTCAACACAAAAAGGCAACCTTTGCATATACTGTGGCGTTCGCACTAGCTCAGGAGACAGCTTGCACGATATCAAAGCCACAAATACACAGGATACGTAATTTCGAAATTGTGGTAGAGAAAGATGATGAAATCAACAAAATAGAGGAGATCGTGAAGCAGCTCCTAGCTGAGCAGAAGTCAAAATTGATATGTTATAATTGCGGAAACTAAAACAAGCTAACACTGAGGAGCAAGAGCTAGCTCCCACAAGCGAGGGCCCCACAATATCCATATCAGTGATACAGCTGTGACGACAAAAGTCAGCGCGGCTTCGTTTTTGAGTCCACAAGTTGTATCAGGCCGAATAGTTATTTTTTTCTTAGTAGTAAGTTATATAGTAGTATTGAATTATGTTATTTTATTGTTCTTTTTATTTTATTTGTTTTACTTTATCATATCTTTGTTGTAAACTTGAAATATTTTCGTTTGTTGTTATAAATAATATTAATAATATGATTGTACTTTTAAATGGATATGTTTACTAGAATAACGGTATCAACACGTGATCTTACTGTGTTGCGACCGATTGTGTGTTGGTTTGATGTTCGCTCTCACTCTCGCAGCTGCGAATATTGGTATGATGTTCGATCTCATACCATTGTCAAGGGTATAAAAGAGCGAACAAATGAAGCAAAAGAACAGTTGGTGCTCAGCTTCAGGAGGGTAAGCTTAGTTTGGCTTGTGGTATTCCGAGTCAAACTAAATAATCAATTTTGAAGTAAATAATATTACTTGCTACAGTAATATTATGCCTGACATCAACTCGTGGACGACGGGGACAAGGGTGATTTTCCATCGCAGTGTGGTAATTCACTGCGACTGACACCACTCAGGAGGCGAGATATCTCGATCACCATTGGGGCATCCATGGTGACCCAGATATTTAGCTTTATGATTATAAGTAATAGCTTTGTTATTTACTTGTTAAATAATCAATAAATTATTTATAATTTTAAATAGAAGTGTTTTAATTTATTTTCTGTCTGACACTGGACCCCGCTGACCTACCCCAGCATCCGAGCGGAAAACGTGTCGTTACACAGCAACCTTATGTATCTTTACTATGGGTACCGGTGCGACACAGTCTATAATCAGATCCGATGTAGTGAAGAATAAGTGTGAGAAACTTAATAATATCAGACTACGAACAGCTACTGGGGAGTCTGCCACCGTCTACGGAAACATTGAGGTGAAAGTGACTATAGCGAACATTACTGTAAGCCATATTTTTATTGTCGTCGATATTGTAGACGAGGTTATTATTGGTGCCGATTTTAAGATAGTCCATGGTATCAATTTGAATATGGGGCAACAGATAATGAGTTGGCGTAATGTAAATATACCTCTTGACGAGGGATACCAGCATCAAATGCAAGCTAGGAGATTAGTTGCTATCAAACAACAAAAATTACCAAATCAGACTGAATCATTGATATGGGCGCGCATGGAGGAAGATTGTGAGGACAACCAATTGTGGCTGGTAGAACCAGCAGAAATTAAGATGGATTTGCTATCAGCAAAGGCCCTCGTCAAATCTAATAAAAAAGAATAGTCTCAGTGAGAGTGCTCAATATATCAGGTCACGAAAATTTCATTTGTGAAAACTCCGAGGTAAGACAATGTGCTCTGTAGAGGCGGTAGTAAAGAGCAAACAATTGACGGAACCTGCCGATATATCAGCCAAGGCCCATCAGGTATTTGACAAAAATGTAGAGAAATGGGTAGCAGATCTAGCAGCTTCAGAAAGAAATAAAGCCAAAAAACTGCGTATTCGCCATGAAAAATAGAAGTCAAGGTAAAACAGCTATAGTCAAACATGAAATTTATACTGGCGAAGCGAGACCGATAAAACAGGCACTCAGAAGTATACCTCTGGCGAAGCGTAATGAGGTTAAGGAGCTGGTCAATGAAATGGAGAAGAGTAGTGCAATTGAACTATCATCGAGTCCTTGGAACTCACCCGTATTCTTAGTTAAAAAGAAAGACGGTAATACAGGATTCTGCGTAGACTTCAGAAAGCTGAATGATGTCAGTCAAAAGAACAGCTACCCGCTACCAAGAATTGACGATACGCTCAACACGTTAGCTGGAACAAAGTAGTTCTCTACATTGGATCTGCAGGTAGAGATCGCAGACAAGGATAAGGAGAAAACTGCTTTCAGTGCGAACGGTAGCTTATGGTTTAAAGTTATGCTATTTGGGCTCTGCAATGCGCTGGTCACATTCGAGCGGCTTATGGAGTGCGTATTATATTGGAAGACTTGTTTGGTTTATCTCGACGACATAATAATGATGGGCAGAACTTTTGACTATCACCTCAAAAATCTGACAGAAGTTTTGCAACGAATATCGAAGGATGGTCTAAAATTAAGCGTAAATAAATGTTCATTGTTCCAAAAACAGGTAAAATATTTGTGGCATCTAGTTACAGCAGATGGTATTTCAACAGATGAAGATAAAATACTTGCAGTAAAGGACTGGCCTCGCCCCAAAAATCTTCATAAATTACGTAGCTTTTTGGGACTCTGCACATATTACAGACACTTCGTGCCTAATTTTGCAAGCGTGGCAGCAGGCTTACAAGAGCTCACAAAGAAATCTTAGACATATCATTGGGGAGAGTCACAAGAAAAGGCGTTCTAGACACTAAAATACCTATTGTGTGTGGCACCGGTTTTGGCGTATCCAGTCCCTGGTGAAAAATTCATCCTTGATAGTGATGCCAGTGGATATGGTATTGGTGATATTATTTCGCAAGTGGTCAATTAGACGGAGAAAGTCTATAGCCACACGCTGTCAAAGCCTGAACGGAATTATTGTGCGACTCGACGTGAGCTACTGGCAGTCCTAGAATGTATAAAACATTACCATAAGTACATCAAAATTCAACATTTTCTGCTAAGGACTGATCATTCCGCACTGAGATGATTTATGCAATTTAAGGATCGTGAAGAACAGCTGGCACGTTGGATTGAGCGCCCCCAGGCTTATGACTAGCATTGAACACTGACGTAGCATAAAGTACCGAAATGCTGATGCTCTCTCACATCGGCCTTGTAATTTGGAATGCAAACATTATGTGAAGGCTGAGCGGAAGAAATCCATCATTGATATACGGCCAAAGCAAAAAGATGCAAACGAAGATTGGTCAGGAGCAAAAAGGAGTGACCCAATGTTGACAAAGATTATAGCGGCAAAATAAGAGGACAGACGGCCCACCCGTAATAAAATATCAGCATAAGGTCCTCTTACCAAAGCGTATTGGGCATAATGGGACAGTTTTAAATTGATTAATGGGTGCTTACATCGCCATTGGCAAAGTGCAGATGGCAAAACTGTATCCAACCTAATAGCGGTGCCTTCCTCTAAAATGAAAGAGGTCTTAAATGCTTAATGGAGCAAGCGGAGGACACCTTGGGGTGACAAAGACTCTGGAAAAACTAAAATAACGTTTTTATTGGGTTGGATGTCAGCAAGTAGTGGCAGATTGGATAGCAAACTGTACCCACTGTATTGCAGCTAAAGGTCCAGTAAGAAGAAGCAGAGGTCTGCTGCAACAAGACAACTCGGGCGCACTATTCGTGCGGATAGCAATGGACGTAGCAGGCCCTTTCCTGTGAGTAATGCCGAAAATCGTTATGTTCTAGTCGTGATGGATTACTTCAGCAAATGGCCAGAAGTGTATGCCATACCCAATCAAGAGACGAATACAATTGTAAAAGTTTTTGTGAACAACTATGTATGCCGCTATGCATCAGGGTAGAAATTTCGAGTCCGCTATATTCAAAGAAATGTGTGAGATATACGGTATTAAAAAGATTCGAACGACGCCGCTTTACCCGCCGTCTGATGGAATGGTAGAAGGACTTAATCGACCCTGGAGGTATACTTGCGAAAAGTAGTAAGTGAGCATTAGAAAGATTGGGACGAACACCTACCGAGGTTTCCACTAACGTACCGATCAGCTGTCCATGACTCAACATGTAAATCCCCTGCCAAGATTATTTTTGGGACTGAGCTAAAACTACCTGGTGACTTAGAGTTTGGTGTTAAGCCTACCACAGAGCGGAATGCCACTTACGCTAAAAAACAGAATAGCCTCAATGAATTTTACGAATTTGAGCGCTTTAATTTCATTTGTCTGAAATATAATAATTTAAATTATATTTATGCGTCAGTTTAAGAAAAAAAAAATCATTAAAAAATAGTAATTCTAAGATATAACAAATGAGTGAAAGAAAATGTTGTGAATAACATTGGCCCTAAACCATGCTTGAGAGAAGAAAATAGTGACTAAAACCAAAGAATTACCAAAGTTTATATTAAAACAAAAGCTCCTCAGAAGCAATACTTGTATTTTTGTGAGAGAAACGTATGAATGATTCGTTGTCAGTAGAAGTACTTCTAGGAGAGAAAAATGTAAGTTAGAATTGTTCCACCAGAATGCAGCTTTGGTCTATTGTAACCAAAGTGGTTAACGTAAAAGACACTGAGGTAAACAACATAGCATCGAAGGCTCTTTGAAAGACATCATTGAGAAGGAAAAGTTTTGAAATAGTAAAGTGGAAATTGTTGGCAAAATTATTGAGATTCAATATCAAAATTTGTGCTGTAATACACCAGTAAAATCTTTCGTTTCCTGTGTTTCTGGACATATGTACCTTCACTAAAAATTTTCAAAAACTGTTTAAGTGTTTCAAAATAAAAACCATATAAACACTAATTTTTTAACTATTAATTTTTACTAGGGTAACAAAAACACCAAATCAGCAATTATGGGCACTTTTTCCATACAAAAGAACTAGTAATAAAATGGATCTAAAGCTCCGAATTGAATCCAAATCTACTAGTACACGACTAGAGCCAATAGTACTATTATTTTTAAAAACACATTTAATGCTAATTTGAGCATTATGATGGTATAAGACAGTTTACAGTTGAGTACTAGTGCTAGTGATTTTATATATATGTACATGTACTTATATATACATATGTATATATAGTTTATATAAAAATACTTACCAACAACCTTCAATTCTATAAATATAGACTGTGTGGGATATATGGATAATTGGCATTCGTAAAGCCCACGATCCTCCTCTCTCACAGATTTAATTCGTAATGACCAATGGCCCATATGGCGTGTGTGTTCGACTAAAAATCTCTTATCGCTACTATGAGTCGATAGTCCTACTGTAAGTAATTGAAAGTCTTTTCGCCGAATCCATGATACCTAAGTAAAAACACATAAAAATAAAAAATCATATATTAGTGTTACTTAGAAAATTGTGATGTACGCGAGGAATATGGAATTACAAAAATTTTGAGAGGGTAAAAACCTGAGAATAACGTGGTTAAGCCAATGATAGTTTGGTTTAAGGAAAAAAAAATTGTATATATTTTTATTTATACAATTTAACTCGCTTTATTTTTCTTTCCTTTAATCGAATAAACACTAACTGCCTTATTCATATTGACTTAAAACGGCTTTATAACAGGTTAATAAGAAAAAACATCAAAAAGTTTGTATTCATAAATGACAAACAGTGCAAAAAAAACTTCTATAAGCCATTTATAAATTCTAAATTTTTATTGTATGCTTGTAGCTACTTCAAACCTTTAAGAAGTTGATATTTGTATTTTTGTTTTTTTTTCGATTAATTTTTTTTACAATTTATTTATTTATTTATTAATCACTTATTGGTATACCGCATACAACAAGATTAACATACATTTTATAATTACAGTATATGACCATTAATAATTACAGTATATGGTTTATATATACATACATACAAAAACATTGAAAATAACACTGGTCTACAGCAAAAAAGTCTTTAAATAATACTATATGGAATATAATGATTTTGATGCGCTGAACTCAAATCCGTTTTCAGCCTCTTAAATATGGTAGTCTCCCTAAATATGGTAGTTATGTTAATATTGTTTTACTTTCAACATATCTGACTTACGTTTTAAGGCTTAAAATGTAAAATTTATATTCTAGGAATATTTTATAACATTTTGGATAAAAAAAATATCCACAAATTTTGCAAGAAAAAATTTATTCGTTAATCTTGGTCAAAGTTAGGTACCGGCACATAATTTTTAATAAAATCAGCAATGGCGTATTGTCATGATTTAAATCTAATTTTATCCTCAACGTTTGGTTGTACTTGCATAACTGCCATATTTTGGGCGAAAAATTTGCACGCCCATAAAAAAAAAATTTGAGCCCGATGGAAAAAAACTTAAACGGATTTGAATTCAGTGCATCAAAATCATTATATTCCATATAGTTTTATGTAAAAGCGTTTTTTGCTGTAGACCAGTGTAATTTTAATAAAGAAAGATTGTTTTACTAAATACGGGCGGAAGATATTGTATAGTACATTAAAATGACAATATAAATACAATAATAATTCTAACAATTTTGAATATCATTCTGATTATATGTAAAGTGTTCATTCGGATTAATTTGAACTTCATCATCTGGCAGAAAAAGCTTTTTTAATACACCGATTTCATATACGCGCTTAGGGACATAATTAGTCAAAACTTTGATGTATGCAATGCCACGGTTTCTCTTACGCAGGTTAATAGCAACTAGCAAGATTTTAAAGTTAATCGGCGTAAGTTTTTCATTTATATACATTTTATTATCATTAATATTCTGTTTGAAAACCAATATGATGCAATCATAACTTCGATTTAAAATTTTTTCGGAACAATGCCATAGATTTTAGGATGGAGTTTTTGTCGTACGGCGAACATAGTTTTACAATTATTACCGCATCTTTGGACTCTTTTTCAATATTACTCTTTTTCTGGAGTGGAAATATTAAAAGCATTACATATGTCATTAAAAAGTTTACTTAAATCTTCATTACTTTTAAAGAGGATACCATTGATTCGTAAATCAGAAAATACGGTTGAATTTTTTTGTATTTGCATTTCCGATTTCAATATTTTAAATTCATTTTTTAATTGTGTGATTTCACTACAGACGGTTTCCAATTCTATAGCCCTCTCATTTATAGAATGCACTTCACTCATAACGTCAACAAAGCGTTTATGTGGATCATTTAAAAGTCTATTTTCGACAGTGTTTATTTACGTTCAACTTCATTAATTTTTTATCCATTAAGGAAACAATTCTATCTTCGAATTCATTAAGATACATTTCAATTTTTGTCGTTATCAAATCTGTGTTTTTCAAATTGGTTATATAATGGCTCCAAAAGGCGAGCGGGAGAAAGACACATATGTGAAGAAGAATTATAATTCATTTTATCATTATTTACATTAATTTTGCTATTTTGTAGACGTCTACCACCCATTGTTGTTATTATTTACAAATGTTGATGTTTCACAGATGAAAAATCAGTTCCGCATAAGCTTTTATTTTGACAAGCAAATATTCAATAGTTTGTTGTTTTTATGTTTTGTTTTGTTCTCCAATTTAATAACTTAAGTAAATTTTGTTGTTATATTATAGCTCTTTTTATTGTTTTTCTTTTCATGTTACTTTTCTGTTATTTTCTTTTCAATATTATTTAAACAGCATACATATAAGCGATTTTTAAAAATTTCATGAAAGGAATTATATTGTAGTTTGTTGTTTTTATGTTTTTTTTGTATTTTATTCTTTCATTGTTATTGTTATAACTCTGTTTATTGTTCCTTTTTTTTCAATATTATTTAAATCAGTATATAAGTTATTTTAATTTTAATTTGTTGCTTTCAGATGTTTTGTTTTGTTTACTTAAATCATGTAAGTAAATATTGTTGTTATAACTCGGTTTATTGGTTTATTTATGTTTCTTCTTTAAACCAATTTTAACAGTATATTTTATTCTTCTATTTTTATTTTCTATACATTTTGTGTTAAAGTTTAATGTTAAAGTTCCTTTATAAACCCACAATTATTTTCCTTTAATTAGGAAAATGTACGATCTTTAAGAAAAAATTCTGAGCTAGCAAAACACACGACTGAACTTACTCAATTGCATTCTAAAAGCTTAAAATATTAACAGAAGACGTAATTACGATGGATGTAATAAATATAATTGTAAAATCGGTAAATACATGAAAAATGTATAATTGAAAATTGTTTTCATAAAATGACAAATGATTGCAGATTGTATTGTCCAAATGTCGAATGGTCTATTTTTGGTCAAAGAGAATTTTTAAAACTTATACTATTTTATTATTAAAACTAATTTTTGCAAGCAATCAAAGCAATAAAGCTTCGCTTTTTATACTATTTCGTTCAGTAGCTAAGTGAGAATAAATATCAGACATTTCACTTCAACGCTGTTGTTTAGTTCGGGTATTTAGCGATTCATTAAGATATTTGTTAGTAAAGACTATTGAGCTAAAATTATCCACAAATAAATTTTAAAACCTTATAATATCTAACCGTATGAGAGAATGATATTTTCTATTGTGCGAAGTTTGTTAATACATAGTTAAAAGATGATGTGAACGATTTTCATGGACTAACTCAACCGACTGTTTGCAGAATTTGCTCTGGAGTTGCTTTAGCATTATCTCGCTTGGGAAAAAAAAACAATAAAAATGCCGGCTCTATTCTCATAAATGAAGAAATTCTAACGAGAAACATCGAATCAATAAGAAATTTTACAGGTATTATTGGTACATTGCTGGAATTCATATCAAAATATAAAACGGCTGGTAATGTGGCTCAACGCTACACCAACATAAAGGGATATTACTAACTTGTACAAATTCAATAATATTTATATTCATAAATAGGTTTTTTTATAGGTGATTTTTGACGCAAAGCACTTGAAAAGGTTTTCATTTATATTCCATTTTTTCAAAATTTTATTATAAAGTGTTTACTTTTTTAAGTGTTTAAGTTATTCAGAGTTGGTTACTTTCAGCAAGAACACTTGCCACTGTATAGCCAACATATATATAAAGTGCTACAGAATAAATTAAATATATGTTTATAACCATGTTTAATGTAGAATTGTATTAGCATTAGCCTTTTTTAATTTTAAAAGTAATCAAGAACACTACAACAACGAATTTGAAAAATCTCTCTATTTCTTTTTCGTATCTGTCTACTGTGTTCAAATGTGGTAACTATACCTTTTCTTACATTTCCTCAAAATTATATAATAAAACAAGGAATATTTAAGAGAGTGGTGTTGACGGTTCTGCTGACTGTTTTATTTTATTTAATGCAGTGTTTCTTAATTGTCGACAGTTTTCTTTACCATAGTTTACACCTAATCTTGTTTTAACATGAATTTTTGTATGATATTGCTTGGAACGTTAATATAATGTACAAACAGGATGAGGTGTATTTTATTGCAAACGTCAAACGTTTTCATGTTTTTGCACGATATCGTTTATAACGTATCTAACGTGTAAAAAAGGATTAGGTGTATTTTATTAAAAATATACGCCCGTATTCATACTGAAAATCTAGTAGTATAAGTATTATTCTTAAGTGGAAAGTGGCAAGTGGGTTTTTATTTAATTGAATTTAAAAATTAGTTTTCAGTAAATTATGAATAATTAATAAAAGTATCAAATATACAACATAAAAATAAAAATGTCAGATGAACAAAATACGAGTTTAGTTATGAAGGTAAGTGCATAACATAGTAGTTAGAAAAGCGGCAATGTTTGCTGTCTTTTGTTCATTTTACCACCTTGAGTGGAGCACACAGGCGGTCCTCAAATTAAAAGAACTTTTCAAAAAAACTGAATGCCTCTACAACACCAAGCATCATCTTTACCATAATAACCACGCCCAGGCAGATGCGTTAGAAAGCTTGGCGATCAAAATGTCTGACACTGTGCCTGGTATTACACCGGTAGAAATAAAGGTGACAATCGAATTCAATACAAAAACTTATAATCTTTGCATTTATTTTTAGACTAAATTAAATTATATTCGGTCGCAATACGGAAGGGAGCTGCTAAAGGCGTCGGAGAGTAAAAAGAGCGGTCTTGGAACCGATGATGCTTATGTCTTTTCTGCCTACAGGTTCGAGCACCTACATTTTATAAAAGGTTTTGTACGTGTTCGTAAAGGGAGGTCAAACATTTTTCGGGTAATGTACGAACAACACAAAAAGGTTGGTATATTTTTAGGTCTAATTTTAATCTTACAGATGCAGACGATAGATGGTATTTCATTGACCGATTATCAAAGTGATGAACAACCATCTTCATCGTAACGCAAACAGGTAAAAATAAGAGAGTTTCTTTGGTGTACCCAACATCACTGTATGTACATATACAAGTATATTTATAAGTTGAAAAGTGTTATGTATTTTCTTTTTATACATACTGTGAGCGTCAAAAAAACGTAAATACCCTGATTATCTAGAATTTAGTTTTAATTTCAGTCTCTTAAAATAGGATAAATTTATACATTTTATTGTGAAAGTTGCACTCGAGAGAGATCTAATAGCCGCTTGGCTATCAGAAAGAATTCACAAATCAGCCGTGTGAGTATCGCCTCTCCGTATCAACTTCGCAGCATCGTAGATAGCCATCACTTCGGCCTGAAACACCCTGCAATAGTTCGGAAGTTGGAGAGACACCCTTAGATTGAGATTTTTTGAAAAAATTCCGCAACCCTGTCCTCAAATTAAGAGCCCTCAGTATAGATCTCCACCGCATTGCAATGTTTGTCGAGGGCGGTCCACCAAAAGACCGCTCCATGAGAAGGTTAGGTTCAATAACCGTCGTATAGAATCAGCGAATGACGCTGGGTTTAAGGTCCCATCTGACTCCTACTGCTCTCCTACAGCAGTAGGTTGCACAAGCCGCCTTACGAGCCCTCTCAGCTAAGTTAGCCTTCCAACTTAGCTGGGGGTCAAGAATGATGCCCAGGTATTTGACGGTCGGACTCAGACTAAGCCCGATTCCATCCACACTGGGCAGTATAGAGCGAGGTACTTCATACCTCCTATTGAAGAGCATTATATCCGTCCTACAAGGGTCCTAACCCTCTACACCAAGCGGATACAATGTCCAGGGCAAAATTGAGCTTGTTCAACAGTGTCTGTGGACGAATTCCAGACACTGGGATGGCGATATCATCCGCGTAGGCGACGACTCTATCACCAGTGGAATCAAATCGAGTGAGGAGCGTATTAACCGCAAGATTCCATAGGAGTGGTGAAAGGATACCCCCCTGAGGAGTGCCTTTATTCGCCATTCTCTGTCTCCGTACGTCCCCAAAAGAGGAGAACTATGAAACCAACCAGACCAATATGAGTTAAGTCCTTTCCGGAATATCGCCGCAGAAGCCATTCGAGGCAACAACGGCGTTTGGTAGCTCAGCCAACTTTTTTTCTCTCTTCCTTCGAAACTCTAGCTAGAGCTATTACAACTCTCACAATTGTGATTTTTCCGATTTTCTGGTTTACATAAAACACAGATTTTTCATTTTATATGTGTGATAATGTAAAAATAAAATATAATGAGCAAATTTTCTATTTGATTTTTTTTTTCTTGACAGATGAAAACCATTGGATTTTCGTCTTACAAAATCCCATGAAAATATTAAGACTTGTAGAATAGTGTGAAAGCACCTAAAATTGATAAATGCGTATTGTAACCTTCCAAATATTTACGATTATTTGCATTAACTTAATGATTTCAATAAAACAAAACTATTTTTTTATATTATCTTTATCCTTACATTTTCCAATAAAACCGAAAGTTTTTTGATTGATTCATAACACCAAGGCCACCACCTATCCAAATATACCAATATCTTATACCCAAACTCAGCGGTTTAATTGATTCTAAAAATGGTTTAATCCTGTCCAACAGTACAGTCTTTAAATATTGTTGATATGAACTTAGTAAACGTAGCAGCAAGTGTATTAAAAATCATACTTATACTAGACACTTACTAGGTTTTCATAATGAAGAGGTTTTTACCTATTTTTAGATGTTTTTAATAGTTTTTCACATTTTTACCTACCACAGTTTTAGCTGGTTTTACCTGTTTTTAAGTATTTTTATTAGTTTTTACCTGTTTTTAAGTATTTTTATTCGTTTTTACCTGTTTTTAGCTGGTTTTACCTATTTTTACCTGTTTTTCGATATTTTTGGGTATAGTAGAATCTTGTAAAAGTTAACTCGTGTAAAAGTTAAACTCTCGGATAAGTTAACAGTACTTCAGCATCAACGTGCAACTCTAAAAAGTTAACTTTTCCGAGCATATGATTTTTTTAGCCACAATTTTACGGGTCATAAATGTGGCAATTTTGATATTTTTAAAATAGTGTTACGTTTTCACCTTTTTAAAAACGTGTTGTTATGAGTTCCTAGATTGTAGTTAAAATAAAATAAATTTTGTGTTTGGTTTTTTTTATTAAAATCCTTTATTCCACACAGTTATTGTAATCTTTTTGCAGGCAATAACAATTTTTATTCTTAATTACTCCGTCTGTTTACAACTTTGTAAACAACAACAATTACTCAACAGATCTTTCTTCCTAAAGATCTTCCAACCCGATCATAGTTATAACTTAGGTTCGATCACAACCTTTTCAACCAGAGGTTATCCACACTTGACTCTCTTTATTGAGTTTGCTCCAACTAAGCTGGTGTTTACTTCACTACTAGCTTCACGAGTTTACTCCTTATAAACTCTCTTCACACCAATAACACTTTCGCTGAGTTGCCTTTACTTAAAAACTGCACTCGCTGAGTTTACGACTCATCAACTCGTTCACTGAGTTTACACCAAATAAACTGATTGCTGATCGCATCGATGTGCTTTTTATATGGATGAGTAAACAACACATCGAAAGCTCTCGAACCTCTCGATATTTCAGGTAGATTCCATTTCTTTCTTTTAATTTATTTTTAGTTCTTTTGAAGTGATGCGTATGTAAACATCTACCTCTTTCAGATCTTAGTATTTGTTATTGCTTGTTTATTGTCTGTTACTTGTTTTCTTTGCTGCTTAATTATTGTTGTTGCCGTGTTATTTTTATTTACTTTGTCTCTGCTAATAGTTGTTGTTGTTGTCGATTTGGTTATTTGTAAACAGCACATATAGTTGTTCTCGCAACTTTTGTTTATTTATTTTAGCGATGTAATAAACGTTGTGATGCTCAACCTTATGTTCGTAACAATAGTGTATCTGATGCAGCCATCTCAAAAATAAAGAAAAAACGCCATGAAATCTTAGAGTCTGTGTCGAACACATATGAAAAAATACCAAGAACCCACTTCACAAGCCGCAATATGCTGATCTTGAGGCAAGCTTGTATAAATGGTTTTTGAACCAACGACAGCCTATTTGTGCAGTAACTGGTCCAATTTTAAAATCCAGAGCTAAGCAAGAATTCGCCATAATGCACTCTGGAAAGAAATTTAAAGCAAGTGCTGGATGGCTAGCAAATTTTAAGAGGAGACACAGTATTTGCCATCTTGAACTTTGTATGGAAATCTTTTCAAGCGAAACGTAGGGTGCTACACTCTTCATTAATAATTTTCTAGCAAAAGTTAAAGAAATTAATATCCCTTACTCCAAATTTATAGCACAGATGAATCTAGACTATTTTATCGTTTTTTAACCGACAAAACATTTGTCGCTGCAAACGAAAAGACCGCGCCGGCCCCAAAAAAATTTAAGGAAAATAATAACATTTTTATTGTGTGCTAACGCAGATGGTTCGCACAAGTTAAAACCGTTGGTAAATCTGCAAATCCACGTTGTTTAAAGGGATTTAAAAACCCATTAGACTAAGTAAATTCGACGATGTAAGGGATGAATTGAGGGGTATTCTTTAACTGGTTCCATAAATCATTTATAAAACATATAAACTCATTCTTTTAGTTTCATAAAAAATTTTTTAGGTGATTGCGTGGAAATTTTAGCAAGTTTGCCATCTTTTCGCTGAAAATAATTTACCACCATTGTTGTTAATTGACAATTGTACTGCCCAATGACATGTTACAGTCCCATGATGGTGGTGCATACAACACCTAACGTAACAGCGGTTTTGCAACACATTGATCAAAATCCAATAAGATAAATCAAGTTAGGATATCAAAATAAATTATTATTCAATATTGTCGCACAAGAAAAATTTTAAATTAAAAATATTTTAAATACACGTACAATTTGTGATGCTTTTTGCTACTTAAGTCAGTGTGGGATGAACTGCCCCAAGTAATTCTTATGAAAACATGGAATATGATAAAAAAGTCGGATGACGATATCAGCGTAAAGACGATATTCCGTTCTGTGAGTTGAGTGAATCAAATAGTGCATACAACGATATACTCCGAGAAGTTCAGTTGTTGATGTCAAAGGTTGGTGATAATGTTGACATCAGCATTGATGACATTGAAAATTGGAGCAATAAATAAATTTTAAAAGATAACGATGATTCCGAAGTATCCGATAATGATAACGACGAGTTAAATATCGAGCACGATAGTAGTCCACAATCTAAAGTAAGCTACTCGAAAGCAGTTGAGAGCTTCAATAATTTGATTAAATCGTTTGGAAACAATAACGATGCAAAACAAGTATCAGATCTCGTCAATATCCGTTCAAGATCTATTGCGTAAGAGAAAAAACAAACAAGTTTCCACTGCTTCTTTAAGCCACTTCGTACAAATTAATATTTCTTACGCTCGAATAATATTCTTTTCTGTAACGATGAAAACTAATTCAATAAATACATATGTATTCAACATGTTTCGTCATAAAATGGAAGTTTATTGTTCTTTATTTCATTATTAAATTTTTAAAATTGCTTAGAGAGCTTATCAGTTCGAAAAAGTTGATTGCCCTTGGAGCACTTCGGTTAACTTTTCGAGATTAAACTGTTTTTATTAGTTTTTTTTACCTAGTTTTGCTTGTTTTAGCTGGTTTTATCTATTTTTACCTGTTTTTAGGTATTTGAAGGTATTTTTACACGTTTTTTACCTAGTTTTATCTGGTTTTACCCATTTTTTATTTGTTATTATTTTGACATTCAAAACTCAAAAATATGTTATAAATTTGTTGATTTTGTTAAAAAATTAGCTGCCGTACAGGCAATACTACCTTGTTAAATGTGCTTTGTTAATAAAATATTTAAAATTGAGAAAAAAATAATAATTTCACTATCATAGAAATATAAGGTCTGTTTCTTTTCTTTACATTGGGCGCCCTCGAGATCCCAATTTTACCGAAAAGCATTCCCGTACACAAAAATTTGGTAAATGAGAAACATTTGGATAGGGTAATATTCTTCTTCTTCATGCACAAAACTGCCCGTAATTTTTCTTTGGGCATATTTGTTGTTTGACAAATAATATATTAAAAATAAAATACTTTCTTAAAAAGTACAAAATGTTTAAATTTTATAATTTTTTTATTTACTATTTACTTAATGTCTTAATCCTAAAGGCGCTTTACATGATTTAGATATAACATATGCAATCCAAGTGTAGCTTCTGACCGATAAGCATTTTAAAGTGCTTGCAAACAGAATTAAGTTGAATATTAACCCCTAAATCTTCAGCTTACTTACTTTCCAGTCTAAACAACGACCAACACCACAATTACTTGCCTTATTAGAATTAAACTTAAGAGGATTATTTCTAGTCAATTTAATTTTTTTTTTCAAAACACTGTTTATCATAATCCCATGCGAACGCGCACTGAACTGAGGGGTCCTGTAGGATTAAGAGACTGACTTTGCCTAAGTATAATGTGAGGCGCACTTGATCGTTCATTGGTCATGGTAGAAGTGATACGTCTAGACAGGTGGCTGTACTTATCAGCCACTGACCGACTGGAACGCATTACCACAGTGTAGGGTTATGGTAGAACAATAATTGTCGCAGCTGTGGATGAGGAAAGATGGTTGACCGCTTCGTATGCGAATGACCGGCTCTTATGAACCGTCGCTGTAAGGTCTTCGGCGAGTGGCTTCTACACGTCATCTTCGCGATATTCTGCATTGGACCAGCTGATCTTTTCAGATTCTCGACCTTGTGTGATTTTTCGAGTGTTTGTGGTAATTCTCAAAACGATGTCCAAGGGCACTGTTTGACACTCGTGGTAGCTACGGGTGGCCACTTGAACCACTTGATTAAGAATTCATAAATTTAGAATTCCACTCCCTTTACTGTTACCTACCAAAAATTAACTAATGTTTCAGTTTTCATGAGGTAGATGAAAAGTTAAGGTAAGTATGCAGTTTATGCACCAAGAAATTGTAGTTCACCGTTCCCTCCGATATTGCGATATTGTTGCCGCGAATATTATCTTTCTATGTAACAACAGTAACAAAATGCTCAAATCAGGGCGAAAACCGTATAATCATAATTTTGGTCCTTAAGGTTGTCTGAAAAACTTTGAACAAGATGTTAAGTATGTTTGCTAATAGTCCTAAAATTATTCAATAATGCTATGAAACAATGCAGGTAGTTTTTCATTTGAAAACATACTTTGGGATGATTAATATTCCATTATCATTTAAAAAGTTAGAAGGATTTAATAAAATAATAATGGAAATCTATCGGCTTCGATTTGATAATGGAAAAGTAATACTGAAGAACAGTGCTAAGACACACCTCAAAGCAAACCCACTGTAAGAAAACACTAAAAAAGTTGTGTTGGACGACTAAAACAAATTCTTTTTTGTATTTTTATTTAAATTTTTTTTTTGTTTTTATAAAAAAAATTTCAAATATTTTTTGGGTAAAATATTTGGTTTTTTGTGTTCCCGTACTTTTGTATATTTTTCTCTCTAATTGAGAGAAATTATTGTTTATTCTCATTTTACCGAACTTTACCCAAAAAGTAAAGAAACAGACCTATAAAATCTAAAATAACAAAACATGGAAAAAATGAAAAAGCAAAAAATGATTAGTAGCGATGGAACCGTGGATGGCTACCAACGGGTTTTATTGGGTACTATATTTACAACAAAAAACCCGGACTGGTTTTTTATTTAAAAGTTAGGTAGCTTATTTACAACAAAAATAAGTATAACTTATGTATTGGGACTACAAATTAATTCGGATGTGATTTACTTTTGAAATTAAATTTGCATTTGTACCACAAAGAAATAATAAGTCTAATTTGTACAGGTGCCCTGAGATTTCAGCCATCGTTGATGTTATAAATAGCATTTCACCCTTTGATATAAAAAACGACGAGGAGGGTTCTGAGGGGATACGGGACGACTTTTCGGGTAAGATTGGATATTTGGATGGAAAAAACATAATTGCTGAGCCTGGGGGCGATGATATTGAAAACGTTAGTGTGTTAGATTTTACGGAGAAGAATGATGAACGTGAGCAGGTAATGCAAATACTTGGCGTGGTTAAGGCAGACGTGAAGGTGAATAGCGATGAAAAGTTAGACCTTGTGACGGCACACGCCCTTAGGTCAGGTATAGAGAATGATTATTTGAGTAGTTTAGGTAATGTTCCGGAGTCAGCAGACTATTGTATTCAGATGAGATTAGTGAATGGCTTGCTCATCTGTTGCGGCCCTAGCCGACTTTCATACCAGGAACGGTCTGAGGTTAGAATGAAATTGGATAAGCTTCTTCAAAAGGGTATATTACATTGAGGGACAACTTTTCCTTGCCGATAATCGAGGATTGTCTTGACCATTTAACAAGAAATTTTTTCGACCCTTGATTTGAAGAATAGTTTTTATCAGGTATCTAGGCATGAGGTGTAGTGTGCACACATATTTCGAACATTCATGTCCTTTTGTCTAAGTGATCCCTTGCTTATCGCAAAGTATACATATATTCATATCTTAAGTCATACTTGTGGAATTTTGCTAAATTAATGTGTTTCAAAATCAAAATTCTACCAAAAATTGGGTCAACAGAAAAAAATTATTTTGAACGACAGCAATTTGGCATTAAATGAAAGACTTGCATAGTAATAAATTTAGCGAATTTCGGAAGGAGGCATTATATATTTTAAAACTTCATGAATATAAGTCTATGCAAACTAGTAGTACTACAACGTTGGAAGAAGGAAAATAATCCTCGAACAATATTGAAGTATTCCGAGTACGCAAAGATAAATAATTTAATTCCTTACAAATATGATTGAGGGAAATCTTAGCGCCGCCGAATTGGCATCAATTTCTAAACTAATAATAACGTTTGGTTGGACAAAAGAAGAATTAAACCCATTTATAGCAAATTTGGAGATTCTTAGAGACACGTTACCAAGGAATAAAAGAAACTAATTTTTTTAACTTTGTATATAAAACTAAGCTGATAGTCGTGGTATAGAACAGACTAAGACACACCCAAGTTCCAACTTGTAGTGTAGACACGCTAATTTTAACATTAAAAGAAAACTATAAACCAAAAAAATCAATTCTTAAAGAATTATAATAACTATAATGACTATGTAAACAGGAACATAACTAATAATAACAACAGATCTAACCGTAACAATCAAAATAGAAACAGGCAAAAGAATAGAGTAAATCGTGGTGGAATAAATGGCAATAAAAGATGTACATACAGAAGATATGATAACATAAATAACAACAACAACAATAATTATCTAAATAACTATAGTTATCGTAATAACAACCAACATAGAGGACGGAACACATATCATGTAATGGAACAGGGAAATTTACAAGATCCGAAGATCGTACGACAACATGAACCTCAGAAAAAGAACTAATAAATTCAAATAGAGTATTTACCATTTAATCTGATATTAAAAACTATGTCAAATTAAATGTACTAATCACGCATCGTACACTAACTTTTAAAAAAGACACGGGAGCCGATGTCTCCTTGTGCAAAGATCAAACTACGAAGAAGATCCAAATGACTACTGCTAAACACGAGAATCACAAAAGAAGAAATAAAATCATTAGGTTAACAAGAATAAGATTTGAGCTTTCTGAGTATGATTTTGAGATAGTGTACAAAAAGGGGTTAAATAACACAAATGCAGATGCATTGTGCAGAATACAAATTGCTTCTGAATCGTTAAAAATATGATACCATCAGAAAATGATGAGGAAATATATAAAACACTGGTAGTAACAAAAGGTATGAATAAAAAAAAAATCAGAAAATAATATTAATCAGAAAATAATAGCGAATCTCATAAGGAGCCTGATCAACTCTATATGTGAGACTGCACGTCCATCAATAATGCAAGTAAATTAAAGTTTATACTAGAGAAAAGGCCAATTGAAAGTAGAAAAGTTATAAATATGAATATGTATATTGTTACGAAAATGAAAATGTTAAAGACAAAATTCACCACGTTAGAGCTTATTATGAGCTTTTAGCTAAAAAATTTATTGGCTTGTGACAAGGCTTAAGAACTTCTAAAATTACCTGCACTAAATAAGAGTGCTACCAGCATGGATCGATTACTTTTTGTGTTTATACAGTTATTTTAGACCATTTGAATTAACGTCGAAAAATCGAAAATTCGTGTCCGTATTAGAACATGCTAAACTAATGATGAAATACTATAAAAAGATGGTGAATTGCGGCTAGTGAGTTAGTTTTTAGTTGGCTGTCAGTAAGTTAAGTCTGTTTAGGAATAAAAGGTGTTGCAAAGCGAATTTGCTGTATTAAGACATAGTGTATTAAAATTACATTGGAATTAATAAAAACGAGACAAACAACTAAAATAAAAATAATGTTTTATTTTATTTTACCGCAAAATAAACAAAGTCAAACGTTTTAAAAAAGTTAAAACGTAACAATACAATAGAAATTGATATAAATAAAAATGAAACACGTGTTAGATGTAGCGATAATCCAAAGTATTTAGGTACTCTTATGGAGAAACTATGAATATATATGAAGAAGTTAAAGAATATGAGTAATAAGAAATTTGAAATCGATATTAATGATGCAATATTTAACATAATTCTTGCATATCAATTTAAGGCCAAATACAATATAAATTGTAAAATAAATAAAGATGATGTAGTAATATTATTATATAGAAAACCTCAAAGTATACTGGACGATGAAAGAAAATTGGAATTAATAAAGTTATACCATATTACACCCCATGGAAGCTCTATTAAAATTAAATTAAAAATATATGAGGAAGGGAATGAATAAAACAGTAAAGAGCTTTGTATCCAAATGCGGTTTGTGTGTAGACACATAAAAGAACCACTGAAAATAACAGACACACCGACAAATAGTTTTAATACTATAGTAATTGACACAGTTGGTCCATTGCGTACAACAAATGACAACAGGTACATACTAAAAGGGGTGATACATTGACAAACATTTGTTTGCAAAACTCGTGTATGTATGCGTGTAAAATAAAAATAGGTAATCGTATACATATAGAACTTACATAATACGTATGCGTGTGGCTATTTTTTTAAATTTTCACGCATACATACACGACGTTTGCAATCAAATGTTTGCCAAAAAAGAAACACCACTTACACCGCTGATACATTGGCAAATGTTTTTATCATTTTGTTTACGTGGCTTACAGAGAAATTATGTTGATAGATTTCCTTCGTATGAGGCGAGATTGGGCCTGATAAAACTACCTACATTAGAGCGTAGAAGGTCTGTTTTGGATATTTGTTTTGCTTATTTTTTTGCCTTATTGCATGGGATATTGATTCTGAGTTTTTATTTCTGAACCTGAAGTTTAGCATCCCTGATTTTCCTGTCATTACAGTTCGCTTGCCTTGTACTTCTTCAGGATAAATTATGCGAATTCGTTTCCTCTCCGTAAATTATGCGAGGATTAGAATTTTCATTACGAGTTTATTGATTTTAACGGTGACGTCGGTAATATTAAACGTAGTTTGTTTTCTGATATTAATTTGTAGATTTTATAACGTATATTTTCATAGTTAATTCTGGTATATTTTTATTAGCTTTAAGTATGTATTTATATCAATTGTTTGTATGTTCAGCTTGTGATGAAGTTCTGTAGCTGTATTTGCTTGTATCCGCTATAGTTCAGACTGTGGGTACGTCTCTATGTCATGGAGACCCTCCTCAGTCGGGTGAGAGGTGGGAGCGTTCGAAAAAAAATATGTACCCATCTTTTTTCTGTTGAAAATATATTTTTGCAGAAAATAAAAAATTCTTTGTGTTAATTTTCTTCTTCCTAATATTTGAAATTTCTTCCTGATTTGGAATTTAGTAGCACAGAAAATAATACAACTGTTTAAAAACAAGAGTTGGCGACATTTGTATATGAAATTTTTCAACAAGTGTACAACTTTTGTATTTCAGTACAATATAACAATTAATACATTGATACAATGTTTTTGTGAATTCGACAAACATGGTTTTCAACAGCAAAATTTTGCCAATTAATTATTTAAAGGGGTAAACTCTACTTATGATATATAGATAGATTGAATAGTTGCTTACTTACTTTAGTGATTGACTGTAGATTTCTTCGAAATAAATTCAAACTTTGATTTTATATTCAGTTTAGACGGAATAAAACATTTATGCGCAATAATGAACGAAAACAAAAGGACATTCGAAATACGAAAAGAGAAAGATAAAACTAACGTAAATTTTGCCATAAGAAGTGAATATGAAAAGGATATTAGAAAATTAATGTTAGATAACACTTTTACTACATCTATTGAGGCAAGAATTAGGACCTAATTTAGTCGAAGCAATACCCAGAAAATATGAACGACATAAAATTCGTTAATATAGAAATAGATAAATAACTAAAAAAAAAGAATTGTTCTGAAAAGCTTCAGTAACTATAATTCCCCCATGTTAACAGTGCATAAAAGCGGAACTGATAAAAACGGGAAACTGAAACGGAGAATGGTTATAAATGAACATATGATTACTGATGGATACATATATAATTCCAGATGTAAACACAATCTTACAAGAATTAGGAAAATCTAGATACATTACCACCTTAAGTAACGGTAAATAGGATTTTGTCCCTATGCCCTTTGGTCTAAAAAAGCAATTTTTTTTCTCAAAGATGTGTGGATAAAAAAAACTTGCCGTATATATAGTTGATGTAATTATATACACTTCTTCGCAAAACTTAAAAGTGTCTAACGAAAAATCGAAATTCTTCATGGAAGAAGTAGAATACTTCAGATACATTGCTATATATCAGAAAAATACTACGGACCATAAAAAATAAGAGCAATCGAAAGGTTCCCAATACCAAAAACGCTATTTGATTACAGATGATCTTTTGGATCAACAGGTTATTATAAGAGATTTGTGGAAGATGATGCCAAACCATTGACCCTGCACCTAAAAGAACGAAGTGCTCATATTGGAATAAATAAAAATACAGAAAAATTATTTGATGAATCAGCCACAGAAGCTGTAAATAAATTAAAAAATTGTTTGAAAGAGCAGGTCGAATTATACCAACCAAATTATGAGAAACAATTCGAACTTACTACGAATGCGTCCAACATAGCTACTGGAGCTGTCTTAAGTCAAAATTTATTTTTATCTAATCAGAAATGACTTCTAGCATTAAAAAATTACGATACTTCTTATACGGCATAGCCGTAATGACCACCAATTATTAACATATCCAATTTCGGACAAAAATCTGAACTCTAAATTAAAACGCTTGAGAGCCATCATCGAAGCCTTAGTGGTAAAGTAATTTACAAACCTGATAATCAATGCTGTCGCTGACGTATTATCACGACAAACCGTAAACCATCATACGTAGGCACAGTACATTCAGGCGATAGCTCAAGTGAACAAATAATAAAAACTGTATTACAACCATTTAATACCTATGGGTTACAAATTGAACCCATACCAAATTCAGAATTAAATGAAACTCGTACACAAATAATATTCCAGGATAAATTACGTCATATTACTGAATTTACAAACGAAACGAGTGTAATTACTGAACTAAAGAAATGTACACAATCGCAATCACTGCCTTATATACTACAGCGGAAGAAATAATAATTCCTACGCACATCGATTAATTTGACTATAACAGTCAAAACTATAGGCCCATCCATAATATGCTTAGACTAGCTTAAACGACTGTATGAATATACACAATCAAATGTCTATAACCATAATGTGCTTAACAAACTTTTCATCAAGTTTCGTTAAGTTTCAATTGCTTACGTTTTGAGCGAACCTAATCGCACTTTACGTACGTAAGCAGCTGTATGTGTGTTATATGTAAAACAATAACAAAAGAAACACGTTGTGCAATGGATGCACTTACTTCTATTTGTTACTGAAACGGCGACGATTGAACATGAGTTATATATATAAGGAAATGTGTTGATATCCAGTCTAAATGAACCTGACAATAATAATAATAATAATAATAATAATAATAATAATAATAATAATAATAATAATAATAATAATAATAATAATAATAATAATAATAATAATAATAATAATAATAATAATAATAATAATAATAATAATAATAATAATAATAATAATAATAATAATAATAATAATAATAATAATAATAATAATAATAATAATAATAATAATAATAATAATAATAATAATAATAATAATAATAATAATAATAATAATAATAATAATAATAATAATAATAATAATAATAATAATAATAATAATAATAATAATAATAATAATAATAATAATAATAATAATAATAATAATAATAATAATAATAATAATAATAATAATAATAATAATAATAATAATAATAATAATAATAATAATAATAATAATAATAATAATAATAATAATAATAATAATAATAATAATAATAATAATAATAATAATAATAATAATAATAATAATAATAATAATAATAATAATAATAATAATAATAATAATAATAATAATAATAATAATAATAATAATAATAATAATAATAATAATAATAATAATAATAATAATAATAATAATAATAATAATAATAATAATAATAATAATAATAATAATAATAATAATAATAATAATAATAATAATAATAATAATAATAATAATAATAATAATAATAATAATAATAATAATAATAATAATAATAATAATAATAATAATAATAATAATAATAATAATAATAATAATAATAATAATAATAATAATAATAATAATAATAATAATAATAATAATAATAATAATAATAATAATAATAATAATAATAATAATAATAATAATAATAATAATAATAATAATAATAATAATAATAATAATAATAATAATAATAATAATAATAATAATAATAATAATAATAATAATAATAATAATAATAATAATAATAATAATAATAATAATAATAATAATAATAATAATAATAATAATAATAATAATAATAATAATAATAATAATAATAATAATAATAATAATAATAATAATAATAATAATAATAATAATAATAATAATAATAATAATAATAATAATAATAATAATAATAATAATAATAATAATAATAATAATAATAATAATAATAATAATAATAATAATAATAATAATAATAATAATAATAATAATAATAATAATAATAATAATAATAATAATAATAATAATAATAATAATAATAATAATAATAATAATAATAATAATAATAATAATAATAATAATAATAATAATAATAATAATAATAATAATAATAATAATAATAATAATAATAATAATAATAATAATAATAATAATAATAATAATAATAATAATAATAATAATAATAATAATAATAATAATAATAATAATAATAATAATAATAATAATAATAATAATAATAATAATAATAATAATAATAATAATAATAATAATAATAATAATAATAATAATAATAATAATAATAATAATAATAATAATAATAATAATAATAATAATAATAATAATAATAATAATAATAATAATAATAATAATAATAATAATAATAATAATAATAATAATAATAATAATAATAATAATAATAATAATAATAATAATAATAATAATAATAATAATAATAATAATAATAATAATAATAATAATAATAATAATAATAATAATAATAATAATAATAATAATAATAATAATAATAATAATAATAATAATAATAATAATAATAATAATAATAATAATAATAATAATAATAATAATAATAATAATAATAATAATAATAATAATAATAATAATAATAATAATAATAATAATAATAATAATAATAATAATAATAATAATAATAATAATAATAATAATAATAATAATAATAATAATAATAATAATAATAATAATAATAATAATAATAATAATAATAATAATAATAATAATAATAATAATAATAATAATAATAATAATAATAATAATAATAATAATAATAATAATAATAATAATAATAATAATAATAATAATAATAATAATAATAATAATAATAATAATAATAATAATAATAATAATAATAATAATAATAATAATAATAATAATAATAATAATAATAATAATAATAATAATAATAATAATAATAATAATAATAATAATAATAATAATAATAATAATAATAATAATAATAATAATAATAATAATAATAATAATAATAATAATAATAATAATAATAATAATAATAATAATAATAATAATAATAATAATAATAATAATAATAATAATAATAATAATAATAATAATAATAATAATAATAATAATAATAATAATAATAATAATAATAATAATAATAATAATAATAATAATAATAATAATAATAATAATAATAATAATAATAATAATAATAATAATAATAATAATAATAATAATAATAATAATAATAATAATAATAATAATAATAATAATAATAATAATAATAATAATAATAATAATAATAATAATAATAATAATAATAATAATAATAATAATAATAATAATAATAATAATAATAATAATAATAATAATAATAATAATAATAATAATAATAATAATAATAATAATAATAATAATAATAATAATAATAATAATAATAATAATAATAATAATAATAATAATAATAATAATAATAATAATAATAATAATAATAATAATAATAATAATAATAATAATAATAATAATAATAATAATAATAATAATAATAATAATAATAATAATAATAATAATAATAATAATAATAATAATAATAATAATAATAATAATAATAATAATAATAATAATAATAATAATAATAATAATAATAATAATAATAATAATAATAATAATAATAATAATAATAATAATAATAATAATAATAATAATAATAATAATAATAATAATAATAATAATAATAATAATAATAATAATAATAATAATAATAATAATAATAATAATAATAATAATAATAATAATAATAATAATAATAATAATAATAATAATAATAATAATAATAATAATAATAATAATAATAATAATAATAATAATAATAATAATAATAATAATAATAATAATAATAATAATAATAATAATAATAATAATAATAATAATAATAATAATAATAATAATAATAATAATAATAATAATAATAATAATAATAATAATAATAATAATAATAATAATAATAATAATAATAATAATAATAATAATAATAATAATAATAATAATAATAATAATAATAATAATAATAATAATAATAATAATAATAATAATAATAATAATAATAATAATAATAATAATAATAATAATAATAATAATAATAATAATAATAATAATAATAATAATAATAATAATAATAATAATAATAATAATAATAATAATAATAATAATAATAATAATAATAATAATAATAATAATAATAATAATAATAATAATAATAATAATAATAATAATAATAATAATAATAATAATAATAATAATAATAATAATAATAATAATAATAATAATAATAATAATAATAATAATAATAATAATAATAATAATAATAATAATAATAATAATAATAATAATAATAATAATAATAATAATAATAATAATAATAATAATAATAATAATAATAATAATAATAATAATAATAATAATAATAATAATAATAATAATAATAATAATAATAATAATAATAATAATAATAATAATAATAATAATAATAATAATAATAATAATAATAATAATAATAATAATAATAATAATAATAATAATAATAATAATAATAATAATAATAATAATAATAATAATAATAATAATAATAATAATAATAATAATAATCCAGACAATAACAATAACCCAATTTCATATATCCGGTGCATTTCATAAGATATAATGTTCCAAAACTAAGTGAATTGCAAGTCAGCATTGATTATAACAATAATTAATATCATAAAACTTAATTAATGGATATACACTTTTAAAACTAAAATATTTACAAAAAAATATTAATTTAGCTAAGTAATCAAAATTGTAATACATTCTATAATATTTACATTTTAAGTTGTTGAATAAAACATAATAAAATAAAGACTGACTGTTCTGACCATCAAAACTGAGCACAAAGTGTCTTGTCTTTTCGTTTCTTTTTTTAAAAACGTTCGAACATCGGTAAGATATTAAAATCATGCGAATGTATGCAGATTTTTTAATTTTTATTTAAATTGTGTTATCTTTCTGATAATACTTAAATTTTTACACAAGATATTAAATTTTGTATTTTTAATAAAAAAATAAATTTTTCTGAATACTAATAATGCTAATTACCTATTCAGATTGTAATTTCATGTTATCACTAACACAACTAATCAAGAAGTACATTATAACCACCAAAAAGTTGATTAAGTATTTGACAGACTTTTGGTTGCGTTTTCGATAGTAGCTTAAGTAAGAAAAAGTATATTTTGTATAGGCCTTAAATTAGAGCGTTGAGCGTTGCATTGATTAGCGGCTGGCGGTTGAAGTGACATACCTAAAGGTATGAGCACGCGTTAATACGCGCGTGTCCTCAAGACTTCTGTCAAAAACGTTAAACTAGTGTACGTGCACAGAACAAGTTACATTAGAAACATTTTGGTGTTTTGGCATCAGAAAGTTGGTTTACTTCCAACTTTTTAACGCGTTGTGTTGTTTTGACAGCCGTCAGCTGGCAGTAAAAAACTAAACAAACGAATATAAATCATTTTCCAATGTATTGATAGGAAAACAAACTGACAGAAACTATATTTTTAACGTGTGTTGTGTAACTTGCAATTTTTAGTACGCGTTAATTTTTTAACGCACGATAGTTGCCGACGAATTAACGCGTGTTGTCTACTTTTACCTTAAATAAGAGCGGTAACGTTGTGTAGTAAACAGTAATGTCAACTTAAATTTTCAACAAAACATAACTAAAAGTTTAATAGTGTTTAATAGTAGTGATGTAAAATATTTATGTAATTGGCTTTACTTTAATATATAAACAATAACAATCCGTTAAAAAAATACAACACTGCCAGTTTTTTGTACCTAAAACAGCGTTTCGTAGCCAACTCCACTTTCTAACGCGCTGTCAGAATCGAATTTTCCAATTACAAAGCGTTGACGAGAGTTTTTGACAGATAAATAACGCTTAACGCTCTAATATGGGTTTGTCTGTAAAATATATAACCACAAAGGGAGAAATAAAACCGTTGCCAAGACATGAGGAAACACAGTAAAGCATATAATAGGAAATGCACTTTAAAATACGAACGTAATCCAACAAGAAACACCTACGAAATTCGGACATACCCGAACAAGGCGAAAACGTACATATTGGTATTTACGAAGTGATCAAAAATAATACTTTATAGCAAGAGACAAACCCTCTAAAGAATTAAACTCGAAAAAGGAAATGGGGAAATAATAGAAGAGATAATCATTTAAAAACAATTAGTTGAACTGTAAACGATTAACGACATGTAATGAATCTGTCTTGAATACACCCTTGGTAAAACAAATGTGTATAAAACACAATATAACAAATGTTCAAACACCGGTATACAGTTTGAAATCAAACGGGAAAGTTGAACGCGCGCACAATTTATTATCACAATTCTTAAGAGTATAAAAACATAAAGCTCAACATCGGCTACGGAAGAACGATTCTTATCGGCCAAGGCGTTAAACAGTACAAAACACTCAATCACAAGACAAACCATAAACCAGCACTCGTGCCTAAAAATACATTTAAAAACAAATAACAAAATATCAATATTGGGACAACCAACAAAACAGAAAAAAACAATATCAACAATAAAACGACAGAACAAAAATATCACAATATCAATGCTAAAACAAATAACAAAAAAATTAATAAAGTGAAACAAACGGGACAAACACTACAGTAAAAAATGAAGCACACACACCCGTCACCTAAATAAGTGAAAATTTCAAAACGGCAATGAAAGACGGGTAATATTGGAAAATAAGACGTGATGGACTGTCCGAAGTGGAAAATTTGAAAAAAAAGGAATGTTATATTCTACCATCGGTGTTTTTGTTTTTCTCTCTTCTCCTTTATTCCCTACTAAGGCTTTAGGTGCGAACCGCTTGGAGGGGTTGTTGTTGGATTATTCAGTAGCCAGTGTTATACCTTCGTCCGCATCTGAAGAACGGTTGTTTGATTGTTATTTACTTATGATTTCTGATTTATTTTATTTTCTTATCCTTCTTGTTCAATTTACGTAATGGCAGGACGTTTTAGGATTGGTTTTTGCAATGTGTGAACTTCTCCGTGTATGCGCACATTTATCTCTATAGGCCGGATATTTTCGCCTTATGTGAGACCCAGGTTTCGGAAAATGCTGATCCACAGGCTTTTCATATCCCTGGGTATCACCTACTATGCCTTTTTTATTTTCATAGGGACCTTGCAATGTACATTCGCGATGAAGTCGTGTACCAGTACCAGCAACCACTTGGCATGTATGATGCAGAATTTAACTTTTTTTGGGTTAAGTTCAGAATTAGGGCACATCTTGTGCATTTCGGGTACTTGTATAGAAGCCCAAACGCGGAAAGAGAAGTTTCCATATCTACATACACACATATCGTGTGTAGATGGGCACCAGAATAACACCTTTGACCTTTTCCTCACTACACACCCTGAAAAGTATGTAGTTGAGGTCCTTGCACCTCTCGGAAATTCGGATCACTAAGAAACGCTTGGTTTTCATTTAATTAAGCGAAAGCTTGTTGGACTGAACTTAACGATTTCTACGGGTATTTTAATTGGAAACTTTATTTCCTTGATTCTAACATGAATGCTATGGCCGAAATGGTTGTCAATATAATAAAGCTAGGGATCCCATCCAGAAAGCTCCCGATTATATCAAGAAATAAAACTTGGTTTAAATCAGACGTGCACGCTTGCATTCAGATCCAGAGAGAAAGCATTCGGAAATTGGCGTAATAACAAATGCGATCATACTGATACCCTACGTAAACACGCGAGATCTTCTTATGCTGCAATACTTAGACGCAAAAAGGCTCTATACGAGCAGCGCCTATATGCTAAAGTTCTTACTACTTCACGAGGAAGTAAGAGCTTTTGGTCGTTCATCAAAAGGCTCAGAAACAGCGCTAGTTCGGTTCCAGTCCTAATAAAGAATGACCAAACATTCACACTCACATTTAAGAGGCAAACCTTCTGGCTGAAATGCTGGCAAGAAATTCGAACTTGCCGGAGAGCTTTCAACCACGAACTAGAAAGAATATCAGTGACTATGCCTAGTATATTCTTTCGAGCCCGTGCAGTAGAAAGGGTTCTTGCAAATCTCGACGTTAATAAGTCTTCTGGGTCAGATGGCATTCTAGCGCTGGTCCTGAAGCAGTGCTCTTCGAGCGGGTGTTTTTCCATCTTGCGGGAAGGTTGGCAATGTAACGCCAATCCATAAAAAAAGGTGGGGCTAGTAACCCTAAAAACTACCGCCAAATAGTAGTTTGTTCGGCAAAGTTATGGAGAGTATGATTAATCATCACCTTGTAAAATTTTTAGAGCAACAATTTGCTGGGCGGTTTCCGTAAGGGTCGCTTTACTGGTGATCTGGTGGTGTTACTCTCCGTAAAATGGAATAGGTCCATTCATGGATTTGGTGAGAGTAAGGTTGCGGCCTTGGATATTCCCAAAGCGTTTGACAGCATCTGGCACGAGGCTCTCATATCCAAACTTATTGCTTTTGGTGTCGGTAGTCACTTCTCTCGATTCATATCGAGCTTTATCAGAAATCGTACTATAAGAGTGGTTATAGATGGGATATCATCCGACGAGTTCAGGATAAATTCAGGGGTACCGCAAAGCTCTGTTCTTTCTCCTCCTCTATTTTTTTTCTCACTTCCAATCTTATTTACTCTTTTGCAGATGACAGCAGCATTCACATGTTTTTGATCGTAGGCCGAGCCTTTTGGAGATTGCGGCGAAAAGGCAGAATATGAACGATACGCTTACAGGCGACCTGGCGAAAATCTCTGAGTGTGGTCGCGCGAACAGGGTCGACTTTGACGCGCAAAACTCAATATTGTTTTCTGACACACACGCGTGGTTGTCATCTGTTTCTATGGATAATGTAGACATTGAGGAATCAGATGCTCTTGATATTCTGAATTCTAAATTGGAATACAACTCTCAAATAAGGTGTGCTTAAAAATGATAAGGTCACCTTAATATTTGCTCAATTCATCCAAAATATAAAATGTTACGTTTGGTCACCTTATTAAAAATAATTCTACGTTGAAATATTAGCCGGTTTTGCTTTTAGAGATTTGTGTGTTGTGCAAAATTTTCTCAAAAACAGAAAATTATGCAAAATTAAAAGCACGGGTAGTCCAAAGGTCCTGACTGGCCTTGAAACTCGGCTAATTTATCGAAAGGCCTCGAATTCCATGAAAAGTGCGGTAAGGTTTGTGGAACAATCTTCCTGCGAATGTCTTTCCTGCCACTTGCGACATGAGCAAATTTAAATAGAACGTCCATAGACACTACTCTATCCATCCTCCTTCCCACAATCCATATTCATAGTAGCAGCACAATGCAATGCATGAGTAGGCGTTATCCCCTGCGTGCTGGTCTCAAGAGAAAAAAGAAACCAACAAAACCCGGTGGGTAGGGCTTAAAAAAATTCGGCTTTTTGTCAACCCTGAATGGAACACAATCGAAAGTGTAAATTTTTATATTTTTAAATTATAACCTTGGGAGTTATATGGGTTTTCTATTATATCTATTGGGGCTCCATTTTCTCTTATCATATGGACCATGTAGATTGCTCTTATATTATGTATTAGTAAATCAATTAAGCGATCTATTTCTTTGTTGCCTGTACAATAAATTATTTATTTCTTTATTCAACTTTGAAATCTGTATCGCTTTGCATAGGTTGTGACTGACTGACTATCAGGTTTGGTCCTTTGATATGTCAAAAATTGTATGTGTGCTTAGAAAGTGTGATGTGTGGCGAGAAAGTGCATATGTATGTGTGACAGATTTTTGACAATTGTGTTCAATTTGATAATCTTTTGCAAATTTTCAAAAAATAGTTTCTCTGAGATGAGAATCTTTTTGTGAAGCAGCTGTACAAAAAAATTGCAAGTCATTTATTTATATGTATTGTATTTATGTACATATGTATGTATATTGCATAGACAGCAAACATAAAATAAATGTGCGGCCGAGAAAATTTGTAAAGATACTAAAATCAGTGTACATATGTATTTTACAACTTTAATGGCTTTTTTGAATTGTACACAAAAGATTGAATAGTCAAATGAAGCAGTATGGCGCTAATTCAAGCTTGGGAGCAAAAAGAGTGCCTTTACAATCCAAAAAATTAGCATTATCATAACAATTATTGCTGGGAATCCATTGCAAGAGGTTGAATGCCATATGTAGAATTGTCATCCGATCTTTTTTCCCGAACACCATCCGTTTTCTGTGTATCCGTCCTCTAAAAAAATTTGTGTCGGGGAAGTCCCATTTTTATGACTTATTGTTTAACTAAAATATTTCAAAAGCCCTGTTTTAATTCCTTTTTATTTTACTTTAAGCGTGATATACTTTTTCAACAATTCACTTTATGACCTCTTAATAAGATTCCGGTTTTTGTCTATTCGTCAATTTTTTAAATTACAGTATAACCGTTTTTGTCTCAAAAGTTATACAGTAACTAGGCAACTATGTTACATATATATCACACACATACATTGCGTGTGTACATTGTGTGTCATTTTGTTCTTTCTTACTCAATGCACTTAGAGAAAATTACAGTAATAAAGAAGTATAAACAGAAATATTACTGTATTGAAATATATTTGGTATAAATTTAAAAATAAAAGTGAGATAAATTTTTATATTCCTTATAGATGAGTTAAGATATCTTGCTACGCCATATGTAGCACGACAACGTGCGTTGGCAAACTAAACATTTGGGTTTACCAAAAAACATTTAATTAAACATTTCGCGGAGTGTTTTTTTTTAGAGACCGATTATTGATGTGATTTTTGTTCAATGTGTGATTACATGTAGGTGTAAGAGAAAGAGAATCAATTTACGTCGCGTAGTACTTGTGGCAATCACTGATATATATGTATCTATGTCAGATTTAGACAAAGAGCTGCTCTTCTCTTGTGTTTCCACGCATAAGCAAAAAATAAACAAAGAGAAGAAAAAAACAAGTGGAACAATACAGTGCAAAGTGGCCTGAGTGAGAGACGCTCAAATTACTAACACAATTGTAAAATGCACTGATTATTATTTGCCTGCTACTGATGTATGCAACCACTTTCTGCATCAAAGCCAAGGATGACCAAAAAGAGAAATAAGAGGTATAGTAGTGTTAGAAAATTTTTGCTGTGTGCGTTGAAGAGGAAAACGAAAAAGGTAAACAAGAACACAAACAAACAATTTTTAAAAGCAAAGCGATATACGTCTGCTCACGTTGAGATTTATTCCACAACTAAATAATATTTGTTGCTTTATATATTATCTTGTTATTATCTGCTAATTTTCGTTCAGATAATTCTCAGCCAGATAAGGCTCAAAAAACTTTATTTGTCCAACTATGATGTACATAGTTAATAATTTTTTTTTTAAATTAAAATCGCTGCAGAAATAACGGTATCTTTTACAACATTTGAAATTATTAATTGGAAAAACAGTCATAAATAGAATAAGTTTTGTTTGTCGTTACATATTTAATTTAGTTTTTAATTTGATACGCAATATTATATTATAAATGTAATGATTTTATTATGTAATGTATTGATTTCTTCCATTTTAAATCTGGCAACTAAGGTTTGAATTTTAAAAATGGTGGTAAAAATGTAAACAAAAAAAGAAAAAGTAAACAAACTTTAAAAGCTCAAAACCGTAAAAAGACAATGAGCAAAACATATACATATGTATACTAGCAAGTACCTTCTTAAGTGTGCCGTGCTTATTTACATATGTATATCGTATATTACAATTACTACCGACAATATTTTAATTTTTTCCGACTTCGAAATGTATACCACATTTTATATCTTTGAAAATTATGATAAGCATAAAGCAAAGTTTATATAAAACAAGCCTAAAACTTATAAATCTTTTATTAACAAAACAAAAGTAATGCTCGTTTTATAAAAACTAGTCCAAATATATAAATAAACATTATTTAAATAATAAAACTTTAGAGAAATTAAAGCATATAATTATTGGTCAGTAAGACGAGATTGTATTCTTGCTCAAAAATTTCCTGCTATTGAAAATGCTCTTTCGCATTCTGTTGAGGAAGGCTTCACCATTTGAATAGTCTTGTATAGCAAAGATTTGTTTTAATCTTTGTTTTGCTATATAAGGGAAATTCTTGGCACAACATATCAAAATCTTCTATTGAAAGAGTCTCAGCAAGATCTCTATGAACTTCTGCCTATAACTCAGGGTCCATATTGTCAACGTTATCCTCTTCACATGCTATTAAATTGTCATAATAAACATTATCATCCTTTGAATTTTCAAATCTATATAAACGTTTAATAAGTAAATGTCTAGAATAATTGACCAAATCTCTTTTCAGTGGTATTGTCGGGTTTAAAATATTTACATATGTACATATACATGTTGCTAAGTTTATGAGGGTTTTTCTGTCTTTTATCCTTTCTATTCTTAATAGCTAATAACATATCTTTAGCAATATTTGTTTTTTGTTGTTCCAATTTTTTATACAAAAATGACAGCACCCCTTCAGCTTGTATAATTTTGATCTGCAAAGAGCTTAAACTGTAAGCTTAAAAGGCAATAGGACATTACAAAGTTGGGATAGAAATTGAAAATTTATATTTTCAATTAAGTTCATGGATGATATATAATTCTTCCAAACTATATCTTATACACTCTTTCGAAAGGACTATTTTGTCTAACATTGGTATTATAGAATTTCAATGGATTTTTACATATAAAAGGAGCTTTTGTTCTTTTTTATGAGGCTTTATTATTATACAACTTTAATTAAAGTCTGTAAACAACTGAGGGCACTTTGAATGAAACACATGCCTTTAATTATGCAAATATCAGGTAGGTATTTTTAACTGCCTTTTTACAGAAACAGATTGGGTGAAATATTCCACATTTAATCGCATGATCAATAGTGCGGTTACGATTACATGGTGCGATTAATCGCGATGACAAATACGATTACAATCGATTTACTATTTCTAACAAAATATGTGAATGGATACCACTAACATATTTTGTTGCGATTTTCGAAGGACAAGAATCTTTTAAATATTTTATTGGCATAATATGGTGACTCAGTAAAATAGTAAATCATGGCCTAAAATAAGCATCATTCTACTCTAATATTACGTTTTCAATACGCTTGTTTTGCGCTAAGCATGTTTATAAGATTCCATTAGGACAACATTTTCGAATTTGTCAGTCACCAGAGTTGTATTGTCCATCATAGAAGCAATGCAGTGCTGCGCAGAAAAATTGCGACATGTTTTGGAGGACAACTAATTCTTCTTTGATGTATAGCAGAACAAGTAGCTAGGTAACTTGTTTTACGCAAAACTAGTTTGTGGCACAAAGCACGTATATACATATGTAAATGGAAATGCAGAATAAAAAATTATTTTATGTAGCCAAATTGCCTTGTTCCAAAGCTCATGCTTTTCTTTGCGAAAAGAACAGGTTTCGGAAGGCCGTTGAAATTTTAAGGAATAATATTAGTTTTTGTATTTCTATATACGAACGTACAGTGGTAATGCCAAAAATCTAATTTTATTTAATATTAAACTTCAGAACAATTATTTATTATTTTCTCTGAGTGTACAGCTAATAAATCCATTTTGGCTGAATAAGTTTAAGCTTTAAACCTCAAACATTCGATGCTGGCAAAATGTTTGATCAGGCTAAAAAACCAAAACTGGCACTTCAATCCTTACTGAAATCATTCCTAATAATTATTGTTTTCACAACCATCGAATATTAAGGTAATTAGACAGAGTCAATAAGCTTCACTTCCTTATTGAATCCAAAATCCAAATGTCCTTTGGTTTTTTATTTCATTTCTTTTTTCTATTGCGATTTCGTTCGATCGAGCAAACAATAAACATTCCCTTGTTGTTATTTGTTCGGATCATCGGCTCGGTGAGTAACATAATTGTATCTTCGTCCTGCTTCCCCTTCACCCCAACATACAGTTAATTACTTAATAAGTACAACTATTCAACCCATAATTTTTTTTTTTAATAAAAGTCTATAAATTTATTCAAACAAACACATTTTTGTTTAGTTTTGTAGATTTAACAATACTAATAAAAATGTTCAATATTCTTAATGGAATTATTGATAAATATTTGTACCTGAGCCGTTAAATACGAAAATTAGGAGTAGGAGGACGTACAGATATTGTAGTGGATGAATGATTAAAAATTCCCAGCTCTGTGATGCAAGACTTGGTGGATTCGATGCATTTACTATTTTAAGAATGTATAACAAACAGAGTCTACGCTATTAAATAATAAATTGACTAAATTTTTTCAAATTTTTTAGTTAAAAACCATAATTTGTTACCTGTTGTATCTTACTTTTGTGACGTTAATTTAGCGAATTTTATTGTTTTCCTTAGACAAATTAAACAAATACAAGAATGTTGGTATTTTTTTATTAATATTATTCACTGTCTTTAACTCTACAAAACTACTCAAAAAATTTCTGTTTGAATTAAATTATAGACTTTTATTAAAAAGAAATATTTAGGTTCAATAGTTGTTTACTTACTTTTGGGTAAAATGAATTTAATTAAAGTTAAATGCCAAATATTACTATAGGGTAGGCAATTTAAAAGTTTAAATTCAAAAATACAATAAAAAAACGGTTTAAAATTTTGCTCAATTTATTTATTTGTTGTAAAGTACAATTCTTCCTGTTAGAAATGAAATATTATTTCATTCATATGGCTGCCGCGGCTAGCCTCACAGTACCCCATTCGATCGGACCAATTTTCGAGAACTTTTTTGAGTGTTTGGGGTCGCATCTCGGCAATGGCATCACGAATGTTGGCCTTCAAATACTCAATTGACTCTGGTTTGTCGGTATAACACTTGTCTTTAACGGCGCCCTACACAAAATAGTCCAACGGTGTTAAATCGCCGCTTTTTGGCGGCCAACTGACATCACCATTTCGGCTAATTAAACGGCCATCAAACGTTTGACGCAATAAATCTATTGTGGCATAAGAAGTGTGGAGTTGCACCATCTTGTTGAAACCGAACATTGCTCACATCAATACCATAAAAAGCGGGCACAAATAAATCGGTTATCATGGTGAGATAGGTGTCTCCATTGACCGTAATAATTGCGAAATATGAAATATGGGCCAATGATGCCTCCAGTCCACAAGCCGCACCAAACAGTCACTCTTAATGGGTGCATTGGGTTTGGGTTTTATGAGTCTCAAATACGACAATTTCGCTTATTAACGTAACCACCAATATGAAAATGAGCTTCATCCGAAAAGATGATTTTAAATGATGATAAATTTCCAGTAAATCCCAACGTTACTCAAGCGTAAATCAATTTAGTTCAGTGGAGATAATATACTGTATTTTGTGCAAGAATAGAATGACATAAGTATTGCCAGATTCGAAATAGCCGCTGGTTACAGTTAGATAGGTCACCCGATAAAAGTAAAAGTTTGCAAATCTTTATCTCGAATTAGTTTATTTTTAATCTTGTAATGGTTAATGTGTCGATTATGGATAGCAACTGATCTTCAGTTGAATTGCCAAACCGAAACCGGAAATTTGTACTTGTCTATATGGCAACTGAAATTAAAATATTTTCAGTTTACAGTTGCCATAGGTAAGGCAATTTTCGGTAACTGGCAACGCTATTAAAGTCGGGTTGTCATTCCTAATCGACAAATAAAGTATCATTTTTAGAATTATAGTTCAAGATTGAGTACTTACTGTTGCCGGAGAATTTAACTTAACAACACACGGTAAAATCGCAAGACCACCTTTTTGTACAATGACTCGTGAATTGTTTTTAGTGGCAAATTGTGATCGGCCACCATTTGTAAAAAGATTTTGTGGAGATGAATTTTTTCCCATATCTAAAAATAAAAAGTTAATTTACGTTTATTATTCACAGAATAAGAATAATCATATAGAAAATCAATAATTATGTACTATTTTAACTTCAGTAATAATAGCTTTGTTGTATTATCCATGTTAACAGCTTTATAAATACATAAGTATGTATATGTGTATATGTATATCCCTAAATTCTATTGTAAATATTTTTTTAAAAGATTTTGGAAAAGTTGCAGTCACCAGTTTTTAAACATATTCATATTATTCCTTATATTATATTCATATTATTACGACCTTGGCAAGGTGCATGCAGATCTACAACAATTTAAAACACCCTGGAGACGATAAAATAAATTCATCAAATTATGCATATGTTGAGTGCCTTGTGTTTGACGTTTAAGAGGAGACGTACAAATAAATTAGTCAATCATCAATTGGGTTTTAATTTCGTAGTTTGTTTAGTAAAATGTCTTCATCAGATAACGATTTATTGCTGTTGACATCGTGTTACTTTTTTTCTTCAATCAATGCCGACAACGTCTATGTATAGCCGAAAAATTATACATACACCCGTTACGCATGTTCAATCACTACTATTTTAGTGACGAATAAAAGCAAGAGCGCCTATTGCACAACGTGTTTTTTTCGCTATAGTTTCGCACATAACACACAACAGCTGCTTACGTACGGAAAGTGCGATCAAGTTCGCTCAAAACGTAACCAAATGAAACTTGATGAAAAGCTTGTTAAGCACATTGTGGTTATACACATTTGATTGTGTGTATTCGCACAGTCGTTGAAGCTAGCCTACGCATATTATGGTTGGGACTTAAGGCGTTCTTGAGTTTATTTGATTGTCTCTATGCTGCTTTAGCAATGACAAGAGCAACAATGAATTTATTAGTATTTTTTTCAACGACAGCTGACGAAACATAGGGTTGCCAGATATTTTGTTTTATCAATAAACGTTCTGATTTTTGTTTAGTGTTTCTATTTCTTTTATACAGCTTTTATATTTTTTGAATTTACATATTAAATAAAGACAATGCAACGTTCCCCATATTTATAAAATATTCTTCAAAGAAAACTGTCAAAAATACAATTGTTATCATATTTTTCGAACTAAATTTAGAATTATCAGTTAACATTAATAATTTTTTAAAAGCTGCATAAAAAGCTGGTTATTTAAAATAAGTCAACGTATTTGTGGAAAAAATTTATTTGAGGTGTTAGAAAAAATTATCCAAGTCTTGGTTGTTTGTGTTTTTCAATATCTATAAAGTTATTAAAATATGATTCTAAAAACATTCTAATTGCAAATGTTTATGAATTTAACTTTCCAAAAACTACAAAATTTGAAATGAATCTATAACTGGGATCTATATTTTAGTATTGCTTTATTTAGAAAAAGGGTTGATGCTACTTTGAATTCATTAGGAAATTACTTTTGAGATGAAGGTTAATAAATTCGAACCTGTATTCAATTTAGGTTCAGATATTTCATTTAACGATTTCCCTTATATAGCTAAGATGTTTTCAACTAAAAATATTGATATGAATATTCTTGTTGAAGGGTATTGATCAGAACTTTTACAGAGTCGCACAGTGTGTCGCCTAGTACAAGATAGCTGGATAAAATTATTTTCTAACTTATTTCAATTTTAACGCGTTTATTGATAATGTTTATAATAATTTTAATTGGTTTTATTGACAGAACTAGATTTTACAGACAAGGACAATTAAACAAAATTTATTACCAAAAATATTTTTCGTTATTAGATACACGAAAAATGTAGAAATTAAATTCATTTATTTATTTTATAATATTAAAATTTTACAATTGAGTTCTTATACATATGTATGTATATTACGGTGCGCCTTGTTTTTCAACTTGCGAAATTGTACCGTAACTCCCCCTAGAAATGTTCTTCACATCAAAAAACTATGTTTCGCAAAAAATTGGGCTGATCATATATCCGGCTCATCCGCCGTTAAGTTGCGATAAAATGACAATGTGTATTCAATTTTCACATGTGTTTATTTCGAGTTAAGCTAATGTAATACGCTTTATTTTTTCAAAATAAATCATTATAATATAGGAATCCGAATTCATCAAGTGGATCAGAGGCGGCCCAAAGGGGGGCTATTTATTTACCCGTCACACCAAAAGGTAAACTTTCTTAATTGTTTAAAGAATTCCCGAAATATTGAGTTATTTGCTTACTCGTAGATACTGTCGCAACCTTTTTATTATTTATTTTGCAGTATACATTGAAAAAAATATATTGACCGTCAAACCACAAAGATACTAAATCCAAATCCAGCACATAGTTAAAAAATGGAAATATTAGCAATTTCTGGCGGCTCCGAAAATGTTCTTAACTATATACATAAAAAGGAGCCTTCCCAATAAGAATCACAGTTTTTTATTCTTCAACATTAATTAAAATTGTGTTAGAAACTGGTGTGAACAGTCGAAATATATTGCGAAAAATAAAGCTAAAAGAGAATATTACTTTCGAAGTTGTATATTGTTAAAGTTTAAAGAAAAAATTGGAATTATCTTCGTTGTTTGTGCCTAACTAGCAAAAAAAGTTTAAATCAAAGCAAAATTAATACAAAAGGATAAGAAAAGTTATATCTTCTTGATCATGACGCAAGCCAGAGTATCGGTGCCTAATTAAAGTCAAAGCATTGTTTGTTTTAAAAACTAATCATCAACTTTTTTTTATAGATGGGTACGAAATTCTGGATTTTGAATAAAGATATAAAGAAGAACTCGACGATAATGATTCAGATGGAACGCAAGAATCGAAAGATGAGCCAGCTGCAAAAAAGAGGAGGTGTATATCACCTTATAACACCGAAACTAGTGTCAGTTTAAGATAAATGTTAAATAAGCGATCGTAATGCAGTGCGAGTTCTTATAGCAACCGCTCAAGCTTTGAAACATGACGTTAGCGATTTAGTGAAAAAAAGAAAAGTTTCTATATCAAAAAAATCAATAAATTCAACACTAACTGTTCATTGGGATGGTAAAATTTTGCCATCATTATTGGGTACAGAAAAAGCAGACCGTTTACCAGTAATAATCTTATCTACTGGAAATGATCAGTTAATTGGAATTCCAGCAACTTCTACCCGCACGGGAAAGGAACAGGCCACAGCTATTTCCAATTCGCTGAAAGAATGGGATGTAGAAGAAAAGTTGCAGGCTCTATGCTGCAATACTACAGTATCCAATTTAGGACGTAAGCAGGGTGCATGCGTTCATTTGTTCATTCATACCTTTGAAATTCTTTTGAGGAGCGTTTTTGATGAAAAAAATCTTCTGGCCCCAGTGTACAAGCCTTTAACAAATTTAGAAAATAGTAGGCAGAAATAAAAAAGTCTTAAATCTGGAATGGAAGATGTGCATGTAAAAAACATACTAGGCGATATGAAAAATATTGTTGAGTTTGCTTTCAGTACCCTAAAAGAAAGGCAACCCCGGGACGATTACAAGGAACTTCTGCAGCTGGCTTTAGTTTTCCTTGGATAGTCGGTTCCAAAGTTTACTTTCCGAATGTCAGGTGCCTTTCACCATGCGTGTTGGATATGTAAAGCCATTCATACATTAAAAATATTTTTATTTAGAGAACACTTCACTCTAAGTGATTTTTATTTATTTATTTATCCAACTTAGTCAATATATATAATCTTTACAGACTAATTACAAAATATATATAATATAAAATGAAGCAAAAAGCTAAAATTATAAAAATTTTAGAAAAGATACAGCAAAAAAGGAGGAAAAATAAAAATTTATCAAGTATTAGGAAAAATAATAATCTTGTGCTTTATAATATTAATATTTAATGAAAAATCAACAAAATCGGACAAAAAATCATATTGACGACATAATCTCATAAATGGATCAGCCATAGCATAATTATATCTACATATTTGAACATATAAAGATTTATTATGACGTGAATTTCGACACGAGTCATTAAATTTAACAGATTCTAAAAGAAACTCTCATTCTCATTGATAAGGTTAATCAAAAATGATACATTTAACATTGTGCGACGACTTTTAAGAGTGGGCAGTGTAATTAAAGATATTATATGAATATTATAATAAGGATCTCACACGACTGATCCGTATTCCAAAAAAGGTCTCACAAGTGAAACATAGAGCTGTTTCGTAATGTAAGGATCAGAAAACTCTTTAGCCCACCGCTTTACGAACCCAAAAACACCTCTAGCTCTCTTCACAGCCAAATTAATATGATCAATAAAAATTAATTTACCGTCGAGTAAAATGCCGAGATCTACAACTGAATACACCAACTCTAATTGGTAACCACCCAGTAAATAATTTACAGCATTTACATTACTCCTAGAGAAACGTATACATTTACATTTTTTTTAATTCAGCTCGAACAGGTGTTTACACCATAAAAAAAAGTTATTCAGATCATTTTCAAGATAGACGTGATCAACATAATTATTAAAAGAAAGAAATATTTTTACGTCATCAGCATACATCAATATATTGGCAAAGTTTATAACATTGGGAAGATCAAGATGACTGCCCTGGTGAACACCCGTACTGTCTGCTTCCTTCCCGTCAAATATGATTCAAGCCAGCTTAAGCTAATCTTAGAAACACCCAACAATTCCAATTTAGTCAGCAGAAGTCTATAATTCACTTTATCAAAAGCCTTACTAAAATCCATATAAATAACATGAGTTTGTTTTCCTTTAGTAAATGCGGCGTTAATTAATGATGTTAAGTGCAGAACATTAGTTGTTGTTGAGGCAGAGAAAATCAGCAATTAATTTTTCAAACATTTTTGGAATAGCACTCAATTCAGCAATGCCCCTATAATTTGTTACGTCAGATTTATTAGCAGACTTAAAAAGCGGTAAGATATATTAGTGATTCTAAAAAGGATAACGTTAGAGACATATGTATTTTTATAGTGAAAATATATTTAAAAGCTTAGATGAAGGCGCAAATTCCTGCTGAGGCCCCTAATCTTAAATCTTTAAATCTTTTTATTAAAAAATTTTTATATGTATATGGTCTGGTGGACTATATGTAAAAAATTATTACAGAAATTTGTCAACCCTTCGTGGTACATACTTATCATAGCAGAAGCTGCAGTTTTAACCTTTTTCGATGAACAAATATCTAATAAATCAAGAAAACTTATGGTGGCTGCTTTACAAAGGCCCAATAAAACTGAAATTGAAAAGTTCAAAATTCCCTCTCTAACATAAGCCAGTTCATGTGTAAAAATATTGAGGGTTTTTTTTACAGAAAAGACTTAAAATTTCTTCAAAAGATTTTTTCAACGGATTTTTTAAAGATCCAGAAGAATGGCATACCGACAGTGGTTACAATGAAGACTTATATATTGTAAGTAACCTAAAATTTTTTAATGACACTGCAAGCGGGCGGTAAAGCTGATGGTGGAATTTAATCAAGTGTTGTCACGTGACGAGTAAGAAAAGTAAATAATAATGCGAGCAGTTGCAGACCAAATCTACCCTAAACAATTAATACGGTAAATGTACGAATAAATAAGTATAAAACAAAAATCTAATTAATTGTAAACAAATTTTGTCAATATATTTTTCAAACTTATTTTTAAAACCGTATCAACGTAAAAACGTATCTGTATTTGATACGTATATCTAAAACAAATGTTAATAACAAAGATTGGACTCAATTATTAATAAAATCCTTTTATTTGTGTATATTAAATTGAACCTTTTAACTTTTTCTAAAAAATTTCAAACTTGGGGATTAATGGTATTTTTGCAGAATTATTTAGAAAACGAGTGTGACAAGTTTTAAAACCCATTGGTTAACTGTACTCCAATTAAAAATAGACAAACTTATTTGGAAGGTTTTGCACAAAAATACGATTTGTATTAATTTTGTTGATATTGGGCATACATCAATAATTTAAGGGCGAATGAGCCACACCTTCCCGTTATGCGATCAGATCAATTTTCTCTGAAGCTTATTTTTGCGATGTGAAAAACATTTTGAGAGGGAGTTAAAACCGAAAACTTGCAAAAAATTTGGCCCATACAGGTAAAGCGCACCCTAATATATATAAACACAGAGTTCAAGGATATATACCTTATTCTATTTAAATATAAAATCATTATTGATAATAGAATTATATAACGTACTTATTCACATATTGGTTCTATCAATAAATGGAGGAAAGCATTTTCTAAAAACTTATTTAAATTTGTTGTTTTAAATAAAACTTACAACTAATTAACCTACCTAATTTGAGACCAGCTCGAAAATGTGATCGTGTTCAGATACTCAACAACTTCTGTCAACAAATTTAAGTCTAAGCTAGGTAATTCTATCCACAACAAAATCAAATCCTGAAAGATGGTGTAGCCTCGTGGTATAATATGATCTAGGAAGATCAAAAATTAGTTTAAGTAACTTATTTTGTAAGACCTGTAATGTACATAAATGGCACTTAGCACTAGTGGCCCGAACCGGTGCAGCATAAAATATGACTGCGTGAAATATAGCTTTTACAATTAATTTTTTGTTAACTATTTTAATGAGTGGATACAATTGTCTAATTAAAATATGTATTAAATTTATTTACTATGTATGGAATATGGTAATTAAATTTCATTTTCCAACATATGTAACTCCTATATATTTAACTTTATGCTCCCACTGAATCGAAGTGTCATTGAGTAAAATGTTACATTGCTTTCGTTTACGCGTGAAGTAAATTGCCTGGCTTTTGTCACTATTAATCATAATTTTCCACTTGGAAAAGTAATTCAATAACCCATCCAAGCATAATTGTGGAATGTCGGAATTATAAATATTGTATAATATAGGAGATAAACAGGACCCCTGTGGGCATCCCATTAAAATATTATGTAAAATTGAACTTTCCTTTCCAATGTTGACCATAAAAGTTCTTCCAGATGGGAAACTGTGTATTATACTAATCAACTGCAATGGAAAATTCATTCTAACTAACATATGAATTAAACCATCATGCCATACAGTATCAAATGCAGATTTCACATCCAGGAGAACCATAGCTATGGATATCTGAGAGCCAAAATTAAAATGAACCGGTGTCCTAATTTATATGAGTAGGTGAATGGTGTTATGACCTCTTCGGAAAGCAAACTGCTAAGGGATAAGATGTAATTAACATTTAGGTACTCTGCTACCCTTAACTTGACCACTTTTTAAAAAACTTTACTAACGGAAGAGAGCAAATTGATTTGACGGTAGGATAGAAGGCTGTTGGCAGCCTTATTGGGTTTTTTTAATAGGAATAACTTTCGCCTCGATAAATGCCTCGGCAAAATATCACAAATTTATGCAATAATTTATCACTATAGTTAAGTATCTAATACCTCTATAAGGCAAGGATTTCAAGCAAATATTATTGATCCCATCAAGACCATGGGATTTTTCTGTCTTAAAACGGGTAATTATATCCAAAACAAACGAAGTTGAAATACAATAATCATTATTGGATGATATATTCATCGAATTAAAGGCTATGATAGTTTTTCTCACTAATTCAATTGTTCGCCCATTTCAGATGTGAAGGAATGGTTTAGAGCAAAAGTTTTCGCTAATAACTCAGCCTTTTCTGAGTTTGTAGTGTAACTCAGATTATCATCATGTAAAAGGCACGGGATCTTTGGCAACCTCTTCCTTAAAATTTTTGATATTTTCCAAAACGGGAAATTGCCTTTATCCATAGCAGATGACAATCGGTTTTATGGCTCGTTTTTAAATTTATTAACTTCGACTGATATAGCAGAATTTAACCTCTCAAATGCGATTCTGTATCATAGCCAGTTACTGCGATGGTGATTTCTATTCTGAATCATAGCCCTGATATACGTTGGGAAGGGCCTTCTTATATTATTTTTCTTCGTAATGGAACACATTTTCTGATTGCCCTGTTTGAGGTATTTGTAAAGTGTGAGAAATCAGTATCAATGTCCTTGGTGCGTAAAATATTTTCCGAAGGTGGGATAAATTCACGGCTTAAGTATCTTTAGAACGCTTTCAAGTTTACTCTATTGAAATCAAGGTAATGGGCTTCAAATAATTAGACATTTTCATTAACATTAATGTGGGATATGATGTCGATATGATTTCGATTTGAACCATTGTGCAAATGGAAATTTTTATTTTTAATAAGTCCGTCCGTTATTTATAGTGAGTATAAATATACGCATCGTTCGTCTATGGAATATAGTTAAGTAGTTGAGTTATTGAAGTGAAGTATATGAAGTAAAGTTGTGGAATGTTGAAGTGCTAAGTTTAATCCAGCAGCAACAATAATAAGTGCCAGATAGCTACAAAAAAAATTAAAATAATAATAAATAAATAATTAGAATTAGTAATAATTAAATATAACCCTAGACTATAAAACATAACTTTATGTAATTTTAAGACTTACATTTGAATATTAAATAAATTGAAAAACCTGATTAACATTGTGTGTTTGAAATTGGAGAAACCCACAAATTGAGGACTCGTCCGGGATTGTGCTCGCGAAAATAGTGTTAAGATTTGAAAATAAAAAAGTTCTTTAAAAGAATGTGCTCCCGAAAATAGTACAGAGATTGGGATGTAAAAAAAGTTCTCTAAAACAATTGTGCTCACAAAAATAGTCGTGAGATTGTGCACGAAAAGTAAAATTGTAATAACAAAGAATTTATTTAAGAAAATCGAAAAATAAACACTTTATTTTGATTTGAAAATTAAGAAAAAAGAAGTTACGAAATAACGAAAACTTTGATTTAAAACTTATAGCTGATTTAAGAAAACTATTTATTATTGTGTGCAAAATAAGAGAGAATGAACATTAACGAAAATTTACTATGGATATTTAAAGATCTTTGTTTAGACTAAATCAGTGTCGCTCAAAAAGAGAGACACACTTACAATGAGAGAAATTAAGTTTTTGATTTATTCTTTCTTAAAAGACTTGTTTTTTTGCATTATAAATAAAAAATAATTAATAAAAATAATATGTACATCTGCCAAACAAAAAATATGTAAGTATGTGCAATGAGATACAAAAGGGCGGATTAAAAAAGCTAGATAATTTTCCGTGTGCTTATATGAAAGTGTTGACAAATCCAAATCTAGATTTTTTTAAAGTGAATACTTACTCTTATATTAAAATATTTTGCTCAAACAAAGCCCGATTTACATATTTGATTAGCTGTTTAATAAAGTACTGCCAAATAAATGCTTTATTGATTTCTATTCTATGTGAAAAGATATATTGCACTGGTACTTCTAAAGCATTAATAGCATTAGAGTGTAGAACTTCTAAAATACGAAAATGTTTGACCAAAAATTAGATTCATCTAAAGAACAGTAGGTGAAGTTAAATCATTTTTCTTGTGTTTGATAAAAGCCTCCAACTTATCAATGACAATTTCCTTCGGATAGCATTTGATTTTTAGCAATGTCTCAATATGGCTGTCTGTTAGCTTGTTTCTGAATTTGTTTTTTATCTGCGACATTGATGAAAATGCAGACTCGCAGAAACATGTAGTGCCAAAAATTTAGAAAGGTTTAATATTAAATAACATTAACATTAATATTAAACAATATCCTAACAATCGGATATTTTTTGTGACAAACATTTTTCCAAAAGTTGACACCCATTTCCGTTGAAATAAATAAGTCTTGTCTCATCAGTGTCAATTCCTCTTCTATATTATGTTGTAGATTTTCTAACGAACTCGTTAAGGATTATTAAAAATATGTTTATAATACATTGCAAGTTCAAGAAATCTTCAAATCTACCTTGAAAGTTTTCCAAAAGTAAATTTTTTTTTATTTTTTCTAATTTTTCTATATTTGGAAATTATCTGAATTTTTGGAAAATTGGATAAATCTTGGCATTAAATTTGATTTTTCAAAATGAAAAGTTTTCTTGAAAACCCATTTATTGCATGCATAAGTTCTGTCATACCTTTAACTTTGCCTTGTAATACAAGGTTTAAACTATTAATGTGATGGGTTATGTCGGCAAGGAAGGCTAAATCGTAGAGAAAATTAGGGCATATTAAAACATATAAAATGTCTGCATCTTTGCTATAATCTTGTGTTTGGAAAAAAGTTCTAACTCTGATCTAAGATTGAAAAGACGCTCTAAACATTTTCCTCGACTTAGCCATAGTCTGCATCTATTTCTCTTAAAAACGCTATTAGCTTTCTGTGAGAAAGTGCGTTGTGGCCTCCTCTTAGGCATTTGAAGATTTCTCCTCTTAAGCAAATAATCTTTGACTAGTATCGGATATGTCTATACTTTCATCAAAACACACGGACAAGTATTTAGCATTTTTTTTATGTTCTGTCGTTTCCCTACTTCTCCAAATAAATACATTATGGATAAGCATAGTTCTTAAAAAAAATGTCCAACTTCAAAAGGACGACATTTTTTTGCTAAAGCTAAACTAACAATATATATAGCTTTAATTTGATTATCAGTGGTGCAATCTAAAGAACTACTCGCATGTCTACTTTGAACATAAAGATTTTTAAGTCTAAAATTTTCTTCAAGTTTTTTTACTTATTGGTTTCTATCATTTCCATAAACACAATGCAATTCAGGTTTTATTCTATCATAATGTCGCTTAAGACAAGATACAAACATGCTTTGTATTACTTGATAGCATACAAGGTATTCAGCTTCATTGAATGTATTGATAGAAAATACAAAAAGTGTTTCCCACTCAACATCCCACATACTTATTAAATAATTTTTTTCAAAGTCCAGTAAAGAAATATATATTCATGCAAAGTATAAATAAACATGTATAAGTTTATGTAGCTATTATCAAACTTCTCAGTTTAATAAGCAAAATTTTAACTTTCTTCTAAATCACGTCAAATTAAAAAAAAAAAAAACACAAAAACATGCGATATAGCCATTCTTCTTTGGGAATAAGCAAGACACTGAATTAAAATTGTGGCGCACACACATATTTTATGTTGTACATATGGTTGCCATTTGAAATAATATAAACAAAGCGTATGTATTTTTTATACAAGATTTTGTATTTTGCATTGTTTATTTATTACAATTTCTTTAACTTTTGATAAGAAAATAAAACAAAAATATTTTTTAAGGAATTAAAAAAGCAATATCCAAACATACAGTGTGATATATAGTTTGAAAAACTATGTAATAAAGATTAGCGGTATAATTGATTTTGGTACATTTCAAGAAAATTTTTGGTAGGAATTTTTTTCTTTTAGCAGCCTTGGTTGTAATATTCACGAAGAGAATAAAAAAACAGCCAAAAAAACTTCGTAAAAATTTGTGCGACTTTTCAAAATGCACTAAATTTTGCTACTTTCCATAAGTTTTTGCCACTTTTGCCCCTTTTTTGTTACATTAGCACTAACATTTTTTATCTTTTAAATCAGATTTTTCACAATAAATTTTCATAATCGCTCAAATATTAATAACTAATATCAACTTTAGAATAAATTAGTGTTTTGTTATAGTTTTTTTTTTTGTTTTTGTTTTTGCGTAAGCATAACGTGCAGAAAAAGTGACAACAACCTTGAACTGTTTTTTGCATACATTTTGCTTTACATCGTTTTAATATGTTATTATATATTTGTTCTGCGTTATTTTTAATAATTATTATATTGTTCTGCTTACATATATATTTGTTAAACCTTATTTTAATAATTGTTGATCGTGATTTAAACTCAATCAATCTTCAGCTGCCTTTTTAACATTTATCCGCAAAATGGCTACCGGCAAAGAAGCTTCACCCGATTTGATGATGGACTAGCTGACGACTTCCCAGCTCACAACGGGAGAGTCAATAGAAGCCGTCATCCGCAATTTTAAAAAGGATTCAGCTGCTCAAAAGAACTGCAACTATTATAAAGAGAGAATCAATACGCTTGACACGTCATAGAGTGAATTCGAAGCTACCGACAACAAAATACGATGTCTTGGAAAGGTTCAACTAGACCACAAATATTTCACCGACAACTATTATCAAAAAATTGAGGAAGTCAACACAAAATACCGGGAAATATTTCAATCCGCGTAACTGAAATGGCACAAGAGCGAACACAGACAACAAGTCAGCAAGACACAAGCAAGAAGTCTGTTGCACCTACTAGAACTTCCCTTCCTTCCACTTCAATAACTTAAGGCGACTTATAACCATGAATCCTACAGCAACTAACATGAAGTTAAAGGAAACTCTGTGGGGGTAAATTCAAGAGCTTCATTTCACCATGTGGGAATACAACCAAGATCCGGTAAAAGAAGGATACGACCAGTAGGCCCATGAAAATCTGGATGAACTAGTGATTGAACATTTTAGGTTATCCCCTCGTGTACAAGAGCAAGCTTTTGAACCTGTACAAAACAACTTTCTGCCACTACCCAAGATGTCAATCCCTAAATTCAATGGAGAGTATCTAAAGTGGGGAGCATTCCACGATCTATTTTCGCAACTGATCGACCTTCAACAAATTTCCACCGTACAAAAATGTGGTTCCTCAAATCAAACTTTGGTGACGAAGCTGAAAGACTTATAAGTCATCTTACAGTCACAGCGGAAAACTTACTACAAGAGCGCTACAGCAATCAACGAGTTCCTATAACGACTTTAGTACAACAGCTGCTGGTTCAACCGAATGCCGGACTGTCAGCTGCTGCTATAAAACAATTACATGACGCCACTCAGGAATGTCTACATGTGTTAAACTCGGGATTGATCTAGAGGCTGTTATTAGCGAATTTAAATTATTAGAGAGTAAGGCAGAAGATAAACAATTTTAAATTTAGTAATTGTGAACATTTTTGGCACACAATAGGTAATATTCAAAATTCATTAAATGAACCTTTGTACTTAAACATATACAACCAGGCCGTGCATGTGTTAACTCATGGCAGCGCGTGCGCTGAACAAGTTTTTTCTAAATAAGATCTTGTGAAAAATAAGTTAACAAATAGATTAAAAGTATAAAGTTGTGCATCCATGTTATTTTCATTAAATTTACTAGATAAGGAAATAGAAAATTCGACTCAAAGTAGTGAACTCATAGAAAAATACAGAAAGCAAGTTTCAAAAAAATTAATTTAAAATAAAATGTAAATAATTACGAAAGATTTATTGCACTTTATTAGCAAAGTTTACTTCCTAAATTTTGCTATTACTTAATGAAAAAAGAATTAATTATTTAAACTAAATAAACCTATTATATTTTTGTACTAAAAAATTCAATAAACGTTATATGTATAAAATTTTAAATACATACATGTACATATGTATATAGATATATATTATATACATGTATACTTTCTTATTTACAAATACTTCTTATACATATTACTATAAAGTTATATTATAAAAAAATTAATTTTAACATTAGTAATGAATTATTTTTTACTTATTAAAGTATTGAATTCTTCTTGTTTTCCTCTGTTTAACTTTTTATTTAAATAAAAACGATAAAACAAACTGTACGACTTTTTTTCTAACGCTGCTTCCTAATCTGAATAATATGGATGAGCGACACTGGACTAAATTGAGTAAAAGAGTGTTAACTAATAACAAACATTTAAGCAAAAGTTAATTTTTTGTGCAAAGAGAAAAACCACGGTTAAAAGCTAAAGAACGAGAAAAACACGAAAACTGAGAGAAACACATAAAAATAACAAGTGCAACATGTAACAAGAACAAGTGAGGCATATAAATGGGGTGATACATTGTCAAATATTTGTTTGTAAACATCGCAAATAGCCAATCGCATACATGGATAACTTACTTTACCTTGCTATTTGCGATCTTTGCAAACAAATGTTTGCCAATTTATCACCCCCTTAAGATAAGTTCCACCATATTGATATTGTATTTTTATTAAATGTTGATTGGCAGTAGATAGAATTTAGAATTGTGAATTTTAGAATTTTAGAATTGTGTCTGAAAAATTGTTGATAGAATTGTCAGTTGATTGATGTTAATTTAACAGAAGGTCGAATCCCGTTAATTTGATTTAACATTAGGGAACTGTATAATGGCGTTGTGAATGTAAATGTAGTAATTGTCATCAATATTATATTTAAATAATCATTTTTCCCAAGATTTTCATTAAATTTAACTTTTAATTTAATTATAACATTATTTTAATTTAATTATAATTGAACTAATAATTGAACTGAACTAAAATTAAAAAACCATTTTATTATATTTCATACCTTTTATTGTGTTGATAATTTCTTTTCAGTAAAATAGTTTAGTTTCAAGGCTATATTTAATTTTTTTTTAACTTGAGATAGAAATTCAAATTTGTAAATTGTTGCTGGATTAATATTGTTACGTTTTTACCTTTTCAAAAACGTGTTTTTTTGTAGGTTAAATAATATAAATTTTGTGTTTGGTTTTAGTTAAAAATCGTTTATTCAACACAGATTTATGTACCACTGCTTGTAATCTTTTTACAAGCAATAACAATTTTTATTCTTAATTACTCTGTCTGTTTACAACTTTGTAAACAACAGCAATTACTCGACAGATCTTTCTTCCTAAAGATCTTCCAACCCGATCGTAGCTATAACTTAGGTTCGATCACAACCTTTTCAACCAGAGGTTATCCAGACTTAACTCTCTTTACTGAGTTAGCTCCAACTAAACTGGTTTTTTAATTCACGATTCACTTCACGAGTTTACTCCTTATAAACTCTCTTCACACAAAATGCTCTCGCTGAGTTTACTTTACTTAAACTGCCCTCGCTGAGTTTACGACACATAAGCTGATTGCTGTTCGCATCGATGTGCTTTTTATATGGCTGAGTAAACAACACACCGAAAGCTCTCGAACCTCTCGATATTTCAGGTAGATTCCATTTCTTTCTTTTAATTTATTTTTAGTTCTTTTGTAGCCATACGTATGTGAACATCTACCTCTTTCAGCTCTTAGTATTTGTTATTGCTTGTTTATTGCCTGTTACTTGCTTTCTTTGCTGCTTAATTATTGTTGTTGCCGTGTTATTTTTATTTACTCACCAAGTTGAGGGAACTAGGGTTATATACGACAGGTTTAAAAGCTGTGTTACAGGGCAGGCGCCGACGGGGATGGCGCTGAATCGACAAATTCTGAGTACCACGAAATTGATGCTGGTACATCTCCTGATATCCGCTTTAGTGGACATGTCTTGTCTACATTTAGTGGTACCGATTCCCTTAATATTAGAGATTGGATTGAAGATTTTGAGGAAAATGCCGAAACGGTTGGGTAGAGTACGATACAGAAGTTTATCTACGCGAAGCAACTGTTGAGTGGATCTGGCTTAGGGCTTCGTTGAAAGCAGCGTTGATGGATGAATTTGGAGAATCGGTCTCAGAGTCAAGAAACCGTCGTAAGAATCACAGTGAGACTTACCGCGAGTATTTATATGCTTTAATGGAAATTGGTAAGCCTATAGATTTGGATGTCGCAAGTCTATTGGACTATTTTGTTGAGGGCATACCAGATTCTCGTTTTAACAAGACCGTATTATACCAGGCCATAACAGTGGAAGAAATAAAAGAGAACATAAGAATATTCGAAAAGATTCGTGCTTCATCCCATAGGGATATTCGGAAACCTCAGGCTCACAGTAACCTAGAAACTGGCAATAAGAGCAGAAAAAGTATTGCTAGCGGAAATAAAAATTGTTTTAAATGTGGACGTCCTGACCATCTGGCTAAAGATTGTAAGGAAGCGCAATTTAGGTGTTTCAAATGTAACGTTGCAGGACATGGCGCATCTAATTGCATGGTCAACAAACCAGAAATCAAATAGGAGCGTAGTAATGTCAACACCTTTATCTACGATAAAAAGCCTTTTGAGCCAGGAATGATATCTAAGAAAATATTATTGTGTGGAATAGAATTGTATGGTTTAATTGATTCCGGCTGTAACATGTGTACTATAAGATGTGATCTCTTTGAGAAGTTGGGGGGAAATTTTTAACTAATATCGAAACGACGACGTTTAAGGGTGGCTGGTGCAGAACTTTTCTATACTCAAGGGTAAGCCCCAGTATTGATGGATGGTTTTTCTTTAAAATTGCGATTTAATCTCATAAAGGCTGAAGATATTGGGTATCTCGCTGTTTTGGGCAATAATCTATTACAGTTTGTGGATCTTGTAGTTAATGAAAATGGCGTTGAATTTATCCCCGGGTGGCAAATAGCGTTGATAACATCAAAGTTAAGGTTAAGCAGGAGCATATCAGTACTCCTGAGCTGATTAGAGTGTTTCAGGATGTTTGTCTGAACATTGAGGAGAATGAAAAAGTAATAGCTGACTTACACCACCTAAGTGTCGATTTCCAAGATGAGATAAATAGAATGATAGATAAGTATAACCCCAGACAGTGAGCATGGAACTTTTGGTGAAGGACGATGTACCAGTAGGTCAAGGTCCCGGAAAAACATCGTATGAGGATTAGAAAATAATAAATAAACAAGTGGCAGAATGGTTGCAGCAGGGTATTGTGGTACCAAGTTCGTCCGAGTACTCTTCACCGATTCTGTTTGTTCCGAAAAGGAAGGTACAAAACGGCTATGTTGCGGCTACAGGAAACTCAATGAGAAAATTTTGCGCAATAATTTTCCAATGGTGATCATGGAGGACGTTTTAGAATAGTTGCAAGAGGCAAATGTATTCACCACACTTGATTTGAAGGATGGTTCCTTCCACGTACCTGAATCTACTAAATAAACTGCATTTGTCACCAGAAATGGGCAGTATGAACTTAAATTTGTACCATTTGGAATTTCAAATTCACCTCCAGTATTTTGCAGATTTATTAACGCCATATTTAGAGATTTGATAGCGGAAGGTGTAGTAGTAATCTACATGGACGATGTTATTATCCCATCGAAGGATGAATTGGAGGGGATAAGGAAGTTGAAAATAGTGCTAAAAATTTCCGAGGAGAATGGGTTGCATGTAAGATGGAAAAAGTGTCAATTCCTGCGCAGGAAAGTAAGTTTTCTGGGTTACATAATAGAAAAGGAGACTATACTTCCTTCGAAGGAAAAAACGGTGGCCATTGAGAATTCTCCACTGCCACATGACAGGAAGAGCTTGCAACGATTTTTAGGGTTGACCTCGTATTTCCGAAGATTTGTAGATGGATATCTGATCTGTTGTGAAAGGGTAAAGAGTTCAAGATAGATGATGAGGTAATTGCTTCTTTTGAACAGTTAAAACCAGCGTTGACACAAGGTCCAGTGCTCAAGCTGTATAATCCAAAAGCTCAAACCGAGGTTCACACTGATACCAGTAAGTTTGGATATGGTGCTGTTTTACTGCAGAAAGATTCAGAGGATCAGTGCCTACATCTAGTTCAGTACATGAGTAGGTTAACGTCACCATCTGAAGAAAAGTATCATTCTTATGAGCTAGAAGTCTTAGCAATAATAGAAGCACTCAGGAAATGGAGGATATATCTTATAGGTTCGAAATTTTAGATCGTGACAGACTGTAAAGCTTTCGAAATGACCATGAAGAAGTCAGACGTTCCGCTTCGTGTCTCGAGACGGGTAATATTTTTCCAAGACTTTTATTATGAAATTGAACACTGATCATGCACCAAAATGAGGCACGTAGATGCGTTAAGCAGAATTACTTGTTTACTAATTGAAAATACGTTGCGCTACAGATTAAAAGAAGCTCAGTTGTTTACGAAGACTATTATATATAACATGACATTTTCTATAAAGGTCCTACGAAGGAATTAATAGTGGTTCCATCTCAGATTGAGGACGAAATAATAGCCACAGCTCACCGAAAGGGTTACTTCAGAAATAAGAAAACACTAGAGTATGTTGAGAAATACTTTTATATTCCGCATCTAAGTAAAAAAGTTGGCAAAGTGGTATCGAGTTGCGAAGACTGTATGATGATAAATTCAAAATCTGGCAAGAGAGTCTATTGAATCCAATCGATAAAGAAGATCAACCGTTGGGTAACTATCATGTCGACCACGTTGGACACATGACATCGATGAATAAGCAATACAATCACATACTGGTAATCGTTGATGAATTTTCCAAATTCGTTTGGCTATATCACACTGAGGATACTAGCAGTGATGCAGTCATTGACCGGCTAAAACGCCAATCAGCAGTATTTGGAAATCCGAAAGAATTATTTCTGATATAGAAACTGCATTCACATCTAATGCTTTTAAAGAATACAGATTAAAAGAAGCTCAGTTGTGAGAGCTGTAAGGAAAATTATAGAAAAGGATCACTACGAAGACTATTATATATAACATGACATTTTCTATAAAGGTCCTACGAAGGAATTAATAGTGGTTCCATCTCAGATTGAGGACGAAATAATAGCCACAGCTCACCGAAAGGGTTACTTCAGAAATAAGAAAACACTAGAGTATGTTGAGAAATACTTTTATATTCCGCATCTAAGTAAAAAAGTTGGCAAAGTGGTATCGAGTTGCGAAGACTGTATGATGATAAATTCAAAATCTGGCAAGAGAGTCTATTGAATCCAATCGATAAAGAAGATCAACCGTTGGGTAACTATCATGTCGACCACGTTGGACACATGACATCGATGAATAAGCAATACAATCACATACTGGTAATCGTTGATGAATTTTCCAAATTCGTTTGGCTATATCACACTGAGGATACTAGCAGTGATGCAGTCATTGACCGGCTAAAACGCCAATCAGCAGTATTTGGAAATCTAATGCTTTTAAAGAATACTGCGAGAAGAAACGGATTCAACATTTCCAAATAGCAACTGGAGTGCCAAGAGGAAATAGGCAAGTTGAGAGAATACATTGAATTGTGGTGCCAATGCTAGCGAAGCTATCTCGTGATAACCCCAACCAGTGGTATAAACATGTAAATAAGGTTCAGCAATATATAAACAGTACTCCACCGCGATCTACGCAATGTTCACCTTTTAAGATTTTAACCGGCTGTGAAATGCGATTCGAAGAATTTCCAGACCTAAAAGAAATTATGGAAAATAAAGCCATTGAGCATCTGCACATTGTAAGAAGTAATGAACGGGCAGCAGTAAGGGAACATATCGTTAAGATCCAAAAAGAAAATGAAAGAAATCCTAACAAAAATCGCAAAACGAAAGAAAATTATAAGCTTGAAGACCTCGTGGCCAAAAATGAACTCAATATGGTGTCGACCTGAAGCTTAAGGTTAAGCATTTTGGTCCGTATATAATCATCCGCAAAGTGAACCATAGCAGATACGAAATTGAGAAAGTGGGAGAAGGAAGACAGTTTCAGTGGCGGAACATATGAAGCGATGGCTACAAGTATTCGAGCCGAATTCCCCGCCAGGAAGGCCGAATGTGGGATTTGAGTTGATTTGAACCACTATGCAAATTTTATTTTTTTAAAAATTATTTTTTAATAATTCCGTTATTTATAGAAACTTCTAGACGAGTATGGTCCGATTTAATGCGTTAGACTATTTTCCGTTTTTGTATTTAAGAGTATGGGGCAGAGCGGGATGCCTACATTACTACTGACGAGTAAAGGACCTAGAAAATTCAACGAAACAGACGAGTGACGAGTGGACAGTGAGTATAAATAGACGCATCATTCGTCTATGTGACATAGTTGAGTAGTTGAGTTTAAGTAGAAGACTTGAGTCAGAGTTATTGAAGTGAAGTATTTAAATGTTGAAGAGCTAAGTTTAATCCAGCAGCAACAATTATAAGTGCCAGATAACTACAATAATAATTAAAATAATAAATAAATAGAATAACTAATAATTAAATATAACCCTAGACTATAAAGCATAACATTATGTAATTTTAAGATTTTGAATATTAAATAAATTGAAAAACCTGATTAACATTGTGTGTTTGAAATTGGAGAAACCCACATTAATTTGGATCGTGAGATGATCAGAACTTAAGGCATGTATAACAATCGCAGAAGACAAGTGTTCCATAATATTAGTTAAAAACAAATCTAATGTTGAATTCTGTCTATTTAAACATAATGGAGCATTAGTGCTCTCTAGTAGAAACAGAATATCCATATTAAATGAATTTTGTCTCTCATACATAACACTATGACTATGACGACTATTGAAATCGCCCTCCAAAATCTACTCTTTACTCCTTGTAAATTTATACAGATCTGTTGCATATTGAGTCCTATGACCCCCATCAATTCCGGCTATGCCTCAGATTAGTGAAAATTTTAACACCTACATATATTTTCAATTAAAATGATTTATACTGCTGGTAGAAGATAGTGGGAGACGGTTTTCTTTAAAATAATGGCAACACCAAGGCTTTTAACATCGACTCTATCATTTCTGTATACAAAGAACCCACTATAACTCAAAGAAATATTGGTCTTTAACCAGGTCTCACTAAGTTCTCTCTCCTGTTCTCCAGAAATTCAAATATATATATATTATATTTTCTTCTTTGTAATGCCTCTAGCATTCCATGTTATAATACTTAAATTAAGATTCATACTGAAAAAAATTTTAACGTAAGGTTAGTTATAACTGACCAGTTTTAGTTTTACAATTAAAAAGATTATTAATTAAATCTAGAGTTATACTTTTTAGCTCTTGAAATGACAACAGTTCACAGTTGTCTGATAAAGTGTTAATAATATTGCGTAAGTATGGTTCCCAGTAGAGTAGTTGTTAATATTTTAGCTTCTTATATTCGACCTGGCACTAGGGAATGGAGGTTGAATTTTTTCGGGTAACTTTGGAAAGTTGCTTAAATTGTAGACAATGCTATTGTCGGTGTTAACTTTTGGACGTCTTATAGTTTGGTTTTGTGCTTCAGCTCTAAATATTTTTCTTTACAAGAACAACCATCGAAATATGATTTATGATGTCCATTTCAATTAGTACATTTAATTTGAGACTCTGTTTTGTGCTGTCCAGCACAATTGGCGCAAAAGGTTTTTACTCTGCAGCGGTTAGAACCATGGTCAAGCATTTGGCAGTTATAGCATTGAGTGATTTGATTGTTTTTTTTTCTGTGGAAGTCCCACCCAACTTTGATTTACTCTATGACATCGTATTTACGTCTTAACTTATTTATACTTATCGATTTACGTTGAAGTATACAACATAAATAATGATTTCACCATAAGTTGTCCTTTTAACAACTATTTCCAGGCATTGAAGACCAAGTTCAATCAATCTTTTAATTACAGCCGGGCTGAACAGCAGCGCTTTATACGGTATGTCATTCTTAATTGCATATGAAAAGAGCTCATACTTATCCGAAATGACGCCACACATCTGGTCGAAGTCGTTCTTTGAATAGCAGAATAATTTAAAGCCAATAAAGATTTTTTTCAATGCATAGTTTTTAATTTTTATTAATTTGCAAATTTCGTGGGCTTCTTTAAACCCACATTTTAATATAGTAATCGGAGATATATGGGTTTTAGGCTCCGAAGTTGGTTTATCTAATATGTCGTCGTCAACCACCATTTGCAGGGGAGCATAATAATCACTTGTATTTGCCACATTGGATGTAGAATCATTTAATTTACGTTTTTTTATTCATTGCAACGCCACATGCATTAGAAAAGTCATTAAGATCGCGTTTAATCTTATTTTTTTATTTTTTCTTCATTTTGTTTTGATATTTACTTTCACTATGAATAGCCAAATAACTTGTAGTGTGTTCGAGTGAAAAAAGTACGTCTGTTTACAACGACAGTTAGTCATTGACTAAATTAAATTCTTGACAATGATTTGCAGAGAATGAAATAAGAACTCAATTAACATAAAATTATTTCTTATTACTATTTATATAACAAAAAAAATTACACGTCAACGAAATTTAAATTTAACCTACACGGCATCATTAAATTCTTTTTTAGAAGAATCTTCTACTGTGTAGTCTTCATTAGGAAAATACTTATATACTTACATTATAAAACTAACACTAATTCTAAGACCTGAGGACGGCCTGTCCTCTTTCTCCGAATCTCACTGAAACTGTTAATAACAGGATCAGATGTGATAAGCTACATGTTAAGCAAGTCTGTATTCGTAGCAATACGTGACTATAATCAGGTATTATTTTGTTGAAATTTTCTCCAATCTTTATTAAGAGCAGGATCCTCAGAAAGTTGCATAATTGGCAGAAAAGATCATTGTATAACTCCCGCCCAATGTACAAGTATCTTGTGTACGGTAGCAGGAATGTGATATCACGAATATAGACTTAAATACTTTTATCAACGTCACGTGTAATCCTATAATATCAGCACTCAGTTCAGAATTCCTGGAAAAGTTACGAGCTGTAGTTCCAGTTCGCCAGTGTTTCCGAATCCTGGTTTAGATTTGTCTACAGATAATTCCATATCTTCTTTGAAGCATTTTTGAATGCCTAACGAACTCTGCTTCACATTAACTTTGTCAGAGACATCTCTTAATTGCCATGTTTTCATTTTGAAGCGGTAGCTAATTCGAAGCAGACATTCAAAACACCGAATCCAGGCGTGTAATGTAGACAAACGAAAACTGAGTTTATCTTTGTTAGCTATGTTAGCCTAGACTCATCAGTCATTAGTGTTGGTGTTGCTCCACAAATGTAGCACTTTGTTTTAAAAACGTTTCAGTCAAAGCATTACAAAATTTACCGTCAATCATAGTCAAAATCACATCATGTTTGACAGACACCTTAATATCGCTATCTTCACATATTGTCTTCATAACTTCGGTATTGATCCAAATCATCAGCACGTCAACATTGGTCTTGAAAGAACATTTTGTAGGCCTTTCTTCGGTTTTCCAAGGCCAACCAAAAGGAGCTGAGATGATGTGGATGTTGTACATCATCGTACAACGTACAAAACATTATATCGCCCTCTATCCATGCTTTATTAGACCTTTAAAAGCGTTTACAAGTTCTTCTGGAATTCTCGGACTCGTACTGGAAGATTTGAGGCGTTCATTAAAAATCTCTATTTTATATACGGTAAAACATAAATGTAACAAATTTTATATATTTATTTTCTTCGACAATATTTTATTGTTACCCTCATAAATTTTTTGGCACATTATTTCTGACAAAATGTTAGCTGCCAATATAATTACCGTATCATGATCTAATTAACTGTATTGAAAATTTTCAATAATTTTGTTTTTGTCCAACTAGCTTATTCTAGATGACACACTGTGCGACACTACAAAAATAATAATTGAAAATACAAACAATTATGGGAGAGACAAATTTGATATAAGGTGGAAAGATGTAAAAACTTTCACTTTTCGTTCATACATTTTCTATGTTTATCGTGCAAAATGGTCTGTTCGATGCAAGTTTTGGTTACCCTATTTTCCGAGAAATAATTAATGAGGATAATTTAAACATGATTGCAAGTGCTCTTTGCTTCGGCGTTACTATTATCTGACTGCAAAGGCGAAGCAATAATAAATTCGCTCCTTTTCCAGATATGTGAGATCGCTGGATATTTTACAACTGTTACGAAGATGTGGATATTGATGAACAATTGATGATTTCTCGAAGTCATTGCTTTTTATGCAATATACGTTTGCCCTTAAAACATGCGAAGCTGCCTGTTGTTTCCAAATTAGGATATGTGTGGAAAGTTCAAGCATACCTTGGAGAATTAAAAATTTTACAGCCTACAAAATTAGGCTGTATCGCAGCATCTGCGAGATGCAAAATACAATGAAGAATAATTTGCTCTTCATTAACTTAGAAAACTTAATTTTTGCACTTATTCTCCCAACCTAATTAATGAAAATAAATCGATAAACATGAACAGACCAAATGATTCTTTGCCTAACATTTGTAACTTTTTATTTTGCTATCTTCCTTTACGTCTTAGAACACTAAAAATGTCGTACAAGCAATGAAATATAAAAATACCACCTGAGCTAACGTTTTAGGTTGATATCTTGAACCGCTCCGTAGAAAAAGACAAAAGAAAACAAAACTGACCAAAATGGTCCAAACCTAACAGCAGGTTTAATGACCAGCTTGAGCTCAAATATGGTTTTGTAAAGTTATCCTTAAGCTTTTTGTCTATCGAATTTGCGTGACATACAGTCCGAAAGATTATCTAATCTAATCAAATCGAACTATATGCAAGCCATTTCATAATTTGGATGTTGTGCTTTTCAAACCATTACAATGACTCTTTAGAAACGTGAATGGCAACGTGATCCTTCTTAAAAATGCTCTCTTTATCCATTTTATAATCCAAAATTGAAACTTAAGTATCATGCAACAATTCCATGTATATTTTTTAATTTATTTTGGGAGGTACTATGCATTATCTTTTAATTATTTCGTGTTTGACGAAGAACGCGCCCTCAACATGCAAGCTCTAAATTCAAAAATAATACATTTATAAAAATTAGTTTATATTCCACTAATTTGAACAATTGCAAAATATTATCATTAGTTTATTTTTTACGCTTATTAACACATGAATTCAAATACACTCAAACCTTTTTATACAGCATTTCTATATAACGGCCTATTTGAAATACGGTACCCCTTCGCTTCAAATTAGAGATTCAGAAGACTAAGCAATGTCTTGGGATATCATAATTCCTTATTTACTAATATTGAGTATTTTTCTGTCTTAAATACTAATGTTTATGATCATCTTAACTGCTTATCTTTTCTAACTACATATGTTTATAATTATTTTAAATGTAAAGTTATCATAAAGCTTTGTTTACTAATGTTTACGTTATAAATATTCCATTGCCTTAAATACCAATGTTTACGATTGTCTTAATTATGGGGAAAAAAAATTCCTGTTTTAAGCAAATAAACAGTTATCCACATTTCTTTGTCTGTTTATTGTTTATTGTTTTAACTCTCCCCTTTCTAGACTAAATCGTCTCGATTTGAAGTGTGTTACCTTGTATCTTTGCTAGTTCTCTTCTGTATAAAACTAGAGTAGTCCTTTCCGCTTTGCTGCGAGCCTTTGTGTTGTACCTGCTTTTTGACTGATGTGGATAAACAAAGAAAGATAGATATTTGAACTCTAACCATTCTCAAAATATAAAAATATCATTTGTATGGGATATACCACGACCGCTTATCTTTTTAACTGATAGCTAAGAAGTCACTTAGACCAAATTCAGAACCTTCCATTCTAATCGTTCTCTAGATATACAAAAATCAATATTTAATGTGTATAGGATATGCCACACCCACTTATTCTGTTTCGCCCATATTTCGACTGATGACGTGTATTAACTACTAAGTTATTTAGACCAAATTCAGAATCTTCCACTATCAAAAAATCAGTATTTACTTTGTATGGGAGGTGCTACTCTCACTTACCTAATTCAGCCCAATTTTTGACTGATGATTTGTATTGACTACAAAGTTATTTGGGCCAAATTTAGAGCCTCTTACTATTACTGTTTTAAAGATATGGACATATAAATAAAAAAAATTTAAAGGAGTGTCATCGCCCAGTTGAACATTAGAGAAGCTACACACCAAATGAAAGCTTTCTACATATGCTTTTTACACACGCAGTTTAAATGCTGTAACAAATTTCGTCTTCAAGTAAAACTAATGCCATATAAAGGGGTTCACTATAATCAATAATTCGCGAACCAATAAACCTACAAAAACCCCTTATAAATAAAAACCTTGATATTGACTTCACCTTTCGTTTAAGAGCTTACAAAATCGGTTGGCGCATTTCAGACAACATCAACATCAATTACAACGCATTTTATAGTTCTCTTTTATATATACAGATTTTAAAGTTTTCGTTTAGTGATACATTTTGAGATTTTTTCTTTTGGGCCGAATTGCTGATTTAAAATGACTTTAATAGGACCAAACATTTTTTTTTTTGATCCTAGCTATTTATTTAAATTAAAATAACAGCAATATTAGACGTGTTTTTTGTTATTATTTAGAACAACAAATAAAATTTGCAATACTTAAAAGTATTTCTTGTTTAAGGAAATACTTATATGAAATACAAAAAGCTGTAACTTACTTCAGAAATCTTGCAAGAGAAGCAAATAAAATAAAACAAAAAGCTTATTTTTTATTAAAGAATTTTTACTTGAAGAAAAATTTCCTACTTTTGTATTACATATGGAGATATGAAACTTACGCCTTATAGATTTTTTTTGGTCACTTTTTTATTTTTAGATAATAAATAATGCATATTGTTACGTTTTAACCTTTTTAAAACGTTTGAGTTCGTTTTTATTGCGTTAAAATAAAATAAAATAAAATAAAACACTATTTCAAGCTGTCTCTTTCTTTATTAATTCCACTGTACTTTAATACACCAAATTCGCTTTTAAAACACATTTTATTTGCGCCTGAAATAGACTTTATTTCTTAACAGCCAATTCAAAACTAAAACTCACCAGCCACTTTTATAGTATTTCATCTTAGTTTAGAATGTTCTAGTACGGTCATGAATCTTCGATTTTTCTCATTAATTCAAAGTGGTCTAAAATAACACAAAAAGTAACCGATCCATGCATTGGCAGCACTTTTAATTAGTGCAGATAATTTAGAAGTTTTTTAAGCCTTGACACAAGCCAATACATTTTTTAGCTAAAAGCTCATAATAAGCTCTGACGTGGTGAATTTTGTTTTTAGCATTTTCATTTTCGTAACACTGCCTCCCGCTTAAGCCTGTTCGTCCCGAATAGGCTCATTATCCTTCTTCCCATAGCTCGCAAGTCGTTGTAAATTTACCACCTTCATTTTCGATCGCGGGCTATTGTTCTTCTGAATTCGGTATACCACATCATTTTACCTTTTGACTACTTTGTAAGGTCCAGCCCAGTTAGTTTGCAGCTTGGGAGATAATCCTTTCTTATGCTGTGGGTTGTAGAGTAGAACCAGTTGTCCCTCATGGAGGCCACTAGCACCTGCTGCTTGATCATACTGGCTTTCAATCTATCACGGTTCATTTCTAGTCGTGTATACATCATTTCATGAAGTTCTTTGGGACTTGCTTTTTGCTTGATGATTCTGAGTTGTTCTTTTTAGTTGCAATGCATTCAGTGCGGTTTGCTATCCATCCGGCGGCAGCTTGCTTACATCCAACCCAATAGTAACGCTTTTTTAATTTTTCAACTGTCTTCGACACGCTAAGATGCCCTCCGCTATGTTCCTTATGACACTGACTTAAAATTTCATTCATTTTCGAGGAAGAAACTAATATTAGATTGGAAGTTGTATTGTCGTCTGCACTTTCCCAGCTTCGGCATAAACACCCATCTATCAGCTTTAATCTATCCCATTGAGCCCAATAAGCCTTTATTAGAGGCCTATCTGCTGATATGTCTTTACTAGTAGGCCGTCTGTCTTTTTCCATAGCCGCTATTATCTTCGCCAGTACAGGGTCTCTCCTCTGACCACGTTAACCTCCAGACGTAATCGTCTGATATTGACAATGGTCTCTTTGGCCTTATCACCTGTTTTATCAGAGGCTACCTTACTTTCGTTTTTACTGCTTCCACTCCTGTAATAAGCATCACTGTTACGTGGCAATCTTTTCAAGTTCATTATGGCCACCCTCATTTCATCATTTGGAAATTCCACCAACTTCTTCCTCGTCATCATCACTAATTTCATCATTTTCATCATCAACAACTTCATCATCGTCAGCATCACCAGCTTCATCATCATCAGCATCAACAATTTCATCCTCGTCAGCATCACCAACTTCATTCTCGTCAGCATTACGATCCTCATATTTATTATCGTCATCGTAAACATTATCATCGTCATCATCATCGATTGATAACATAGATATGTACATAAAAACCACACTTGTGTCACCTTCTAGTAGGTCATAATAAACCAACAACAAACGTAAGTAGAAGTAAAAGCTCTTCATTTTCTCATTTCCTTTTTTCTTACTTAAAAACCAAAAGCAATAAAAATCATTATATATATATACATATTCACACACACGTTATAACAATAGTAACAATTCACCATTGCTGCATTTTTTTTTCAAACTTCACCAAGTTTGGGTAATTTTCGGCCTTTTGGTACTTTTGTTGTACTTTTATAAAAATTTGTTTGGCACATATTTAAATTACGAATTTTATAATTTTATAAAATTTAAATACGATAACATGACGAGTCATCGGATTATACAACATTAGTCTGTAGACTTCAAACTCTTGAGTCATACTTCAAACAAGTATGCCACATCCAGATTGAAAGATTAGATGAATCTGACACCAGTCGCTCTGACATAGAAGAACTCTTTATTTCTACTACGCAGTTGATAACTCTAATGAACCATAAGCGCACGGCCAGCGACATGGATCAAAGCATCTTGAATGTGACTCAACCTATTTTATCACGACAAAACCGTTTACCTCAACTTAAATTACCTAAGTTTGATGGGAAATATTCAGAGTTTTCGCGATTTATAAGTACGTTTAACACTCTGGTGCATAATGAGTCACAGATAACAACCATTGACAAATTCAACTATTTACTTAATTATCTATCAGGCCAGGCTAATTATCAAAGAGCTTTAGCTCGTTTAACAGAACGCTACGATAATAAATCTCAAATGTTCATTGACAATATAAACTCCTTATTCTCAATTGCAGCCATTTCTAAACCGAAAGCTTCATCACTCCGTTCAATTATAAATACTGTGTCCTCTCTTAGAAGTTCATTGCTCGCCTTAGGATAGGAACTTGATGTAATGAACGCTATTATAATTCACATTGTATTATCCAAAATCTGCGGAGATTCGAAAAAGGTTTACGACGAGAAACAAGATTTCAGTTCTCTACTTTCATAGGACAACTGCTGCTCGATTTTGAGTCGTCATTGTCAATATTTAGAAAGCCGTAAAGCGGACACAGAATCGCATCAATCTCGTGATACCAAACAAAACGCCAAGCGACCAGGGTCATCGTTTATTGTTTCGAGTACATATTGCGGGTATTGTAAATCTAAAGAACATTTTATTTGAAGCTGTTCTACTTATCTATCACACCCTGTACCTCGTCGTTCCGATTTTGTGAAAAGTGCAAAATTATGCATTAACTGCCTAAAGGGTCACGTCGTATCTCAATGCCAATCAAAGTCTCGATGCCGTATTTGTCGCATATCACATCATACATCGCTTCACTACTCAGATGATACAAGTCTCACTTCGCACTCATCGCAACAAAATCATTTACCTTCGAGTTCATCATTCCTACAAAATCAACCATCTCCAAATTCATTAGTTCAGCGCAGTCCTTACTTAAACTCATCATTTCGACAGCCACATTCTTCGTCCTTTCAACCTTCATCGTCTTCGTCGCAGATAGGAACGCAAAAATCAACTAATTCAGCTTCAACTCATTTCACCAAATTTTCGTCGTTCGTCACACGTATTCATCGTATGAATTTGTTTCCAACAGCCATTGTTTTCGTCAAAGATTGCTCCGGTAATCTTCAACCTCTTCGAGCGTTACTGGATTCTTGTCTAGAAGTCAACCTTATTACTCAATAAGCGGTAAATCGTCTCCGTTTAAAACAAAACAAATCTCATCTAGAAATTTCCATTGTTTCAGAGCTAAGGACTCATTTAAAATACATATACAGTAACTGCTAATATTAAATCCCGTGATTCCGTATTTGAATGTACAACTTGTTTTTCGATAATAAAATCTATTTCTTCTTATCATCCAGCTATAAAAATAAATGCTTCTAATTGGACATTTCCTAGTGATCTTAAATTAGCAGATCCTCTATTTAATGTACCTCAACGTATTGACATTTTACTGGGTTTCGAAGTGTTTTTCAAGTTAATTTTTGAAGGTAAAATTTCCTTAGAAGGTGGTCTGCCTTGTCTGATCAACACAATACTTGGTTGGGTTGTCGGTGGCAGTATCACCACACAATCTGCACAGTGTGCACTATAGTGTAACATCATAACTAAACATGAAAACAGGGATTTATTGTTAAGAGCATTTAACTTTTAGCACTTAACGTGAGTTTATCAAACCTTTGGCATCAAATTGAAAAAAGCTTTCCATATATAAGATAGAAATTCCAAGATTTGTGGGCACATCTGGGAAAACTGATATTCAGATTCATGGTTTTGCAGATGTTCTCAGTTGGCATATGGTTGTTGCTTCTACATAAGAGTGCCTCATAAGAATGAGTTTAAAACAACTTTACTCATCGCAAAATCTAAGGTAGCTCCAGTCGTTCACCAATCGTTACCGCGCTTAGAATTATATGCCGCCTTATTGCTCAGCCGAACCTGGGATAAAATCTAAAATACATTTCGTCGTTTTACTTATCAAGTGATTTTTTGGTCGGACTCAAAAATAGTTCTGAATTGGCTTACCAATCATTCATCGTTGCAAATAGAATATCAGAGATACAAAACTTAACTCACGACATTCCATGGAAATACGTTCCCTTAAGACAAAATCCTGCAGAGGCTGTCTGGCTGATGACTTAAACAGCACGATTTGGTTCACTCGTCTTAATTTCTCTCTGAAATCGAAGTAAACTGGCCCAAACATAATATAGATTGTATTGAACTTCCTCAACAAGAATTGAGAAAAATATCCTTAAAAACTTCAGTCATCGGCGAATCACTTATCGATTATTTACTTTCCCGTCATTCATCATATCTTCGCATCCTACGCATCATCGCCTATATTCATCGTGTTTTTGATAAACAAAAACGAAATTCATTTATTACTTCCGAAGAGCTTAAGTCATCATTTTTGAGAATTGTTTATAGTGTTCAGCAATTAGTATTTAAAGAAGAAATTAGTGATCTACTTAACAAGGAAAAAAATTTAAAATCATGTTTTCAAAAACTATCTCCCTTTTTTATGAAATTTAGTGTTGCAATTCAACTAATAGGATCATCAAAGTGAGTGGCCGGCTTGCAAATGCTCCGTTACCATATGAAATAAAATTTCCTCTGTTGCTTCCTAAAAATCATCGCTTCACAATCTTTTTCGTCGAATACCTTCATCGTAAACATCCACACTCTGGTCCAAAAGCGCTTCTTGGTATTCTTCGTCAACAGGTCTGGATTATTAATGCCAGAGAAGTCGTCGGTAAACCGTTCGAAAATTCGTTCATTGCTTTCGGTACAACCCAAAACTACTGCAACAAATAGTGGGTAATCTTACTGCTGACCGGCTATAGGCTCAACGACCTTTTCTCGTCTCTGGTGTAGACTTCTGTGGACCTTTCTATACTTCCTATCGAATTAGAGGAAACCTACCGTATAAAACATACGTAGCTATTTTCGTTTGCTTTGCCTCTAAAGCCATACATATTGAGGTAGTATCACCCCTTTCGACTAATACCTTTCTTTTATGTCTCAAAAGGTTCATAGGTCGTCGTGGAATTCCTCAGCGGATATATTGCGACAACGCAACAAATTTCATTGGTGCCAACTCAAAACTTCAAGACCTTAAACAACTGTTTTTCGATAAAGCTAATGTTAAAGAGTTAATGAACTACAGCGCAATAACTGGTTTTAGATTCGTATTTATTCCTCCTCGTTCTCAAAACACTCCTTGTCAAAAATATGTCGCAATCAAATTTGACCTACGAAGAGTTCCAAACGGTCCTTATAGATGTCGAAGACATATTAAATTGTAGTCCATTATCAGCCAGATCAGATGATCCTAATGATGTCGAAGCTTTAACTCCCGCCCACATGCTAATTGGTTCTTCCTTATTGGCTCTGCCTTCAGTGACCACACGAAGGTCACGTACTTAAAACGATGGCAACTTTTGACATATTTAAAACAACAATTTTGGCAGCAATGGGTCCCCGACTACGTGTTAAACTTACAAAACAAATCTAAATGGTTCAAACCACACCAAAATGTAGAAGAAGGCGCACTAGTAATTATTCATGAAGATAATATCCCACCACAATTCTAGCTTCTCACTCGTGTTATCAAGACGTTCCCAGGTCAAGGAAAGGTACGAGTGGTCGATCTCAGAACACCAAAGGGCATCCTTCGAAGATCCATTCATAAAACTGCACCTTTACCAACATGTGAAGCTAATTGAAAGAGCCCATTCAATGGGGCGGAGTATGTTCGGTCAGATCTCCATCGTTCTATGAATTTTATATGTAAATTGCTTATTATTGTTATTAGTAATGAATTCATCCCTTTAAATCTCATTTATTGTATCATAATTAACTCATTCTTTTAAATGCCGTATCGGTTATTAAAGAATTTCATTGTTTGCTTTTTCTTTACATTCGTAACTGTTCTTATTTACAACAATGTTAAAAGTAAAATATGATTTAAAAAAATAAGGAACAGCATTATTTTCGAGAACGTTTAAGAAGCAACATCAAACGAAATTTAAGTCATTAATTTTTTTTTTTTTTTTGTGATAATTAAAGGAATTAATGGAAATGTTCTAGTTTTTAAAATAAAATCATAACTGAAAGCAGAGTCAAATTATATAAAATCTTTTGATCGTATTAAGAACAACACAGTATTGTTATGACGACGATGTATAATATTAGTTTTTATCAAATTATGGAAAGAAAAAATATTTCCTACAGATGCTGAATTGAATTCCTTGAGTACAAATTCGTATATAAAGGTTTATCTAAACATTTTTTAACTATTAAAATCTGTTTCCAGAATTAACTTCTGCTTAAATTTTTAAACTTATTAATTTTGTAACCTCCGACAGTGCCCTATGTTCTCTATTTTATTTATTTACAATTTTTTACCGTTACCGACAGTCTACATACAAGGAGGAAATTACATTAAAAATGTACTGATCAGTTTAAAGTATTTTGTTGAATTGTAAGCTGAAAGGCCCAAAATAGATTACCAGAGGTCCACAGAACATTCAAAAGTGCCACAAATGTCACAATTGTGCCACATTTTGCATCACTGCTCTCGTTAGCTCCTTGTTTTCTGTACAACGTACAATATTTGAATATTTTTATAGCTGTTAAGTGAAATCTATTATAGTTATATAATTTGATCAAAATATTTTATTAATTATAAAAAGTAAATATTTTGAGAGAGAAAAAAATTTAACGTTCTGTTAAAGTAAGCAAATCATATCATTTATAAAATTAAATAGTTTCAAAGTTTTTTGTATTTCTTAAGAAACAATTATCAAACGATAGCATAGTGGCAATAATAAAAGCTTTGGAGGAAGGAATGGCGGTGAGCGATGTTGGAGTCCTATTCGGAATACACAAATCAACTGTTAGCCGAATTCGATTAAAATTTAATTCATCTGGAAGTGTAGACAGAAAACCAGGGAGTGGACGCCTACGAATTACTACTGCTCGTCAATATCGAGAAATGCTAAGGCCAATAAAAATTGATCCGCGAAAGACGGCAGTAGATGTTGCTAATTATGCAAATATACCAATGGGTGTCCCAAGCGTGTAGCGTACATACCGCTACACAAAGATTAAATGAAGCCAAGTTGTTTGCCAGACGTCCCTGTAAAAAGCAAAGCGTCACTTAAACTGGACAACAGAGGATTGGGCTAAAGTGCTTTTGAGCGATGAAAGCAAATTTAATTTATTCGGCTCCGATGGCATAATTATATTTGCTGGCCACCAAATAAGAGATTTTTGTCTAGGTATCAGCTACCCACAGTAAAGCATGGTGATAAATTATTATTAGGTGCATTATCTCGCGATGGAGTTGGACCATTGACGAAAATCAACGGAACCATAAATGCAGCGAAATACTGTGACATTCTCCAAGACCACATGTTGTGTCATCTTCGAGAAAAAATGGGAACGAGATCCTTGGAATATGGATCACGATAATGACCAAAAGCACACAAGTCGCTTAGCTCGAATATTCTTAAGTGACAATTAGAATATCCAATTATTTGACCTTTACTTTTGTTCGAGTGAGAAATTAATCGAATTTAAACTTCTAAAATTGCTCGATTAATCAAGTAATATTTTCAAATTGTTCGAATAACTGGAATAACTTCAAAAATTATCCAAAAAATTTAATCTAATGCTTTCATGTTTTTTTCATTTAAAAACGAAGTGGAAGTTTTTTTAGTTTCGAGTCCAGCAATCAGTGGATAGCTCCTACTCATGTAGTCTATTGTGCTGGTACTAGGAAAATAAATTATGGGAAGGAAGATAGAAGGAGTAGTATTTATGGACGTTTCATTTAAATTTATTTATTTCGTAAGTGGCAGGGAAAACTGTCGAGGGAAGATCGTTCCATTGACGAACGGCGTGGCAAAAAAAGACGAAATCTTTCTTCAATGCGTTCTGCTATTCATTGGACAATCAACTACAAAGGAATACGCTCTACGAGAGAAACGAGTACTATGTTAAAATATGTGATTATTAAGAATTAATTTCCTTATTTCGTCAAAGCAAATTCCGTTATAGTATAGTTTGAAGCACCGGCCCATATATGAGAGTTGTATTCCAATTTGGGTCGGATATATGTAGGTCTTGTAAATATTAAGGAGATCAGATGGAGTGAAAAAATTCTTGCACCGTCAAAAAGCCGTCGCACTTGAATGCTTCTTTCGACAATCGAAATATGTGCTCGTTCCAACGAACGTCACAGAACATCAAGAGCACCTCATTCCTCAATATCTGCATTACCCATAGATACAGATGACACACATCCACCACGTCTGTGTGTCAGAAAACAACATTGGGTTTTGCGCACGTTAAAGTTGATCCTATTCGCGCGATCCCACTCAGAGATTTTTGTCAAGTCGCCTGTAAGCGTCACCCTTTCAGCAAGATTTTTTAAAGGGTAGATCGGCATTAGCTAACCTTCTTGAATTTACTACGAGAGTCTTTATGGGCTTTTTGCGGATTCTCAGGCTGATGTTATTTATACCGACATTGGTAAGGCCTCTGATAGGGTTGCTGATAGGGTTGATTGTATTCCTGATAGTCTTCAGCTTTGGATTAACTCTTACCTCTTCTTTAGAATTATTTAGAAAGAGTTTTGTTTCAAAATGTTTTGTCTAAGACCGTGTATGTTTCTGCTGGAGTTCCACTTTTGTTCTTGTTATTTCTTATTGACCCTCCTAATTTATTTTCTGAGTGTAGTATTCTTATGTATGCTGATCAGCAAAGTTGTGATTCCGAAGAGTTCTGACCCGATTGTGAACGGCTACGAGATCTCGAACGATTACGAAGATTATTATTGCGATTTGATTGTATTTTCATTTTAACAATCTTATCCGATAACATATTTACTGAATTAAAGGTTAATAGCGTTTACCGAAAATTGCGTTTCACTACTTGAGGTACTGTGTGATATAGCATTTATCATATTGTTGTTTGCCTTTAACATTTTATCTGCTGTTTTTGCTAATTTGTCTAGATCATCTTGCTCCCATATACTTAAAAGTAGACGAATCGATTCTGGCAACTGACCAATAAAAAGTGTACGGATTATTGCTCCGTTATATTTACCAGGCGCTAGACTTTTCATGCGTGATAGGACGTCAAATGGCTTCAACGACTTTGCTGAAAGATTATATGGTAAGTCCATTTTTACTATCTTATATGACCCCGCCACACGGGGGTTATTCCGGAAACATTTTGATCAAGGTAGTATCTTTGACTTAATAATTAGAGCACGTTTTTTTAGATATTTGCTGAGAAATAAAAAATCGGTTTTTTATTAAAAGAAAAAATCGAGTATTCCAAGGCTTCTTTTAAAAATATTTATTTTAAAAATATTTATTTTTAAAATTATAAATAAATAAATAACTGGCCTATAAGATAAAATCTTCTATATTTATACTCTTATGACAGTTTCGTATTAGTAGAATATTTGTTACTGTAGACAAAATGTTACTATTAAGTTGTATTCTATTTACTTATCAACCTAAACGAAATGAAAATGAGTATCAGAATAGCGTATACTTATTACTAAAAGTTTTCTATGACTGTGAATAAATAAATTCTCCCAAATTTTTACTCTCTCTTACTCACTAATACACAAGCAAAAAATTTTTGTTAATCCTTGGATCAGACCAACAATTTCTACTCACTGAGTTTACACTAGGGTTTCGCACAAAGAGCGAAACACTTAAGCTGGTTTTACACTATTCCACTGAGTATAACGACATGTCAAAAACTAAAATAAAATGAAAAAGTATAATATTGTGAAAACAATAAGTAATGAAATGTCAAAAATTCGGATAGACATTTGACAATCTCAGCATTTTTAGATATTTTTCTAAACAATAAGATTTTTCATTTGATCAGAATAGTATTTTTATAGAAGCAGTGTAAGAATGTCAGGAATGGGAAACTGAAATTAATTTCACATAATTTTCTTTTGACATATAATTGTAAAAAATTAAAATAAACTTGTATTTTCAAGTATTTCTATTTAATTATAAATAAATTACGCATAGTTGCTGTAAAAATTAATTGAAAACGGTGCACAGTATGAATAATTTATAAAACAAAAGAAAGATCGTATCAATTTTTCCATCCCTGAAAATAGTTGTATTATTTTCTGCTATCAATAGAAAATAAATAAAAAATTATTTATTATGAAGGTGGCAGGCAAGTGGCTTTTTATTGAATTGAATTTAAAACTTTAATTTAACTACCACAATTTTAGTGTGCTTCTTTTTTTATCGATATTTTGCGTTTTAATATAAAACACTCTTAAAATTATAAAGGGTCCGCCATCTAACTTTTTTTTTCAACTAGTGCTTATTTCGTGAATGGTAACACTTAACTCATGTCTGATTTGACAGATAATTAGTTTTATCCTTCCGCTGAACGAATATGGTTATGTATACGCTTGAACAACGCTGGGACATTACTTTGAAAATCATGGTAATGTTGCAGAATCAAAAATAATCTCTTCAGATGAAGCTCATTTTGATCTTGGCGGATATGTAAACAAACAAAATTGTCGCATTTGGGCACAAAAAACCCGCACGCATATATTGAAAAGCCGATACACCCAAGATGAGTCACTGTTTGGTGCGGATTTTGGTCCAGAGGCATAATTGGGCCATTTTTCTTTGAAAATGAGCAAGGAGTGGCCGTTACAGTCAATGGCGATCGTTATCGGGCCATGTTGAACGAATTGTTGTTGTTCACAAAAATTGAAGAGGAGTATATTATCAACATTTGGTTTCAACAGGACGGCGCTACGTGCCACACAGCCAGACACTCGATGTTTTGCGCTCTGTTTTTGAAGATCTTATCAACCACAGAGCTGATGTGGTTTGGCCACCTCGGAGCTGCGATTTGTCACCGTTGGACTATTATTTGTGGGGTGCCGTAAAAGATAAGTGTTACGCCAACAAGCCAGAGGCAATTGACGCTTTAAATGACAATACTCGTGAAGCCATTGGTGAAATACAGCTGCACACAATCGATAATGTGCTTAAAAATTGGACCGATCGTGTAGGCTACTGCATGGCATGATGGTAGCTGAGGCAGCCATTTGAATGAAATTATTTCCCATTATTAACCGGAAGGATTGTACTTTCAAATAAAAAAAGCAATTTGAGAAAATTTGCAGTAGTTTTTTTTTATAGCATTTTCAAAAAAAATAAAAAATTATTTGGCGGACCATATAATTTTTTTTTTTTTAAACAAAACAAACATTTTTCATATAATTTGATGTGTGATAGTGTAAAACATTGTCAGGCAAAGAGCGGCTCTTCTCTTCTGTTTTCACACGTATGTCTCACACGCATAGGAAAAAAATAAGCAAAAAATAAACAAAAAGAGCTAAAGAGAAAACAAATGGAAAAATGCAGTGCAAAATGGCTTGAGTGAGGATCTCAAATTATTACCACAGTTGTAAATGTATTAATATTAGTTTGCCGGACAATGGTGTAAAAGCAAAATGTAATGATCGATCTGACCAAGCAGAATCAATGCCATTAGGTTGTAACGAAGTATTCGTTACATAAAAGAAATTCTATATTTTCTATTATTATTTTTATCATAAAATTTAATTTAAGAAATGAATTCTATTATTTCCATTATTATTTGATATATTATTATTTACTTAAGAATAGAGTATTGCTCGTTTTATGTTATTTGAAATATATATTATATTAATTATAAGAGCATTTGAACGTTGTTACGTTGTTAAGAGTAACCAGTATAAAAGAAGTATATATATAAGAATAAAAGAACATATTGAGTAGTTAATGATTGATATAGGCTTCACTACTACCTCAGTTGTACCTGCGCTGTATTGGTGTTCGGACACGTTCGCAGGTTTTTATAGCTTCGATGGTAGAAGTTCACCACTACAAGCAGGTCAACTCCGGTAGTGGTAGAGGTATATTACTGGTTACTACAGCCATAGTTCTCAGACCTAGTAGTAGTAGTGGTAGAGGGTGCTACTGGTTACTACAGCCATAGTTTGCAGGCGTATTGGTCACTAATACCACTAACAAAGGCAATAAAATAAAAACCAAAGTTTTAGGAAGAAAAGGGCAGTTGTCTTCGGGTACCTCGTTAAGCCCGCACTGTATATAAAAATGAAGCATATTTTTGGCTTATGTATGTTGCCGCATCCCGCTTAAACCCGTCGACGTCTCAACCAAATGTACACACAAGGTAGTCATTGAGACCATTTTGGTCTATGTTTATGTTTGTTTGAAATCAGAAATAGCATGTGTATGATAATGAAGCATATGAAGCGATTTTGTGCTTCTTTTTAATTTAAGTCTGATGCTTTATATTTCATGTATAGATAAATTTGTCTTGAAAAAGGGTGTGACTTTAAAATAAAATAATTACGTTTATAATTATATGCTTAAAAACTTAAGAACTTAAACAAATTAAAAAAAAAAAATTAATTGATTCTAAATTTCCCTTTAGGTTCACAAAATTAGATTTTAAAACTGAGTTTAATTATGTAATATTAGTAATACTCAAATATGTGTATAAAAAACAAACTTTCCCTTAAATGGTAAGTCAAGTACATGTATTCCTTTGAGCCACCGTATTTCATCACTGTTATATAGAAGTACTATAGCTAACAAATTAGAATGATCACTGAGACCTTGAAGATATTTGGTACTAAAATTGATAAACTATGTAATTGTAAATTATTTATAAGATTATATTGTAGTATAATAGATTGCAAATAAATTAAAATTAGAAAAAAAATATTCAAATACATACATACATACATAAACATTTGAGTTTTATGCTATAAACACATTCAAGGCTACCGACCATCGACTACAAGCTGTCAAAAATATAATTCAAGTGCAGCATTGCCGTTTTGGTCCGATAGGACCAAAGTAGATTGTTTTTCGTAGTTGAAAAACAATTTGGTAGTTTGGTTGGCTTGTTGCAATTTTCTGAAATTTTTGGTACAATTTTAACTTTGATTTCACTAGATAACAATTTTCACTAATGTTAAAACTGTTTTAAAATATTTGTTATAAGTGTAATAAATCTATGCCTCAAAAGACACATTTTTTCACAAATAGCCTCGAATTATCTTCTAGTAGGTTCAAATATATGAAGCGATCCACAGTTGTATCAATAAAATCTTAAATGCCATCATTAGCCGCCGATATTAATCGTCAAACCAGAACGAATTGGCTACATCCATTCTCTATCATTGGCATTAAGTTTTAATATCCCAATGCATAGCTTTATCGCCAAACATTTTGTTTTTCGACACATTGAAATATTGCATCGTGAATTTTCATTGCTCTCAGGGACTTTGATTTTAAGCATCATCACTGTATTTTGGGAAATGTAGAGGATGATTGATGTAGCTCTATACCGTGGCATCTGGATTCCTGGAAAATGCTGAGCTGACTTCGCAAGAGGTATGAGAATAATTATTTTAGCGGCTACACGCCTATCGACTACACGACTACCGTTGTAGCCCATTTCGTGCACGTTTTCGATTTCTTCTTTTTTTCGTATATGCCATTGTGCATTGTTCTTCAATGTAAACTTAAACAATAATAGTTAAAAATCAACCCTGCAAAAAAAAGTAATGCCTCACAAATTATGGTGTAAGTATAGTATGAATAGGCGTTTTAAAAACGCAATACATGATATATATACATTAAAAACGCAAAAAAAAATGTGGCACCACTGAAAATGAACAATAATATGTACATTTGTTTACATTTTTTGTAGCTGTAGTCGTTAAAATAATTAAGTAGCTGGTTACTTAGTTACTTCTGTAGCCAGTGTCTTTCATAGTCGTGTGGCCAATGGTCGGTAGCCTTGAATGTGTTTATAACATAAGTGATAACTTACCAGAATAAGCACCAATACACACAAAAGGAATGATAAGCAATAGTCCTCGAAGTATTCGTAAATGTTGTAAAATAGAATACATCATTCAATTGCCGATAGTTCTTAATCAAATATTGGATCTGTTACCGCCATTGACATTTGCATTAGTTTGACTTCTTATAAAATCGAAATTCCATACTAGAATAAAAATCAAAAATATATATGTATAATACGAAACTATGTATGTACATATGTATGTATATTATTTTCCAACTTTGTTGTTTCGAGCGTAACTCCCCCTAAAAATGTTCGTCATAGCTTACAAATATGGTGTGAAAAATATTATCGCGATTTGGCGAGATTAGAACATGGCGCATCGTTCTTGAAATTTTATTGGAAAACTTAAAAAAAATATATATATTTATTAAAATTATAATTTTCACATACATATGTATGTACATATTTACTATGTATGTACGTACATAACTAAAAATTAATAAAAAAAAAGATAAAGAATTGTTATTTTTATTAGTTTGTATCTGGTGATTTTTTAATACCTTTCTGATTTGATTAAAAAAAACACATAAACTTTAAATAAATGTATGAAATCTTTGTTTGAGTCGATAGAACAATCTATATAATTCAATAGTTAAAAATGATTTAATATAAATGTTGACCGCGGCTACGCTTCAAATGGCTCATACATGGGACGGTAAAATTTTGCATACTCTCTCTAACATATCGACCGATATATCACGATTAAATTCTTTAATATATATATATATTCAGTATATATATATATTCCAGTGCTTCAACCGTTGCGGGCTTGTCTCTATAGACATTAGCCTTAACATAGCACTACAAAATTAGTCTAAAGTCGTTAAATCGCACGATCTAGGCGGCCAATTGACTTGGCCCAAACATGAAGTAAACTGTTCTCCGCACTCGCCGAACAAAAGTAATTTTTTTATTTTTTTTTTAATTACATTTAAAAAAGCACTAACTAAAGGTGGACTAACACTACATGTTTTTTGCATGTGGATAGTAAGTTCATTATTAATATGTTTTTATTTGAATCTATCAAAATTAGTCAATTTAATTTTTACTCACAATCGTATATGTACCATTACATATGTAAATAAATACCAACGTCATTCGTTTGCAAAACGGCCAGAAGCCGACGCGTATTTGTTTGATTGCATAATTAATGTATTGACGGCACAATCATTTTTAAATTAATTTATTGCTTCTATAAAATATTTCTTACTGCCGGCTAATGATACCATACATAATCCGACGCCGACGAATGTTTGTGCACATATTTGATATCATATGTGTGCACATACGAAATTAGACCATGCTCTAATTGAAATTTTGTCAAAAGACTTTTCTTTTACACATGCAGTGTTTTACAAGTCACACACGACATGTGGCTGTTTACTCATGTAAAATTTGGCATGTACATTTGAAAAACATGTCGCGTAAAGGTGGCTTAAGCAATAAAACCAGACAAAAAAGAAATTTCTACCTGTAATATATAATTTTATAAAACAAACAAAAGTGAGAAACTCAAAATTTAAGCTCAAATTGAAATTCGGGCAGACTCTTGTATCTAATTTTGAGAAATATTATTTACTTACATAACCTTTTTGATTTTTCACAACCTACAGTCTCCTTGGAACGGATACAACTAATTTTTTTTTTTACACATTAAAACTTATCTGATTTCATTCTTCATGAAATGCGACTTTTAGTCGTTACTTATTGGTACACAAACGTTTTTGCATTTGACTTCCAAGCTCATCCCAGAAATACTCAATAATATTTAAATCATCACTTTAGGGAGGCGTGTCCTAGGCCTTTGCAAAGACGTACAACATCTAATTTTTCGCTATCAGTGATGTATGCTTTGGGTCATTGACCTAATTAAATTTAAAATTATCAATAATAACTAATTTCTATCACTTACTTTTGTTTCTTTAACGTGCATCTAAAGTTCTTATAATGAGATGCCCGACTTTCAATGTGAGCGACTGTATGTAAGTTTTTATAATCAAGATGCTTGTAACAAATCATGGCAATGACCGTAAATTTAGTAAAATTATAGCAAAAAAAATATATCACTAGCGTATTCTAAAGCATATAAGAAAGAATTTGTTTTTTTTTTTTTGATTATTTCACCAACAGCGATCACCTTGAGTGGCTATGCATCACGTCTTCCCTTATCCGACGCCCATAACTTTCTGCAAAATGTATTTTTACACAAAACCACACAATTTAAGGGGGAGTTACGGTCTCTAACTTGAAAGAAAATTTCTTCCATACATTTAAAGACTACCTTAATGTATACACATGGTCAATATAATAGCTAGCAGGTTGTTTCACTTTTATAACAAAAACAATTGTGTTTATATAAATTAAACTAAAGTTTTATTTTTAGTTTTTTTTAAGATAGCTTCAGACTAATGTCTGACTAATGTTCAGACTAATGTTAATTAATGAAGAGTTACAATTGAACTGATACTAAAATATATTTTTACTTAAAATAATAAATAATGCAATATTCAATAAATTTCACCCAGACGCAAAAGTGTTTAAAAGTATTGCAACATGAGTTTATTACCTTTGTTGCTAATTTGCTTAGGTAAGCTTTAACGTGCAATGACCTGAAGTATTTAAATTTAGTTGTAAATATTTTGGTTCTTAACTCCTCCGCCCTTAAATTCGATCGTCCTCGATTGACTCAAAAGTAAGGTATTTCACTTATTCTCTTAACAGGTGTTTTAACTTGATTTTTTTCAACCTGTGAACTTTTTGTGGGTTGCAAAATGAATGTTGTTATAGGTTTCCTCTGTGATCTCTTCAGTGTCCAAATTGTGAGGCTAACGGTGCCTAAGAGGGTAAGGGATATCATAACATTTCTAACCCATGCTTCTTTTTTAATGTTATGTATCGTTTTTATGTTGTTTAAATGTAGCTCTTGGAGTGATTCTAATGACAATATGCTCAGGCTCTTTTCTTCTATTGGAGTTTCTTGCATCAGGGCTGGAATCGGTTTCATCTGGTTTGCTTCTAGGTTCTGATATATTTTGTCATCTATTTTTATAGTTGTATTGTCAAATTTAATAACAAATGTTCCGTTTAATTTATAGGTAATTGTTTCTGTTGAAATAGTTGTATTAGCATCATTTGGTAGTATTATTCCGTCTGCGATTTCTTCAACAAGAGGAATATGGTGAACATTGCTTTTTGTGCATGAGGATTGTTTATTGAATATAATATTTTTTATGCAATTATCTTTACTTTATTTAATTGATTACTGAAGTCAGTATTAATTATTAGTTGTTTATTATTATTATCTGTTAGTTCATCTAATGTTTTGTAAATATATTCTGCGTCATCGTGGTCGGGGGATCCGGCAATAATTTTCCAAATTTTTCCTAATGTATTAATTGATCTAGATTTTCTTTTTGGTGCGTAGTTCTTAAGTGTCTTTAATAAGTCTATATTTTGAAATAATTCGTATTTTAGCGTTGGTTGTAGAGGATTCGTCTCAGGTATGTTTGTTTTTTGCAAAAAATCGTCATAAGAATTTAGATCTATTTGATGTATAAATTTAAATGTTCCTTCCTGAATTTTTTCATACGAGTCCATGTAATTAAGTATTTGAACTTCTGCTTTAAGCAGTGGTAGGAACAGTCTGTAACCAAAAATAATTTATAACCAAGATAGTATGTAGATTTATTTGAAATATTAATTTTTTATATGGTCTTTATGAACCGTTCTATTAGATTCTGTTAATACGGTACTCCTGTTATTTTCTTTCACTATTTCCTCTTTATATCTTGATGACAATTTAGATCCTAATCTTTTATTAATTTTTACATAAATTTTCTGACCTGGGGTATAGTCCTTAAAAGGTTTTCGTTTTTTGTTATGATTTTCAATATCTTTTACTTGTTTCTTGACTATGGATTCTATATTTTCCTTTCTTGCGTTTTCATATTGTCCTGGACTAGTACTAACTCTTCTTCCGAAGAATAATTCTATGGGTTTTTTGCCTGTTGTTGAGTGAATGGTGTAATTATATTCATAAACCGCTCTGTCTAGTAATTCTTCAAAGGTCCTATGTGTCTTTTCTGTTTTAAGACAACGCATAATTTCTGACAATGTGGAATGAAATCGTTCCACTTGGCCATTAACGGTACTTTTGTAGGGAGGAGCCTTGAAAACTTTTATGTTCAGCTGATTTTCAAGCATAAATAAAATTGAATCTGAATTTAAAGATTTTTCGTTATCTACAACTACCATCCTGGGGACACCAAAACCAAATAATATTTTCCTTAATAGTTCTCTAATATCTGCTATTGACCTAGAATTTATAACCGTTACCTGTGCGTATTTTGTAAGCTTGTCTATTGCAGTTAGTGTTAAATGTTTTTCAGCGGACCAAATGTCTACGTGTAGTATTTCTCCTGCATATTGCGGGATTCCTTCTTTACAAACTTTACATTGTTTTATTATTTTATTAAGTTTGTCACTCATCTTTGGAAAGTAATATTCTTCTAATAGTTGCAACTTATTTTCTTTAGCGTTTCTATGGGCTCTTTTATGCACTTTCAGAGATTCTTCTTCCTGTCTAAAGGAGTCAACCAAATCTTCTACTTGAGTTTGTGTGTATCTGATTTTATATTTCGAAAAGTGAAGGGGGTATACTGATTGTATCTTACCCATTATGCTTTCGCAAGTAAACAAACCACTCACTACACTTGGATTAAGATGCCTCTTCAGAATATCCAAAAGAGAGTTCTGAAAAGCTTGGGGCTGTAATAATATGCCTGTGAAAAGTTGGGAAAGGTAATTTAAATTGGTATTCAGTCATTTCTCCTATAAAAATCTGATTTTTAAAGATGTTTATAGGACATTCAACTGAAGGAATCAGATTGTCTCCAGAACTATCCTCGCTGTGTACTGTAGTCGTTAAAGAGTTAACATGGGTATCGCTTTGTGGTGGTCTAGAAAGAGCATCTGCAACCACATTACTTTTACCGGGCTTATAATGAAGTTCATAGTTATATTCCTCCAATATTGCCTTCTAACGCTTCATTTTTGCGTTGTTGTTTTTTTACTTAAAGCGTAGGTAAGAGGTTGGTGGTTAGTAAATATTATGACCTTTGCGTGGCCATACAGATAATTTCGCAAGGAATCAAGTGCCATATTATGGCTAACATTTCTCTCTCGTTTGCTGCATAGTTCTCCTCTGTTTCATTCAGAGATCGAGAGATAAACGTAATTGGTCTGTTTTCCTGACTAAGGACAGCGCCAATAGCGTGGTTTGAAGCATCTGTTGTTAATTCAAAACATTTAGTAAAGTCTGGGTAAGTTAATATTACATCTCTTGAGGATAAGATCTTTTTTAATTTGTCAAATGCTATTTTTGCGGATTCATTTAATTCTATTTTTTTTTTTTCTACTTGATTGATTTCGGGATATTCGTCCCTCTTCCCCTCTTAAGAGGTTTGTCAAGGGTTTTGCTTTTTTAGCATAATTCTTTACAAACCGACGATAATATCCGGATAATCCCAAAAAAGATCGAAGATCTTTTAATGTGTTGGGATAAGGGAAATTCACAATTGCTTCGACTTTCTTAGGGCTAGTTTAAATACCCTTGTGAGTCACTAGGAAACCTAGAAATTCTACTTTGTCCTTAAAAAACTCACATTTATCGAGTTCAACTTTCATATTTGCATGGTGTAAAGTGCTGAATACTTCAGTAATATCTTTTAAATGTTGATGTTCGTTTGGGCTAAAGATTATTATGTCATCTATGTAGACATAACACCTCTCTCCAATGTGAGGACGCAAAATGTCATCCAGCGCGCGTTGAAAAATAGCTGGAGCGTTCTTTAGCCCAAATGGCAATCGTGTAAATTCGAATTTACCATTATTAATCGAAAATGCTGTTTTCTCAATATCTGTGGATTTTAAAGGTATTTGGTGAAATCCGCTTTTCAAGTCTAATACAGTAAAATAACGACTTTTTCCTAATTGTGCGAGTACTTTATTAATTTCAGGCAATGGATATATATCTGAAATAGTGATAGAATTTAACTTTCTGTAGTCTATAACCATCCTGAACTTTCGTTCCCCGCTTGCGTCAAGTTTTTTTGGAACAATCCATACGGGTGAATTGTATGGGGATTTTGATGGTCTGATGATGCCGTCTTTAAGTAATGTTCTAACTTGGTCTTCAATTTCCTTCTTAAGGCTCATGGGGTACGGATAGGTCTTTGAGTAAACTGGGTCATTTGTCCTTGTACGTATTTCGCCTGTTATACGTGTAGTGTAAGTCAGTTTTTCGTCAGGAGCTGAAAAAAGGCTGTGGTATTTCGACACAATTTGCCTTAATTTTTCCTGTTGTTCATGAGTCATGTGGCTAGTTCTGAGAGCAGTCATGTGAATATCGTCTGCTGGGAGCTGTTTAAGTGAAATTCTTTTCCCATTTCCAAGTACCATCTAATTGTCTTTCGTATAAATGATAGCATCAAGGTCTTTTAATGTGTCATTTCCAATGATTCCGTGGAATGTTTTCAGTTGTGGTAATAAATAGAATTTAACCGGGACGTCCGTTTGTCCGAATAAAAAGGTATTTGTGTGAAATTTAATTTGAGTCTGTCCACCTACGGAATTTACATAGAAATTTTTCTTATTTGGAATAGGGTTTCTTACTATATTCGGTGTAATATAATTTTTGTTTGATCCAGTGTCGATTAAGATTTTTATAATCATTCCGTCATCCATCTTGCACTCAAAATATTGCAAGGTGGTTCGCTGGTCTGTTCATATAATTTATGTTCCTAGTTCTCATACTCTTGTCAATGTCCATTGGTTCTGGTCTTGGTTGTGGTTTTGGTATAAAAGGTCTTGGGGAAGTGTAATTTGTATGGTGGTTTTGATGATTTTGGTTGTATTGATTGTATTTGGGAATGGCTCCTTGATTTTGATAGTAGTGCAATCCGTGAGGAGGTTGTTGTCTTTGGAATTGTTTGGTTGTTTGCTTTGGTCGAGGTGGTGGAGAAATGTGTGCTAATTCTGGATAGAATGTTGGTTGATTCCGGGTCGGAATAGTCGTAAATTTCCTGTAATGAGCATAGCTAGTCCTAAAGTTCTGGTTCTCTAGCTTTAAACACAAATGTAGGGCTTTTGGTAAGTCCGATGGTTCTTTCATAGCTAAAAGTCTGGGAAGATCTCCTTTCAACCCTCTTATGAAGGTGTCCAAAACCTTATCCCTATAAGTTTGTGTCAATAGGTGCAAAGATTCCTGTCCTATGTCCATAAAGCTAATCTTGTTAAGTATAAGGGATAAATGGTTATAGACCTTCCGGTAGAATTCCTGAATCGTTTCTGTTCCCTGAACCAATGAAGTTAACTGATATTCGAGAGTACTAACATCTCTCATATCTGCATAGTGCAGAGTTTAGCAGCGAGAAATACTTTCCCAGTTTAAGGGTGTATTGTACGATTCTAATATGGCATCTGCACTGCCAACAATTTTATTCCTTATTACGCTAAGGATTCCAAAGTATTTGTGTGCTCCCCTTAAATGTTTGTAAATATTCAAAATTCGCTCAACAGACTTCCTCCAGGAACTATATTCTCCTGGTTGTCCTGTAAATTCCCTTAAGCTTCTGACTACGTCAGGTACCCTGTCCAAGTCATTTAGTGTGCCCTATGTTGCGGATCAATTACTTGATCTTGGTCAATCACCTGATTCCTAGCATTGTCGGGATTTCTAACTTGTTCTCCTAATTTCCATTTCTAAATCCCTCATATTAAATGGTGCCTGATTTTCCTGTACGTTCACTACAGGTGGCCTGATTAAATTATTTGGGTTTAAAATTTTAACAAGGAATATGAGATGGCTAACTTTTTTTTAATTATGTAGTGTTATTGTTATTATTATTTATTATTATTTTTTATTATTATGAAACTGGAGGGTCCCGTAGGAATCGCAGCCTCGAATTTTATTTTTTTATTGAATCCCGTGGGATTTTAATTAGATTATTGTTTAATATTCCTTAAATCTAGTGTTAGTTTATACTTCTGTATCCCTTATATTTATTTTATCCTCTTTAAAAATGTTCACAAAATATTGATTTATCTTTTGTATTGTATTTAATTTTTTCTTTACTTTGCTTTTACTTTACTTCAATTTTTCTTTCACGCAAAAATAATTTATACTTTATCTTATATTTTATTTTTTTATTTACTTTTAAGTTTTTCCACACAATATTTAAGTTAAATTTTTTTATCAATTTAAAGTTTACTTAAATATTTTTGTTTAATAACAAAATAATTTGTTTCTAGTATTTAGCTAGGATATAATTTTAACTCTTGAATCTTGTTATTGTGTTTTATATTTTAGATTTATTACACTTTTGTTAATTTAACTCTTGAGTCTTGTTATTGTGTTTTATATTTTAGATTTATTACACTTTTTGTTAATTAAATATTCATGCCTTTTACTTACGTTAAATATAAACTAATCATCCTTAAATATAAGTGGAGCAGCGGCAGTTGAATTCCAACACCCTTTCTTCTGTCCGAACCAGCTACTCGGGGGCTCTTTTGTTTCTGCTCACTATTCTTCGGGATACCGCAGGAACGTGCTGTCTTGCAGGACGATTTAATTTTTATGCGTACTGGATTATCCTTTAGGTAAACACTGCCCTATTCTTCGAGGACGTGATAACGTGCTGACTTGCAGGACTATTTGTTTTACTACCGTACTAGGTTTTCTAATGTCTGAAGCGTTCTTTATTTTTTTAATGTTAATTAATGAAGAGTTACAATTGAACTGATACTAAAATATATTTATTACCTTTGTTGCTAATTTGCTTAGGTAAGCTTTAACGTGCAATGACCTGAAGTATTTAAATTTAGTTGTAAATATTTTGGTTCTTAAATTATACACAAAAATTTACTAAAATTCATTTTCGTAACATACGTACATGACATACATATGTACAGTGTACGAAAAAATATATGCACCAACTTCTGGTTAATACAAATTCTCTCAATAACAAAAGCAAAGACTTTTGGATTTTATACTATTTTATTTATTTATAAAGTTAATCATCTAAACTCTAATTAAAAAAACAAAGAAAATTCCTATTTAATTCAGAAAAAATCATTTTGTACGTTGAACACAGTTTTTTGAATACGACAAAACATAAGCACGTCTTCAATATACTTAACTTTTAATTTTTGAAAGTTTTTTACATATTCATTTTATGGACTCGAATAGATTCGATAATGTTTCATCAGAAATTTCATTAAATGCAATATCCACTTATCAATAAGTTCGCCTTTATTTCTGCTATTATCGCAGTTTATTTTGAGAACTACAATAACCCTTAGATTTTCTGGGGAATTAAGATCTGGCGATTGTGCTAGACATTTCAAGACGTTGATTTGTTTGCTTACAAAGCATTCTTTAACTCATATATCTGCATATTTTGGATTGTTGTTCTGTTGATATCTTCAATCAAGTGGGGTTTTTTCCTCTGCATGCTATATTTTAGGATATCCTTGTAATCAAATCGATCTATTACACCTTTCATTTTGTGTATTGGTCCAATTTGATAGCCAGAAATGTATTCCCAGGCTAAAACACTTCCCTCTTTATGTTTTGCTGTTTCTTTGGTATACCAAGGATTAAGACGTTTACCTTTTTATTCAGCTTAACAGGCAAAATCCACAAGAACGTCTCACATTAAACTCATATTCATCAAAGCAGGGTACGGTCTTACATTAAGAGTATATCTAAGTTTATTTGCTTCTTTGTAAATTCAATTCTTATTTATCTGTTTTTGGCAGTAGTAAATAGTCTTTTTACACTTCAAAGTGATCAACCCCTACATATCGTGTTAGGATGCGTCTACTCTAAACATTTAATCTTAATTGATTTGTAATTGACTTTCCTGATATGAAGACATACCATTTTACTAAACGGCGTATCGGCTGATAATTCCGTTTGCTGGTTTTCAGGGGCCAACCACCTCTGTGTATGATTGTTTATTAGCCTGATGAGCGCAACCGCTAGTAATACGGTAAATTATACTATTTTGAATTTCAAATTTGTTTGCGATTGATGTCACTGGTTCATCTTTTTTATAATGATTATATATTTTTTCTTCTAATTGTTAATAACATAACATTTTTGTAAAATATTGCAAAATATTGTTCTCTAGGGACAGAGTTCGATAGATTCGGTACGATTTTAAAGACGTTTACATTTTCTCTAATTATTCCTCTAATGTTGAAGTGATCGTTTTTGTAATTGAACGATTTCTTCGCAGGTAATTTAACTATCTAACTATTTCTTGTTATTATTTTGACGCATGCGAAGTAGCGTTTTTGTAACTTTAGCGTTTATTTTTACTGTTACAAATTCGTTTTTCTTTGTTTCTTTCTTTTCTTAGTAAGAGATACTCCTCTTCGTTATCGTTATAAATTAATAAAACAAATTAAAATTCGAATGAGCTTTTCTATGTTATGAAGATATATGATAGTAAGTACAATCTCGTGCATATGTTTTGTCGCATACTGCATATGTATCAGACATTACAATTACTTTATTTGCAATAAATTTTTTGTTGAAATCATTCAATTTTATAAATTTTTTTTTTTTAATAATTCTGTAGTCACAATCAATAACTGCCTAAGTCGACTTTAGTCAATTTGAGTTATGTATGCTATCATATTCTACTAAAACTTTATATTTACATGAAACCATTTCTCTAACGATATCTTTTAAAAAGCTTTTAATAAAAAACATCTTGAGGTAGATCGTAGGGCTTCATATTACATTTATAATAAACTCCTAAATATACTTACATTATCCTTTTTGATCTATGATTGCCCGTGTATCTTTAATTATGCAATGAATTTTTTCTAATGGACTTTCTCAACTTTTTCGGAAACACTTCTATATATAAAAAGTGATTGTTCTCAAAAATATAATTTTTTGCTCAGGCTGTTATTGCTACGAACCACAAAATTTTATTTTATAAAATTATTTTGAAATCATTAGATTTAAAAAATTTTTCTTGAATTATTTGGTTTTACAATTTTTTTTATTATTTGATTTAATAAATTTTTGTTGAAATCAATTGATTTCATCAATTCCCCTGAAATCAAAACTATAATAAAATATAGACTTGGAATGTAGTTGTTCTAGTGGTGTTAGCAAATCAAAATTATCAGTCAGCTCTACTTCTAAAAGGAATTTATTTTTTTTTTTTACTACATATAGTTATGATCAGGAAATCAGAAATATACAATTGCATGCTTTTCTCATGCATCTAATCAAGTCGGATAGGAAGTTATTTATGCGTATAGAGATCAATACGAAAATGTAAAAAAGTCATTGCAAATGTAAGTAAAGTGTAATGGAAGACTCCAAATAAAGTGGAAATTTTAAAGGAAATGTTTCCAGACTGTTGTCCCTTGAAACAGTTATAACTCGTTGAGGAATTTGTCTCGCGGCCATCAGTTATGAAAGATCTTATAGGTTCTAACTAGTTGAGCATTATGCCATATTAATTAGGACGGTTTAGATGCCAAAATAAAGATTGTAATACAAAACAAAAACAGATTATAGCAAAAGACTAAGAACTTGAAGAAAATAGCTAATTCTTCGATTATTTTTCCAATATCAGTTTGTGCTTCTGTCACAACCCGTAAGAATTCTAAAAGGTGATATTTTAGTGCTTCTCGGGGGAGTGTTATTAATGCACCTTTGAACTTTTTCGATATGTTTTTACCATTTATTGGGATTGTCGATTCCTCTGTCAGATATAATTCCAAAAACTGCTGATTGCTTTTCCAATCTATCAATGACTTCCTCACTACCTGTTCCTCTGGTCGGATACAGCCACACAAACTTGGAAAATGCATTTACTACTACGAGTATATGATTATAGTGTTTCTGAGCGTTCTCCATTGGACCAATATGGACTTAATAGACCTTCACTCCTTCCTACTTTGGCCTAACTAACAATACACTCTATACAGTCCCATACAACTTTAGTAACCTTCTGTAAAAACCTTTCCACCAAATCTCGAGTTTTCTTAACTCCAAAATGTCCTTCACGGTGAGCAATTTTAATAATTTCCTCCTCCATACTAGCTGGGATTACTAAAAGTTCTTTGTTAAGATCCTTGTAAAGTAAGTCATGTTTCAAATAAAAATTTTCATAGCTATCCTTCTCCTTATAGTTTTTACCCATTCATCTTGCACTTGCGCTTCCTTTAGTCGATGATTAATTGAGTCCTTTACTAGGAGACAAGAGACCCTGCTAAGAGCATCTACGTGACGCATTTTGCTGCCAGACCTATGTTCTATTATATAATCGAATTCCAGAAGAAACATAGCCCACTTAGATACTCTCAATGGTACATCCTTCTTCTTGATTGTCATCGCAAATGAGTTACGGTCAGTAATTATTTTTATTTTAGCACCCATTGGGTAAACACTCCACTTCTTTGAGGCCTCAATTATGGCCGGTACCTCTAGCTCATACGAACGATACTTCTTTTGAGCATCCGTAGTCTTCCGACTCATATACCCAACTGGGTGCCACTGTTGATCAACTGAATTTGTCTGTATGAACTTCAATTAGTGCCTTTGGATTGTATAGGTTTATTAAGCTTGCCTTTAGTTGATCAATTGCTAATATTTGTGTGTCCTTGATTTCGAATACTGCATCCTTTTTTAGTAAATTCGATAATGGTTTTGCTATAATTGCAAAATTATGTAAATAAGATGTAAGTCCTAGGAATCGCTGAAGCGACTTTTTATCTGTTGGAATTGAGAAATTTGAAACTGCTGAACATTTTTCAAATGATAGTTTAATAGTAGAATTTTCAATTATATATCCCAGAAAATGTGCTTTCCTGTGCAAAAATTGACATTTTTCCCGTTTTATCTTCAGATTATATTTTTCTGCTATACTCAGTACTTTTCGTAGTTTGATGATACCTTCTTTTTTGTTTAATGACAGAATAATAATGTCATCTACGATTCCATCCTGGATAAGTTCTCTAAATATTGCAAAAATGTAGCGGGAAAAAACCGCCGGAGATTTAGAAATGCCAAACGGCACAAAATTAAATTCGTATTGACCATTATGGGTGACAAATGACGTATATTTATTTGAGTCTTCTTCAACTGGTACATGGAAAAATCCATTTTTCAAATCAAGCGTCGTATAAACTTTAGCTGATTGTAGTTTATGCAAAACATCATCTATAAGCACCATTGGAAAATTGTCCCCCAATATTTTCTCGTTCAATTTGCGAAAATCACAATACAATACCGCCGTATAACACCATCATTTAACCACTCTTTTATTGGCTGCATTACTATCATTTGATCTTTGGACAAACGACAAGGTCTCTGATAGAATGGTATTTCATTCGATAAAATTATCTTCATTTTAATTGGTGACGGTTCCTTTATTGTTGAACAATATCTGTCAAGTAATTCCTTTAGTTCAATTGACTGTTCCCCAGGCAAGTGAGATATATCGAATTTATCACTATTTTCTGATATCAAGGTAGAGCAAAATCCTTCCAATCCACCCATTTTACAGATCTTCAAGTTGTTATCGATGTTTTAATTTCGTCGTCAAAGTTGCTCATCAGACGTTATTTTTATGTCGACCTGATTCAAAATATCATTGCCGATTGCAGCCGGATATACAAAGTGTCTTGCGACAAAGAATTTATCATTAATATCAATGCCATCTATACTGATCGGTTTTTCAAAATAACCAATTGTTACTAATTTGTAATTTCCAGCTGTTATAAAATCCTTTCCTCCTTCAATAAAGTTTAAATTGCGTATATGTTGAAAAATATCAAACCTTATTGAAATATCGCTACCCGTATCTAGAATTGCCGGAAATTTGATACCGTTTATTTTAATTTCTTTAAAATTACTATTGGCTGCTGTATAAGTGTCCTGAGATAAATTTCTAAAATGTTTTACCGTACACGAAGTAGAATATTCTTTTTTCACATTAGGCTGCGTCTGGCTCCTACACTCAAATGATTTATGTCCCAGTTTACCGCATTTAAAACATTTAAAAGATGTCGATGAGCAATTATTAGCCAATTGGTCACCCCTGCCGCATTTATAACATTTTCCCTTCATACTGACGCTGACTCCAGGGTATATTTAGAAGTTGACGCTTGCTGAGATGATCCCCGAATCTTTTCATACTTTTTGATATTCTCCTTTAATTCTTCGATGTTTCTAGCCTGGCATAAAATAGTTTTTCCAAACTTTGAATCCGGTATACCATCAGCAAAATATTGTATCAAACTGCTCTCGTCCAGCTGTATAGGCTTACCAATCTTCATTAACGTGAAGAGGTATTCCTTATAACTTTCATTGCTCCTTTTCTTCCGTTTTTTAAGCATCCGATGCACATCGATAACTGCTATTTTGGCTCCAAATTCTTCTATTAATACTTCATTAAGCACGCTCCAACTCCTGACACCACTTTGACTACGGATAAACATACGAGCTGCACGCTTTAACAACTGTTTACCGTAAATAAATCTTTGCATCTGTTTCATCGGACGGCTTCAGCATTATCTTCAAAATCTTCCACCCAATTTCCAATATCAATATTATCAGTGCCGCAAAATGAAGTAAGCGAATCTTCTATGTGTCTTAAGGTGAACATGCCACCTCTACCCAATGTGGTATCATTATGTCGAGAGGAAACTTAATCATAAACGGAATCCGATTCATCATTGTCAAAGCCGAAATGGTTCCTAAGTCTATCCTGCAATTCTTGTTTCCGTCCCGTAGTCGCTAAACCTAACTCTGTCAGTTTATTTCAAGCCCTCAACGTTCAGTTGTAAGATTTCCTGCATGTTCATCTTGCCCAATTACAAATAGTTAAATTTAAATATTAAAATATAAAAATTAATTACTTAAAGCTAAAATATAATAATATAAGAATAGGGAAAAAAATTAATTCTAAAAAAAAAATGTAACATAAGAAAAGAAATAAAATTAAAATTATTGCCTAAAACTATGAATGGTAAGTATGTTTGTATATGTTCATCGGTTTGAAAAAAAATTAATTAAACTTCAATTAAATTCGCTTATAATTACACAATTATTTTCCTCAAACTTACTTTTAATTTGAAAATGTATATCCAAATAAAATTTACTTTAAATAAATTGTCTCCAAAGTGTTATATCAAATTTCAATTATTAAAAGTATTTATACTTAAAACAAAAGAAATAAAAGTATTACAATACCAAAGATTAATTCTTATTGGAATTCTAACTAAAACAAAACAAATAAAAGCCGTAACACTACAGAAAAAAATAATAATTCTTATTTGAATTCTTTTTACGAAAATATAAATTAATATCCAATTAGGATTTATCTATTCTTACTCAGCAAGTATTGTCCATTCATTACCATTCACAAATAAAATATGTACATAAAAAAATTTCTCATAAGCTGATCCCACGACGGACTTCGTTTGTTAGTTGATTTTTTTCCTCCTCTGCTCTCTTCTCAGAATTGCTGCATTTGTAGTAAATGAAGTTGTCTACCATGCATCTACATACTTCTTTCCATTTGAATTTATCTGCACTCGTTATAAAAATTTCAAAATTTAACGTTTCTTCTCGTTGCTCTTTACAATCGTTATAAAAATTTTACCATTTCGCATTACACTCGCTGTAGCATTTTAAAAAATTTGGCGATTTTTCATATTTTTATTATTGTTCCTCCCCTTTCTTCATTTGGGTATGAACATTATATCAGTCATTCACTGTTTATAGTACTGTTTATGCATTCTTTTGCTGACTTGCATTCATTTAATTCTTTTTCTCTTCAATTCGTTAGTCTTTTGTTATAGTTAAATTTAAAATAACGAAAACATATTTTATACTTTATGTTTTTTCAATCTGTTTGTCCTTTTCTAGCAGATATTCACTTAGAATTCTTTGCTTTTATTTATTTATTTTTTTTAACACACAATTTTTTTTTTTTTTTTTTTTGCTTTAAAATTTTGAAATAACGACTTTAGGCGTACCCTGTACCTTTTTTTAATTTAAATTTTCACTCTAATCAGTCCTCAAAAGTCTTGTTATAGTTTCCTCTTTTAAGTTATTTTTCAGTTGGCTAAAAGTCAGTCAAAGTTTTCCTTTCTAGAAATTTCCAGTTTTAATCAGTTTCTTGAAACCACTTATTTTTGTTACATTAAATTTTAAATTTTTCTCGAGAGTTAGACACTTAGTCTGACAAGAAAATGTTTCTGATTTTAATATTTGAGTAATTTAAATCACTCAATAGTTCAAATTTTTTTCTATTATAAAATTTATTTAATTCACTCTGAATTTTTGAAAATGTATTGATACTCAGTCTTTCTTATCTATTTTCTTGGAATTTAAAATGACACTCAGTCAATTCCTCTAATTCACTCAGAATTTTACTATATCGTAAAATATTTGTGGCACACAGCACTTATAATAAAATCTCACTACTCAAAAACATATATGGGAATTATCGCGGTTGAGCCCCCAAAATGTAGTTTTTGCCCTTTTTTTAATTAAACACTCTTTAATTATTAGTGTAATTAAATGTATTTATTTAAATATACCGGAAGATGTTAATCGATTGCTTATCAAACTACAAGTGACGGTTAAAACTATTCGTTAATCTTAAACTAGTATCTGTTTCTATAGAGTTGTATATAAACGTACTATCCTACCTATCCTTGAAATTTAAGAAATTTTGAGTTAATACCCTCTTGTTGATCAAGTGCGATATATGGATTTGAAAAATGTATGAAACTGAAAATTATGTACATTTATGTATTAAATTTGAATTCTTATTGAAATTCGTTGAATTAACAGTTTGACTTTTATGCTGATCAAATAGGTTTAAAAGTGATATCTAGTTTATCAATTAAAAACAATTGTTTAGTTTTTACTTTGGGTTTAAAGATAACAATTTATATGTGCTATCTTTATCTAATATCCAACTAAAAAAGTATATGTTAAAAAATAATTTAAAATTTTAGCTTATTTTTTTAGCCGAAAACAATTTTTTTTAGCTTTTTTTTTGAACGCGATTTAGCTTTATGTCATTTTAAAATCTGGTCACACTGGCCACGATGCATTTTAGGTGTGTTATCAATAAGAGAAATTTGGTCGATTTGCGTGGGAGAGTTTGCTGTATCTATAATATTTAAAATAGATCTTTACTTTTTTTGATATTTTTGTTTTGGTTTATATTTATGCATTTAGTTAAAATTTAAAAGTTTTTGTTTTGTTTTTATCGCTTTTTGTTTTGTTTATTGTTTTGTATATTATTGTTTTTGTTATTTGAATATGTTTTTTGTTTAATATTAAATAACGGTTTTGCTCTTTGAATATAAAAAACTGTAGTAAAACACAGTGATGTTTAAGTATTTTACAAATATATATAAGAGCTTTTATTTGTTCGACTTATCTTGTTACAAGGTTAGAAAGGAAGAGCGAAGAAGATAGAAAAAAATAAGATAAAATAACAACTTTGAGAAATGTCAAAATTATAATTACATATTTGCATTTTAACAATTGTGAATGAACATCTGCATATATATGGGTCACTACGTACATATGTAAATATTTCAATACCCCTTCTCATTCTTAATTGTTAACAATTTTTAATTCTGATCTTAAGTGTTTAATTCTGTATGGTAGGAGAGGCTTTGTTAGTAAATCAGCGTGCATTTCATTTGTCGGACAATATTTACATTTGATGACATCTTTGGCAATATAATCTTTTACAAAGTGATATTTCACATCTATGTGTTTTGTTCTATTATTTAACTTAAATCCTTCAACGATTTATATGCAACTTTGATTATTTTCGTCAATAACAATTGGCTTGTTTATCTTTTCACTAGAACTAAGCAATAATTTCTTTAGCCACAATGCTTCCTTTGATGCCTCGGCGAGTGCCACGAATTCGGCCTCAGTAGAAAAAAGAGCCACGCACGTTTGTTTTCGACAAGCCCATGAAACAACAGCGCCATAAACCTTAAAATGTAACGGCTATTCTATTTTCTGTTGAGCCTAGTTGGCATCCGAATATCCTTCAAGAATTTCGTTGCTGTCTCGAAATAAATGTAGTATCATATCTGCAGTTCCTTTCAAATACCTTGCCACCCTTTTTAATTCATTCCGGTCCTCTTCATTGGGATTTTTTATTTTCTGACTAAGAATGTTGACCGCAGCTGTTATATCTGGTCTCGTGTTCAATGCTATATATAATAAGCTTCCAATTAGCTTTTGATAATTTTTGTTGTTGTGTAACATATTTTGTTCTAAGCTGAATTTTCCGTACGATACTTTTAATGGAATTGATGATGATTTTGAATCTTGAAGTACATTTTCTTTCAAAACCTTATGGATGTACTCCGTTTGAGAAATCGAATAAAAACCATCCGTTGAATGGAATACTTGTAAACCAAGATAGTTTTTTACTGGTCCTAAATCACGAATTTCAAATGAATTTTTAAAAATGTTCTTAATCTTTGTAATTTTTGATTCCTTCTCAGAAGAAATAAGTATGTCGTCGACGTAGATTAAGAGCAAAACCACTTCCATCCCTTCTGAACGTGAATATAAACAAGGATCTGAACTACTTTGTTGAAAATTTAGTCTTATCAAAACATTATGTATTGTTTGATTCCACGATCTGGCGGATTGTTTAAGTCCGTACACTGATTTTTTAAGAAAACATACCTTGTTCTCATTACCATTTACTATAAATCCTTTTGGTTGTTCTATAAAAATTTTTTGATGTAGATCACTATGAAGAAAAGCTGTTTTGAAATCTATATGATGAATTTTCATATTTCTTTTACCACTTATTGCAAAAAGGGTCCTTAATGTTGTATGCGAAACGACGGGTGCAAAAACTTCATCGTAGTCTATACCATATTGTTGTGTGAAGCCTCGTGCCACTAACTTCGCCTTGTATTGTACATCTTCACCATTCAGTTTTTTCTTAAACACCCATCTGCATCCAATTACATTTTGATCTCTTGGCCTATTTACCAATCTCCAAGTATCATTTAAATACATGAAATTAATTTCCCTTTTCATAGCCGCAAGCCAACTTTCGCGTTCTTCACACATTGCTGCTTCCTCATAAGTTTTGGGTATATCACCACCTTCTATTAAATTCAAATAACGTTTTGGAATTTTTGCTTTTGTTTGGCGTTGTGACCTTCTTAATTTTGAAATATTATCTTTATTGTTCTCAATGTCTATACTAGATTCTGATGATGAAGATAAGCCGTCATTAACATCGTGAGTATCGTGGAATTCATCATTACTGTTGTTTTCGTCTTCATCACTATTTTCTTTGAAAATAAATTAATTATACGAATCTGGTGTAATTTCGTGAAACCTTCTATTTTTCCTGTAAACTTAACGTCTCTTGAAATGTGAATTTTATAATCTTTATTTAATATACGATAAGCTTTAGAATTGTGGTCATAGCCAACAAAAAACATTTTAGTAGATTTTTCACTCAATTTATTTCTTTTTATCTTAGGAATGTGTACGAAACCTGACTCACCAAATATCCTAAAATCACTCAAATCTGCCACCTTATGATATACTCTTTCATAAGGAGTAACGCCTGTTGTTCGATTTACAATTCTATTCTGAAAGTAATTAGCTGTAGATACAGCTTCTCCCCACAGCGCTTATGGTAACTTAGCTTCTACTAACATGCATCTAACCATTTCAATGAGAGACCGATTTTTCCGTTCTGCTACGCCATTCTGTTCAGGACTGTAGCCAGCTGTATATTGTACTTGTATGCCTTCACGTTCTAAAAATGTTGTTGTATTCTTATTTAAATATTCTCTGCCGCGAACTGATCTAAATATTTTAGGTTTGTCGCCAAATTTATTTTTCATTAGTGAAATGTAATTTTTTAGTTTTTCAAAAACCTCAAATTTATTTTTTATTAAATATAACAAAATCGACTGAAATCGTCTATGAACGTTAAAATGTATCGGTTACCACTGGGTGTAGCTGTTTCCATGGATCCGCATAAATCGGTGTGAATTAATTCAAAAATTTTCTTTGAACTTACCACAGTCTTGTTAGGAAATGGTGTTCGCGATGACTTCCCAACTGGACAAATTTCACAGCAAATATTGTTATTACATGACTCTAAATTTAAGCCTGTCACTAGCTGTTTCGAATCCATAGCTTTAAGTGCGTCTGTATGCCTATGGCCTAGTACTTTATGCCAATAGTGTATATAATTATTTCGGCATGCATTAGGTTGATTTATACGTTCTTCAAATTTGCATATATATAAGCCCGATTCAGCTCTGGCAAGAAATACAACGTTACCATCTTTACGTACGACGCATTTATCATTATTAAAATCTATATGACAACCCTTTCCTGTCAGTTGTTTTACTGATAATATGTTGTTGTTTATTTCTGGTACATATAGAACATTTTGAAGAGTTATATTGTTGTATTCATTATCATTCTTTTTTAGTTTTATTTTAACTGCTCCTTCGCCACTGGATATTAACTTTTCATCATTGGCAAGATATATTTGTTTCGATATATTTCTGTTTAACCTTAGGAAAGACTTTTCATCATTGCAAATATAACATGACGCTCCAGAATCTACAATCCATTTTCCAAAACCATCTGTTGCTATAAAACACGAATCTCTTTGTGCAGCTATCCAACAAAAATTATCATTAGCAAGTTTATTAACCGTTTGTTGTTGTTTCTTTTTCCATTCATTATATCGCATACAGTCTTTCTTCATATGGCCTTTTTTGTGGCAAAAGAAACATTCCATACTTGAATTATGTTTTTTTCTTGCAATTACCATTGCCTTTTGGGTATCTGCTTTATCACCTTTACATCTAACGTACTCTTCGATTAATTTTGACTCTACATATCCAATTATCAGTTCTTCTTCTGTACGAGACTCAAATGCGGTTATTAAATTATTGTAGCTGTTTGGTAAACTACTCAGAAGCATAGCTATATTCCACTTTTCATTAAAAGAATTTTCTCCGAGATTGTGTAACTTTAAAAACAAATCTCGCATTAAACCAACGTGGATTTTGATGTCATCGTCATCATCTAATTTCATAGAGCAAATTTGCCTCATCACATTAACTTTATTGCTTAAAGTTTTTCTTTCGTGCTGCTGTTGTGCATTGTCTTATTAGGTGTAATTGGTCATCTTCCACAGGCAGAGATATCGTTGCTCTAGCGATGTTATCTTTCCTTATTCATTCACCTGCATTGTTTTCTGGCTTTGCCTTACTTAAAACTTCCCAGGCTCCTTCTTTAATTAACAGCATCTCTAATTTAAGCTTCTATGTGAAATAGTTTTCTGCATTTAGTTTAGCAACTGATGTCTTTATTTCTGTCATTTTTCTTGAATATTTTATTTTAATATGATTTAAAATACTTTATTTGAAATGTCTGGGCCCATATCCTGTAGAAAAGCACAGTGACGTTTAAGTATTTTACAAATATATTTAAGAGCTTTTATTTATTCGACTTATCTTGTTACAAGGTTAGAACGGAAGAGAGAAGAAGATAGAAAAAATAAGATAAAATAACAACATTGAGAAATGGTAAAATTATAATTACATATTTGCATTTTAACAATTGTGAATGCACATCAGCATATATATGGGTCACAACGTACATATGTAAATATTTCAATAAAAACACCTTTTTTGATTTATATGTAAATATAACAACCAAAAAGAATTATCACAGCGTAGCTCGAAAAAACACGTCTGTTAAACAGAACTGTTACTTAAGATATATCCATTAAGATATATACTATTAAGATTGTAGTCTTAAGTAAATAGTTTAATATTCCTTAACAAAAACTAAAAGGATTGAAATGTGTTGCACATTTTATCATCCTTATACATACACTCGTATGTATGTATGTACATATGTTCTTTTTTGATATGTTAGTAGATGGGCTTTAAAGGATGATTTGAATATGCTACAACAATAGCCTCACAGTTGCAGAAGGCATCTTTGGTACCTGTCGGAGACAAAGGTCTGTTTAGCTTTTTTTGACGAAAATATTCCTTAATTTAAGAAAGACAATATGATCTTAAATTTAAAAACAGTAAATAAAAACGTTTAGTGGGTCAGAAGGTAGATTTTTAAGAATAAAGTCATTTTTGTGATCCATGAAGCCACAAAATACTTCAATAATACTTTTAGAAGACTTGTAGTAAATGACAGCAGAAAGAGGAATTGGTATGATAAGAAAGCGTAAAGAATTTGTAAGTTGCGAACAACAAAAACAATTCTTGTTCCGGGTAGCCGATTACCACAGAAAGTTAATCACCAAGCGATCAAAAGAAGAGATTGCATCGTTTAGATTTAATTAGCACGTATAACATATTGTTACGTTTTAACCTCTTCAAAATGTCTGAGATCTTTTTATTTTGCGTAAAATAAAATAAATGCAGCGAATTTAATGTTTTGCTTTGTAGTCTTTTATTTAACTTCCACTTTTATACAATTACAATAATACAGTAACCAACTTATTTAATATCCGCTTAATACACCAATTTACTCAATACAGGACTCTTAGTACGACTTTACACACTATGTCTATCAAAGTGTAACTGAACTGACGTATGCAAAGCAGCGTCCTTTATATACCTCTATACTCACAGTCTTGAAAGTTTTGTAAAAGTCTTAAAACCTCTCAATTGTTCTTATTCTTCTGTTAATTTTAAAAATGTAAGATCGTGTTACCCAAATATGGTCGAATTAGCAATGCTGCCAAGTACACAAATAAGTACGACATTGCCATGGTGACATATAAACAACCTTGACACATACAGATATTTTTTATGGATTTTTTTATTTTCGTAACTATATTTATGTATTATGCCCAATATTTAAACTATTGATCTCATATTTTAGTCTTGACATAATTTTCAAATTCCTATTTCTATAATGGTTTTCGAAATAAAACTAAAATATGCTGAAAAATCTTATTTTTTTAAATGTGAGACGTTATCAAAATCAAGACAAGAATATAGTTAATAGTGAGAATTGTAATGGCTGTCCCCCAGTATTGTTAATAATATAAACGTCGCAAAGTAGCCTATTTTGACTGTATTTGTAACAAAAAACATAAATTTTGAAGTAATTAAGATACTTACAAAAATCTAAAAAGGCATTCAAAGAGTATAATTTAAGCTTTAAAATAATGTTTACAGCATTGTGCTAGGAGGGCTACGATGTCCTTTAAAAATCGCTTTCGATGTCGGATAGTTCTTCCGGTATACATTTTACAAGACAAGAATAGTGAGAATTGTAATGGCTGTCCCCCAGTATTGCTAATAATATAAACGTCGCAAAGTAGCCTATTTTGACTGTATTTGTAACAAAAAACATAAATTTTGAAGTAATTAAGATACTTACAAAAATCTAAAAAGGCATTCAAAGAGTATAATTTAAGCTTTAAAATAATGTTTACAGCATTGTGCTAGGAGGGCTACGATGTCCTTTAAAAATCGCTTTCGATGTCGGATAGTTCTTCCGGTATACATTTTACATGCTTATTTTATAAAAAAACATTATTATTATTATTATTATTATTATTATTATTATTATTATTATTATTATTATTATTATTATTATTATTATTATTATTATTATTATTATTATTATTATTATTATTATTATTATTATTATTATTATTATTATTATTATTATTATTATTATTATTATTATTATTATTATTATTATTATTATTATTATTATTATTATTATTATTATTATTATTATTATTATTATTATTATTATTATTATTATTATTATTATTATTATTATTATTATTATTATTATTATTATTATTATTATTATTATTATTATTATTATTATTATTATTATTATTATTATTATTATTATTATTATTATTATTATTATTATTATTATTATTATTATTATTATTATTATTATTATTATTATTATTATTATTATTATTATTATTATTATTATTATTATTATTATTATTATTATTATTATTATTATTATTATTATTATTATTATTATTATTATTATTATTATTATTATTATTATTATTATTATTATTATTATTATTATTATTATTATTATTATTATTATTATTATTATTATTATTATTATTATTATTATTATTATTATTATTATTATTATTATTATTATTATTATTATTATTATTATTATTATTATTATTATTATTATTATTATTATTATTATTATTATTATTATTATTATTATTATTATTATTATTATTATTATTATTATTATTATTATTATTATTATTATTATTATTATTATTATTATTATTATTATTATTATTATTATTATTATTATTATTATTATTATTATTATTATTATTATTATTATTATTATTATTATTATTATTATTATTATTATTATTATTATTATTATTATTATTATTATTATTATTATTATTATTATTATTATTATTATTATTATTATTATTATTATTATTATTATTATTATTATTATTATTATTATTATTATTATTATTATTATTATTATTATTATTATTATTATTATTATTATTATTATTATTATTATTATTATTATTATTATTATTATTATTATTATTATTATTATTATTATTATTATTATTATTATTATTATTATTATTATTATTATTATTATTATTATTATTATTATTATTATTATTATTATTATTATTATTATTATTATTATTATTATTATTATTATTATTATTATTATTATTATTATTATTATTATTATTATTATTATTATTATTATTATTATTATTATTATTATTATTATTATTATTATTATTATTATTATTATTATTATTATTATTATTATTATTATTATTATTATTATTATTATTATTATTATTATTATTATTATTATTATTATTATTATTATTATTATTATTATTATTATTATTATTATTATTATTATTATTATTATTATTATTATTATTATTATTATTATTATTATTATTATTATTATTATTATTATTATTATTATTATTATTATTATTATTATTATTATTATTATTATTATTATTATTATTATTATTATTATTATTATTATTATTATTATTATTATTATTATTATTATTATTATTATTATTATTATTATTATTATTATTATTATTATTATTATTATTATTATTATTATTATTATTATTATTATTATTATTATTATTATTATTATTATTATTATTATTATTATTATTATTATTATTATTATTATTATTATTATTATTATTATTATTATTATTATTATTATTATTATTATTATTATTATTATTATTATTATTATTATTATTATTATTATTATTATTATTATTATTATTATTATTATTATTATTATTATTATTATTATTATTATTATTATTATTATTATTATTATTATTATTATTATTATTATTATTATTATTATTATTATTATTATTATTATTATTATTATTATTATTATTATTATTATTATTATTATTATTATTATTATTATTATTATTATTATTATTATTATTATTATTATTATTATTATTATTATTATTATTATTATTATTATTATTATTATTATTATTATTATTATTATTATTATTATTATTATTATTATTATTATTATTATTATTATTATTATTATTATTATTATTATTATTATTATTATTATTATTATTATTATTATTATTATTATTATTATTATTATTATTATTATTATTATTATTATTATTATTATTATTATTATTATTATTATTATTATTATTATTATTATTATTATTATTATTATTATTATTATTATTATTATTATTATTATTATTATTATTATTATTATTATTATTATTATTATTATTATTATTATTATTATTATTATTATTATTATTATTATTATTATTATTATTATTATTATTATTATTATTATTATTATTATTATTATTATTATTATTATTATTATTATTATTATTATTATTATTATTATTATTATTATTATTATTATTATTATTATTATTATTATTATTATTATTATTATTATTATTATTATTATTATTATTATTATTATTATTATTATTATTATTATTATTATTATTATTATTATTATTATTATTATTATTATTATTATTATTATTATTATTATTATTATTATTATTATTATTATTATTATTATTATTATTATTATTATTATTATTATTATTATTATTATTATTATTATTATTATTATTATTATTATTATTATTATTATTATTATTATTATTATTATTATTATTATTATTATTATTATTATTATTATTATTATTATTATTATTATTATTATTATTATTATTATTATTATTATTATTATTATTATTATTATTATTATTATTATTATTATTATTATTATTATTATTATTATTATTATTATTATTATTATTATTATTATTATTATTATTATTATTATTATTATTATTATTATTATTATTATTATTATTATTATTATTATTATTATTATTATTATTATTATTATTATTATTATTATTATTATTATTATTATTATTATTATTATTATTATTATTATTATTATTATTATTATTATTATTATTATTATTATTATTATTATTATTATTATTATTATTATTATTATTATTATTATTATTATTATTTATTATTATTATTATTATTATTATTATTATTATTATTATTATTATTATTATTATTATTATTATTATTATTATTATTATTATTATTATTATTACAACATTCTCAGCATAAGGCCGGAAATTACGTATCCGTGTCTGTGACCAAGGAGTACGCTAGTTGGGTTTATTGATCTCTTGGGACTATTGTTTTCTTCCTGTGAAGTTATAGTGTTTTTCTTATAAATTTTCAAACTATATGACATGTTGATAATATAACTGCTTTCTGGATTTCATCAATATTCTCTTCCATGTTTAATATTTTTAAATTAGATATTAGGTTCTTTGGAACAACACCTGTGGCGGATATAATAATCGGGAGAGTTTTTATCGTTGTAATGCGATAAATTTGTTCTAATTCAATTGCCAGATCTGTATATTTCGTAATTTTGTTGTTATACGCTTTTTGCAAGTTTTCAGTTAATGGGATAGAAACGTCAATAATATAGATGTATTTATTTCTACTGTCATATATTAAAATATCAGGCTTATTAGCAGCAACTGTGCGGCCTGTTATAATTTGCCTATCCCAGTACACAACACTATGTTATTGTTTTCCGTAACAGGAAGGGGCTTATACTTATAATGTGGTACATCTGTTTCCAAAATCTGATTTGCTTTTGCCAGGTTCTTATGTATGATTTTAGCTACTTTATTGTGCCTTTCGAGATATTCTGCTGGAGATAGCATAGGACACCCAGATATGATATGCTCTATTGTTTCGGAAGTTGTGTTGCATCTTCTACACTTATCTGTTGGCATGTCTTCATGAAGTATATGTCTTCTATAGTTACGGGTAGCAATTACACCATCCTGTATCGCAATTATGAAGCCCTCAGTTTCCATAAACAGTTTACCTTTCCTGAGCCACAAGTTGGAATTGTGGCTATCTATTTCTTCCTTAAACATTTCACGAGGATGCTTTCCATGTATTTGCTTTACTCTCCATGCCTCTAACAGCTCATCACTACTTTTTACATTGACGGGTGTAGTATGTTCCATGCTGCTTAGACATAGAGGAGTGTAATTTTCATCCGATCTAGTTATTGCATTTATAATTTCACAGTTGCTCGAATTCAGGAAATATTCCCGTAAGTTACAAATTTGTTTTTCCTGCAACTCTGCGATGTTTAAAATACCAATCCCTCCTAATTCTCTCGGTATTATGACTCTTTCAATAGCACTTTTGGGATGGTGTGATTGGTATTTTGTGAGCAAGACCCTGATATTTCTCGATATGCTATCTATGTCTGTATCTGACCACTTTATAACTCCAAGTGAGTAGTTATAAACCGGAATAGCCCAGGTGTTAATAGCTTTGCATTTATTTCCAGCGTTTAGCTTCGACTTCAGTATCTTTCTTAACCTTTTATTAAATATAACCTCAATATTCTTTTTTATGCATGCTGTGTCGAACCTCCTTAACTGAAGAAAACCTAAATATTTATAATTTTCCTCTTCAGCCAGACTTTCAATTATTCTCTCATCGCTTATTGCACAACCTTCACTGTTTTTTACTACTTTTCCTCTTACCAAATGCGCTATTTTGCATTTGTCTAAGCCAAAACTCATATTAATACCCTGACTGAACTCATCGACTATTCTTATCATTCTGTGAAGTTTGTCCTTATTTGGTGCGTATAATTTAATATCATCTACGTACATAAGATGGTTAATTAATGTTTGACTTTGCTCGTATTTCAACTTAAATCCGAGTTCCGTTTTCATATTACAAAGTTGCTTGCTAAGAGGGTTTAATCCAAGACAAAACCAAAGCGGACTGAATGCATCGCCCTGAAGGATGCCATTTCTTATTGGAATTGGATTGCTCATACTCACATAGGTACATAAGCGGATGTTCCATTTAGCCATTAGATGTTCCATTAAGTTAATGATGTTCCTGTCAACTTTGTATATGAATTAGATAATTATGTGGCATAGAATCAAACGCTTTGCGATAATCAATGTATGCCATACTGAGATTTTTATGTTTCTTAATAGCTTGCTGTACAACAACTGAGTCTATTGTGAGTTGATCTTTACATCCTTTTGTATGTTTTCTACATCCTTTCTGTTCATTTGTGAATATGCCATTAACATCACAATGCGCATAGATTTTATTTGCTAAGATTTTTGTGAGAAGCTTATAGATGGTTGAGAGGCACGTTATTGGACGAAATTGGTTTGGGTGGATCGCCTCCTTTTGCTTTGGCAATAAATAGGTGTTCCCAATAGTCATAAATTCAGGCGTTCGGGGCAGGATTATGTAGTATTTCGGTAAAAGCATTTGCAATGTATGTGTGGGTACAGGTTAACTTTTTCAGCCATATGTTATGTATGCAATCTGGACCAGTTGCTTTCCAATTATGTGTTTCAGCCACTGCACTCTCTACATCACTTACTGTTATTGAAACTTCCATCTCAGGGAGATTTATGTTGTCCATTTCTTCTTTTTGTATAATGAAGCCGGTCCGGTCGAAACTTTTATGGTGACTCCACAAGCTAGACCAGTAATCAGTCATTTCGATCATATTTGGCTGTCCATTGGATTCATGTTGATTGCCATCAAGTTTCCTATAAGAGGATCCCTCATTTCTATGAAACTGAGCATTCTGAGTCCTACTATCCCTTCATTCTCGGTACCTTGCTAAGCGCTTCGCATAAGCCGCAAGAGATTTCCGTTTAATATCTTTAATATCTATAATGTTTTGTACTGTGATATTATCTATTGATAGAGGTTGTATTATTTTTGCAATGTGTTTTTTTACATATCTGCATATATATGGGTCACTACGTACATATGTAAATATTTCAATAAAAACACCTTTTTTGATTTATATGTAAATATAACAACCAAAAGGAATTATCACAGCGTAGCTCGAAAAAACACGTCTGTTAAACAGGACTGTTACTCAAGATATATCCATTAAGATATATACTATTAAGATTGTAGTCTTAAGTAAACAGTTTAATATTCCTTAACAAAAACTAAAAGGATTGAAATGTGTTGCACATTTTATCATTCTTATACATACACTCGTATGTATGTATGTACATATGTTCTTTTTTGATATGTTAGTAGATGGGCTTTAAAGGATGATTTGAATATGCTACAACAATAGCCTCACAGTTGCAGAAGGCATCTTTGGTACCTGTCGGAGACAAAGGTCTGTTTAGCTTTTTTTGACGAAAATATTCCTTAATTTAAGAAAGACAATATGATCTTAAATTTAAAAACAGTAAATAAAAACGTTTAGTGGGTCAGAAGGTAGATTTTTAAGAATAAAGTCATTTTTGTGATCCATGAAGCCACAAAATACTTCAATAATACTTTTAGAAGACTTGTAGTAAATGACAGCAGAAAGAGGAATTGGTATGATAAGAAAGCGTAAAGAATTTGTAAGTTGCGAACAACAAAAACAATTCCGGGTAGCCGATTACCACAGAAAGTTAATCACCAAGCGATCAAAAGAAGAGATTGCATCGTTTAGATTTAATTAGCACGTATAACATATTGTTACGTTTTAACCTCTTCAAAATGTCTGAGATCTTTTTATTTTGCGTAAAATAAAATAAATGCAGCGAATTTAATGTTTTGCTTTGTAGTCTTTTATTTAACTTCCACTTTTATACAATTACAATAATACAGTAACCAACTTATTTAATATCCGCTTAATACACCAATTTACTCAATACAGGACTCTTAGTACGACTTTACACACTATGTCTATCAAAGTGTAACTGAACTGACGTATGCAAAGCAGCGTCCTTTATATACCTCTATACTCACAGTCTTGAAAGTTTTGTAAAAGTCTTAAAACCTCTCAATTGTTCTTATTCTTCTGTTAATTTTAAAAATGTAAGATCGTGTTACCCAAATATGGTCGAATTGGCAATGCTGCCAAGTACACAAATAAGTACGACATTGCCATGGTGACATATAAACAACCTTGACACATACAGATATTTTTTATGGATTTTTTATTTTCGTAACTATATTTATGTATTATGCCCAATATTTAAACTATTGATCTCATATTTTAGTCTTGACATAATTTTCAAATTCCTATTTCTATAATGGTTTTTCGAAATAAAACTAAAATATGCTGAAAAATCTTATTTTTTTAAATGTGAGACGTTATCAAAATCAAGACAAGAATATAGTTAATAGTGAGAATTGTAATGGCTGTCCCCCAGTATTGTTAATAATATAAACGTCGCAAAGTAGCCTATTTTGACTGTATTTGTAACAAAAAACATAAATTTTCAAGTAATTAAGATACTTACAAAATTATAAAAAGGCATTCAAAGAGTATAATTTAAGCTTTAAAATAATGTTTACAGCATTGTGCTAGGAGGGCTACGATGTCCTTTAAAAATCGCTTTCGATGTCGGATAGTTCTTCCGGTATACATATTACATGCTTATTTTATAAAAAAATATTATTATTATTATTATTATTATTATTATTATTATTATTATTATTATTATTATTATTATTATTATTATTATTATTATTATTATTATTATTATTATTATTATTATTATTATTATTATTATTATTATTATTATTATTATTATTATTATTATTATTATTATTATTATTATTATTATTATTATTATTATTATTATTATTATTATTATTATTATTATTATTATTATTATTATTATTATTATTATTATTATTATTATTATTATTATTATTATTATTATTATTATTATTATTATTATTATTATTATTATTATTATTATTATTATTATTATTATTATTATTATTATTATTATTATTATTATTATTATTATTATTATTATTATTATTATTATTATTATTATTATTATTATTATTATTATTATTATTATTATTATTATTATTATTATTATTATTATTATTATTATTATTATTATTATTATTATTATTATTATTATTATTATTATTATTATTATTATTATTATTATTATTATTATTATTATTATTATTATTATTATTATTATTATTATTATTATTATTATTATTATTATTATTATTATTATTATTATTATTATTATTATTATTATTATTATTATTATTATTATTATTATTATTATTATTATTATTATTATTATTATTATTATTATTATTATTATTATTATTATTATTATTATTATTATTATTATTATTATTATTATTATTATTATTATTATTATTATTATTATTATTATTATTATTATTATTATTATTATTATTATTATTATTATTATTATTATTATTATTATTATTATTATTATTATTATTATTATTATTATTATTATTATTATTATTATTATTATTATTATTATTATTATTATTATTATTATTATTATTATTATTATTATTATTATTATTATTATTATTATTATTATTATTATTATTATTATTATTATTATTATTATTATTATTATTATTATTATTATTATTATTATTATTATTATTATTATTATTATTATTATTATTATTATTATTATTATTATTATTATTTTATTATTATTATTATTATTATTATTATTATTATTATTATTATTATTATTATTATTATTATTATTATTATTATTATTATTATTATTATTATTATTATTATTATTATTATTATTATTATTATTATTATTATTATTATTATTATTATTATTATTATTATTATTATTATTATTATTATTATTATTATTATTATTATTATTATTATTATTATTATTATTATTATTATTATTATTATTATTATTATTATTATTATTATTATTATTATTATTATTATTATTATTATTATTATTATTATTATTATTATTATTATTATTATTATTATTATTATTATTATTATTATTATTATTATTATTATTATTATTATTATTATTATTATTATTATTATTATTATTATTATTATTATTATTATTATTATTATTATTATTATTATTATTATTATTATTATTATTATTATTATTATTATTATTATTATTATTATTATTATTATTATTATTATTATTATTATTATTATTATTATTATTATTATTATTATTATTATTATTATTATTATTATTATTATTATTATTATTATTATTATTATTATTATTATTATTATTATTATTATTATTATTATTATTATTATTATTATTATTATTATTATTATTATTATTATTATTATTATTATTATTATTATTATTATTATTATTATTATTATTATTATTATTATTATTATTATTATTATTATTATTATTATTATTATTATTATTATTATTATTATTATTATTATTATTATTATTATTATTATTATTATTATTATTATTATTATTATTATTATTATTATTATTATTATTATTATTATTATTATTATTATTATTATTATTATTATTATTATTATTATTATTATTATTATTATTATTATTATTATTATTATTATTATTATTATTATTATTATTATTATTATTATTATTATTATTATTATTATTATTATTATTATTATTATTATTATTATTATTATTATTATTATTATTATTATTATTATTATTATTATTATTATTATTATTATTATTATTATTATTATTATTATTATTATTATTATTATTATTATTATTATTATTATTATTATTATTATTATTATTATTATTATTATTATTATTATTATTATTATTATTATTATTATTATTATTATTATTATTATTATTATTATTATTATTATTATTATTATTATTATTATTATTATTATTATTATTATTATTATTATTATTATTATTATTATTATTATTATTATTATTATTATTATTATTATTATTATTATTATTATTATTATTATTATTATTATTATTATTATTATTATTATTATTATTATTATTATTATTATTATTATTATTATTATTATTATTATTATTATTATTATTATTATTATTATTATTATTATTATTATTATTATTATTATTATTATTATTATTATTATTATTATTATTATTATTATTATTATTATTATTATTATTATTATTATTATTATTATTATTATTATTATTATTATTATTATTATTATTATTATTATTATTATTATTATTATTATTATTATTATTATTATTATTATTATTATTATTATTATTATTATTATTATTATTATTATTATTATTATTATTATTATTATTATTATTATTATTATTATTATTATTATTATTATTATTATTATTATTATTATTATTATTATTATTATTATTATTATTATTATTATTATTATTATTATTATTATTATTATTATTATTATTATTATTATTATTATTATTATTATTATTATTATTATTATTATTATTATTATTATTATTATTATTATTATTATTATTATTATTATTATTATTATTATTATTATTATTATTATTATTATTATTATTATTATTATTATTATTATTATTATTATTATTATTATTATTATTATTATTATTATTATTATTATTATTATTATTATTATTATTATTATTATTATTATTATTATTATTATTATTATTATTATTATTATTATTATTATTATTATTATTATTATTATTATTATTATTATTATTATTATTATTATTATTATTATTATTATTATTATTATTATTATTATTATTATTATTATTATTATTATTATTATTATTATTATTATTATTATTATTATTATTATTATTATTATTATTATTATTATTATTATTATTATTATTATTATTATTATTATTATTATTATTATTATTATTATTATTATTATTATTATTATTATTATTATTATTATTATTATTATTATTATTATTATTATTATTATTATTATTATTATTATTATTATTATTATTATTATTATTATTATTATTATTATTATTATTATTATTATTATTATTATTATTATTATTATTATTATTATTATTATTATTATTATTATTATTATTATTATTATTATTATTATTATTATTATTATTATTATTATTATTATTATTATTATTATTATTATTATTATTATTATTATTATTATTATTATTATTATTATTATTATTATTATTATTATTATTATTATTATTATTATTATTATTATTATTATTATTATTATTATTATTATTATTATTATTATTATTATTATTATTATTATTATTATTATTATTATTATTATTATTATTATTATTATTATTATTATTATTATTATTATTATTATTATTATTATTATTATTATTATTATTATTATTATTATTATTATTATTATTATTATTATTATTATTATTATTATTATTATTATTATTATTATTATTATTATTATTATTATTATTATTATTATTATTATTATTATTATTATTATTATTATTATTATTATTATTATTATTATTATTATTATTATTATTATTATTATTATTTGTATCGCTAATATATATTTTTATGTTTTTAATACTTAAGCCTAAATTAAATTATACATATTAAAAATGACTTTGTGTTTGTATATACAAATTATTGACGTATGTTTGTTTGAAGTTTATAGACAGCTAAAATACTGATCCGAATTTCTTTAAATTTTTACGGTATCTCTCTGTATGTCTAGAAGAAACTATAGGCTATATAAAATTTAACTGGGCCACGTCCAAACAAAGTAAATATTTATTCGTCTATATCTTCAAAATGGTAAAAGTAAGTGTCTCTAAATTTGGTCCAATTAGCTTACCGATCAGTACAAATAAAGTGAGTGGAATCGAATAAGTGAACATAGTACACACACATACAAAAAAATATTGATTTTTGTATATCTTGAGAACAGTTAAAGCTTAAGATTATAAATACGGTCTGAATGACTTCATAATCGATACAAATTATCAGTCAAAAATAGGGCAGAATCGAATAAGTGGACTTGATACCTCCAATACAAAATAAATATTGATTTTTTATATTTTGAGAACGATATAAGTTTATAAATTTGGTTTAATTAATTTGGTTTTTATCTTTTTTTAAACGTGTATTTATGAGAATTCTATTTCCTTCTTTTGTTTTTTTTTTTAGTTCTTATGTAGGTATGCGAATCTACTTCTTTCAGATCTTAGTATTTGTTGTTGGTTGTTATTGTCTGTTACTTGTTTTCTTTCCTGCTTAATTATTGTTGTTTCCGTTCTATTTTTATTTACTTATTTTCTGCTATTGTTTGTTGTTGTCGATTTGGTTATTTGTAAACAGTCGTATAGCTGTTCTTGCAGTTTTTGTTTATTTTAGCGATGTAATAAACGCTGGGGTGCCCAACCTGATTTTTTAACACGGCCGCCCACTTAAGCTTGTTCATCCCGAATAGGCTAATTAGCTCTGCTCCGATAGTTTGCCAAGCGCTCTTATTTTCGTTCTCTGATTGTAGTATTCTGGACCCGATAGTTAACCTCGTTCCCTTCAGTTATGGTTCCACCATGTAACAACAAACACCCTTCCTCGCTGTGGGGTGTAAAGTGGGATTATTTTTAACTCACGCAAGCCATTAATGCCCGCTGCAGACCATCTCCATTAGGATACTGTATATTTTCGACTCCCTGGCTTTCGGTATGCTTGGCTTCTTCTTCCGGCCATTTAGATGAATTCCTCTTTGCCGGTGTCGGGACATTCCTTTCCGCTATACTTGTCACTTTCGCCTCAACGCCATCGAATTTCTCGCTTACGGCCTTTCTGGCTTTCCATTCGTCACCTTTGTTTCTTTAATGGCTTCTTCCAATTTCTCTACAGCGGCTTCCTCCATACCTGGTACTCTTCTCCCAACTTCCATCGCAAGCGATTCACCAGCTTTTTGTGTTCGACACCTTAAGTCCCCACAATACGGGCCTCGTTTATGCTCATCACCGAACTTACGCTGTTGTGCCATCAATATGTCGCTGTAATTGTTTTTGCTGCTGGCTGATACTTACTGTTTCTAGAATTTCTGCTGTTGTATCTTTTGAGGCCAAAATTAATTCTGGAGCCGTCTCTTCGTCACCCCATCTTTTTCTGCTCGCCACGTTATCGAATTGACATCTGAATGCTGTCAGAGAGGTGCTATTATAGAAGCAAGGAGTTTCTATTCCGCCGGAACTTCGTAAATATTTAGCACTTGTAACGGCGGTTGACGCTAGAGGCTATTGACTTCTTCAATTGCTTTCTCTTTCTTTCAGTCTTGTCTCCGCTGCAGCTAGCTTCTTGCTTCCTTTCTCATATATTCCACTCATTTCTACAAATTTCCTTTCGATTTTTGCCCAAAAATTTTCGTTATCGGCTCTGCGGGCTTCCAGTAGATCAGTAAAAGTCTCTTCAAATTTTTTTTACATTTTCGCCACAATTTTTTCCATCATAGCAGCAAGCAATAAACAGGCATCCAAATTGCTTGTGGTTGCAGCGGCATACGTCTCAGGTTCCTTATCATCATCAAATACATAAGTATCCTCGTTTATGCATTGCCGTTTTGGTCAGTTGTTGGCAACTCCAATTTTGCCAACTCACGACTTAGGCGGTCTACATTAAGTTCTCTGAACTTTTTTTTTTACTTTATTTTAATGACTACAGTCCCACTTCTCACACAAATTGTTCCGTTTTTCCCTTTTTAAAAACGTGTTTTTATGGGTTTGTAGATTATAATTTAAATAAAATAAATCTTGTGTTTAGTTTTTAATTAAAATCCTTTATTCACACAGTTTTGTACTCCACTGCTTGTAACCTTTTTATAAGCAATAACGATTTCTCTTCTTAATTACTCCGTCTGTTTACCACTTTGTAAACAACAACAATTACTCGATAGATCTTTCTACCTAAAGATCTTCCAACCCTATCGTTTATACAAGTAATTTTTTATTTAATTTAATGAAACAAAAAAACATATTTTCTTATTTTTATTAACGACTAAAAGCCGTCTTCCTTCACTGAGTTTTTTTCTTAGTCTAACTTAATATAATATTGTTACGTATTAACTTTTTTAAACGTTTGAGTTCGTTTAAATTGCGTTTAAAATAAAATAAATACCGTTTATATTTTCTTGTTTTATTGTTATCTTTTATTTACTACACAATAACTTGTATACAGTTTACAACTTAGTATTCAGTATACAGCACTTTTATTTCCGCTTTAACATGTCATTATCTTACGACAGCCAAATTATAACTAACTGACATGTAGGCAAAGCAGCCCTTTATATACCTAATTATCTGTATTTTGGAAGGTTCAGGAAATATCGACCATCTTCTATTTCCGTATCCGCTAATTCAAATGTAACGTGAAGATATTCGATGTGGCAGTGCTGCCAACTTGACATATACCAAAATACCACAATGCAGAGTTGTATTTTTTCGTAACACTGCCTCCCGCTTAAGCCTGTTCGTCCAGAATAGGCTCATTATTTTTCTTCCCATAGCTTGCAAGTCGTTCTTAATGTACCACTTTCATTCTTGATCGCGGGCTATTGTTCTTCTGTATTCTGTATGCCGCATCATTTAAGCCAGTTATTTTGCAGCTTGGGAGATAATCCTTTCTTACGCTATGGGTTGTAGAGTAGAACCAGTTGTCCCTCATGAAAGCCATCCGTATTTGCTGCACGATCATATCTGGCTTTAATTCTATCGCTGGCCATTTTAATTCGTGAGCGCACAAATTCATGAAGTTCGTTAAGGCCTTCCTGTTTTTCAGCATACGTGGGTATTTCCCACTGTGGTAGGCTTAGTACCAAACTCTAAGTCACCGGGTAGTTTTAGCTCAGTCCCAAAAACAATCTTGGCAGGTGATCTAGATGTTGAGTCATGTACAGATGATCGGTACGCCAGTAGAAATCTTGGTAGGTGTTCGTCTCAATCTCTCTGGTGTTCGCTTACTACTTTTCGCAAGTACTCCTCCATGGTTCGATTAAATCGTTCTACCAACCCATCAGACTGTGGGTGAAGCGGCACGTTCGCGTCTTCTTTATACCATATATCTCACACATTTCCTTGAATATAGCAAACTCGAAATTTCTACCCTGATCGGAATGTAGTTCAATTGGAACCCCATATCAGCATACTCAGTTGTTCACAAAAACATTTACAATTGTGTTCGCCCTTTTATTGGATATGGGGTTTACCGACAGGGCCACCGCCACCCGCTCAAAGGATGCGCCCGAGTTATATTGTAGCAGCTGACCTCGGCTTCTTCTTACTGGACCTTTAGCTGCAATACACTGGGTACTGTTCGCTATCCAATCCGCCATTTCTTGCTGACATCCAACCCAATAAAAGCGTTGTTTTATTTTTCCAGAGTTTTTGTACCCCAAGGTGGCCTCCGCTGGCTCCATTATGGAACTCATTTAAGACTTCTTTCATTTAAGAGAAAGGCATCACTATTAGGTTGGATGAAGTTTTGCCATCTGCAATGTGCCCAATGTCGATATAAGCACCCATGAATTAATTTCAAACTGCCCCATTGTACCCAACACGCTTTTGTAAGAGGACCTTCTGCTCTTGTCCTCTTCTTTAGCTGGTATAATCTTTGCCAATATTGGGTCACTCCTTTGCGCTCCTGGCCAGCCTTCGTCTGCGTCTATTTGCGTTAGCCGGATATCAATGATGGATTCCTTCCGCTCGGCTTTCAAACAATTTTTACATTCCAAATTAGAGGGCCGACGTGAGAGAGCATCAGCATTTCCGTGCTTTATGTCACTCATGTGTTCAATGCTAAAATCATAAGCCTGAAGGCGCTCAGTCCAACTTGCCAGTTGACCTTCAGGTTTCTTAAATTGCAGCAGCCATCTCAGTGCGGAATGATCAGTATTTAGTAGAAAATGTTGGCCGTAGAGGTACTTATGGTAATGTTTTATGCATTCCAGCACTGCTAGTAGCTCACGTCAAGTCACACAATAATTCCGTTCAGGCTTTGACAGCGTGCGGCTATAGTAGCCTACGACTTTCTCCGGCCCATTGACCACCTGTGAAAGTACACCACCAATACCATATCCACTGGCATCACTGTCAAGGATAAATAAATGCCTTTTCTTGTGACTCCTCCAATGATACGCCTTAGATTTCTTGGTGAGCTCATGTAAACTTGCTACCATGCTTGCAATATTAGGAACGAAGCTTATGTAGTATATGCAGAGTTCCAAAAAGCTGCGTAATTCATGAAGATTTTTGGGGCGAGACCAGTCCTTTACCGCTCGTATTTTATCTTCATCTGTTGAAAAGCCATCTGCTGTAACTAGATGTCCCAAATATTTTACCTGTTTTTGGAACAATGCACATTTCTTCACGCTTAATTTTAGTCCAGTCATTGATATTCCTTGCAGAACTTCTGCTAGGTTTCTGAGGTGTTCGTCGAAAGTTCTGGCCATCACTTCACCCATCATCTGTACATCACCCTTCCAATGGAGTCCTTTTAGTACGCGCTCCATAAGCCGCTCGAATGCGGCCAGCGCATTGCAGAGCCCAAATTGCATATCTTTAAAGTGCCACAAGCCACAGTTTGCACTGAAAGCAGTTTTCTCCTTATCCTTTTCTGCGATCTCTACCTGCCAATAGCCGCTTTGTAGATCCAATGTAGAGAACCACTTTGTTCCAGCTATCGTGTCGTATCGTCAATTCTTGGTAGCTGGTAGCTGTCCTTTTTAGTGACATCATTTAGCTTCCTGTAGTCTATGCAGAATCTTGTACTACCATCTTTCTTTTTAACTAGGACTACAGGTGAGCTCCAAGGACTCGATCTAGCGTTGCACACTCTTCGTGATGTGTGATGCTTTCCTACATGATCTTATCACCTTTTTTGTTCCTCCGGCAGGTTGGAGCACTTCTTAAGGGCCACTTTCCAGAGTTGTCGCACTTGTTTAGATGTATTAGACAATTAATCGCAACGAACTACTTGAGAGCCTTTTTCAACTCGAGTTAACGCGCCTTCAAAGTTGGGCGCCAGTTATTTATTATTTAATTTAATGAAACAAAAATATATATTTCTTTTTTTTAACGACTAAAAGCCGTCTTTTTTATTGAGTGAGACTAACGTAACATATTATATTCATAATTATTTATTCTGTGAAGTGACATTGATTATTATTATTGTTGTCAGCATTTGGTCAAATGTGCATATGGTGTCGTACGGCTATTACCCAAGTCTCATGCTTACGTAATTGCTTTTGATGTTTACTCATTATCCACTACATATTTATGTGTGAGATATTGTGTAAACCAATTTCAGTGTATGTGCTGTTAACTTACAACTTAGGTTCGATTACAACCTTTAAAATTAGAGGTTATTCACACATAACTCTCTTTACTGAGTTAGCTCTATGTAAACTGGTTTTTACTTTACGATTAACTTCACGAGTTTACTTCTTATAAACTCTCTTCACATCGAGTTCAAACCAATTAACTCGCTTCACGCTGAGTTTACAACACATAAACTTTATTTGCTGAGTTTACAACACATAAACTGTTTGTTTTTCGCACCGATGTGTTCTTTATATGACTGAGTTAAACGACACTTCGAAAGCTCTCGAACTTCTTGATTATTCAGGTAGATTCCATTTCTTTCTTTTTAGTTCTTATGTAGCCATGCGAATGTAAGCATTGGGAGGATTGTCTAAGCGCCACATTAAAACGGTCTACATAGGCCACTGAATGTGGAGAAAGATTTATAGAGTTTTTTTTTTAACACATTTGAAACACATCTTTTCACATTTTGAACACATCTCAAACAATGCTTAAATTAGTTAAAGTATTGTGTAGCAAAATGCTTAGAAACATTTTGGCGTGAACAAAAGAGAACATTTTTAGTTATGCTCTACTTTATCTGCAAAAATAACATAAATAAGGGTGTCTGATAAACTACCACTACCGGAAACGTAGGATACCTGATGAACAGTTTCTTATATTTTTAATAGAAAATAAACATACTTTTAGTAAGAAAATACCAAAAAAGTCTATTCATTCATTTCACAACATTTTGCCTTCAAATTGGTAGTACAGGGTGTCCGCCGGGAAATTATACTACTTTGTTTTGCCGCCATTTTGGTAAACATTAGTCTTGACAGTTCATATTTGGCAGTCGTGACGTAGAGACGTGGCAAATTTATTGTGGAAAAATATTCAGTAAACCAACGTGTTTTAATTGTTAAAACATTTTATCAAAATCAATCATCGATTACTGTGACGATGAGAAAGTTACGTGAAATTTCATTTTCATTTGAATGGTTATGTAAATAAACAAAAAAGTCAGTTCTATGCAATGGAAAACCCTCAAATTATCATCAGTCACCTTTGAATTCATTTAAAGTGACGTTCTGGTGTGCAATTTGGTCAGGAGGAATCATTGGACCTAACTTCTTTGAAACTGAAAACGGAGTAACGGTAACTGTCAATGAGGAGCGATATCGTGATATGATTGAAAACTTTTAAGCGCCACAACTGCATGCTTTTGGCTTGACTAACATGTGGTTTCAACAAGACGGTGCCACATCGCATACAGCCAGGATTACAATGCGAGGCCCCTTTCCACAACAAATTATTTTAAGGAATGGTGATATTGATTAGCCTCAACGGTCGCCGGATTTTTTTTGTGGGGACATCTGAAAAGCAAGGTTTATGCAAACAAACCTGAAACGCTGGAGCAACTCAAACAAAATATTCTTGATTAAATTAACGAAATACCGCGTATTTAAATGCCACAAGACAACCTAGTCTTATGAGATCTAGATTACTTTTTATTTTATTATTTAATTACCTTATATATAATTCCCATAACATTCCTTGAAGGAACACGGGGATTTCTTTCAGTCAATGAGCTGTGCCCGATTTTATTTTTAGACTCATTGAAAGGGACCTACAGTTTAACGCCGGCTCCGAACGGCAAATGCATTTAGAGAAGTTTTCAATAATTTTAATCCTCATAACCAGTTACTAGCTAATGTTATGCGGTGATACCGCTGTTTTCTTTTTTCAGATGGTCTGGCCTAGCCTGGTATTGAACCGAGGACCTTCTGGTACACGGGTGTCTTACCTACCATACCACAGCGGCACACCTTATTCTTCTAATTTTAATTTTTAAAGAATTATCAGTGCTGTTGATACTTCTAAATTTAATTGGAAAAAGAAAAAAGCTTTGTATTTTTATGACTTTAAAGAATATCTTATAACTATTGTTATACACAATTCTGTTTTTACACGGTCTTTTTTACACGATTTTAAAATAACACTGTCTAAAAAAATTGATTCCGTTTTTACACGATTTTATTTGATTTAGCACAGTTCGAAAAAGCATTCTGATTGAAATTTCAGAGAAAATTATTTTTGAAATTTTTTGACAATTTTTATTTATTATCGGGTGTTTTATTTACAGTTACATAAGTTTAAATCATAACAAAACAAAGAAATATATTTAAATATCAATGAAATTGGCTTTGTTGGATAGAAAATTGTATGACATTAATGTTTAAATGTGATTTCGACCCTGTAGCTCCCACTGCTGGCGCATACAAGGCGCAATCTGGAACACCAATTTTCACACACTTTTCGCAACATATGCAGCCATATTGTGCCAATAACTCTTTGACTGTTGGTATGTTGCCCTGCTTCTTGAAACCACATGTCAGCATAAGTAATCCCAGCTAATTGAGGTACGAAAACTTTTTAAATCATGTCCCTATACCGTTCACAATTGACAGTAACGTGCCGACCATCATCGTTTTTGAAAACATACATATGGACCAATGACTCCGGCAGCCCATAAAGTGCACCAAATAGTAGTTTTCTATGGATTTAGTGGTGTTTCAATAAAAGGTTCTGGATTATCCTCACTCCACATCGGCGAACAAAATTTTTAATCGAAACTCAATCCAAAAATTTCAATAAATTGTAAACGTTGCTCTGGTCTATCAATAATAACATGTCGAACCCAACTAAGCAAACAGCAACCATCAGCTGTTAAATCTTTTGTCAAATACTGCCAACTCAAAGTTATAAACCTCTTAAAAAAAACACCCGATACCTTTTCTCCATTAATTTTTTTGCTTTATTGTACGAGTTTTCAGTTTCTGGACTGCGCCAATTTTATATTTATGTATGTTACTTTGAGATTTCAAAATTGCCTTTTGTTTTTATTGACTAAACTGTGCTTTAAATGCACTAAATACAAATTTAATTTGTCATTATAAAATGAGTCATTTAGTTTAGAGTATATATATTATAGGGTTGAGGGATATGGATTCAATTCCCTTCTTTTCTGTGTATTTCTTATTTTTTTTACATTTTTTTTTTTTCTGAAACGCATTTACCGTGTAAAAATAGAATTGGGTGTATTGCTTATACTTAACGCGCCAATTGAAAAAAATTCATGATAAAAAGTTTTGTAATGCTAAATGAAAAATCAGTACATTTGCATATTGATTTACTTGTTATGCAGTACGTTAAACAAAATTCAATACATGTACTGATAAAAAACAGAATGTCTGGCAATCTTATATTTCGTCAGCTGTCGTTGACATATTCAAGAATATATAACAAATAGAAAAACTAAATTGCTGTTGTTCTTGTTATTGTTTAAAATGGCATCGAATTGCGCACACCTCATAAATGCGCCATGGGTACAACCATGGCACACTTAATTACGCCGTAGTACATCATTAGTCACATATACTACTTTTAATTTCCGGTTTTCTTTTTTAAAAAGTTAACAGTTAGTGGTCCTAATCTTTTACTGTTAAAAAATACCAGAAATTGTAATTTACTTTTTGTATGAACCTTTCAATTTATTCCTTTTTACAAAAATTATAATAAGACATGTACAGTTCTAGTCTGAATAAATCGATATTATTTATTATAAGAAAAAATTTCATCAAAAAAAAGTCTGAATAAAAAACTCCATTTAATAAGGTGACTGCAAGTCTACAACTAAAATATTTTGGACGAGTCAATTTAAAAAACAGCTGACTCTGAAGCCTCGTTTATTCTTACTTTCTGCTGCTATTCTGTTCTGTACCGTTTCGTTACTTACTGGATATAGTTAGTTGGTCTGTGGCAACATACCAGGTATTTTGCATAAAAAAGAAGAAATAAAATATACCTAATTCCCCTCTTATTTGATATGGATACATTCTTAAATACATTGTGTGAAAAGATATTAAACAATATAAAAAAAATTATGTTAAAATTCACTTAAGAATTTATTTCGAAAAATCTCGCTCTATTTTAGCGCTTTTTTATTAGCGAAAAATTAATGGACTATTAAAAATCGCTTAAAACAAAAAAGAGACTTTTTCTTTTCGACTCGTGTTGAATCAAATTCGTGTAAAAAATTCCTGTAAAAAATTCCTGCTTTAGGTATTAAATATCATAAAAATTCTATAAAAAATCACGAACTTTTTTCGAATTTATTTTTTGTTTTTTCTGTCATTTATAATTACTTAAGAAAATTATGTTTTTAACAATTTTGTCCGTAACTGAACAGAACGTTTTTCAACTTTAAAAACGCTTATTTCTTTTTATATCAAAATAGAGCAAGTCATTATTTGCACTTTGCAATCTGAAAAGATAGAAAATAAAGTACAACATAAAAGGTTGAAAGCCCTTGAAAGCTATTCCGTATTGCTATGAATTAAACTTAATATTGCAATATTCTCCATGGCTTTACACAAAGCATCCATTGCTTCGGTTTCTTTAATTAAGTTGATATTCAAGCTAAGTAGATTATTAATCTACAATAGGTCGACTCCATATGATTGTGTAGTGGTGAAGATTCTTGCTAAGCGGTGGTGTTGATCCTTGCTTAGCATTGTAATATTTTCCAGGTACAAGGCGTTTACTCCTGATCATTCGTTTGACATTTTTCATCATCGCCAGAGGTAAGCTGGAAGGTCAAGAGGCTTTTTATGGATGGATTTCTCTGGCAGGACATCAAGAGCTAATATACTCAAAGTCTTGTCATAATCCCTCAGCTTTCAGTGATTTTATAAGAAAAATATAGTTGTAGATAATTTATACCGCCAACACATGCATCACGTGGAAATTGATGCAATGATCACGAATGCGAAAAATGCTTCCTCCTCGGAATTTATTAAGTATGTCGAAACTATCATTATTTACTTATCATTCAACTACCTTAGAAACCAAGTTTTTCTAATAAAGGCATCAAAATTAGATTTGGTTTCGAAAACCGTGTTTATCAATCATGTGAGGAATTTATTAAATCCAATAAAGTAGCAGATATGAGGTTGTTTGGAAAAGCTGCGAACCCAAATGTTGTAAACTACTTTCATTCAGATCGCCATAAATTAGGAGAAATCCAAAATGATATTATTAGAGATTAACCATCAGTGAAATTCGCGCAGAAATGTTGTAATTTACAATCCTGACTATCAGCTGAAAAACCTTAATCAACCGAAACCGAAATAAAATGGAAGTACTAACTTCAACCTACAGACCCTTTGGGGCATCCTTAGACTTAAAATTGGCAAATCTCCGATACCTTTAAATTTAGACGAAGTTCTACCCTGGAATATAATTCCTATACAGGCTACGATAGCATGTTAGTTTTTTTGAAACCCATATATAAAGTTTGTACAATATAATGTACAAAGTTGTAAGTCTGCCGCCGTTATACTTATTGGGATAGATGATAATAACTATAAATTCGATAAATTCGTCGTTATACCGATCCTATTCGTTTCTGTGCTACCTATTTATCTTTATAAAGAATATGCTAGGACGACGTTTAATATTGTATATTAATTGAGAAGTACGATAATAAATACTATTTTTTACGGAAGGTCCCATGCTTACCCTTGCTGTATAGAAAGTTTAAAGACTATCTATTATATTACCCAAGATATACCAAAATATTTACTTTTTTCGTAGGAATGTACTTTGAAGACAAAATTTTCCTTTTACTTTTTATAGGTCTTCAAGTTTCAAATAAATTCGTTCAATTATTTACTCATAATTGGGACACAAACAAATAAACTTACAGAGAAATTTATGATGTTGTACATATACAGGGTGGCTGATGAAAGGCGATACAAAAAGAAAGTGTAATAACTTTTTTTTTTAATTGAGTTATTCGTTTCGTTATTCGAAATTTGAATTCTATGTATGCCGCTAGCACGCACACGAGTCAATAATTGTCGTTCAATTAAAATTTTTACGCACTTCCGCAGATACCTGGGAATCGTGTCTCCGGAAATGGACAATATTGAGATTTCTTAACACTTGACTCTATTCCACAAATTATTCAAGAGAGAAAATTGCATCCAGCTCGACTTACAGTGTGGTGTGCAGTATCATCAAATTGTGTTGTCGGCCCATACTTCTTTAAAAAGGCGGTCGCACTATAACTGTAACTGCATATCGTTATTAAAAAATGTTGTAGGAATTTCTCTTTTCTGAAATGTTTCAAAAAATATATCTTTTCAGTTTTGTGTGGTTTCAACAAGATGGAGTAAGTTCTCAACTTGCCAGAGTTACACTGAAAATTTTCAAATAAAATTATTTTAAAAAACTGAACAATTCTGTAGCCTTCCTGGTCCCTAACATCCCAGTACAGCATATATTTTCTTGTGGGTTACTGTAAACAGAAAGCGTATTTATGAAACCATTACATTTAATTTATTAAAAACAGTTAATTCAATCAATAACTAAAGCGATTTCGACATCATCTCTACAGGCAGCCATGAATAGCTTTTTGATAAGATGTCACACATCTCAGCGGGGATACTATTTCAAGCTAATTATTTTTAAAAACCATTAAAAATATGTAATAAAATAAAACTATCTGTGAAATGAAATAAAAATCAATCATTTATATTGATTATAAAAAAAGTTATTTAAGTTTTTCAATGTATCTAAATTCATCAGCCACCCTGTACACACATATTTATGTATATTGATGCATATTTAAATTTATGTGTATAAGTTATGTTTTTGCCAACTTTTAAACGCTTTTGTAAAACTATATTTCAAAATTTAAATAAAATATTTTATAATTTTATTTTCAATGTATGATGTGTATATGTGTATATATTATATGTATATGTACATACATATATGTATACTATATATCTTCATTGGTTATGTGACACACATTTTACTTACGTTTTACCATTATCTAAATTTACTAGAATTTTAATTTATTTTATTTTAACATTTTTGATTTAATTTAAAATCATAGGTGAATTAACAATTAAAATTAACTTTAACCTTTTTAGAAAACTATTTAACTTCTTTTATATATCTCGTGAATTTTTAATCTGTTTTATACGTAAATAGTTGCGATGTAAAGACGAATAAAACATTTCTAGTTAAAGAATTTCAAACAACTTTAATTTATATTACATATTTTCAAAAAATTAACACTTTTACTTAGTACTACACAGATATTTTATTATTATTATTATTTTATTTTTTTTTCTATTTTATTCTGAATTTATTAAGTTTAATTTTAATTTAGTATTGATATTTACGATATGATAAACCTTTTTAATTATCTACGCGCACTGCGCATTAACAATAAATTTTACAGTTTTTTTTCATATATCCTTACAGTATCTAAGAGTAAAATTGTTTCTTTACTATTTTAACATTGTTTTTTTACTATTTAATAAATTTGTACCAAATAATATTTCAATTGTTGAACAGTACTACCCATTTCGACTGAAAACAATGGTTAGTTTGTTCCATATATATGTAGCAATCTCAACTCAAAAATTCTGGGAATTCGTTTATTGTCGCTAAAAGAGCTCTGCTGTTATTGAAAGTTTCTCCTTGGGATACACCTGATACACTCCATTTGATACACCCGACGCTTTATTGAATCATTCCAGTGCAAACATCCAATTGTCGTGGGTATACGAACTCCATCTATCATAAGAACCGTTTCACATTTTTCTTTATTTAAAATACAATTTACTTAAAGACTACCCACATATTTATAAAATGTTCATACAATTTTCTTAAATAGGTTTTTATTTTTTATAAATAAATATGTGTAAGGACACTGATACACGCTCAATATGCATATATAGTGATATTTGGATCGTGATCCGTTTCATTGGATTGATGTATCGTGATAGTATGCTACATGTTCAATATTTATCGCGTCAGTATTTTCATAATTTTGTGTTGAGCGGATCGCTTATTAAAAAATAATTCTACTTTATTAAGAAACTGACGACTTTGAAAATTATTTCCGAATGTTTAGTGATAATTTCAAACACATTTTGGAATTAGTTATTCCATTGTTGGCAATTAAAAAGAAAACCTTCGCGGTTTGTAAAAGAGATTAAAGACCATGAAAAGTACATAACTCAGTCCATAACTCTGCACTAGAACCAAAATGTTTTGAGTCCATAATTTTTTATTCCTTTTTTAAGATCAAATGAACCTCAATGAGTTTTTTTTCTTAAATCGTCAACGATAGCACTGGGCTTACATATTTTTCTTTTAAATTATAATAATTTTTGTTGAACGGGCGCTCTCTTTATTTTGTCGAAATAATCTTTGCTGGACGAGTCCCACATTTCTGGCGTTGTTTCTAAATATAGAATGCTGGCTTTTGAAATTGACTCCTTGGTAGTAATTCCGATTTTACCGACGGCAAAAACCCTTTTTTCTTTCTTTTACTTTATTGGCAAAAATATAGAATACATTTATCTTATTAACAAATATACTTTTAATATAAATCCATACCTTTTAGCCAAATATGTATGTATATAAGGATGCTTCTTATTTCAAAAAAAGTATACATTGTCCATTGTCCATTGTCCATTGTCCATAACTCCCGCCAGAAAATTTCTCCGTAGTCAAAAAATGCGTTATAGAATTTTTTTTGGCAGATTGTATCAGGGGAAGGCGTGCCGCATCCGTCCTCTATAGGATGTGCCTTATAAGTATTGGCCATTTTTTTTTTTTTTTTTTTTTTGTAAAATTTGGATAGGAGTTACTCCAAAATATTCTCTGTAGTAAAAAAATACATTGTGGAAAATTTTAGGCAGATTGCATCAAGGGAAGGCGTGCCACATCCGCCAAAAAGAGGGCATGAAATAATCTTTACACCCCGAATTGCAGGCATTCATTTATCACTCCAAATAAATATTTAATTCACTTTTGCAAATTTTCTCTTTTTTTAATTTTAAAAACCAAACAGGTAATAAAATCACCTGTTACAATGTGTCATCTTTATAAATTAATTACACTGGTCTACAACAAAAAAGCCTTTAAATAAAACTATATGGAATATAATGATTTCGAAGCCGTTTTCAGTTTTTTTCCATCTGGCTCTAATTTTTTTTTTTTTTTTGGGCGTGGAATATTGTTCGCCAAAAATATGGTAATGTCAATATATTTCATCATAACTTGAAAACGACTTGGCCGATTTTAATGAAAGTACCAGCAAATGTTTAGGGACAAAATTTCCTATAAGTCAGGTGAATAACATCTTTTTGTATTTTCAACAGTTTCGGAGTTATTCATAATTTAGTTGGGAAAAAAAATTTTTTTCGCGCAAAATTAGAGTAGTTCTTTTTTCGAAGAAAAATTTTACACGTTAAGCCTAAAATGTTGAGAATAAAATAAGCTATAAGTCATGAAAATCGGTTGCCACGCCCATAAAAAATTTGAGTCCGATGGAAAAAATTTAAAACGGATTTGAATTCAGCGCATCAAAATCATTATTTATATTCCATATAGTTTTATTTAACGCCAGAAAAGTTTTTGTGTTTTGTAGATCAGTGTTATTATTACTTTTATGTTTTTGTAATAAAATGTAAAACAATTATGATTTTTTCGACAAATGATGATTTTCTTTCCAAAGTTTGTTGCAACGCTGTATGTAGCAATGTCCAAACTTTGCTGTAGAAAATTTAGTTTTGTTAAAAAGCATCCTACTGGCTAAACCGCCACTTGAGATAATGTCCAGGAATGGCTAGATTATTTAAATTATTAAAAATTTCGTTATTCCAGGGGTAATTCAATATTTAATGATTTTAACACTTTAATGTTATACAGATTTAAGCTGGATTCACCCATTTTGTTTATATAAAAAATGTGTCAAAAAAAAATGCAGTTCGACGTCTCTCTCGTTAAGAGAGAGAAATAATCATGTCAAACTAGGTTAAGTTAAGAGGGAGTGACAGCATCGTCAAATCGAGGCACACTTGAGCACATATGACAGCTCGTTGTGATACCACACATGAAGCGATGCCACCGTGCTATACATCAAGTCCAGATTAACTGGACTTTACAGCCTACCAGAGACATAGAAGTACAATTACCCAAATCAAGTTGAAAACCAGCTCGAAAGTCTAATGAACCTGACTATTAACCTGATATCAATGGTCGATAGTTCCGATAAGCCATATAGAAAGAGCGAGCCAAGGGTGATCAATCTACGCCGAGCTAGAGACGGACACTGGCAAATGAAGTGGACCACACTCTCCTCTTCCTCAATCGATCTAAACGTCGACAGAAATCATTCGCCGGTAAGAGCGCGTAACTACCAATAACGCACTGCTCAGAGAGGACACAGTAGAGGAGATGCTCTCACGATCCAATCTAAACAATTGATTAGTGCGCATACTATCCAATCTAGGCAAAGTAAGTATAATAACGAAGCAAAAATCCCCCTCTGCCCAACGTCCAGCGTTACTTCCGCCTAATAGACAGCTTATCAGAGGACAGCGATACACCCGCCCTCATAGGTAGATGCCTGTCTGAAAGGAGTGTGCCCGCCTAGCAAGCTCATCAGCAACACAGTTACCCTGAATATTGCTCTGACCGGAGATAACGTCACAACGTATAACGTGGACGACTGCTGTCAATTCTGCTTAATCGGAATAATTTGGATCGACAACCCACCAATACCTCTAGCTCAGTCGTTAGCGTGGTTCTTGATCCGTACCATCTAAAATCACCTACTATAATCTTTCATATAGAGTCCCTAAGAGGATTCAAACAATGGTATCCTATCTAAGTTCATTAAAAAGAAACTTTTCTATTTATGTCTACTTGGGTGTTATAAGAAATACAAATTAGGGCCGGTGATCGTGACCGTGTGCTCTACACTCACCAATCCTTGCTCCGATTGGCACTTCATATCGCAAAACTGACCTTACCCTGTCATTGTCCTAGAGAAGCCTAAAATTATCTACGCACTCATATTAAAATTAATTTGATTCCCTCAAATTATATGATTAATTTTAATCTTTATTGACAATTATCAATAATAAAAAATGCTTAAAATTAAAGCAAAAATGTATGTGCATACGGTCTGAAACGCACTACAGTAGTCTGGAAGTCAGAGAGACAGCGAACGTGAAATCCCTGACGTGAAGGGATTTTTCCATTTGCGAGATTAGTGAGTGGAGTGCTATCTCAACTGATCTGCCCCTCGTGAGAGGTAGATAAGCGTGAAAGACTGATCGAGTTCCTAGTATGTAGATCAAGAATTCTATTCAGTGTCATAAAAAAATAACTTAGACTAATGGGTGTGAAGTCCCTTAGATTATGGTGTGATAATCTTCCTGCTTTAGTAATAAACAACACCTTGGCACTCCTCCATCACAAGGGAATATAAATTAGATAAATACAACAGCCAAGGAAAGACAAGATCCTTTCTATACTGAATGTCAGCCTTAAAAACGCCATCCGGTCCAGGGTTTGAAAGGTTTGAAGGAGCCAATCGGCCAATGAAGCCGATCAGAGGTTATCTGAATTAAAGAGTGATATCCATATGTGGGTGTATCAGCTTGATTAGCAATCTGGCCCGTGAAGGGAACACTACCCGGGAGTGAGTGTCCAGAAGTAATACAACTGGGAAATCTGGCTGTTCAACACTTTGCAAAGTCGATTGGCTTCGGAAGAGGATTGAACGCTCTCGCAGAAGTTCCTTAACGAAGGCCTTTTCGCATCAATCGCATACTTCAGCGCATTCTTCTTGGACTTATACAGTTCTTATTCACCAGTTGCATTGGTCCTGTTAAAGAGCTTACCAACCAGGCGGCGAAGATCCTCAACTTCACGGTTCCACCATATATGGAAAGTATAGATGAGGATGCAGCAGCCGAGCTAAGCCCAGCAAATAAAGAAAACCCACTACTCTATTAACATTCGATGAGTTTCGGATAAAAGAAGGAGATCGTAAAAGACTAGTCCCTAGCCTCTCCCTGAAGAGCGACCTTTTAAAAAGGTCTTCCTACGAGTGGAAATTATCAAATTGATAGAGAAGGTAATGTACCTGTGATCCGAGGAGGAACTTTCACCACACCAATTTCTAATAATACCAAATGAATGTTTAACTAAGGTGATGTCCAATACCTCTCTCCTATTAAAGGTAAGAAAGGTGGTTCATCACCATAGTTAGCAATTCTAAGAGTATTTACAACAATAAAATAAAAAGACACTCCTCACCCCGTTTATTAGTGTCCGAACTGCCCCACGTTTCGTGATGGGCGTTGGTCACCATTATCACGGTGTCCTCATCACTGAATCTATGGAGGAGAAAACCATTAATGGAGGTATAATTTTCTAATAGTTTTTAGGAAACGTTAAATAAAAAAATTTATAATTTAACACGAATGATCGGGCACATGGAAAAATTAAGATTTTCGAATTAAAAGATAGACACAACCGTGATATTTGAATATTGCTTTTCAAGTGATGTTCTTTATTTACATTTCTTCTTAAATCTAACTTAAAAGCTATGCTTCAACTCCGTTGCTTATTTACATATTTTCATTTACTTATAAGACGCCTTTTGCACGTTCAAAGTACTTTTCAAAGTATTAAGTTTGTAAGGGAGAAAAGATAAACGAGAGGGGGTGAATACACACTTTGATGTACTCGCAAAGTTGCTTTGTTCCTCGTTCGTATTTACACATACATAGTTGTATTTGGTTACATGTTTTATTCGACATTTTCTTTTATCTTTTATTTTGCACAGTGAAATTTGTTGTATAGAAAGCAGAACGACCCGATAAAAGAAAACATAATTTGTCAAAGGAAAATTTGAATGTGCAGAAGCGTAACAAAGTTTAAAAGAAAATTTAAAAGAGTTTGTCAATGTACTTTGCAAAGTACTTTGAACGTGCAAAATTCGTCTATAGGTATGTGTATGGTTATTGAACTTAATATATATTATTAATTCACTATTATTATTAACTCATCTTCATATAACTATTATTAGTTTTTAATATTTTTATTAATATATATAAGAAATATATGATGTGTAAATGGCCCAACATTCCGGCGCCATTGAAGGACCGGAGGCCTTCAAGTAAATGGCAGTGGAGCCAGTTTATGTATCGGACGTTTATCTACAACATTTCGAGTTCTAGTCGATAACTACCACTTGACCCAACATGAGGTTGGGCGTATCTTTGGACTACTTGGCCTTCCCTTGTAGACCCAGGGCTTAGTCGCGAGACCAAGCCTGACAAAATGTCTGCTTGAGTTCGCAAAGCACACGCTAACGCCTCCACAACTTAGGTTCTCTGATTCTCACGTCTTCTGCGGATTCTTGCGGCAGCGAACGCAGACCCATCCTATTAGTAGGTGAGTTGGCTTTAGAGCTTCTCCGTCGTTGAGCCCTGCAGACAGCAGTGCGATGGGACGACTGTTGAGTACCGCCTCTACTTCTGTGAGCATCGTCACCATTTCTTCTTAAGTCAGCGATGCGTTGCACACTGCTTACAAAAGTAGGAACATCGCCTGCTTGACGGTAGCTTCCCATAGGCCCCCGAAGTGTGGCGTCAAAGGTGGTATTAAAGTGAAATTCACCCGGACGACGTTGCGCATAGTCCTATATACATTTATAATGGTGGTCGACCACGATCTCTCAATGAAACGTTTACGGAACCACAAAAGTCTACACCGACTATAAGAAATGGTCGTGTAGCTCTCACTCTATTAGTGGGTAACTTTCCCATGATTTGGGACATAAGTCGAGGTCTATAGCGGAAACAATGCACGCACTTGCGAACAATCCTACTGTACTCTTCTTTGGCGTTGATCAACCAGATCTTTTCTTTAGAGAGCGATAAGTGCTATTATACCAGCATGGCAATTCTCAAAATGAAGATTTCGTAAATAAAGTGTGACAAATCCATTACGTTTTGGTAATAAAAGTGGGAGTTGTGCATCATATGGCAAATTTCCATTAAGCAATCTTCCGCCTACCCTTAAAAGTAAGAAAGTTCTTCCCAGTTCAGTAAATGTATGGATGAAAGGTGTCAGTTTCTGTATATTTGACGACAAGACCAGAGATTTCTGTATTTTAGAAATTTCCTCAGAAAAATTAGATTTCTGGATAGCCTCTACGAGCCGGTAAAATGACCATTTCATTTCCGTTGCAGTAGGTATAGTAGTTTTACCTCTTCTACGTTTCTTCAGATTATCAATAAATCTGAGTACAAAGCGCATTACTCTCAGTAACTTCTTGTATGAGGAATATCTTTGTATCATATGCAGTAGACAGTTAGATGTTCCCCCTACTACATGAAATACATTTACTTTTCTTGTCTCCAATAATTTTTGGTTCTGTTAATTAGAAATGTTAACTAACAGGACAATGAGGACTATCATTTAGCAAAAACGACGGTTCTTCATACCAAATAAAATCTTTCAATTCCCTTCTCTTAATACAATATCAGCTGGATTCAACTTAGTAGATACGTGGCGCCACGAAATTTGGTCTGACCACTCTTGAATCTCAGCGACTCTATTCGAAACGAAAGTCGTTAGGAAGGATGGATGCGATTTTATTCAATGTAGGGTTATTTCCGAATTGATCCAGAAATAAACAGAATCGATTTCAAAATTTATCATATGCTTACTTCGATTCCACAACTTAGCTAGTAGGTGTGCAGCACATAACTCAAGTCTAGGAAGTGATTTAGTCTTGAGTGGAGCAACTTTGAAGTCTCGAGACTAAGTAAATAGTCTCAAGATAATATGTTTGACTCGGAGCTTCAAATATAAAATATATATAAAGGTTGATTCGGACAAAGCTCGAATAGAAGCATCAAAAAATCCATGAATATGAATTTCCGAAGTGGAGGTTGTGTGAAGGAATCTTCGGAATGTTATTGAATCAACTTCCAGTAAATTAGATTTGAAGTTTTTCTATGAAGCTCAGAAAAATTGATTCATCCCGTCAAGCTTTTGAACCCATAACTCTTGCAACAAGATTTTGGACTTAATGACAATTAGGCATAATAGTACGAGAGGATGGAATAAACAAGAAGAAACTGATAAGATATTCCTCTTTTTAGCTTTCAAATCTTGAAATTTACCATCCGAATGAAATATAAATAAGTCATTCTTTGGAACACAATGTATGTCCAAAGCTTTTTCTGAATCTGAATCGCTATGAATCAATTTCTCATTCCCCAGTGAATTCAGAAAATCAGACTGGTTTGAAAAACATTTCAAAAGATTAAAACCAGCTGACTTCAAAATTTCAGTCGCCTGATCTCGAATTTGAATCAATTCATTATAGCTTTCAGCACCTGTCAGCAAATCATCCACGTAGAAATCACTATGAACAACTTTTGAACCAATAGGTAAAGTCTCTTCGTATATATCACTTAAATGAATCCAACATCTGATAGCCAGAAATGGCGCTGAAGCTGTACCATAAGTAACAGTATTCAACCGAAACGGCCTTAATTCATCAGATGGATTCTCTCTCCAAAAAACTAATTGAAAATTTCTGTCCCCTTGACGATACATTTTTTTCAATATCTGCAGTGGTAACGTGCTTATGAAGTCGAAAACGGATTAATGTAGAATATAATTATTCTTAAACTGTAGGACAAACAATTAACAATTCATTCAGTGAAACATGTGAAGTAGTTGTACAAGAAGCATCAAATACTACCCGAAGTTTGGTAGTTGTACTTTGAGGATGTAGAACACATTGATGTGGAATAAAGTAGTGAGAAATATCTGGCATTTTGTCCAACAGTGATATATGGCCCAAGTTAAAGTACTCCTTTATGAAATCATGATTCTGCTTCATACTATAATCTTTATAAAGCCTCCGTTCCAAAGATAAAAATCTTCGCTTGGCAGTTTCAAGCGAGTTTCTTAATAATATATTGTTACGTTTTTACCTTTTTAAAAACGTGTTTTTATGAGTTCGTAGATTGTTCTTCTAACTTCCAAAATTTCCTGACGATAGAATCGGCATAGCTCTCATTTTCTGTAGAAGTGTTTATGTGAAGTAAATTAGTGCTGTTCGAGTCCTTTGGTTGATTGTACTTTCCAGTCACAATCCAACTAAGCGAAGTTTTCTGAAGAATTGGAAGACTCGGGCCCAACTTGATTCGGCCAGCACATATTACGTTAAAGAAAGATCCTGCGCCAATCAATAAATCAATCCTTTGCGGCCTGTAAAGACAAGGATCAGCAAATTCCTCATTCGCAGAAACCTTCAATTAAGTCGTGCTGATATTAGGACAGGCAGTTATTAAGTTCAACACCCAAAACTTTGAACTACATAAATCTAAAAACATTTACCCTTGACATGACAGTCAAATTGACGCAAGACTTCGAAAACGAATTTGTTTCGCCAATGTCATTTTAATATAATCTGCCTCCTCCTCTTTTCATAGTAGCAGTTGCGCGAGTTCTTCGGTTATCAAGTTAGGTTGAGAACCGAAATCTAAAAGAGCTCTAGCTGGTATAAGTTGGCTAAAACTATTTCTATCTCCTACGACGGCTGCCTCTAAGGTAAATTATACATTCATATGACGCTGTATAATTTACAGACGAATGAGAAGACGACGGCTGCTCAGAGTAGTTGACTGAAGCATTACCAGAACTTGTATTATATTTATGAAGTAATGTATTGTGTGAACCATTGCATATTCTACACTTAGAAGCTGCACATCTCGCAACTGTATTGTTTGCTGGTATCGTCTATTTAAAGCGGCTTCGAAATCTGACCACAGTGGGCGCTTGTCGAAGTCAAGCTGTTTTTCCCACTTCGATTTGGTGATTGGATCTACTTTAGACATCACTAAATGTATCAAAATAGCATTTGTTATGTTTTTGTCATCACCAATTGATAACAACGAATCATAAATAGCAGAAAGTGTATCGATCATGCATCGCAAAGAACAGCCGAAGGTTTCTAGATTTGCGGCAAATCAAAGAGTTTTGCAATATTATCGAAAAATATCAAGCACTCGTTATCGTAAAACTTTTTTAAGCCGGCTAATGCTTTGGGAAATCTGCTTTTCAGAAATCTGAAAGGCCTTAACTGTATCTAAGGTTGATTCGAACAAGCATGAGATAAAATAAGTATGAAATAAGATGAAATAATTATAATTATGAATAATTAAAATTTCGATGCTAGTGTGAACACCGAATCGACTCTATACCAAACTGTTGTATGTATATTGACTTTTCGATGCTAGTGTGAACGCAACACACTATAATTAGCTGTAATATGTAAATGGTATACGAACGCACGGAATGGAACACCGATCGAACAACGCACAATGAAGAAATAAAAAATAAACAGAAGCAACATAAATTTTGCTGAATATTCTCTTTTATTTAAAAAGGATAAATTGTTTGTGTAATTTAATTTAACAAAATAACAACCGCCATTTTTTTCACAAATAAGGGTGGGTTTTTATATATAATAATATTTAGGTAAATAATATATTAATTGTTTCACAAAAATGTAAGTGTAAATAAGAATTTTTGTAACTTGAAAAGCGAAATTAATTTTCGAAAAAGTTACTAAAATCTCTTAATTTTGATCAATTTACAAAATTAAGACTAATAAAACACAAGAAGTTTTTTACACTTTTACTTTAATGGTTGGTATCGGAGGTACTCTCCAAATTTTTTTGTTCAGTTTTACAAAGAATACAGCAGCAATGGGGCATCTAGAGAAGATTGTTCGTGGTTGATGTTGATTCCTTCTGTTGTTATATAGTTTTGTTGTTTTTTATTTATTTGCCCCACAACACTACACTTATTGTTTTTTATATTTTTTTTTTTTTTTTTTTTAACGCTTTATGTTTTTTAAACTGTTTATTTGTTCGTGTTTTTTTTTTTGTTTTGTTTTATGATTTTGTTTTTTATTTAAATTTTAATAATTTTGTAAAATTTTATACACAATCACCTTTTATTTAAATTTTAACAAATTTATAAAATTTAATAATCGTCTTTTCTTTTAACTTATAAAGTTTACACTAACACTTTAAAATCGTTTAATTTTCCTTTATCCCCGCTCGGGCGCCAAAATGTAATTTCCTAGTAGTTTTTGGGAAATGTTAAATTAAATAAATTATAATTTAACACGAATGATCGCGCACTTGGAAAAATTAAGCTTGCTTTGCTTATTAACATATTTTCATCTACTTATATATGTATGTATATGGTTATTGAACTTAGTTCTAATTCATTCTTATATTATTATTCATTCATCTTCATACAATTACTATTATTTATTACTATTTTTATTAATATCAGAAATATATGATGTGTAAATGGCTCAACAAGAGGTTATGACCAGAATACAAGTCATAGGCCTACCTTTATCATTGATGTGAAGGGCTTTGTAAAATCCGGAAACAACGGACAACGGAGTGGGTTGCCTGCTACTTAAACCTCCACTAGTAGTGTGGCAACGCTAGGCTCTACTAATGGACAAACTATAGTCTTTTCCTGGCCAGAACAGTCCTATTGACTTCTGGGTTTAACACACTAATATCTATTAGGGCAATGTCGGACGATTCCGACGACAACCTTGAAGGTCTCTATGAGAACGACAAGGAGGATCTGATCACGGTGTCCTCTAGGCCACTTAATCTGGAAAAGCAAACTCCAGAGGCCCATGAACTTGTCAAAAGCCAGAAGAATTTAGTTGACGATGAAAAAATTAGGTTGGCAGGCTACAAAGGCTCTCTTTGGCTCATCAGAAAGTTGCCAGATAAAAGCGTTTGTGGCGAAAACATACATAACACATTCAGAAGTATGAGACAACGCTTAATACTACTGTTGTGAAGGTCAGGCCAACCAAGTTGGATAAATTGAATGAGCACCAGAAAAAGCTTGTGATCTCTGTTAAACGGAGGCTTAGGTTAGCTCTGGACTGAGAACGATCACGTCTTCGGAGGATCTTAATAAATTCCCTCAACATCCAAGAGGATTACATTGGGGCCAAATGATGACAAATTCGGCAGGACGAAGTCTACTCACAAAATACCTAAGGAGCCTGCAGCATCCTCACATCGAGAAACTGCTACAGACAACAATAGTCAAGCAATTGAATCTAGTATTAAGTGGCAAAGGTCAGGTGAGACACAGGAGTCGGAGGCTAAAGAAAGTCAAAGTCGTTGGATGTGGAACAGGAATGCTTTCGACATTCTGAGAGACTGCATCCAAGATGTTGGTGAACTTTAGCCCTGGTCCAAAATTTAATTGTTCCCTAGACCAAATCATGTTCCGCATGACGATGAGAGTGTGGATTGCTCCTCCTATCTTATAAGACGAAGAAATAATTACACTGATCAAACGCCAGAATAGGGAACTTGGTTCGGAGGATTGGGCGATCGAGAAAAGGCGTTCAAGGGACAGGAAAAAAGACAAGGATTTTTGGATTAAGATTAGCTCAAAGTCCCGCACAGGGCGTCATAAAAAATGGCTTCAATCAGTTAAGACTGATTCTGCCCAACGATAAACGTAGTGATGAGTCCAAGCATCTTGAGAGTAGTGCAGAATAATCTGCACCACTTCGAAGCAGCAACGGACGAATTGCTGAGTTTTGTGGAGCAGGAGGCTATCCACGTGGTCTTAATCTAAGAACCCTGGCTTGCAGCTGGTAAAGTCCGAGGAGTCCGGTCACGAAACTATATGCTCCTATCTCCAACAAATGAAGGAAAAGTAGGAAGCTGTAAACTATTTAGAAAGGATATTAATATGTTTATTTTATTTAATTACAGCACTTGCAATCTAACGGTGCTACCGCTGCTTATCTCCTCGGTATACCTACCGTATGATGAAAACGATCCACTCTCACGTGCCGTACGTGCACTGATTAAATGGTGCAGTACAAGGGTCCATGAGCTCGGATATTGACAAAGAGGTGAGAGTTTATTTCGATGTCGAAAGTTTTTCAACAGGATCAGAGAACAGGTATTGACCAAATTCAGTGACCTTACTGCTTTTATACAGCCCCCCTGAAATGGGTGAGTTGAGCGGCTCTAGGTATTATGGATGATTCAGTGGGTTTTCATACTTAGTCACCGAGGGAGGCTTTCCTAGTTTCGTAATAAGAAGCGACTAGGTTAATGCAGCTCAGGAGAGAATGTAAGAAATTGTTCAAAAGGGCAAAGAGAAATCACGATTGTGTGAGCTTGGACGAATATCGTCAAAGCTTCAACATTTTCAACAAAGAAACCATTATTATTATTATTATTATTATTATTATTAGTATTATTATTATTATTATTATATTATTATTATTATTATTATTATTATTATTATTATTATTATTATTATTATTATTATTATTATTATTATTATTATTATTATTATTATTATTATTATATTATTAATTATTATTATTATTATTATTATTATTATTATTATTATTATTATTATTATTATTATTATTATTATTATTATTATTATTATTATTATTATTATTATTATTATTATTATTATTATTATTATTATTATTATTATTATTATTATTATTATTATTATTATTATTATTATTATTATTATTTATTATTATTATTATTATTATTATTATTATTATTATTATTATTATTATTATTATTATTATTATTATTATTATTATTATTATTATTATTATTATTATTATTATTATTATTATTATTATTATTATTATTATTATTATTATTATTATTATTATTATTATTATTATTATTATTATTATTATTATTATTATTATTATTATTATTATTATTATTATTATTATTATTTATTATTATTATTATTATTATTATTATTATTATTATTATTATTATTATTATTATTATTATTATTATTATTATTATTATTATTATTATTATTATTATTATTATTATTATTATTATTATTATTATTATTATTATTATTATATTAATTATTATTATTATTATTATTATTATTATTATTATTATTATTATTATTATTATTATTTATTATTATTATTATTATTATTATTATTATTATTATTATTATTATTATTATTATTATTATTATTATTATTATTATTATTATTATTATTATTATTATTATTATTATTATTATTATTTATTATTATTATTATTATTATTATTATTATTATTATTATTATTATTATTATTATTATTATTATTATTATTATTATTATTATTATATTATTATTATTATTATTATTATTATTATTATTATTATTATTATTATTATTATTATTATTATTATTATTATTATTATTATTATTATTATTATTATTATTATTATTATTATTATTATTATTATTATTATTATTATTATTATTATTATTATTATTATTATTATTATTATTATTATTATTATTATTATTATTATTATTATTATTATTATTATTATTATTATTATTATTATTATTATTATTATTATTATTATTATTATTATTATTATTATTATTATTATTATTATTATTATTATTATTATTATTATTATTATATTATTATTATTATTATTATTATTATTATTATTATTATTATTATTAGTATTATTATTATTATTATTATTATTATTATTATTATTATTATTATTATTATTATTATTATTATTATTATTATTATTATTTATTATTATTATTATTATATTATTATTATTATTATTATTATTATTATTATTATTATTTTATTATTATTATTATTATTATTATTATTATTATTATTATTATATTATTATTATTATTATTATTATTATTATTATTATTATTATTATTATTATTATTATTATTATTATTATTATTATATTATTATTATTATTATTATTATTATTATTATTATTATTATTATTATTATTATTATTATTATTATTATTATTATTATTATTATTATTATTATTATTATTATTATTATTATTATTATTATTATTATTATTATTATTATATTATTATTATTATTATTATTATTATTATTATTATTATTATTATTATTATTATTATTATTATTATTATTATTATTATTATTATTAATTATTATTATATTATTATTATTATTATTATTATTATTATTATTATTATTATTATTATTATTATTATTATTATTATTATTATTATTATTATTATTATTATTATTATTATTATTATTATTATTAATTATTATTATTATTATTATTATTATTATTATTATTATTATTATTATTATTATTATTATTATTATTATTATTATTATTATTATTATTATTATTATTATTATTTATTATTATTATTATTATTATTATTATTATTATTATTATTATTATTATTATTATTATTATTATTATTATTATTATTATTATTATTATTATTATTATTATTATTATTATTATTATTATTATTATTATTATTATTATTATTATTATTATTATTATTATTATTATTATTATTATTATTATTATTATTATTATTTATTATTATTATTATTATTATTATTATTATTATTATTATTATTATTATTATTATTATTATTATTATTATTATTATTATTATTATTATTATTATTATTATTATTATTATTATTATTATTATTATTATTATTATTATTATATTATTATTATTATTATTATTATTATTATTATTATTATTATTATTATTATTATTATTATTATTATTATTATTATTATTATTATTATTATTATTATTATATTATTATTATTATATTATTATTATTATTATTATTATTATTATTATTATTATTATTATTATTATTATTATTATTATTATTATTATTATTATTATTATTATTATTATTATTATTATTATTATTATTATTATTATTATTATTATTATTATATTATTATTATTATTATTATTATTATTATTATTATTATTATTATTATTATTATTATATTATTATTATTATTATTATTATTATTATTATTATTATTATTATTATTATTATTATTATTATTATTATTATTATTATTATTATTATTATTATTATTATTATTATTATTATTATTATTATTATTATTATTATTATTATTATTATTATTATTTATTATTATTATTATTATTATTTATTATTATTATTATTATTATTATTATTATTATTATTATTATTATTATTATTATTATTATTATTATTATTATTATTATTATTATTATTATTATTATTATTATTATTATTATTATTATTATTATTATTATTATTATTATTATTATTATTATTATTATTATTATTATTATTATTATTATTATTATTATTATTATTATTATTATTATTATTATTATTATTATTATTATTATTATTATTATTATTATTATTATTATTATTATTATTATTATTATTATTATTATTATTATTATATTATTATTTATTATTATTATTATTATTATTATTATTATTATTATTATTATTATTATTATTATTATTATTATTATTATTATTATTATTATTATTATTATTATTATTATTATTATTATTATTATTATTATTATTATTATTATTATTATTATTATATTATTATTATTATTATTATTATTATTATTATTATTATTATTATTATTATTATTATTATTATTATTATTATTATTATTATTATTATTATTATTATTATTATTATTATTATTATTATTATTATTATTATTATTATTATTATTATTATTATTATTATTATTATTATTATTATTATTATATTATTATTATTATTATTATTATTATTATTATTATTATTATTATTATTATTATTATTATTATTATTATTATTATTATTATTATTATTATTATTATTATTATTATTATTATTATATTATTATTATTATTATTATTATTATTATTATTATTATTATTATTATTATTATTATTATTATTATTATTATTATTATTATTATTATTATTATTATTATTATTATTATTATTATTATTATTATTATTATTATTATTATTATTATTATTATTATTATTATTATTATTATTATTATTATTATTATTATTATTATTATTATATTATTATTATTATTATTATTATTATTATTATTATTATTATTATTATTATTATTATTATTATTATTATTATTATTATTATTATTATTATTATTATTATTATTATTATTATTATTATTATTATTATTATTATTATTATTATTATTATTATTATTATTATTATTATTATTATTATTATTATTATTATTATTATTATTATTATTATTATTATTATTATTATTATTATTATTATTATTATTATTATTATTATTATTATTATTATATTATTATTTATTATTATTATTATTATTATTATTATTATTATTATTATTATTATTATTATTATTATTATTATTATTATTATTATTATTATTATTATTATTATTATTATTATTATTATTATTATTATTATTATTATTATTATTATTATTATTATTATTATTATTATTATTATTATTATTATTATTATTATTATTATTATTATTATTATTATTATTATTATTATTATTATTATTATTATTATTATTATTATTATTATATTATTATTATTATTATTATTATTATTATTATTATTATTATTATTATTATTATTATTATTATTATTATTATTATTATTATTATTATTATTATTATTATTATTATTATTATTATTATTATTATTATTATTATTATTATTATTATTATTATTATTATTATTATTATTATTATTATTATTATTATTATTATTATTATTAATTATTATTATTATTATTATTATTATTATTATTATTATTATTATTATTATTATTATTATTATTATTATTATTATATTATTATTATTATTATTATTATTATTATTATTATTATTATTATTATTATTATTATTATTATTATTATTATTATTATTATTATTATTATTATTATTATTATTATTATTATTATTATTATTATTATTATTATTATTATTTATTATTTATTATTATTATTATTATTATTATTATTATTATTATTATTATTATTATTATTATTATTATTATTATTTATTATTATTATTATTATTATTATTATTATTATTATTATTATTATTATTATTATTATTATTATTATTAATTATTATTATTATTATTATTATTATTATTATTATTATTATTATTATTATTATTATTATTATTATTATTATTATTATTATTATTATTATTATTATTATTATTATTATTATTATTATTATTATTATTATTATTATTATTATTATTATTATTATTATTATTATTATTATTATTATTATTATTATTATTATTATTATTATTATTATTATTATTATTATTATTATTATTATTATTATTATTATTATTATTATTATTATTATTATTATTATTATTATTATTATTATTATTATTATTATTATTATTATTATTATTATTATTATTATTATTATTATTATTATTATTATTATTATTATTATTATTATTATTATTATTATTATTATTATTATTATTATTATTATTATTATTATTATTATTATTATTATTATTATTATTATTATTATTATTATTATTATTATTATTATTATTATTATTATTATTATTATTATTATTATTATTATTATTATTATTATTATTATTATTATTATTATTATTATTATTATTATTATTATTATTATTATTATTATTATTATTATTATTATTATTATTATTATTATTATTATTATTATTATTATTATTATTATTATTATTATTATTATTATTATTATTATTATTATTATTATTATTATTATTATTATTATTATTATTATTATTATTATTATTATTATTATTATTATTATTATTATTATTATTATTATTATTATTATTATTATTATTATTTATTATTATTATTATTATTATTATTATTATTATTATTATTATTATTATTATTATTATTATTATTATTATTATTATTATTATTATTATTATTATTATATTATTATTATTATTATTATTATTATTATTATTATTATTATTATTATTATTATTATTATTATTATTATTATTATTATTATTATTATTATTATTATTATTATTATTATTATTATTATTATTATTATTATTATTATTATTATTATTATTATTATTATTATTATTATTATTATTATTATTATTATTATTATTATTATTATTATTATTATTATTATTATTATTATTATTATTATTATTATTATTATTATTATTATTATTATATTATTATTATTATTATTATTATTATTATTATTATTATTATTATTATTATTATTATTATTATTATTATTATTATTATTATTATTATTATTATTATTATTATTATTATTATTAATATTATTATTATTATTATTATTATTATTATTATTATTATTATTATTATTATTATTATTATTATTATTATTATTATTATTATTATTATTATTATTATTATTATTATTATTATTATTATTATTATTATTATTATTATTATTATTATTATTATTATTATTATTATTATTATTATTATTATTATTATTAATATTATTATTATTATTATTATTATTATATATATATTATTATTATTATTATTATTATTATTATTATTATTATTATTATTATTATTATTATTATTATTATTATTATTATTATTATTATTATTATTATTATTATTATTATTATTATTATTATTATTATTATTATTATTATCCCATGATTCCCCATGGGAGCGTTTTTGTGGGAAATTGGGGAATGTCATGGAGGCATCGCACCTGAGAAGGATATTATAGAAAGAACTATGTGCACCAGTATTCCTAATGAGGCGTGATGGCAGTTTTACTGAGAATAGCAGCGAAACTTTGGAACTGCCAGTGAGTACGCCTTTTTCGGGTTGCAGAAAGGATGGAAACGAGGTTTCGGAATCTGGGTATCCCTCGGCTTCTCGGACCCGGCCAAACGATTTAGCTTGCTGCATTGAGACCCGAGAAGAAAGTGAAATGGGTGTTGTCTTCGTTTAAGCCAGCACTCTTCTAGAGGGCGCCTGGGTGTAGCCTGGAAATGGGAGATATTCCTAAAAAAATGGAGAAAGGTTTGATTGATGTTCACTCCTAAGGCAGGGAGGATCAACCATGCTACCGCAAAGGATTATAGACCAATCAGTATGTCGTGATTGACGCACATGTCAGGAATATCTTCACTCCGGTCAACTTCTGTTGGGCGCAACACGCATACATTAGGGGAAAGACGGTGGAAACAGCCATACAAGATGTTGTTGGGGTAATTGAGGAAACCCAGGAAGGAATATCCTTCTATATCCTTCTTGGATATAGAGGGTTCTTTTAACAGTAGTCTATGCTCTGTATGATGTGGGTATTGACGGAGAGTATCGATTCGGTCGGGCTTAGGAGCAGGTCCATTACCTCCTGTTTGGATATATAAGATAACTTCAAATGGAGAACGTTTTCTACGTTCATTGGTATCTTATTCAAGAAGTGAAAATAAGGTATTTTTGTATTTGTTGTAAATTATTTTACAGAGATAAAGTCAAGTCGACCTTAGCAACATCAGGTCTTTTTGACTGGAGTGAATATGAAAATTCTAGGGAACAATTAAATAATTTTATTAAGTGGTCTAAGGTACGGAAAAGATTTCGTACTTATACAGCAATTGATAAAAATATTCAATTTGGCTTTTTGTAGTTCATCCGATCAATTTTTCACTAAAAATAATGGAAATATCTTGGGGTTGGTTGAACTTGTTAGTAAATATGACGTCACTTTGCATGAACATGTTCGTCGAATACACATTAGGAAAGTCATAGGAAAGTCGAATTGATTGTATCAAATCTTTGAGATTTCAGATAACTGAAATACACAACGCTATTTTACAAGTACACCAAAATTCTAACGATCCCGTTGTACGACATGAAGCATTTTCGTTATCAAAACAAATATGCGAATATTATTATCTAGTATTTGATTTCAGTTATTCACTATAAACTGTTGTCCAATATAAACACTGTTAGTAAAGGCTTACAGGTGAATTCAATAGATTTAAGTAATGCTGTTAACTTATTACAATCTTGCTCTAAATATCTTGAAAATTATCGTTCCAATGATTTTGATAAATCCTAGGTAGATGCGAGAGAGCTAACTGAATTAGTAGATACTGAACCGATCTTTATACAAAAACGCATCCGTCGTATAAATGGACAGCATGATTATGAAGCTATTGATGATGTTTTTGTTGATGCGAAACAACATTTCAAAATAAATGTATTCAACACATCAGTAGATCAAATTAAGTCTTCCTTGGTTGCACGTTTTGAACAAATTAATAATTTTTTGAATAATTGGGGATTTTTGTGTACTTTAAAAGAGAATCTAAATAATGAAGAATTACGCAAATGTTGCAAAATTTTCCATTTGCTTTGATATTGATAGTACTGAATCAATGAATGAAATTATATCTTTTAAAAATAAAATTTTTGGGAATTTTAACAGCCCTTTAGAAATTCTTAATTTTGTAAAAATTAATGAGGTATATACAATTATACCAAATTTGTGGACAACTTTAAGGATATTACTAACAATTCCTGTAACTGTTGCAGCTTGCTAACGTAGTTTCAGTAAATTGAAACTTATTAAAACATATTTAAGATCAACGATGACAAATGAAAAATTATAATAAAATAGCATGGCAATTTCGTCAATAAAAAATATATATAGAATATATATATATATATATATATATATATATATATATATATATATATATATATATATATACATATAAGATGGAGTTGGTTCTCTTCTCCAAAAATATAAGTTGGGTTGGTTTGAATTATTACTATCTGATGGGGCCATGTATGGAGGAGTCTTATTGGATAGAAAATTGAACTGATGGGAACATATCCTATTGAGGATGAGTAAGGTACTTAAGACTAATATGCGGTTAGAGGTGACATAAGTAAAAGGTGGGGTCTTCGTTCCAGGATGATGAAGTGGGTCTTTGACTCTTTAGTAAGTTTAGGCTGTATCGTGCGATAGGGAGCTTTCGAGAATGCCAGTCAAAGGAGTCTTCTGGATCTGGTGCATAGATGCCTCTCTCTGTTCGTTAAGTTGGTTCTGACCCCTTTGAGGGGTACCGGAAAGAGGATAGCTGATAGGAGCTGAGGATAATGGAAGGAGGCCTTGCTAAGGTTTCACTGCCGCACAACAGTATTGACTTTACACACACGTTGAATATTCTGAGCTTGGTTCGCCTAGATATTAAGTCAGTGGCTTAACGTGAGTATCTGCCCTAAGACGTTACCTCACGGTGCCAAAGCACGAGTAAATACAATGCGTCCACCAACGCCCCCAACTATGATACGAATCACCAGTGGGTACCAATTCAAAGCCATGTTATTTGGACATGACCTCACACCTTGGAGGCACCCGTTTAAAATGTAACTCCACACCAAGCCAGTATAGCTCTTACCGCGATTTTGGTTTTAACCACAGCCACCAGACTCAAGCCAAAGTCATAGTCAGGATGTACCCGTACGAACGTAACGTCCGGAACGAATCCATAAGTCACCATTCCCTTGTTGCTGTTCGTCCATCTCGTTTGCCACCTATCTACGAGGAACCACCGCAAAAGGGCCTTATACCTATCTCTCCCATTCTCGTGCTCCGAAGCAGAAAGCCAATCGTTCGTTCCAAGTGGCAGTCCCCTTTTGATCCTGAAAGCAATACTACGACGTACTACTTCCAAGTCAAGCGGTGGTAAACCAACAAGGACTTGCAAAGCATCGGTAGAGACTGTCCGATACACCGGGACTCATGTCAAGAGTGCAATTCTCTGACAAGTGAGAATCTTACTCCGTCCAACAACAGACATGACCGTCTACCACACCGACGCGCCATACGCCGCACAAGCAACGAAAAGCCCATCGTATATTATACGGACGGTACGCCTGCTGAGTCCCCAATCACTCCTCAAATTGCGCCCAACCCTTCCAACAATGCCTGCCAGTCTATGCCTAACAGGGGTGAGATGAGCCTGGAAGCTCCTACAACTATGCCGAGGTACCTGACTTGAGTCACAATTCTAATGTTGTCACCAATTCCAATGAGTGAGGACGCCAGGTTGACAATTTGCCGTTAAACGACATCATCACCGTTTTATCCACTGCGACATCCACACCAACCCCTACATCCCACTCATAAGCGATACGAATGGCTTAGGCACCCCTCCTCTCCAGCTCAACACGAGACTGGCCTTCGATCAGGATGAGCAAGTTATCCGCATACGCACACAGTTTAAATGTCAGCCCGAGCTGACTCAACAGAGTATCCATCATGAGGTTCCAAATGAATGGACCACAGATGGACCCCTGCGGACAACTCCGAACAACCTCCATCCAAACCGTTTCAAAGGATCCAACAACACACGCTTTTCTACCCTCGAAATAGCTGCGCCAAATACCCATCTCACGACAGCCAAGCTCCGATAGCCTTCGTAAGACATTGTCCCACGAAAGATAATCGAAGGCACCTTTGAAATCAATAAAAAGCCCAAGGACATCTTTCGAAGACGATTGTTCGACAGAACTCTTCACATGCATCCAAGCGTCTTCAACGCATTTACCTTCCCTAAAACCAAACTAGTAATATGAAAGGCACTCGCTGTAGCACTCCTTAAACCTGTCACCATGATTCTTTTGAGGCTGATGCCCCGATAAGAGCGAGGATTATTCCTCACTCCATCAGGCGACTTAAGAAGTACCACAACACGAGCCACATGAATCTTTTGACCCCTGGAGATACGGTAAACCCTGCCCCATGGTCATCCCTATTGTCCTGTATTTATCTCCTCTACTCGTCCTCTTTAACCGTAACATTCATGTCCTTGTACGTCTTAAGGCTGCCAAAATACTCAGTCCTACGCTGAGCCAGATCTTTAACATTGGCACGCCTACTCCTCTGGAAACGCCTCCGGAGGTGTCGAACGTGCCGCCGCATCGTCTCTAACTCAGGGGTCCACCATTTGATCCTCTTGGGATTCGCATAACTAGCTCGGCCCAATAATGCATCATCATTCGCCGCAGATGCCGTTCGGACAATCTTGTCAACCCTGTCGCCTAGTCTTCAATTGGCACCGAGTTCAATGCCTCCCTAAAACAATACCGATAATGGTCCCAATCAACGTCACGCGCCATCGTAAAACGCTATCAGTCTCCCTAGTCCGTTGTGGACAAGTAATCCTAACCTCGATGGATTATGGTCACTTATCCCCAATCGTCACAAACCCACTAAAGTCTAAAGCAATAATTGCCGCCCCATTCGCAGCCGTCACAGCGAAAGTATATAGCTCACTCGGCTCATTCAGCACGCTGAAATCTCGCGAGAGCAGCCACTCACTAAGCACTCCACCTCGTATAAGGTTCGGATGTCCAGACTCAAGTCTAGAGACCTTACTGAGCCACATACGAGAGGAGGCCGAGGATAACCGGAATACTACTCGCCGCGAGTAGAACCGTATCCATATACCCTAGATTGGGTTCCAATGAATCGCCAGGCCTACAGTAGATGCTAGCCAGCAACATCTCCCCAAACCGCCCTTTTACCCCAACGCAAACCACAAACTGGCTATTAGCTAACTTCGTACAGTTCACGTCACTGTCCCTAACTATAATCACGTCCTTTCCCACCTCGTCAGTAAATACGCGCATCCCTCCGGAATCCCCCTAACATCACCATTCAAAAAGTACGGCTCTTGGATTAAAACAAAACTAGCGTCCAGTTGACACATAGCTTGCCTGAGCTCACACGTCACCGCCTTCGAACGCTGACAATTAAGCTGCAAAAGGCGCAACTCCATTAGTGTCTAGCGTTCGCTCTGGCAACCATAGCTAAGTACGTGGGGCACGCAAACGATGGCATACTATGGTCCGCTGGCAGACCCCTCAACTCACAGTTTCGGCACCTCACCGGGTTAACACAACGGGAGGCCCGATGTCCCATTATCCCGCACGATCTCCACACATCCTGCCCCATCCTGCACTCACGCACCAGGTTGTAAAAGCCGAGCAGCGTTAGCAGTGCGGGATCGCATCCTGAGGTCGCAACCTAAAGCTGAGCCACACATACGCCCTGCCAACATCTAGAAGCAGGTTCATAACACGCTCAGTACCTTCCAGAACAACGTTAACCTATCCGGCAGGGTCTGACCTCCAGGGAGTGGTCACCAGCCGAACGCTCTTCTTAAACGCCTCCAAACTCATGCGCTCATTAAGGTTCATCTCGAACAGTTCCGACATAAACTCATCAGGAGTGATCGCCGGGTGCACTACAGCAACTACCACCCTTAGACCTAGCTTATCACTAAAAGTCACCTCCAGATCAACCTCCTCAAACTTTTTGTTTGAGGCAATCTTCGATCTTTCCGCCATCGAGGGTGTACGGATAACAGCGCCAGTAGTCCTCTTCAGCGGCCGCAATTCGTGCACTATAAGCCCAAGGGTGGGTCCGACCTGTTCGACGACCTTGCTCACTACCTCTCTGGAAGTTGCGCCCTTCTTCTTGTCACGAACGACCACCGACCAAGTTTCCACAGGCTTGGGGTAGGCCTGGAAACAGCGACACCAGCGACACCCTGTGCCATAAGAGCAGCAGCAATTGTTAGAGATGGAGCAACAGGCCTAGCAGCGGGAGCTGGCACCGTGGTCACTGACTGAGGAGATCTGGGAGACTGGAGGATGTCCAGGAGACGAGACTTCGCAGGTGGAGGGGGACCCATCACCTTGTCGGTGACTGTCCTAGACGCTGCATTAGAGGCGTCAACCTTTGCCGTCTTGCGAGGTTTCCCCGCAGGATGCATAATCAAAAATTCAAATCTTACGACTCACCAAATAAACACAGCAACAGAATAGTCAATGAAACACAGCCAGTCGTCAACAAAAATACCAAATAAACACAACCAAAAACCGAAATACAACTCAGAAACAATGTCAATTAAACGCGCCAATCCGTCAACAAAATCACACTCTGGTAGGATAAACACCCTCCGCACGAGAATGGTAACTCCACTCCGTTAGTCCTGTCCAACCTCACTTTTCCAAATTGCTACTGACCTTGAAGTCAAAAACTGAAACACCACAGAATTATCCCTGGGAGTCTCAATTTAGCAACAACAATTCTTCACAATTTACTCACTAATACAAGCAAAGCACTTTTGTTTTCACACACGTTTATTTGTACACGCAAATTTTTCCGCTTTAAGAAATACATCTTTACTTCCCAACAGCCAAACTAAAAGTCCGGTTCGCCTGGATATGTATGAGCTTCTCCATACTAACTGTAATCATCCGAATGCTGACCTTGCTTTTTTGAACCTGTTATTAACGTCTATTTCTGCACCGCCGTTTGTTGCCATTGTGCTTCCAAGATAGCAGAAATTATCTACAGACTCTATTGGCCGGCCCTGTAGTATATTGTTTTCTGTACTATTGTTGTTAATCCTCATAGCTTTAGTTTTCTTAATATTTATCTCAAGGCCAACATTGCGAGCCAGTTTTTCCACATCATTTAATTTTGACTATATGTTGGAGATCTTGTGTGAGAAAAGGCGTATATCATCCGCATAATCCAGGTCCTAGAGTTGTCGTGATAGACTCCATGTTATACCTCTCATTTGTGAACAAACAGACTTCGCTTGTTTCAGTTTCTCTAATCTTTATTTCTTCTTTCAAGTCTTCCACAATGAACCCCTGCTTGGTCTCTGGATGGGTTTAAACCTAACCTAACACATGCCTTTCAACGATGTATTTTTACCTTTTTGGAATATATTACGTAAAATTATAGCAACAGAATCCCGCTTTTGATTAAACCACTATAACAAAACGCACTCTACTTTAACGCACGAGTTATATCCCTTTTACAATATATTTATCTATTCTCTTAAATTCTATTTACTTTAGTTTTGAGCACTTATATTCTACTCACAATTTTTGTTTGCCTTTCTTTCTTTCTATCTTTTAGTATAGGCAATAGCATTTAATTCGTCTTTTAAACTTAAATTTATGTGTTTTCTTTCACTCATGTTAACATCGCATTTTTTCACGAAACGTTAAATTTTAAAAACTTATTTTAGGAAAACTAGCAATAAACCGAGTAATAAAACGAGTATTCTTGTAAAGGGTTTCAAAAAGGGTGTTTTTTATGATTCATTTAAAACTAATATTTTTATGCTTATAATTATTTTTGTTATTATACATAATTCCTTTGAAATTTTCCTTTAATTTATTTGACTCCTCAGTTAAACATTGTTTTTTACTATCATTTGATATATTTGTTGCTTTTTAGTAGTGAATTGTAGTGTAACACAATTTCTATTTTTATGTTATAACATAATTATCAGAAACGCTAAAAGTTGTAGAAAATTTGTTGATCATTTTTTACTCTTTTGAAAACGGTTACATGAGTACTCGATTTTTTTAGTCGTTTGTATTCATGTTACTGTTTGGCATTGGTCTATAGTTTGGCGGTATAGTGAATGTTTAAAGAAATTGTATTAAATGGAAGACTTTCAGAAAATAGAAAAAATAGGTGAGGGGACTTATGGCGTTGTTTATAAAGGGCGCAATAGACTAACTGGGCAAATAGTGGCAATGAAAAAAATTCGTTTGGAATCTGATGATGAAGGCATACCTTCCACTGCAATAAGGTAAATGTTCTTAAAATTATCGGAGATTTCTCTAGTGAAAATGTTACAAAATTTATATTGTTTCTTTTATTGAAATTTTCACAAACGTTTGTGCAAAAATTTGTAAGTATAAAAATAAACTACTGTTTTTTTCATACAATTTTCTGTGGGAACATATGCATTTGTAATTCAAATCCAAATTATTAAATCTGTATGGATAAATAAATTTATTCTTAAAAAAACAACAATTGGTAAAGTAGTACTTATTAAAAGAAGTATTCGTACTCATTAAAAATAAGAATTCATACATAGAGATTTTATTTAATGTGTGTAAACTATAAGTTAAAATTTAATATACTAATATGCTTTATAGCTACTACCTCTGGTTTAGATAAAAACTCTTCGGCTTAAGAATAAAATATTTTCCATGTTATATTGTTTATACTACGCGTGACCAGAAGGTATTCAGAAGAAAAAAGTGATATAAAAAAGATGAAATAAGCGAGATGCAATGTTGTATTTATTTCTGCAGAGAAAGTGGTATTAATGTTGCATATTTTTCAGCAATCGTGCACTGCAGTCTTTCTTTAACTAATAATGTGGGATCCAAAAATTTGGCGTCTCTACCATATTTTAACCCCGTTTGTAACAGGCTTTCAAAAGCAGAACTAACTTGAACCTTTGAAAGAGATATAGAATCAATAGCAAAGACTTCTTTCAAAACAGAGAATTCGGTTAATAGCATACCGTAACGTTTCCGCTTTGTCATTGCAAATAAAGGTGGAAAGACAGTATAATGTTATAATGTTCTTACGATTTAATTCAAAGACCAATAATGACTGTTTATAGTTTTTTCGCAGATCTGCTGCCTTCCAAATGAACACCAGCAGATTTGAAACCATAATGGTGAATAAATATACTTTTTCTCTTCCAAATATTGCAATAAATCGTCTTCTACGACCAGTCTCAAAGGTTTAAAGCTATTTATTTTAACTATAGAGCTATCTCACGATGCATTGTCTTCATCATCTGATGATGAATCTACTTCAACCAAACAAACGGTTTGTCAATTGATCACTTAGAGGACTATATTTAAGTCAGGCAACGTAAAAACAAAAAAGTCGAAAACAAAAGTTATGAGCAAGAAAAAAAATTTTTTTTTTTGAAAATAACTTATTAGGTAACGTAAAATGAAAAATTTAAAATAAATTTATGAGCAACGAAAAAAAAAGATTTATGAATAAAACTTATAGGAATTCTTTTCGTTTAAAATAACTATTAGATTAAGGAACAAAATTTTATTTCTAAAATATAACAGCTACGCATAATTTTTTTTTTTTTTTTTAGATACAACAGTTACTTCTCTGATTTAATTTCTTAACATTATATACCTATAGCAATCAATCTACAATACAACTTAGGATAAGCTTAAGAAATTTTCAACAGTGCTTGAGAAACTCATATCCAAATGTAAAGAATGTACAGTGGGGCAGGATTGTGCCATTTCTTGAATCAATTTAACCCCTGGGTATAAGTATAATATATGGGTATCATTGCAAAGGCCGTGGTCTGTCTTGATATTATGAATTAATCGAAACAAATTTCATTTTGCTTGAGAAATATAAAGAAAAAGATAAAATTAAAAAATATATTTTGTTTGGTTAAAATTATAAAAATTTCCATTTAATAATTCTAAAATAATTTTATGTTTTATTATACACCGGTTTGTGTCACTAATTGGGACCGGAGAAACGCGACACGAACCGAAGCACGATTTTTGATACATATATATTGCTTTTCATTTAATTGATTTCAAGATTCAAATTTAAACTGAAAAAATAGATTTTTCAATAAAGAAAATACCATTTCCTTCTTTCTGTGAGAAAGTTTTTAACCTGTTTCACGATTTCCAACGAAAATCAAAGAAAACGAAAGGAAGTCACTCGAATTGGAATCATTTTGTGTTTCTCTATCTCGCTTTCGTTCGTTCATACTTACGTGCGTCAATTTTATAATTCACGTTACGGTGTTCCAGATCGTAATTTTCTTTTTAAAAATACTAATTTGTTCAGTGATAAATACAGCTTTGTAGTAAAAATTAAATAAAATTACGAAAGAAAAGTAAAAAGTAAACAAAAACAAAATAAATAAAATTTTGTTATTGTAAAATATAAAAATATAAAGTTAAACCTGATTAATTGTGTACGTTTTACAGCCACTTTTCTTCATTTCTTGGAGTATCGGGACAGTATTATAGTGCGAGACGCTAGCCAGTAAGTACAAGCTATAAAAAAATTTAAAAGCATTACAAGTATACCGTCACCTAAAACGCAAACGGCCTTAACTAACAAAAAATTCAAAATCTACTTTTTCATTATTGTGATGTATTTCATCAAAACAAAGGTTTATAAATAAATTTGTACTCTTCCGACTAAAATTAGAGATTTTATTACCAAAAAAACAAACGGCTATATCTTGACAAAAATCTCGCTGATTAAAACAATACTTTTTATTTTAAATAGTTTTTTGCCTCCTGCAAAACTGTTAGATAGGGCCGTTTGCGTTTTAGGTGACGATATGTAATTCTGATTAGATTTGTTGTAAATTTGGAATTACACAACACATTTGGGGAAAATGGCAGAAGAAGCAAAATTGACTATAATTTGTTAAAAAATTAAAAATTATTGTATATGTATGTATGTACATAATTCTTATAAAAATAATAAAAAATAATAATTCAGTACGAAAACAAGACAGGTATTGAGTAATTTTAACGTTTGTGTTCGTATTGTAGACAACCTGTTCGAAACAGTGAAATAGAATTTTGTATGAATATGCTTTTAATTTAGTTTTAATTCGACTCGTCGTTCGAGTGACTGTTCACAAAAATTAGAGATAGAGAAACAAATAAGTGTTTTCTATCGCTTATGAAGCGAACGAAAACCGTTAACCTTTTTATTGAAATAAGCTTTTTTTTAAAGAAGAAAGATAAGATTATGAAAAAAATTTAAAACTTTCCATTTTGTTTATAATACTGTAAAATAGTTAAAAAATAAACTATTAAAAATTTCTTACAAAGTAGAGTTCTTATAGCTATTTTTCTGAAGTACGTAAAATAAAAATTTTTACATAAAGCACGTGAGCGGAAATTATTTTTACAGACAAGAAACTTTTTTCCAAATTTATCTACCCTTTTATATTATAATATTTTTATTACACCTCCCTTAAATGCTGTGTAATATTGAGACCAAAAAATTTTAAAGTTCCGAGCAGTTACTCGAAATGTTTCCGTAAGCCGCCGGATAGTTGCAAAAGAGGCATTTGGGCATGGTAAAAAAACAAAACATTTTTTTACATTTTTTTCTAACTCTGATGTTAACTCCATATTCTTTCCTTTTAAACTAAAATCTTGGAAGGTATTTTATTCTTTGCAAATTAAGGAATCTTATAAGTAACGGTTCTTTCATTGTTTTTTTTTTTTTTTTCATCGGAATATTCGCGTTTATTTTGTATAAAAATTTTTCGTTTACACGCTTTAGTATTTTTTATTATACATTAGTTGAACTCATAGCCCCCTTGCGACAATATAGAGAAGTAACCCAAAAAAACTCGTTCAGTATTATATTCAGCCGAAAACACTTGTCTACAGTAAAAAAAGCCTTTAAATAAAATAATATGGAATATAATGATTTCAGTTTTCTTCCATCGGGCTCAATTTTTTCTTATGGGCGTGGCAAATTTTTCGCCCAAAATATGGTAGTAATGTCAATATATTTTATCATAATTTTAAAACGACGGCCAATTTTAATGCAATTACCAGGAAACGTTTAGGATCAAAATTTCTTATGTCATCTGAATCATTTTTTTTCGTATTTTCAACAGTTTCGGAGTTATTCGTAACTTAGTTGCGGAAAAAAATTTTTTTTGAAAATGCTATAAAAAAAAAACTACTGAATATTTTCTCAAATTTCTTTTTTTATTTGAAAGTACAATCCTTCCGGTTAATAATGGAAAATAATTTCATTCAAGTGGCTACCTAGGCTGGCCATGCAGTAGCCTACACGATCGGCCCAATTCTTAAGCACATTATCGATTGTGTGCAGCTGTATTTCACCAATGGCTTTACGAATATTGTCCTTTAAAGCGTCAATTGTCTCTGGCTTGTTGGCGTAACACTTATATTTATCGGCACCACACAAACAATAGTCCAACGGTGTCAAATCGCAGTTCCGAGGTGACCAAACGACATCAGCTCTGCGGCTGATAATGCGATCTTCAAAAACAGGTCGCAAAACATCGAGTGCAGCTTCGGCTGTGTGGCACTTATGGCCATTCTGTTGAAACCAAATGTTGCTAATATCCTCCTCTTCAATTTTTGTGAACAAAAATTCGTTCGACATGGCCCGATAACGATCGCCATTGACTGTAACGGCCACTCCTTGATCATTTTCGAAGAAAAATGGCCGAATTATGCCTCTGGACTAAAATCCGCACCAAACAGCGACTCATCTTGGGTGTATCGGCTTTTCAATGTATGCGTAAGGATTTTCTGTGCCCCAAATGCGACAATTTTGCTTGTTCAAGATCAAAATGAGCTTCATCTTAAAAGATGATTTTTGATTCTGCCATCCATTCTACCATTTACGAAATAAGCACTAGTTGAAATAATATATATATATATATATATATATATATATATATATATATATATATATATATATATAACGTTATATTTGTATCTATATATTTAACGTTATATATATATATAGTGTCATTAATATTCGGTTTTTAAGTTTATCGATAATAACACCCTGGCATTAACGAAATGGATAGGTAATCAGAAGAATAGCAAAAACTTAAATAAATGTTGTCAGTATGAGTATTCAAATATATGGAAAAAATGGCTCTATGGTAACCCTGCAACCGTGATAAATCTTAATATGCAAATTAAGCAAAAGAAATATGAATGTATATTCATGTTAAAAAATATATTATCAAAATTTTCTTTTTATAAATAAATAATCAATTGAAAACTCGTATGAAAAATTTCTAAACGAAAACCATTGATTTTGCTCTGTTTTCTCTTTTTTTATTTAAAATATGTCTTGCCTCGTTGACTTTAATTTTTTTAACGATCTAATTCATTCAAAAGAATATAAAAAATGGAAAACGAATTCGTACAGAGAACAATTTCACAATAATTTTGAGCCTCACTTAAAGAAATAATCAATTCAATGACATTTATGTAAAAATCAGTTAAAACTCCGGCAATAAAATAATAAAAACTGCCTGAAAATCTAGTATACATTTGCAAATTTTACGACAAATATCCTTTTAAAATGTACCTGCAATAACATGTTATTGCAAATTCTTAATTATTAAAATTAAAAAAATATCCTTAAAAATAACCGGAATAAAATGTTATTTTAAAAATTATGCGAAAAAAATGGTATTATATACGTATTCACTATATATGTGCAATTTTTTAAAATTCAATGGTGAAATTATATAAGGTGAAGTTGCTTGTCCGGCTGATTGCTTTTTTTTCAAATGCTGTCGAATGTTTTTCTAGCGCAGCAGAGACTTATCATAAAGAATAATCCAAGAATATCGTTAAATTATATCTTATTGCAAAAAACATGCTGCAAAACGCATTAAAAAATAATATATTTATAATTATGTCTAAATATTAAATGTTCATAATTGATAAACGTCCACAAAGCGAAATATTTGAAAATTAAAATTTTCAACAAAATAATAATAATTAATGTGAAATCAACCGAGTACTGAACTAAGTGAACGACCTAGTTCATTTAAATTAGCTGAACTAAAAGGGGCGATCACTGAAACGAGCTAAAGAACCCAAATCTAATTTATATGTAATGACTATATGCAGCACATTCATAATGTTGATATACCATATCTTAGAGAAATACAAGATGATGTGCATAAAAACAAGATAAATTTCATGGAATAGAAATACGGTTTTGAAACATCACTTAACATTACGAAAATGAAATTAAACAATTATTAGGAGCAATTGAGGAACGCTATGAGGAAAGAATGAATATGATGACTAAATATCAAAGAATTTGTTCAAAAAATATTATATATGTCAAACAATGGAAGAAAAAAGTAAAATATGCGTAGAGATCAAGAAAACAATAAATGAGTTAGATAAATAGACAACAAAAAAGTCATATGCAGAAACAGTAAAAAAAAAAGTGTTACCAGATGAACAGAAAGAAAAATAATCGACAGAGAAAACAAAAGAAGAGTAAAATAAAATAAATCCAGCTAATTTCAATATAACTGATTTTGAAAGTATAAAAAATGGAACAATAGTAATACAAACTGAAAATGGCGAAGAAAGAACAAGAAAATTCTCTCCAGGAAAATATATCTAATATATGATGTTAAGGTGCCCAGTTCATTAGAATTAAAAATAACTGGTAACATGAAGAAAAAGAATTAATTAAAAATTAAAGAACAGAATATCCCGTCTTATCAAATGCCAACATTACGTTTATTGACAAATATGAAGTTAAAAGATTAAATAGAAAAATGTATAGCGATAAATTGAAAATTGATAATGAAGCGTATCGAAAAAGTATGGAAGAGGCAAAAGTAAATTTTGGGTGGGAAAGGTGCAATGTTTATGATTGAATAGAAATAATTCAACGTATGAAATGTAGAGGACATAACCATTTGGCAAGAGAATGTAAGAATCAGTAGATATGCTTGACATGTTAACAGAAGGAGAAGGTTGTGTTTAACAAATTGACAAAGAAAGTACGTGCTTTATGTACAAATGTGCAGGGCCAGGGCCTAATTAACAACTGATTTTTTTTTATAGTATTACAAATATGTAACTAAAAAGGTGGATGATTCTGAGATTACTTTGCGTGGTTACTATCATATTACGTCATCAACATCCTCGTGTAGTGATATACTTTAAAAGGCAATGTAGCATAACCAAATTAAGTGAAATGATCGATGATACAAAGCACTGGATTTCAGTTTGTAGAGCCACATGTGACAACTATAGTATTATAATTTGTGCAATATATAAATCGCCTAATCATAGTGAATATGATTTTTGTGACGTATTCGAGAAAATCTGTGATAACACCTTTAATAACTGTGAAACTGGAAGAAAAACTCGACGTATAAAAATAGAATTTGTAGTATTATTAAAGATAATGGTCTTAGACAAATAGTAAATAATTACACCCGTGTGACAAAAACTTCTATAGCAATAATTGACTACGTAATAACGAATAATTGTAATATAACGATTAATAATAGTAGAACAAGCAAAGTTGCCGACCATGAAAAGATAAATATATCGATTGGAAACATAAGCAATAAGAACATAAAAGAAAGATATCATTTATATATTTAAATATAATAACTTAATGTTGGATACCGAGCTGATAAATAACTTAAAATACGATGACAATATAGGTAATGATGAGAACGTGGTATTATTTGAGATTTCTTTAAAAGAAATAGTAGAAAAATATACATTCAGGAAAATGGTTCATGAATATAATGCGAATAAGTGGTTCAATGTCGAACTCTACGGGAAATGAAACGAGACAAAATAATTAAATATCTTCAAGCTAAATCAATAAATCGAGCATGGACAAACTACAGAATAATAAGAAATCAATATAAAGTACAAATTGAAAACAAATTTAATTATATAAATAATATTAGTATATTAAAGTCATAAGAGACTCAATTGATAAAGTGCAATGTACAGACCAAATAACTTTCTTTCAAAAGAGAAGCAACGGAATGTGTGAAGATAAATTCGAATTTGAAAAACCAAGACACCAACAATACTTTTTTAATGCTCAAATTTTGCGTTAACAGAGTACTGTTAAGAGATTAACAGTGACTTCATACAAAATGTAAAATATATTCAGAGAATAAGTGGACATTTCAGGAAAATAGGAAGGTGTTTCCATATACCACCACATACAAATGGTTGTCCAAGTGGTCAAAAAGAGAGTATATATAGTGGTATGTCTGAAAAAATCACCGGATTTGAAGAAATGAATTTTAAAAAATCGCCTTTTTGAAAAATCTGAAAGTTCTTGGGAGGATGAGTGGATATTTTTCTAAAATATGGAAGTGCTCCCCTATGGTTAGGTTAAAGGGGGCTGCACACTTAGGTTCATAGAGCAGATATCCTTCCGCTCGAAAAGTTCAGAAGTTGCCCTGACCTCCTCTTGTCCACCCTTGGCCAAGAAATTCTAGCCTGTCTACAAGTTGGCGCCCGACTCCGCCTCTCATTAAATACACCATCAGCGGATGTTGTATATACGTAGCCGGCAGGTAGAGATCGGTATACCAAATCTCTCCGCCGCCAAATTCATCCCGGCAGCGGTACCCTGCCTAGCCAGCTCATCCGCTACACAGTTGCCCGAAACATCACTACCCCGGTACCCAGATAAGATTAATATCAAAGTACTCGGACATCACCCTCAATGATTCGTGACATTCCCTTACCGTCCGAGATTTTGTATACATAGCGCCCAGGGATTTAATAGCGGACTGACTGTCCGTATATATACAGACCTTTCGGATCGTCATGTCAGTAGTAGTTCAGCAACACCACAGATAGCAGCCTCTTCAGCCTGAAACACAATGCAATGATCCGGCAGCCTGTAAGACTCATTTACATTAAGATCAGGAGAATGGATACCATAACCTATTCCACCATCCAGCTTTGACCCGTCCGTAAATAATCGGATACTACTCGTGTCACCCTCCACCGACATATTCCAGGTATTCCTATTCGGAACATACGTCCCCAGATTGGTCGTTGGTAATAGGCAAGTGATACAGTAGTCCGTTCTAACGATAGCCAAACCCATTCGGTGCAGCAACTTAGCGGAATTCTCAGATAGTCTCATACCACATTCCCTTATTCTCAGCAGCCATCAGTGCGGTCGATTCGGCCGTGAAATCAGGTGTCCAGATATTCATAATGACACTGAGCGCCAGACCAGACGTCGTACACATAGTGCTCCCCCAACACCAATTAGCGCCGACCTCTGTACCCTCATCAGGAAATTAAATATATACTTCCTATGTACGGAACTCCACCAAACCCCAATACCATAGAAAAGTATAGGTCTGACTATAGCCATATAAATCCACGTTGTCATTTTCGGAGAGAGTCCCCAACGCCTGCCAATTGCCCTCTTGCAGCAGTATAAAGCAACCGACGCCTTCCTCACTCTCCACATTGGATATCCACGATAGTTTTCTGTCGAGAATGATTCCTAAGTACCGGACCTGTTCCTTCGATATCAGTTGCACCCCCTTAAAAGACGGTGGTTCGAACTCCGGTACCTTATACTTGCAAGAAAACAGTATAAGCTCGGACTTGTGGGTTCAAGGACAACCCGCAATTGGCGGTCCAGCCCGATATCAACCCAAACACCCTCGTCAAGTGTGCGCCCATCATATTAAGTTTCTTTCCCGTGATAATGACAGCAATGTCATCAGAATAGGAAAAGACCTTACAACCAGCCTGCTCCAGTTCCAGAAGCAGTTCATTCATCGAGGCCAATCACAGTAGTGGAGATAAGACTCCATCCTGTGGTGTTCCCCTTTTAACACCCCTCTCAATTGTGACCCCTGCCCATTCAGCCCTAACTGTTCTTCTAGTCAGAAGCTTACCAATCAGGTCCGTCACTGAATTATCAACTCCCAAATCACATAACGATCGCAAGATCGCGCGAGGTAGTAAGTTATTGAAAGCTCCCTGTCCATGTCCAGGAAGACCCTAAGAGCGTACACTTCCCTACCAGTAGAGCTTTCCATTGTGCTCACTAAAGAATAGAGAGAGCCGTATCAACCAACCTCATCTTGGAGATCCCTCGGGATCTTACTTATGTGCATCTCCAGCAGTCCCTTCAATGTCTTAAGTGCAAATGATGATAGACTAATCGGTATAAAATCCTTTGCTCTTACATGCGAGCATTTACCCGCCTTCGGGATAAAAACTACTCTGGTCCTTTTCCAAATATCAGGAATGACCACCAGCATGAGACATACCCTAAAAATAAATTCCAGCCAACTACAAGTCAAGTGCAAGGCTTCCTGCAGTTGAGCTGGTATAATACCATGCGGTCCAACCGCCCTAAGGGGTTCGAAGTATCCGAAAGCGCAAACCATATTTCTTCTGTTCACCACCGGTCGAACAAAACCGAAGTCCGGCTGACCGCTAACCGACTCCTCCAATTGAGAAGTATGAGACTCGTTCCTAGGAAAGTGAACGTCCAAAAGAGTACTAAGTGTCTCCTCGGATGAAAAAGTCAAAGTGCCATCTTCCCTCATCAAATATCCCGTGCAAGTCGAGTCTCTAGAAAGCGCATTCGTGAGGCGCGCAGTCTGACTAACGCCCTCTATGGTCCCACAGAAGTCTCTCCATGATCTCCGCTTTGCTCTCCTTATCTCGCCCTTATACAGGTTAAGACTAGTCATAGACCATTGCTGGCCTGGCCCTGTTAAAAAGCCTCCAGGTGGTGTATCTTAGATCCTGAAGCTCCTTTTTCCACGTACTCTTGCAGGATCCCTCAAGTGAGGTCCTACATGCATCTGTGAATTTATTGACCAGTTCCTCCAACTCAGATTCACCAGTCGGTTCATGTGGACGACGGTCTCATCGCTCCCCAAGAAGCCTACGATTTGCACACCAGTCCGTTTTTCTATAATTCCTAAAAATCACTTTTTCCAGTGGTTCAACACCAATACAATATTGAAGATATCTGTGATCAGAGAAAGAGTGTTCAGACAGCACCCTCCAATCGGAAACTGCAATATTACCGCCATTAACCAATAGAGTCAGGTCCAAGACTTCCATCCTAACCCTATTACAAATTATCAAAGACTCACTACCAATGAAATCAAAGAATGACTCACCTCGTTCATTTATGTTCGTACTCGCCCATATAGTGTGGTGCGCGTTAGCGTCCGCAGCAATGATGACGTTGTTGCACCGTCTTTTCGCCTCCGTAACAATTCGGAAGTGGAAGTTCTGGGTGGTCTTGCACCATGTAAGGGGAAACCATCCGGAGATCCCGCTAGTTCTTTCCTAACGATGGGCTGATGGATGTGTCATTATCACTAAACCTGTGAAGTAAAGAAGCATTAAAGTTGTCTTTAAAGAGTATACATAATCTAAGTTTACCTGACGATTGAGAACAAAGTTCCTATAACCATAGGTCCTGATACCACTTATATGATTGAAAACCGTCCATGGTTCCTGTACCAGGATCGCATCGTGTCCATCTTTAGTAAGATGGAGCATAAGATTAGCAGATGCTGCCTTACTGCGATTAAGGTTTATTTGCAGGACCTTCATCCTCATCCTTCTTGATCACGTCAGCCTCGTGATCCTCTTCGTCACTAATGGGTTCGTCTAAGAGTCTAGCGAAGGTATCCCTCAGGTCAGCCGTTAAACTACGCCTGTTATCTTCCAGTAGTAGATTCTCCACCACTTCGTCACTACTGGTTCCAGGTTTCTCACCGGGTTGTTCTGAGCCCGCATCACCAGCGTATCCACTTTGTATACCCTGAGGGACATACAAGTGAACCCAAATCGAATTAGGTTTTTAGCTTCCTCCAAAAGTTTTAAAGACTCCTGGTTCAGTACTAATACAATCTGCCTAGAAGTGCCTACAGGGTCCTCAATCTTTACAACCCTTCAATCCCCAGTGAGTAAGGTTGGATTGCAATGCTTGATTATCCGTAGGATTTCCTGTGGGTCAGTAGGTGAGTTTAGCGGAATCCTCACCTATCCGTCCCATGGCAGCCTTGTATAGTCGCGCGCTGCTCGTTTATCAGAGCAACCGAATGAGTTTAATACTGCCCTGATACCAAGACTTCGCTGAAAGACCTTGCTAAGACTGAGTGGCCCCTAGGCTTCTTAGATGAAGGTTTTTCTTCTACTTACCTCTGTCTTTTAACAGAAGCCACTGGTTCATTACCAGCTCCCTGCTTTGCTCCCTCGTTAACCCCTTTGGCCCATTCCAAAGAGGCAACCTGAGCCGGAGTCAGAGTATCCGCGGGTTTCGCAGATAATTGACTGATTAACCTCGTTGCTAGTCGAAGATCCGATCTCCGTTTCCTAGAGAGGCAAATATTCTTCCTAATCGATTTTGTTCGAATACCCTTGTGTATCCAGAGAAGTAGTTGGAGTGCTGCTTGGTTCAGCAGTGATAGTAGTCTGTCTCTTCATAGAGCATCTAGACGGAGGGGAGAATCGTAGCACGACCAGTACCATTTTCCAATCCCACTGTCGTCATGTCCCCACAGCCAAAATTAGAAAGAAAAGTTAAATTCACATTCGTCTACAAATAATGCAGGTCCTTACCATATCCCCGTTCGAGGTGGCAAAGATGTCATACTATACATCGTTCAGCCCGCTGACCCTATTGTTGAATATGTGGGGTTCTTGGACAATGGGGGTTCTTGTTTGTGACCTTGACATCAAGTCCTCCATCCGCCGCAAGTTAAGATTTTGTCTCTCAAGCAGTATCAGAATGTCTGCCAGCTCCGCAGTTGGAGTAGGCACCCTTGCAATAACCGCCCTTCTGGATGGGATATCAGCATTAGATACTGCCGTAAGCTTGGTCAGGCCGTTAACCGCATCCACAAATAATTCCTTGGATTCCTTGTTCAGGCAGTTAATGACCTTAACACCCCTTAAGAGTAACGCGCTGCCGAACAATCTATTGCCACTATAAACTGATCCAGAGATAATGATACCTCTGAGATGACTTTCAACTAGCAACCATCGATCATCATTGATTCTCCCTTCGGAGAAAGATCTGTCAATAATTGCCACCCGATTGTTATCCCCGGTAGTCATCGGCTTCGACTTAATATAGGCTAGGCTTATTCCCTTTACAACCAAAGGTGACCATTGAGATTTTAGCAAATGGCTGTGAGTCTTCGGTCGTCCGCACCCTTTTCAGAGTTCTGGATAAGGCTTCCGCTTACTGTGTAGTCTGCCGTGTAGTCATTGATCTATCAAAATCGCCACCCGACTGTCCTTCTGCTCCTTTATGAGGCTGAGAAGCTGCTTTCCTTTAGCAGAAGGACAGTCCCGTTGTTTGAGCGATTGTGCTTAGCCGCCGCCACTGGAAAAGTTTCAGCAAGCACAATGGACTTAGCCACAGTATTAATCGAGGAGTATGATTTTGCCATACTATTTAAAAGTTTGGATTCAGATCCAGTACTGTTCTTTCTCCTACGGAGCGACTTTCCCTCTTCATCTTCCTCCATTTCAACGGGCACTCCTGACTCAATCTGATGGAGTCAACGTCTGCCATGATGTTCAGAATCTTTTTGCTATGTGGCATCAGGTTATTATTGACGATTTCTAGGGTTAATCCGAAAACATCAACCATATCCCCTTCCGTCGCGCAACCTGCTGTACCTACAGATGAAATACTTCTACACCTTTTCTGTTACTTGTCTAATACTTCGGATATAATTGCACTTGTAGCACAGATAGCTGTAGGTGCCAAGGCATTCACACCTAAAACAGCTCGGTCGCAAACACAGGATAACGACCACACATGTCTTGCTACCGCACCAACTAATTTAGGCCCTGCACCGTAAGTATTCTTTTTAGAACCCTCCATATTAGTATTATTTATTTACAGAGATATTTGTTACATACGAAGTTTATATAATTGCAATCCAATTACTTACAGCTAAAACTTCTGAATTTGGTTTGAAAGACCAAAAAGTTGGCGGAAATCAACACGTGGGCGTGGTATCTCCAATACAAACTAAACATTAATTTTTGTGTATCTTGAGAGCACCAATAATAGAATTCTATAAATTTGGTGCAAACAACGTCGTGAACAATACATATTATCAATAATTGGGCGATATTGGATAAGTACGTAGGACCTTCCATTTATACCAAATATAGAATTGTTCATATATGAAGAACAACAATTAATGCTTTTTATCTATCCACATCACTCAAAAAACGGGAAAGATTGGTGAATGAGGTCATTGTGTGGTTTATTAAAATATTTATTATTATTAGTATTGTATTTATGTATTAAATTTGTATACATATAATATATTAAAATATAAAATAAATTTAAAAAATAAATTAATTTAAAACATATAATTTTCATAAAATAAATTTGATTTAAATTATGATATATATTTTTCTTAAAAAATAACATTTGTATTCTTTTAGGGAAATATCTTTATTGAAAGAATTAAAACATCCCAACATTGTTTGTCTTGAAGATGTCTTAATGGAAGAAAATCGGTTATATTTAATTTTTGAATTTTTGTCAATGGATTTAAAAAAGTATATGGATTCGCTTCCACCTGAGAAAACATTGGATTCTGAACTTGTAAGAAGTTATCTTTATCAAATTACAAGCGCAATTTTATTTTGCCACCGAAGAAGAGTTTTGCATCGGGACCTTAAGCCTCAGAACCTATTAATTGACAAGAATGGTATAATAAAAGTTGCGGATTTTGGACTTGGGCGTTCTTTCGGTATTCCTGTACGCATCTATACTCACGAAATTGTAACTCTTTGGTACAGAGCTCCTGAAGTGCTCCTGGGATCTCCAAGGTACTCCTGCCCTGTAGATATCTGGTCTATTGGATGTATATTTGCAGAAATGGCCACGAGAAAACCCCTATTTCAAGGCGATTCTGAAATTGATCAACTGTTTCGAATGTTCAGGTAAACGATTAACAGATATATCTAGAGAGAAGTGTTAACAACTTGTCAGTAATTGACATGTGAATTAGGGAGGTTCTTATTTTGAAATATCGTATTTTTATAAACCGCCGGTCAGATTTTTGTATCTTTGTATTATAAAAGTAAGTGCAGAGGCTCCAACCCAAACTCGGACACTATACCAAACTATTTTCTATCGCTTAAAAATCATTCATTTTAATTATTTTTAAAAAAATTTAGCTATTTTCTTCTTTGTGTATTTCTTCCACTTGCAAAAGAAAAAACCAAATCAGAAATTTAATAATTTAACATAAAATTGAAGTTGAAAACATTTTGAAAGTTCAAAATGACTTGTACAAGCTAAACTCCGACAGTAACTTTTATGCGTTAATAACTGCAACTCTGTAATTTCAATACGGCCATCTTCGCTGATATAATTTACATATTTAGGGGAAACCTCATTAGTTCAGTTTTCGAAAATTATACAGAATAAGCAGAGCTAAAATCAAGAAGATAACTGGAACAAACTAGTATCGAAGAACGAAAGCTTATTATTGAGCATGCAAGAAAAGGAAAAAGTGTTGCGAAATTTCAAGAATTGTTGGCAGAAGTCATTCAACTGTACACTGCATAAAACGTTTCAAAGTTAATAAAACGTTGCAAAATAGACCAAAACATCCCACAAACAAAAATATATTCTGAGGCAGAACGTTTTTTTGTCAGAAAATAAAAACAAATTCCTTCCTAAGTGCTCCAAAACTTGCTGCTGAAATTGACCTTGGTAAGAAAACAAATCCATCAACAATAAGAAAATTGCTTTTGTTGGTCTTAATGGTAGAAGAGATAAACAAAAACCTCTTATTAGTAAGCGCAATCAAACCAAAAGTCTTAAATTTGCAAAAGAGTAACTAAGTAAGGGTTTTTCTTTTTGGAGAAACGTTATTTCCAACGACGATAGCAAATTTAACGTATTTCGGTTGGATGGTAAACCAATAGTATGGAGGGGAAAAATCAGGAACTACGTTTGAATAACTTGAAACCGACAGTAAAGCATGGGGTTGGTTCAGTGCTTATCTGGGGCACATTTTCTGCATTAGTTCCAGGACACTATATGTATCATAAATAAACATTTTAAAAGAAAACTTGCCGAAAAGTGTGGATAAGCTTGCTCTGGATAACGGTTGGTGCTTTTACCAGATAACGACTAAACACAAGGCACACAAAGTAAGATCTTGGCTGCTATATAATGTGCCACATGCATGGAAACACCACCCCAGAGCCCCGACATAAGTCCTATTGAAAATTTGTTGGACTATCTCAATAAAAAAAAGTTCAGCATCAGTCGGTTTTCAACAAATCTGAGCTAAGAAGGGTTTTATTAGAAGAATGAGAAAAAATAACGGCTGGTTACTGCCAAAAATTGGTCGAATCTATTTCTAAGAGACTAAATGGTTATTAAAAACAAGGGTCTGCACATAAAATATTAATTTTATAACAATAAGTAATATTCTCAGACATTTATGTAGCCGTCTGAGTTTCGCTTGTGTAACTTTTTTTTAACAAAATGAATCTTTAGTTTATTTCTACTTACAACTACTGAATTTTAATTTTGTTTTCTATTCTTAATAGAAAATCAAACAAAAGCTTTCCTTAACTATTTCTTATTAGTTTGATTTTTATCAACAAAATCAGTTTATTATAGTGCCCGAGTTTGGCTAGTAGCCCCTGTATGTAATATTTGGACCGAATGAGATAACGTTTTATGAACCCGGAAACGACTACATATATTCAACAAGTGAATATGGGCAAAACATAAATTTTTATACATTTGTCACTTTCATCGCGTCTATTAATTATTTTTTTCAAAAGATACTAAAAGAAAAAATATATTTTAATGTTATTCTTCCTTACATTATTCAATATTATATAGGGAAGAGTGGGATAGAGTGGGACATGAAACGAAGTGATACATCTAAATTTTTTACCATGTTTTTACATTTTTGGAAAAAAAATCTTTTTAGGTGTTATATATTATGTTATTAAGATTTTCATTTGCAATTTTAATTTTATTTGTGCTTTTGATAACAAAAGGAAAAAAATATAAAAACGTTTTAGGAGTTTGTTGGTATATATTTTTTAATTATAGTATCAAAAGAGTACAAAAAAAATTTTATGGGTATTTTTTGTTTGCGTGAGATTTATATAGTACGGTATTTTCTGTGTATTTTTTTTTTAATTGCAATAACAGTAAAACTTTGAGAACTATTCCTAGAACTTGTATATTCCTTAGCGATAGTCGCTGCTGATTTTTTTTTTTTTTTTTTTTTTTTTTTTTTTTTTTTTTTTGCAAACTGTGTGTTGTTCAGCGACGGTCACTGCTGATAACGAGACACTTGCAAACATTGTCGCTATAAGGCCAAATACCATAAAAACCGTGATTTAATTGAAGTTTTATTTTTTTATGTAGGTATTGATCTAAGAAATGAGTTATTAAAAGTGTATTTAAATAATTTGTCATTCAAGTGTTCTATATAACAATTAAGATTAAGATGGCAAAAATATCATCGAAATCGACTACGGAAGAAACACCAAGCACTCAGATCGTTACAACACGTAAAGCCAACGAAAATTTACAGAAAATGTGAACGTTTGTCACCAAATTGTTGGCGCAAGACTTGTGTCAAATAGTCAGGTCTTATAAGTCCTATTTTTTAATATTCGCTTTGTAAAGCTTTTAGCAAATCAAATCGCAAAATTGGCAATTGATTCCGCTCAAATATTTTGGCATCAAGCACAGCGATCTGCTGAGGCATTTTTTGGAAATCTGGACGAGTTATTTGATATTTCCAAAGTTGATGCGCTAGACAAAATTTGAATTATAGAAGATAGATAGAAGCCACAGTAATGGCGAAAGAGCATTTCGTACGGTGTGCTCTTCGTCACTCGCTTCTTCATAGTATTACCCACTCAATCAAGAAATCACCAATGTTAAGTAAAGTTAATGTCTGTCTATCCATGTATTGTTCAAAGTCTCTTTCATATCGAGAAATGTTGCAGAGGGAAAATACCATGAGTGCCACCGCCACGCCAGCAGACTTACTGTTGAGTCATGCTAAGCGCTACTTATGATATATCCTAAGATATAGATCGCCCAATCTTTGTCTTCGGTAGAAAAGACGATAGACAGTTAGCCTATAACCCTTAGATTTTGAGTGAACTACTCTGCTTGCCGTACAAACCCAATACCATCACTTCACCATTAGTATGTTACAATGTTCGTTCTAGGGTCTTGGCACTCAGCGCTGCACAAGGCTTTCTCCACACAAACTGGCATGCCTTTATGTCAAAAATACTCTTTGGCGTAAATCCAAATAAGTATGTTTTTCCAAAAGAAATATAAAGGCAAATTAGGTTTCTTAATTAATATAATAAAAATTGAGAATAATTCTCACTTTATTTAAATATATATTAACCTTGAAATAAAGGTTTGCTTAAAAATGGAAATAAATTTACTTTTGATATAAAATATACGCGTATGATGGCTTCAAGTTTGAAGGTGTAATAAAACGCCAAATTATATACTTTTAAATAAAAGTTGACAAAAACAATCTTTAAGTACCGTTACTCGCTCGTTACTTAGCTCATTTTATTTATAGTGCAAATTTATAATATTAATAATTGCAACACACAAAGGAGTTGCAATGAGTAAGTACAACCCGGATTTTATTTAATTCACTGAACTTTTCTCAAAGTAGTATTTCATTACCTTATATTTTTATCCTTGATGGAAATGATGAATTAGATGTTGATGATGTTCGAATTATCATCAATTATCTTCTAAACTCGCACCAATAAGATCTTCCACTGCGAGTTTGTCATACATCGATGGGATTTCTACCCGGATTCAATTTTCAATTGAAGAATCTCTAACATTTTTGCTAATACCGAGCAATTGTAACTATGTTGATGTTTTCTTTTCTGACCAAAAATTTGCACTTCTTCCGCCCTTTTCCATTAAACGGCGTCAAAAATTATGAAATATTGGATTTTAAAAGGCAACATTTTCAGTGATAAACACAGCAACCTTTCTTTGAATTATTTTTTCTTTAATGAACACAAAAAAGAAATGGCAACAAAGTGCAACTTCTTTTAGAAAAGAAAACACCGTAAGATAATTTTATATTTTTCATCGTATGACAAAGGAGGTGACTTCCCAAGTTGACCATTTAATCTCATGACCCCTCGGTCATCTTAGAAGAGATTCAACCAGTGAATTCTTCGCAGATAAAGGTATCTTGTCAGAGAGGTATTCATATTCGTCCGTGAAGTAAGCCTTTGCGCCACAATAGCCAAACGCAATTTAACTATTATAATCCCAGATGATGTGATAAAGAAAAACCAAAAGATATGTGCAATGAACCGAAGTGCTCTGTTCAACGGCTAAAATCTTCCCAAAACAAGTTTTACCAATTCCCTTTCCGAGAAGTGAGAAGACATTAATCCCAATAAATATTGTCCTGTCAAATGGGTTGACGATAGTTTTGGCCATTACAAAGACTGAACTCAACCAACCAATTGGATCGAAAAGTTTAGCAATAGTGGACAAAACCTATATTATTGAATGGAAGAAGAATTATAAGTATAGAAGAGAAAGTTAAGGAAAAATTAAAGGACAAAAATTAAAGAAAAGAGCTGAAAGGTCTTACATTGCCAAGGGATTCAATAAATCCCCATGCCACAACCAGCCGAGGCCCTTGGCAAACCGAAGGATAAAGGTAGAGTCGGTACACGGAAGGGAGGTTAGAGTTTGGATCGTAAATTCACACAAGAGTCGATGCCTTCTGCCCGAGAGTCTGGGACAATGAAATAACAGATGTTCGATCGTCTCCAACTCTTCCTCGTCCTCGCACAGCCTAAAGTAATCAATATCGGCATTAGCCCATCTACGGGTCGACGCACGGATACCACAATGATCGTAGTCAACGCCCGTAGTCAGCCTCAGCTGAGCAGACGTTCTACGACTGGAAATAACCGGTCATATGGATCTAGAGACTGTAACCCGTTTCGTTGAATCGGGATTGATCAGCCTTCTGAGCGAAGAACCTCCAGCACCCTGATGTAATGACTCAGCGGCGGCAGGACAGAGTCCTCAGTCTGAAGGCTAATCTGCAGTCCCGTGTGACTGCAGACCACGTTCCACAAAAGTGATGAAAACACCACCCTGCGGCGTTCGCCTGGTCACAACCTTCCTTAATCCGCCCATACCCAAGCTGAAGGTAATGGACCTGCTCCTGAGCAGGTTCTCCGTCCAAATCGATATACTCCGCTCAACACCCAAATTATACAGAGCATCGACTATGGAGGATATATTCACATTGTTAAAGGCACCCTCTATATCCAAGAAGGATACCAAAACATATTCCGTCCTTTTAAGCGTTTCCTCAATTGTCCCAACAACATCATGTAGGGTTTTCTCCACCGACCATACAAAAGTTAGTTTGGAGTGAGGATATTCCTGATATGTGCATCGATGACAGACTGATTGATCTATAATCCTTTGCGGCAGCATGATTGATCCTCCCCGCCTAAGGGATGAACACTACTCTGACCTCTCCATTTCTTGGGAATATATCCCATTACAGGGCCACCCCTAAAAATCCTAATCAGCCGTGACATGATGATCGATATCGACCTCCCGAGCAGTGCTGGAAAAATGTCATCCGGTCCTGTTGTTTTATAGGGCTTAAAAGAAGACACTGCCCATTTCACTTTCTCCTCGGTCACAATGTAGCAAAATAAATTGATTGGCCGGGTCCGAGAAGCTGCGGGAAACTCAGATTCCGAGCTCAAGTTGCCATCCTCTCTGCAACCCAGTTCCAAAGTTTCGTCGTTACTCTCTGAAAAGTTGCCATTAGGAATCCTGGTGCACGTGGTTTCTTGGATAATACCCTTCTCAGACGCGATGCCTCCGTGATATTTCCCAATTCCTCTCAAAACCCCAGCACGGCTCCAAACTCTTGCACCTAGGCTCTCGCATCACTTCAAGATGACTACATTTCGCAAGGGTTATTGAACCAACAAGGAACTAAAAATATCTCTTATGTCCACCCAAGATATTCGGATGTAGACCAACGCCCAATAAAATATCAACAGGACCACCACCACCGGTTCGAAGGAAAACACAAATGCAGATTGCCAGAAATTGACGGTATCGATACTCTGATAAATCAAAAAACCTCTTCTAAGAGTAAAAACTTTCTTGGACAAAATAGAAGTAATCCTATCGATGTCGGAAATCCTTACATTTGTAGAAGTTGACAGAAATCGCAGTTGATTTCGCAGGCGTTCCGATATAAAGAAAGCTTTCGAAGCGAGGTCAATCAAGGCCCTCGACTGGACGTGATACTCGGCCATAAAATAGAAACCATGGCTTTCCCTAATAGCAGAGCAGTCTCGTGAAAGATGAAAAACTTGACGATTAGCATTATAAGCCCTGAGTGTAGTGTCCTGAATTTACAAAATTAGTAGAATGAGCTACTTGCCCCATTGGGCACATTCCTATGCCGTGTGGTCGTATTGGCAGTTGTTCGCCGAGACATTCCGATGCAGTAAAGTATGATGCCTCTTATTGCAAATTTAATTACTGCGACGACAATCCCTAACTTCGTTTTGCCTTCAAAAAAAAAAAACACAGCAATGATGTTTTTAGTCCGGGACATTAGCTGAGGCCTTTATCAGAGTTGTGTTAGGGAGGCATTGTCATCGGTGCCAATTGATGACTTCAGGCTACTGACCATTGACGACCAGTTTGCTATGAAAGAACGGTCGGCATCCGCGGTGAATGATGCGTTACCGGGTAGAGCTCGTCGTACGAAGCTCAAGAGGGTTAAATGGTGAGCCCCTGAGTTGGAGATGATGCGGCGGCATGTTCGACACCTCCGGAGACGATTCCTGAGGTGTAGGCGTGCCAATATTGAAGACCTAGTTCAGCGTAAGTTTGACTATTTTAGCAGCCTTAATACGTACATGGACATACTTGTGACGATCAAAGAGGATAATAGGCATGACCGTATCAGCAGGGTTAGAAAGAAGCAGGTGGACTTCCATGTTGGCGACATCGTGTTGTCATAATGGAGAGACTGTACAAACGCTTTATTGTGGGTGTTCTTTCCAAGTGTGGAGTCAATTGGTTATCCTCCTTGCGAGGAGATCCTCCTAACTTAGAGTGCTCAGAAGTTGGGGACTGTATGAGTCATGTTAGGAGTAGAAAGTCGTCAGGTTTGGACGTGTTGACTGGAGAGATGTGTAAAACATCTGGGAGGCGGCCATCCCTGAGTACCAGAGGGGAGTTTGTGGCAAGTGCATCAATGAGGGCTATCTCCCGAGGGAATGGAAATGAGCTCGCGTTGTGGTGCTTCTTAAGTCTCCTGAAAAAGTGAGGAGTAATATTCGATCTTATCGGGACATCAGTCTCTTGCCAGTATTTGCAAAAGTACAGGAAAGTACCTCACGTCACCAGTTTGGTTTTACGGAAGGAAAAGTGTGTTGAAGACGCTTGGATATATTTCAAGTTCTGTCGAACACTACTTCGAAGTATGTGCTTTGCCTTTATAGATTTTAAAGGCGAGTCCGATTATCTCTTGTGGGAATGTCTTACGAAGATTGTCTGATCTTAGCTATTGTGATTTGAACATATGGCGTATCTACTTCGAGGATAGGAAAGCTTGTGTTGTTGGATCCAATGAAACGGTGTTGTTGGAGGTTGTTCGTGGTTATCCGCAGGGGTTCATGATGGAAACTGTTAGGCAGCTCGGACTGACGTTTAAAATTTGCGTATGCGGATGACTTGCCAATCCAGTCTCGTGCTGACCTGGAAAGAAAAGATGTTCAAGCCATTTGTATCGCTTGTGAGTGTGGTTGTAGAGGTTGGTGTTGATATCGCAGTGGACAAGACGGTGATGATGTTGCTCAAGGGCACATTATCACTTGGACGACCCCTACTGATTCGAATTGCTGATAACAGCATTCGCTATGTGACTCAGGTCAGGAATAGTTATGGGAGAACGTATGAACTTCCACGTTCCTATCACGTATGTAAGTTAACGGAAATTTTTGGAAAGGTTAGCGCATACTAAGAAGTGATTGGGGGAGGTCTCGGCATGCCGTTCGTATTATATATAATGGCTTCTTCGTTGCCTGTGCAGCGTATTGCTCTCCAGTGTGGTACGAGACGGTCATGTCTGTCAGAGAATTTCGTTAAGCCGTTCGTAGTAGACGCCGGCTCCGGTACCTTCCTCCGTCTTATATCCATTCGTAAAAACGGCCAATCCACCAGGAAAAGGGTCGCACCCTCGCCAGACATCCCTACTCGGTATCACCACCTCATCCATCTCAAAGCACATGGTCGGCACAACATAGTCACTTACCCCAAGCTAGCTCCGAGACTCAAACCCAAACAGTTCAAAACACGTGCGTGCACATATTCTGCATCCCGCTAGAAAACAGGTTCCTTGAGTCGTAGGGCACTCCTTGCCGCCTGAAAGTGAACTTGAAGGTCCAAAGGACGGACGTCAACTATTACATTTAGGGCCGCAGACCGAAGTACTTCTACAAGTCTCCGTGGTAAGGAGTAAGGCATAACGTTGCACACTAATCAGCTTCAATAAACCGCACATTGAGAATGGGTCGTGCCACCGTGCCGTACAGCCAGTGGCTCAAACGCTAATTCTTGCCAATAGAGTTCTTGCAGGAATTGAGCGCCATCAAACCCCTTTTCACACACTTCCCGACGTTGCTTTTCCAGTCAAGTCGACGATCAAGAGGAAAGTTCTAATGCCACTTCATCCATGACTATAGTAACGCAAAGGCTGAAACTTTACGCGTTCTGGTAAATAGGACAAGCTTCGTCTTCGCTGGATTGACACTAAGACCACTACGATGTGCCGAGCGTGACAACCTGCCTAATACACCCTGGATCAATTGTGATAAGGTTGCTAAAAATTTACCACCTACAAGCAGAACCACGTCATCAGCGTATGCAACTATTTTGGTACTGACCGAATTGCCTGATATCGCCCCCTCTATATCCGGGAACGCCGCCAAAGTGTAATCCGATCTAACCAAACTCCTCTCGATAAAACCTACCACCTCGTGTAAAGCAGTTTCAACATTACCCCTGATATAAGTTCGTGCGCACCACTCAACAAGGCTAAATCTACTTTTGACCTTATCTCAAAGGTCAACCAACCTTTCAAGTTTTAAGGTCTGAAATCCTTTGGTGTCGAGTGACTAGGCTTCCCAGATTTGGGAATATAAATCACCGTTACCTTCCCTCCACAAACTCGGCACATACGACAAACACAAACAAGCCCTATATTCCCCAAATTCTGAAGTAACAACAGTGAGGCATTCTGCAGCATCGGATCGGGTGGAATGAATCATGGTGTACAGACTTAAGGGCTGCTACAGCGAGTGCATTTCGTGTCAACAGTATGGTTTCAGGGAACGTAAATGCGTTGAGGACGCTTGGATGTATGTTAAGAGTTCCGTCAAACAATCTACTTCGAAGTATGTGCTTGGCCTTTTTGTAGACTTTAAAGGCGCCTTCGATTATCTCCTTTGGGGTAATGTCTTAAGAAGGTTGTCTGAACTTGGTTGTCGTAAGCTAAAGCTTGTGTTGTTGGACCCAATGAAACGGTGTGGATGGAAGTTGTTCGGGGTTGTCCGCAGTGGTCTATTCATTTGGAACCTCATGATGGAAACTGTTGAGGCAGCGCGGGCTGACATTTAAACTGTGTGCGTATGAGGATGACTTGCTTATCCTGATCGAAGGCCAGTCTCGTGGTGATCTGGGGAGAAAGGATGTTCAGGCCATTTGTATCGCCTGTGAATGGGGTGTAGAGGTTGGTGTTAATGTCGCAGTGGACAAAACGGTGATGACGTTGTTCAAGAGCACATTGTCTACCGGGCGACCCCCACTCATTAGAATTAGCGATAACAGCATAACGGAGCAAGATATTCGTCAAAGAATTCGCTCTTAACATGTGTTCCGGTGTTTCGAACTGTATCTACCGACGCTTTGCAGGTTCTTGTTGGTGCAGCGCCACATGATTTGAAGTTAATACGTCGTAGTATTGCGTTCAGAATCAAGAGAGGCATGCCACTTCTAATATAATATAAAGCCTTTTTGCAGGGGTGCTTCGTAGATAGGTGGCATACAAGATGGACGAACATTGACAATGGGTGGGTTTATTCCGGACGTAACGTTCGTACAGGAACACCCAGGTGTCGGCTTAAGCCTGGGGTTCTCGTGAGTTGCGTTGGTTGCTTGGTTAGTGTGCAGCCTGTTTCGAACCGTGGTTCGTCTCCAGCTTTTGGCCAACGTGCTGTTCCTGTTTGTTGTTTGTTATATTGTTGGTGTTTGCGTTTTTCGTGTTTGCTGTTTGGTGTTTTTCACCCTCATCTTAGCCACAGTCCGGAGTCGTTTGGGACTTGCACTGGTAGTAGCATTATGCTACGAAGTCTGACCAGACGCTTATTTGTGGTATCACAAGTGTCGGGAGCCCCAAGGACCTCGGTCCCTGCCCGACTATGGTGAAGCAAGGTGACCTCAGACTTTGTGGGAACAACGTGGTGGCTGTGGTTTAGGCCCAAATCACGGGGAGAGCTATGCTGGCTAGGTGTGGAATCACATTCTTAACCGGGTGCCATGTAGGAGTTTAGATAGTCTCTGACACCTCACCAAGCTGGAGGTCATGTCCAAACAGCGTGGCTTCGAATTGGTACTCACTGGTGATTTTTATCATAGGTGGGTGCGTTGGTGGATGCATTGTATTTACTCGTGCTTTGGCACCGTGGGGTAAAGCCCTATGACAGGTAATCACGTTGGCTAACTAAAAATATTTTGCCTTGTTACAGATTGTGGCTATTTTTTCACTGGAGTGGACCTGAAAACCAGTGTTCGCATTCTCCTGCTCACCAAATCTGAATCCAATCTAGTGCTGCTATCATGCCAGCTATAATATAGGTCTCTTTTTAGTTGGGTGCAATGTTCATGTTGGGTGCAACTTCACACTCACAGCTGAGATGCCATGTGTTCTTAACCAGATTAGTACAATAAATATTTTTTAAGGCTACGACAAACTTAAGAGCAAGCTAAATTTTGAACAATTTTTCGCAAGAAAAGTAATTTATTCTTCAAAAGGAAGGAAAAATTGCATCGTATCTATAAATTCTACTGTTAATGGCTTGAGGATAAATCCCTCTAAATTCAAATGTTTTATTATTATGAGGAATTTATTGAAACTCGATTATAACCCTGTCTTAATCTTAGTCAACCTTCACTTGGTCTAACCATAATTATTTCGCCTGTGGTCTTGTGTTACCTATATCAAGAATTCTTTGGCAAAGTCACCATTGCACACCTATAAATATTCGAATACTTCTTTCTAAGACATACAATTTAATGCCAACTTTGCTGTACAAATGTGAACTGTTTGCCAATTGTGATAGTATTTATTATCAGAAGAAAACTTAAGCATTAAACATACAACCGACAGCAAGCAGTAGACCGCAAAATGTCAAAATCGGAATACATATGTTTATATATGAAAAGAATTATTTCAAAGGCAGCAAAGCAAATTCCTAGACAACAATCTTTGCTGCTGCTGCTAAACATAAAATAATTTATATTTTTTAGGCAGCAAAACAAAAATTAGTGATAACAATACAATATAAAATTTTAAATAAATAAAAATAATTAAATAAATAAAAATTAAAATATTGTATCAAACATCATTTATTGTAATAATTAAAAAGTTTTAAACACATAATTTCAATAATTTTTATATTTTTGAGTAATATTTAAAAAAAGCGATTTTATTTTGGCGTTGAAAAGCTCGCGTGTCACGACTGAAAAATATTTTTCTATAACAAATATATTTATGACAAATAAAACAGATGACAATGAAACCTAATTTTATTGCTGCTGCTGCAGCATCGTTTTAAGAAAAAAACTGACAATTTTCAAGTTAAGTTTACACAACTATAAGAATAATTTTATTCTTGTTGCTATTTTTTTCTTAACCTTCATTGTATGTTTATGTGTTTATAAACCATCTGTTTATTTAAGTATATTGGAATGTATATTTGTATGTATTTGTACTGAGTTACATACTGCAACATTAGACTTAAGTCTTGTGTACGAGGCATATAAAATAAATAAATGAAAATTAAATAATTTGGTACGGTTTTATAAAGGCACAATAAAACCTATCTATGTATATCTCATATCGAGTAACCACATCAAAAAAAGGTTTTTAATAAAACGTTAAATTTGTTTGTTATTTGTTAAATTGTTGCACTCATCGAAAAGCAGTTACTAAAATTTTTCTCTAGGAACCATTTAAGATTTCTAAAGAAATTATTGCACCAATTATTATTAAATAAATATAAAATAATTTTCAACTGTATTTTTATTTTTAGAATTCTTAAAACTCCAACTGAGGAAATATGGCCAGGTGTTACATCACTTCCGGATTATAAAAATACTTTTCCGTGCTGGTCAACGAACCAATTGCCTAATCAATTGAAAAATCTTAGTAGCGAGGGACTTGATTTAGTTCAAAAAATGCTTATTTATGACCCAGTTCATCGCATATCGGCAAAGGATATATTGGAGCACCCATATTTTGATGGCTTTGATAACAAACTGATTACACTTCGTTATAAAACAGAACCATAGTTTAATTGCACATACCGTTATTCTTCTATTTATCCTTAAATTTTACTTACGTTCACAATATAATTGGTCATTTAATATTTAGGCCAATATACAATTTTAATTTGTAAAAAAGAAAGTAATTTTAAATATATAATACAATTTTTAGACTATAAATATTTGGGGGATTATTTCGTAAATTAGTTAGGTAATGTGTTGCGTCATGGCTCCAACCCAAACTCGGATATTATACCAAAATATTTTCGATCGCTCAAAAAGCAAACATTTCAATTATTTATAAAAATGTAGTTATTTTATTATTTGTGTATATCTTCCACGTACAAAAGAAAAATTGAAGTTGAAAACGGTTTGAAAGTCAAAATGACTTGCACAAGCCAAACTCGGACAGTAAGTTTTATAGGTTAATAATTGCAACTCTGTAATTTCAATGCGGTCAACTTCACTGATATAACCTACATATTTAGGGGAAAACCCTTTAGGTCAGTTTTCAGAAATTATACAGAATAAACAGGGCTAAAATCAAGAAGATGGCTCGACAACGGGGACAAACTAGTATCGAAGTAAGAAAACTTGTGATTGAGCATGTAATAAAAACAAATGTTCGAGAAATTATAAGAATTGTTGGCAGAAGTCATTCAACTGTGCACGACATAAAACGTTTCAGAATCAATAAAACGGTGCAAAATAGACAAAACATGTCCACAACAAAATATTTCTGAGGCAGAAGAACGTCTTTTTGTTAGAAAAATAAAAGCAAATCCCTTCCTAAGTGCTCCAAAACTTGCTGCTATTACTGAAAATGGCCTTGGTAAGAAAAAAAGTCCATCAACAATAAGAAACTTGCTGTTGTGGGTCTTAATGGTAGAAGAGCTAAACAAAAACCTCTTATTAGTAAGCGCAATCAAACCAAATGACTTCAATTTGCAAAAGAGTACCTAAGTAAGGGTTTTTCCTTTTAGAGAAACGTTATGTTCACCGACGATAGTAAACGTAATGTATTTGGGTTGGATGGTAAACCAATAGTAAGAAAACCAGGAGCCACGTTTGAATAACTTGAAACCGACAGTAAAGCATGGGGGTGGTTCAGTGCTTATCTGAGGCACATTTTCTGCATCAGTTCCAGGAACTTTGCATTTTATTGACACTATCACGTATCAAAATAAGCTGTGCCTTGTATTTTTCATATGTTTTAAGTTACCTTAAAATTACTTCTTACGAATATTTAAAAACATGAACACATAATTTTAATAAGTATTTTTATAAAAATTATGCGTTCAAATCTTTGATATCATCCTTATTTTTGATGCTGCAAGTGTTCAAAGTTATATCTTGAATGCATACGAAATAAGCTGTTAGCCACTGTAAATATTTCACCCCTATTCCGATTTTCGATTACGTCTCCGCATTCAGTTACGTTTCGATCGAAAATTGGTATTCCAAAAGAAAATCGAATCGAAAGAAAAATAAGAAGATCATAGTGTTCTCAAAAGCATAGGAACGTATGAAATAGAAACAGAAAACTAAGCACATTTTAATAAAAAGGTTCAATAAGAAACCACAACATTTTTGTTTTTTCTTTATCTTTTTCATGCAAGTGGACAAGCGAAAATTAATATTTTTATTAAATTTTTGTTCACTTCGTATATTTTCATTTCGTGTTTAATAAAAAAAAATAATATAATATGTTTTATTTGGCTATAAAAAAATTTTTTTAACTAAAAACAAGGATTAAAAAATCTCCGTCACAACTTTAACTTTAACAACTTAGAAAAACGTAGTTGCGATCGTAACGCAGAATACGTACAATCGAAGAAAACTAAACGGAATCGAAACTCAGAACACCAAATTTGTCAAACGGAGAAAATTTCGGTTCGAATCGAAAGTCAGAATAGGGGTGATTATATTGTCCCTAAATAGCTGGCCACCAATGTGGTGCCAATTTTACATTGCCTGGTCGTCGTATTAAAACGCTGTACAAAAACCAATAACAATTATTTTTGATTAACAAAATACCGATTTATTAAAAGATATAACACTCTGAAAAGAGTACTTTATTCTGCAGTTATGTATTTGGTATTATATTTATTCATATTTCAGTTCAGTATCAAAATCAATTCGAAAATGTTAATTTTTTTTTTTTTTTTTTTGTTACTTTACTGATATCGATAGTGTTTTAAACTATCGATGGTTAAACAATAGTCCCAAACTATCAATAGTACTATCGATCGATAGTTTCCGACCACTAGTAAGACCTCTAAAAACTTTGCTACTGGTGATAGTAGGAATATTGGGAGATATGACTAACCCTCTGCATCGGAATTTCCAGGTTTTAGAATGGAAATTATCCGGGTGGCCTTCCAGATATCTGGAATTACCAATTGGTACATTGAGAGTTCTAGTAGTCGTGTCAGAAATTCTAGGGAAACAGTGCCAAGCTTCTTTAACATGAACAGAATTAAGAGTAAATGCATATGACTTAATAAAAAAAAAACAAGCGACATATTTTGTAAATTCTTGGATGAAGGCTTACGTTAATATGAAAATTGTTTATATACAGTTTGTCAACTAAATGTTTTCAAAGTAGAAAAATGCTAAAATCTTGTTTTCATTTGAGAATTCCAACAAGAAATTCTTAACATGTTAATTTCTTCATGCAAGAGGGTATTAACGACTTCGACCCACCCATTACAACGCCTACAAAAAAAAAGATCTTTGCCTGATTTCTATGCTGTCAAATAAATGTTTTCAAAAATATTAAATGAATGTTATTTCTCAGAATTTGGGTTTTTATGAATGTTATCGTATGTAAAAGACGTCACATAGTGTTTAGCAATAAAAAATAGGACAAACGTGCAATAAATGACTATATTTAAATGAAAACATTTTGGAAATACAAGCCTCAAAATATTTGGACATATCCATTCTTTTAAAGGGAAATCTGGTAGAAATTTCGCTGATTTGTTTTCAGGGCCTTGTACAAGACAAAAAAAAAATGACGCTTAAGCAAAGTACCAAAAACAATGTTCTATAAGCCGCAATACAGAACAAGACATTTATTCGAAAAATTTACATATTCGTTCATCATTTACTGTAAATAAATAAATTTGGAAAAAAAAACGTGTTTCTACTCAAACTACTGAAAACTAATGGATCAAAATATCACCACAATTAACTTCCAAACTAGTGGAATCGATGCCAAGGCTTCTTAATGTTGTCATAAAGCAAAAAGGATATCCAACAAAATATTAGTTTTAATCCTTATGCATAATTTTCTTAATTTCAATGAAATTTTTGCTCTGTACGAATACAGTTTTTGTTATCCAATATGTGAATACTCCGCCATCTAGCGGTCGATCTATATGATACTTACATATTACTTGTATTTTGCCATAAAAACAATAAATAGACACGAAATTTTCAAAAATTTGGTTATGCGTTGAATATTTTGTAAATTTTCTTATTTTTATCGAGTGTACGAATATGTGTTTTACATACTGTATGTATGCAGATGTTATAAGTATACATTTTTTTATAAAATAAAAATTTAAAATAAAAAAACATAATAAACCAATCACTTTCAACCTCCTCGCCAGATTAGTTTAATTTTAAAAATGTTTAAAATTAAATACAAAAGTTTTTCTTCAGAAATTTTTATTTTTTTTTTACAAATAAACGTCAAATTACTTTCGAAAATTCGAATACAAAATCACTTAAAATACTTAAATTGTATAGCAGCCACTCCTTTTCCAGCAAAAAAAAATGGTTAAGGTATTATATCTACAATAACTTGTCTGACAATAGAACTTAGATTTTATTTGAGCTAAAGTGTTTTCTGTTTTCTTGACATATTTCATTACTTCTGAAAACGTTCAATTTGCATTCATTCGTGCAAATAACGCGTTCCCGGAAACTTGGATCAAATAAATACATACCTTGGTACTTCATTGTATAACAAATGCGTTAAAATATTGTTTTCTTTATACATACAATCCGGTTCAACAGGATAGAACCACTTTTTTTTCAAAGTGCCATAAATCGCGGACACAGAAACAATAAGTAAAAAATTTTTTCAGACGAATAACATACTTTAAATGATAAATTAATCTCAGAAATCAAATCCCAGCTCATTGTAGTGGTACTTTTTCATATTTTTAATCCAGCATACAATTTTTAGTTAATTTTTTGTTCAACAGGATACAACCACTTTCAATATTCATTGAGATTGGTCGTATATTGCGATAAAGTTTAATAAAAACTGAATAAAATTAAAGTTAATGTTGGTGACTACAGTTTACTAAATTAAAACGGATGGAAAAAGGACAGAGCTTCTCGGAAAAGATAAAAACCAACCAATGGTGCACTAACCCACCCAACGTGGACCAGGATGTCATTGTAGATGCTCAGAGGTTATTGCATTAGCGGGTGTTATTAAATGCAATGAGGACTCGACGTTACTGCCATAGCATCCGGGGTGTCATCTCACCCCTCGTGGACTAGAATGCCATTGCAGATGCTCAGAACAACCGCGGGCGGTATTAGATGCAGGGTAGCTGCAGGTGTAATAAGTTCTTCGACGTACACCCTCCGGCGATTGCAGAATATTAGAGTAAATTACCCAGCCTGACCAGTATTCTTAACTGTGAGCGAATAGTTCCTGACACTCTAAATCGATGCCCAGACTGCCTCCAAAGTTTGCGCGACACTGTACACTTGTTTCAGTGCCCAAACAGGCCTAAGGACTTGCGCCGCATAGACTTGTGGCGACCTGTCCAAGTTTCGCGATTTCATCTTGAGACTACACCGGGTGGCAACCCGTAGTTAATTAGCCCATATTTTTATATCGCCCATAGGAATGAACACCCAAACGCAGCGGAGCTGTTACAACAACAACTCCTAATTCTCTTTTGGTAGGGCTGGTAACCCTAGAAATATTAAGTTATTTTTTTTACGTTAAAGATAACGATACGTCTGAAAGGCATGATTTCTAGCATACTTTTAAGGACATAAAAAATGAAAAATGTATATTTGTGTTATTGAGATCAATTATTTAGTAAGTTTTTCATTTGTTAACTTCAAAGTTTGGTAAGTAAAAACAATAATAAAAAATAAGTAACGACAAATTTAATATATGTGTATCAAAAATTAATAAAATGGACGGCCTCTTTCAAAGGAGTTAAAAATAAATATAAAAAAGTAAAAAGGTGGATTTTTCTTAAATTCATTTATTTATTTATATATAAGCTATCTCTATAAAAAAAATTAATTTTGAGTTGAACACTAGTTTTTATATTCTCCATATATAGGTATATTCCACATGTAGCTGAAAATATTTTTGACATTCGTTAAATTTTCGTAGGACAATATCTTTTTTTTTAGAAACGATGATTTCAATGTCATCTAAATCATTTTTGATCAATTCAATTTTAAATGTTGTCACGCAATGATTTTAAAAAATTGGGAGTTTCAAGCTCCATTTTTATCCAAGGTGTCGTTTAAGGCTAAGATGGTTTTTTCATATGTTCTTTGAAACTTAAGACTTTGATTAGGATAAATTGTGTTCGAAATATATTAATTCCCGAAGTCTTACCAGCACTCTGATATTGTCCAGCAGTGCCTGCTTTTACTTCAAAATACAGTAAATAATACAGTTCCCTCAAAGTAGTTTGTGTGGAATGTATTATGCTGTCAAAAATCGTAGCAGCTAGAATAGGCTCATTGACCTTGTCAATTTCTATTATTCGGTCGCAATTCCTTAAATGGACTTATATTTTCACTTACCTCATCAATTAGTATACTCCCGTCTTCTAATTCACTTTGAACATCATCGTTCAAAACTTCAATCTCTAATCCACTTACAGGTGGCTATTGCTATGAAAATAAAAATACAACACTGCTTTGTGGGATTTTGGTGTATGTCAACTTGGCAGCACTGCCACATCGACTATTTTTACGTTACATTTGAATTAGCGGATATTGAAATAGAAGATGGTCGATATTTCCTGAACCTTCTAAAATGCAGGCAATTAGGTATATAAAGGGCTGTTTTACCTACTTGTTAGTTAGTTATCGTTTGGCTGTCGTAAGATAAAAGCGTGTTGAAGCGGAAATGAAACTGTTGTATAAGCGAGTGTTAAGTTATTGTAAACTGTATAAAGTTATTAAATAAAAATATAATAGTAAAACAACAATATAAAACGCTGTTTATTTTATTTTAACGCAATTTAAACGAACTCAAACGTTTTAAAAAGGTTAAAACGTTTTAAAAGGTTAAAACAAATAATGAAATTCCAAGAATTAAAAGTGGACAGACTCAAACGCGAGTTAATTAAATTGCAGCTTTCAACAACTGGTAATAAGACCGAATTACAAAAGCGTTTGTTAAATTAATTTCAGCGGCGTGGTGTTAATATGAGGGGAAAGAGCCTGAGATTCGTGCCACTACAACAACAAGCACTGCCGATATTAATTCATTGCTTACTATTATGATAGAGAAAATGCAAGTACAAACCGAAAAACTTATGGAAGAAATTAATGCTGTGGCGAATGCACAAGAAATTTCTAAAGCTGATAACGAAAAGCTTTTGGCACAGGTAAAAGAAACTTCTAGAGCCGATAGACAAAGACTCTTGGCTGAAGTACGCGAGACTTCTAGAGCCGAAAATCAGAATTTTATGGCAAAAATTGAAAAGAAATTTGAAGAGGCGTCGAGTGCAACAACAGAGAAGCTGCAAGAAATATATGAGACGGTAAGCAAAAGGGTTGATGACGTCGACGCAAGAGTGACAAATCTAGAAAAGACTTGACGAAAAATGTTATGTAATAGAAGAGAAAATCAACAGTCTACAGTGCCTGCATATGCGTATTATACCAGAAGTTTCTAGCACAATAAAAACACCTTGCTTTGATGGTAGCTCACCCCTATCCGTATTTCAATTCCAATTCGAGACAGTTGCCAACAGAAATAGATAGGACGATCAATAGAAGGCTCTAGAACTAATTTTGGCGTTAAAAGGTGCTGCAGCAGAAATTTTAGAAACCATGCTAGCCAGCTGTAGAATTAACTACAATGACTTAATGGTTTGGCGACGAGCACAAACGCGATTTTTACCGCATAGAGTTAAGGTGCCGGACACAGAAGGCTAATGAGCCGCTTCAAGCCTTTGCAACGGAATTCGAGAGGTTGGTGCGGCTAACATATCCAGGGGAAAATCACCCACTAGTAGACCATCTGAAGACCGAAGCCTTCGTTAACGACTTACGAGACCCTGATGTTAAACTAGCTATATTACTATTACACTTTAAAGATTGCACTAATATGATTACACTAATACGTTTCACAATTACGACTACACTATTTGGATTACACTATTAAAAATGATATATATCAATCACATTCTTACAGTTAATGTAATTCGGTATTTTATTGCGATAACGCTATTAAAATTGCACTATTACGATTTCACCTTTACGACTACACTATTACGTGTACACTAATTGGATTATTTTATTACAATTGCACTATTAAAAGACGACCTTTGCAGATACTGTGGCGTTCGCACTAGCTCAGGAGACAGCTCGCACGATATCAAAGCCACAAATATACAACGTGCGTAATATGGAAGTTGTGGCAGATAAGGAATATGAAATCAACAAAAAGAGGCTTCTAGCTGAGCGGAAATAGAAATTAAAATGTTTTAACTGTGGAATGAGTGGCCACTTTCAAAGAAACTGTAAAGCGTCACGCAAAAAGTCAAGATCCGTCTCACCACCGCGAAATAATAAACGGGCCAACTACCATCAAACAACAAAAGAGTCCTCGTTAAACTAAAACGAGCTAGTACTGAGGGGCAAGAGCTAGCTACCACAAGCAAGGGCCCCACAATCACCATATCAGTGATGCAGAAAAATAACAGCAATCTCACAGCGTGCGGGTACATTAATGGCAGACGATACACTTTCACTATAGACACCGGTGCGACACAATCTATAATTAGACCCGATATAGTGAATGGAAAGTGTAAGCAACTCAATAATATCAGACTACGAACAGCTACTGGAGAATCTGCCACCGTCTACGAAAAAATTGAGGTGAAGGTGACTATAGCGAACATTACTGTAAGTCATATTTTTATTATCGCTGATATTGTAGACGAGGGTATTGTTGGTGCCGATTTTAAGATAGTCTATGATATCAATTTGAATATGGGGCAACAGATAATGAGTTGGCGTAATGTAAATATACCTATTGACGTTGGATACCAACATCAAATGCAAGCTAGGAGATTAGTTGCTGTCAAACGACAAAAATTACCAAATCAGACTGAATCATTGATATGGGCGCGTATAGAGGGAGATTGTGAGGACAACCAATTGTGGGTAGTGGAACCAGCAGAAATTCAGTTGGACTTGTTATCAGCCGTTGTCAAATCTAATAAAAAAGCAATAGTTCCAGTGAGGGTGCTCAATCTATCAGGCCACGAAAAATTAATTTGGGGAAACTTCTAGGTAGGCCAATGTGCTCCAGTAGAGGCGGTAATAAACAGCGAACAATTGCCGTAACCTGCCAATGTCTCAGCCAGGAACCACCACGTATTTGAAGAAAACGTAGAGAAATGGGTAGCAGGTCTAGCAGCTTCAGAAAGAAATAAGGCCAAAAAGCTGCAAAAGAGGTAGGCCTGCGTATTCGCCACTAAAAATAAAAGTCAATGTAGAACAGTTATAGTCAAACATGAAATTAATACTGGCGAAGCGAAACCGATAAAACAGGTACCCAGAAGTATACCTCTGGCAAAACGTAATGAGGTTAAGGAGCTGGTCAATGAAATGGAGAAAAGCGGTGCAATTGAACTATCATCGAGTCCTTGGAGCTCACCTGTGGTCTTAGTTAAAAAGAAAGATGGTAGTACAAGATTCTGCATAGACTACAGGAAGCTGAATGATATCACTAAAAAGGACAGCTACCCGCTACCAAGACACGCTAGCCGAAACGAAGTGATACTCTATATTGGATCTACAAAGCGGGTATTGGCAAGTAGAGATCGCAGACAAGGATAAGGAGAAAACTGCGGTGGCTTGTGGCAGTTTAAGGTTATGCTATTTGGACTCTGCAATGGGCCTGCACATTCGAGCGGCTTACGGAGCGCGTACTAAAGGACTACATTGGAAGACTTGTCCGGTTTACCTCGATGACATAATAGTGATGGGCAGAACTTTCGACGAACTCCTCAGAAACCTAGCGGAAGTCCTGCAACGAATATCAATGGCTGGACTAAAACTAAGCGTGACGAAATGTGCATTATTCCAAAAACAGATAAAATATTTGGGGCATCTAGTTACAGCAGATGGCATTTCAACGGATGAAGATAAAATACGAGCAGTAAAGGACTGGCCTCGCCACCAAAATCTTCATGAATTACGTAGCTTTATGGGACTGCACGTATTACAGACGCTTCGTATCTAATTTTGCGAGCAAGGCAGCAAGCTTACATGAGCTCACCAAGAAATCTAAGGCATATCATTGGGGTGAGTCACAAGATAATGCGTTTCAGACATTAAAAGACCTATTGTGTGCAGCACCGGTTTTGGCATATCCAGTCCCAGGTGAAAAATTTATCCTTGACAGTGATACCAGTGGATATGTTATTGGTGGTGTATTTTCACAGGTGGTCATTGGGATGAAGAAAGTCGGAGGCTACTATAGCCGCACGCTGTCAAAGCCTGAACGGAATTATTGTGTGACTCGATGTGAGCTACTGCCAGTGCTGGCATGTATAAAACATTACCATAAATACCTATGTGGTCAGCATTTTCTGCTAAGGACTGATCATTCCGCACTGAGATGGCTGCTGCAATTTAAGAACCCTGAAGGACAGCTGGCACGTTGGATTGGGCGCCTCCAGGCTTATGATTTTAGCATTGATGGGACAGTTTGAACTTGATTAATGGATGCTTATATCGCCATTGGGAAAGTGCTGATTATAAAACTTCATCCAACCTAATAGTGGTGCCTTCCTCCAAGATGAAAGAAGTCTTAAATGAGTTCCATAATGGAGCCAGCGGAGGACACCTTGGGGTTAACAAATACTCTGGAGAAACTAAAACAACGTTTTTATTGGTTTGGGTGTCAGCAAGCATTGGCGGATTGGATATCAAACTGTACCCAGTGTATTTCAGGTAAGGGTCCAGTAAAAAGAAGCCGAAGTCAGCTGCCACAATACAACTCGGACGCACCCTTCGAATGGGTAGCGATGGACGTAGTAGGCCCGTTTCCTGTCAGTAATGCCGGAAATCGTTATGTTATCATTGCGATGGATTGATTCAGCAAATGGCATTGTATGCCATTCCCAATCAAGAGGCGAACACAATTGTAAATGTTTTTGTTAACAACTGGGTATGCCGCTATGGGGTTCCAATAGAGCTACATCCCCATCAGGGTAGAAATTTCGAGTCTGCTGTATTTAAAGAAATGTGTGAAATAAATGGAATTAAGAAGACTCGAACGACGCCGCTTCACCCACAGTCTGATGGAATGGTAGAACGATTTAATCGAACTGAGAAATATTTGTGAAAAGTAGTGAGCGAGCAACAAAAGGATTGGGACGAACATCTACCAAGGTTTCTACTGGTGTACCGATCAGCTGCCCAAGACTCAACATCCAAATCCCCTGCCAAGTTTATTTTTGGGACTGAGCTATCATTATTCAATTTTGTATTTTAACAATTGTATATTTGATAACTGTTCCAAATATAAATTTTGTTCTCATTCTTCTTCATTAAACCTGTTAATACTATTTATTGCACTTTCTATATTTTTCCTATCAACCATGTTTTAAAGTTGCTCTAATGCTGTGTTAAAATATTAATTACTTGAATTTGTTGACTAATATTTGCATCGGTTTTAAGGAGGTGATTCTGTATGTCCTGTTTGTCAGTATCGTCCATTGTTCCAAATAGCCAGTTTGACAAATTGCATTTATTAGCCCGCGTTTGGGTCTATTGTTCCTTGGTAATAGAGTTAATAGTTTATTTCTTGTGTGCAGTAGTTGTCTCTGAAGGATGTCTTCATTCTTTACTTTCATTAGAATAATATTATCGGTCATTTCATTTATAATTTCTTCAATTTAGTCAATGTTAATCCTATGTATAACAATGTCAGTATCCTTAACTATTTCCTGATTTGTTGTTTGAAAAGCCCATTTGGTCCTTAATTTCTGTCATATTGAAATGTGAGTTATTATAAGGCATCCACATTATTATTAATAGAGTGATCCACCAAATGAAGTCGTTTAATATTACATGGATGTGTATTGTCTAAGTTTAGCTTTCTGAATTTTGGTAGTTCTTTATGTCTGGTCGCTTTATAGTTTCTCACATACCCTTCCCTTCTATTTTCACTATACTCTTCCCTATTTATATTTATTATCGTTAAAAAACGAAAGTTTTTCATAACAAAAGTGTCTATGTAAATTATTTGGCTTTTATCTGTCGGTGTTTCTGATAGTTTGTATTTTTGCCTAATTGGTTACCTGTCATATTTAATTTCCTTACATACATCGCATTGATCGATTACTAAATGAACAAGTTCCATCAATTTTGGAAAATAAATTTTGTTTTTTATTTGATTACAAGTTTCTTGTATACCAGAATGCATACTTTCTTTTACATGGTATAGCGATATCTGTTTTATTGCTTCTACTTCGGTTTCTATATCCTGAGCCCTGTTAGTACATTTTATAAATTTTATATTTTTGTCATTTGAAAATATCTGAATCAGTTTTTGTTGTACAATATTATACTTATGCATTGATAATTCCGAATATATTCCTACCAGTCCTTTTGTTAAATTGTTTAAATATTTCCCCCATACTATCAAAATCATACTTTCCGCTATGAATATTATTCTTTTATTCTGTAACTTTTTCATTTCTTCAACTTTATTATTTGTTAACATTATTTGAGTCTTGTACTTATTTACTATCTCATCCTTAATGTAAAAATGATCATTTAAATTCTCTTCTACAGAATGTATTGCAGCATTACAATCACTTTCTTCGTCTATATTACCTATTATATTCAAATCAGAGGTGTTGTCATCTATATTTCTCGAAACTCTGTCTTCCTTTATATTCTCTACGTTTTCTTCATTTTCTAATCTACTCAAAAAATCAGCCACTTTGTTTTCATTTCCTTTTAAATACTCTATATTCCTCCAATTTCAATAGCCATCTTTGATGCCTGGGTGATAAGTCCTTTCCTTTATATTTAGCTTGTAAATATTTTATTGGCTGATGGTCTGTTTGAATCTTAAATTTTCTTCCGTAAAGGTACGGCCTGAAGTAATTAACACTCCATATTATAGCCAAGAATTCCTTGTTCGTTGCTGAATAGTTCCTCTTGTGATTATTCAGTGTCCTCGAAGCATAACATACTGGGTGTCCTTCCTAGGACAATACAGCTCCGAGTGCATAGTTCGAGGCATCGATTGTAAAAGTGTAAAAGGTTTTGCAAAATTTGGAAACCGTAGTTTCGGGTGTGTACTAATCAGACTTTTCAAGTTCTCGAACGCCTCAATATACGTGGGGTCTTTAGTGTTGATTTTTACTCCTTTTTTAAATATTTAGTAATCGTCTGTGCTACTTTCGCGTCGTCTTTTATAAATTTTCGATAGTATCTGGTTATTCCCAAAAAACTTTTAAGTTGCCTTTCTGTTCTAGGTAATTTTAGTTTGGAATGTTGCCGGAGCATTTTTTAGTCCAAAAGACATTCTTACAAATTCATATAAGCCGTGTGGAGTTACGAATGCTGTTTTCTCTCTATCTTCTTCCTTTACTAATATTTGATGATACTCTTTCGCAAGATCCAATGTCGTAAAATATTGGGCTCTACCCAATTTGTCCAATATAGAATCAATGTTTGGCAGCGGATATTTGTCATCCACTGTTACTTCGTTTAACTTCCGGTAATCTATAACTAGCCTATATTTTTTACTTCCAGAGTTATCTATTTTCTTTGGAATGACAATTAAAGGACTTGAATATTTTGATCTACTTTTCCTAATTATACCCTGTTCTTCCATTTTTCTTACTTGTTTTCTAACCTCCTCCTCATGTTGAGGAGGATATCTATACAAATTTGAATTAATCTGTTGATCGGTTACGGTTCTTATCTCATGTTGTACTTCTGTGGCATTTTTCAATTGAACCCCTTCTTTAAACAGTAAGTTTTCATATCTTTTTAGAATTTTCATTACTTCTCTGTGTTCTTCTTTATTCAAATGGTTTAATTGAATTCCGTTTATTTTGTTATCTATTGCTTCTAACATGCTTATTTCATTATATTTATACGGATTATTTAAAAATGAATTCTCTTTTTGCTTTAGAATTATTTTTCTTTCTTCAATATTAATTATTGCATTCAGATAATTCAAAATATCTATACCAATAATAAAATTATATGTTCTTTTACTTAACGGCGTAATTTTCCACCTTATTCGTGCATTACTTGACAGATTGAATTCTTCCGGTGCGATTGTATGTACTTCATATCTGATTGTGTCTGTATTAGTCAATGTTCTAAATGTTCATAGTTGGCTTAATTTGTGTTTTGTAAAATCATTTATTTTATTATTTATAAGGCTAAATGATGCCCCCGTATCTATAAGAGCAACATAATTCTTCTTGTTTATTATTAGATTTATTTTGGGTAGTCCCTCTGCGGAGGTTTCATAAAAAAAATTTTGTTGTTGACTTTTTCTAACTTTTCCTTTGGTCCCCCTTCGCTTTGCCAAATCTGGCCCCAGCGATCTTGGCTGCGATTCAGATTTGGGTTTCCTACTCTTTTAGGCCTGTCATTATTTATTTCTATACTATCTATTTCTATGGGTTCCCCCTGATTTCTCCTAGATTGCCAAGACCTTTTAAAAATTTTGGTGGTTTCTTCTTAATTGGTTAGAAAGGTTTTCTATATTTTGATTGTGGTATTGTAAGTTGTTAAAATTTTGTTGGTTTTGCCTAAATTGACCTGAGTTACTTCTCTGTTTCAATTATGGTATGAAGGATGTACGTTGTTAAAATTTTTTTGGTTTTGTCTATAGTTGGGTGGATTATACCCTTGATTATATTTGTCATATGCTTGTCGATTATTGTTATTCCTCTTTTTGTCCGAAATCCTATTCTGTTTAAATATTATGTCCTCTCTAAATTTGGATTTCCTATACTCCGGTCTTATGCAGCTGTCCTCGAATCTTCTTATAGTCATTATGTCAATAATTTTCTCTAGATTCCGTTCGTCATAAATTTTGTCGAAAGGTACTCCTTGCATCATTTCTTTCACTATATTAGTCAACAGACTCTCAATGTTTCTTAGATCTATACAATGTTCCTCTTGATAATATATAATCAGCTCATCGGCTTTGTATTTTATGTTTTGTATTTCTATACTTAACTCACTTACATTATTCACTCTTAAATTGTAGATCCTTTTATATAGCTGATGAGGCTCGATAACCGGCTGGTATCGTAACTTCAAGGCCTTTTTTATCATTTCCCAATTATCCGGTTATGGCATGTTTGTAATGATGTTCTTGGCTTCCCCTTGTATATTTCGATAAAAGACGCTTTTGTTTCTGCATTTGGGAAACGAGTTTATGGTAATATCACCGGTTTCCGTGAATATCGGAATATGTGCCACATTTTTATTGATCTGCTCAATATGATTTGGTTGCCTTTGCTGCAGTTCGATGTAACCATTTCTTAACTGTTCCAGTTGCTGTTCTTTTCGGTTTAGTTGTTCCAATATATCTGCCGGGAACATTTGCTTGAGCCTGTTCCATCCTTCGTTCGTCGAATTTCTTTTGTCTGGGAGTACTGATGATGACGATATTTTATTTATTTTGCACGAAAAAAATTATAATTTTATTTTATTATTATTTTTTTTTTTTTCGTTCGAATCCCTGGATCCTTATTTTTTTTAAGGGTCCTACCGACTGCGCCACTTTTTTTTTAGCTGTAGATAAAAAAATGAGCACATGTTTTTTATGTATTAAAGTCTTTATCTAACACTTTTTGATTTGAAGGTGGATACAAAACTAAAACTAAATCTTTTCTTAACTTAATATGTTACCACTAATTATTTATAATTGCTGCATTAGCTTAATTTTGATTGGCTAGAATTAATAAAATTTTGTTATCGCAAAATTGCTAGTTTTGCATTTTTTTTTATTAAAAGAACCATTGAACTTCAATAAACTATAAAGTTGCAGAATTGCAGTTCATTGTTCTAGACAATTTTTCATAATTTTTCATATGGCCGGATATATGATGAAATTGGATATTCTCTATTTTATAAAGTTTATTCACTTTTCTTTTTCATAATTTTGCTTATGCAAAAATTGTTCAATCTATTTATTATTACTAATTTTATAAAGAAATTCATCAATATTATCAATATTTTTGGGGTTCATATATGTAACTTGGGTGATTTAATGGTCTTGTTAGAGATGGTCTTGTTAGAGATGGGCTTGTTAAGAGATTTTTGATAAACATATATTTACTACAAAATTCATTCATCCCTATTCTGCGTTTCGATTTCGTCTCCGCTTCCACCAAATATTTTTTTTATTTTTTTGAAAATGCTATAAAAAAACCACTGAATATTTTCTCATATTTCTTTTTTTATATGAAAGTACAATCCTTCCGATTAATAATGGAAAATAATTTCATTCAAATGGCTTCCTCGGCTGGCCATGCAGTAGCCTTCACGATCGGTCCGATTTTTTAGCACATTATCGATTGTGTGCAGCTGTATTTCACCAATGGCTTCACGAATATTGTCCTTTAAAGCGTCAAATGTCTCTGGCTTGTTGGCGTAACACTTATCTTTGACGGAACCCCACAAATAATAGTCCAACGGTGTCAAATCGCAGCTCCGAGGTGGCCAAACGACATCAGCTCTGCGGCTGATAATGCGATCTTCAAAAACAGGGCGCAAAACATCGAGTGTAGCTTCGGCTGTGTGGCACGTAGCGCCGTCCTGTTGAAACCAAATGTAGCTAATATCCTCTTCTTCAATTTTTGTGAACAAAAATTCGTTCAACATGGCCTGATAACGATCGCCATTGACTGTAACGGCCACTCCTTGCTCATTTTCGAAGAAAAATGGCCCAATTATGCCTCTGGACCAAAATCCGCACCAAATAGTGACTCGTCTTGGGTGTATCGGCTTTTCAATGTATGCGTACGGGTTTCCTAAATGCGACAATTTTGCTTGCTTACATACCCGCCAAGATCAAAATGGGCTTCAATTGAAAAGATGTTTTTAATTTTGCAACATTACCATGATTTTGAAAGTAATGTCGCAATATTTCTCAACGTTGCTCAAGCATATACACAACCATATTCGTTCAGCGGAAGGATAAAACTAATTATCTGTCAAATCAGACATGAGCTAAGTGTTACCATTCATGAAATAAGCACTAGTTGAAAAAAAACGTTAGATGGCGGACCCTTTACTTTTCGATCGAAAATTGGTATTCGAAACAAAAACGGAATCGAAAGAAAAAGACAAGAATGTTCTCAAAAGCATAGGGACGTATGAAGTATAAACTAGGGAGATCGAACGGTTATTATTCGACGGGCTTTAACCGGCTTGCTTAGTTTTGTCGAATACGGTTTTTTTATAATGTCAATTTTTCGAATACCGAATAAGCAGGTTATTTTAACAGGAACAACCGGTTTATTTAAATACGTATAGTTTTTATACGTCTTTATTGTAAATATGCTCATCGTTTAAGTATTTCTATAAATTTAATATATCATATCTTATTTTTATATATATAACAAGCTTGAACTTCTCTCAAATACCGTCAAAACCGTGGTAGATCGAAAAAAGATCATTTTCTGTAAATAAATAAATTTTTTATATATGGAAAATGATGATCAACTAGACTCATTGAAAGGGACCGGCAAACGCTGGCTACGACCGGAAGTGAAGTTTTTCACAGCGCAAATGTTCATAATCGCTAGTAATGTTGTGAGGTGATACGTTGTTGAAAACTGTCAGATAGTGTGCCCGAGGACTTCTTGATTGGTAGGCGGGTGTTTATGTTTCTACAGATGTCCTCTGAAGTGTGAACATATTTGAAAATCAATGGAGAGGATAAGTCTAGATATGTCTCCTTAAATACTGAGCTGAAAAGGCTCTTCGATACCACGAATTATTAATTACCTTAAATCTATATACATATTGTTACGAAAATAAGGTTGGGCATCACAGCGTTTATTACATCGCTAAAATAAATAAACAAAAGCTGCAAGAACAACTTTACGTGCTGTTTATAAATAACCAAATCTACAATAACAACCATTGGCAGAGACAAAGTAAATAAAAATAACACGGCAACAACAATAATTAAGCAGCAAAGAAAACAAGTAACAGACAATAACAGACCAAACACTAAGAGCTGAAAGAGGTAGATGTTTACATAAGCATGGCTACAAAAGAACTAAAAAGAAATTAAAAGAAAGAAATAGAATCTACCTGAAATATCGAGAGGTTCGAGAGCTTTCGATGTGTTATTTACTCAGCCATATAAAAAGCACATCGATGCGAACAGCAATCAGTTTATTTGGTGTAAACTCAGTGAACAAGTTTATGTGCCATAAACTCAGCGAGTGTAGTTGAAGTAAAGTTAACTCAGCGAATGTGTTATTCGTGTGAAGAGAGCTTATAAGGAGTAAACTCGTGAAGCTAGTAGTGAAGTAATAAAACCAGTTTAATTGGAGCTAACTTAGTAGAGTTATGTGTAGATAACCTCTGGTTGAAAAGGTTGTGATCGAACCTAAGTTGTAACTACGATCTGGTTGGAAGATCTTTAAGTAGAAAGATCTGTCGAGTAATTGTTGTTGTTTACAAGATTGTAAACAGACGGAGTAATTAAGAATAGAAAATTGTTATTGCCTGTAAAAAGCTTACAAGCAGTGGTACACAAAACTGTGTTGAATAAAGGATTTTTAATTAAAACCAAACACAAAATTTAATTTATTTTAACTAAAATCTACGAACTCATAAAAACACGTTTTTAAAAAGGTAAAATCGTAACAATAAGTACGTTAAAATAAGTTGTTCTATGTCAGTCATTTTATAACTCGAGAACCACAAAACCGATTTACAAACCAATACATGCGTATGAAAGGTGTAGTTTCACTGATGGTTTAGCTTCAACTAGGCGGTGCCACTTCCATATAAATTTTTTATTTATACGTTCATATCTTCAAAACAATAATAATAAGAGTTTCTAAACTCGTCCAAATAACTTTCTGGTCAATAAAAATCATCAGTCAAAGTGTGGGCGGAGTTGAATAGATGGGTGTGGCACCTCCCACGCAAAGCAAATACGGAGTTTTGTATAACTAGAGAACGGTAATAGCCAAATTTTCTAAATTTAGCCCAAATAACTTTGTGGCCAATAAAAATCATCGGCAAAAAGAGGGAAGAATTGGATAAGTGGTACAAAGTAAACATTGATTTTTGTATATCTTGGGAATGGTAATAGTTGAGGGCTCAGAATTTGATCTAAATAAGTAGTCAATACACAGTATCGTCGAAATATGATTGAAATTGAATAACTGGGTTGGCACCTCTCATACAAAGTAAATATTGATGTTTGTATATCTAGAGAAGAGAAGCAGTGAGTGTTTCTGAATTTGGTCCAATAGCTTTGTGGTCAATATAAATCATCACTCAAAAAGTCTGCGAAATAAAAAAGTGGGAGTGGCACCCTCCTTACAAAGTAAATATTGATTTTTATATATCTCGAGAACGAATAGAATAGCAGTTACTGAACTTGGTCTAAACGATTTGGTAGCCAATAAAAATGATCAGCTGAAAAATGGGCGAAATTGGATAAGCGGGAATGGTACCTCCAATACAATGTAAATGTTGATATTTGTATATCCTCAGACCATTTAAAGTGGAAGTTTCTATATTTGGTATAAATAACTCGGTAATTAATGCAAATCATCAGTCACAAAGTGGGAGCAATTTTTATAAGCAGGTGAGGCATCTCCCAAACAATTAACTATTAATTTTTGTATATCTTTAGAAAGGTGATAGTAAAGGTTTCTATATTTGGTTTGAACAACTTCTTGGCCAGGACACATCAGCAGTCCATTACTCGACGAGATTGAATAAGTAGGCTTGGCAACTCCCATTAATACTTAACATGGAATTTTGCACGAGTTGAAAAGGGTAACTGTTAATGTCAGTCAAAAAGCGGGAGAGATTGATAAAGCGGGTATTGTACAAAGCACACCAGGTAAAAGCTATTTATATATGTATACTTATCTATACATATATATACAAATAAGTTGCCTTGAGGAATACATTTTATACGAAATATATTTTTATACAACACAAAGCCTCCCAGCAACGCGGGAAGGGTTACTCTAGTATATCTACGAGATAAGATTAACTTAACTCGTATAATATTAACTTTATTGTGCAGCAAGGTAAACTTGATTCCATACCAAGTAATCTCTTAACGCTAGCAAATAAAACTAACAAAGTACGATGTAAAATATGAATCACTGGATAAAATATTAGGACGTTATGTTGAGGAACTAAAATTTATCAATTTATTTTCTAATGCAACAAGAATTGAGAAGAATTTTATTTTAATAAAAGAACCGGTTATTTGGTTAATTTTTAACCAAAAGTTGTTTACATATTGTATATTTTCATTTCATATTCAATAAAAATAAATAATGCAATAATAAATTTTAACGAAATAATAAATTTTAAACTAAAAAAACAAAAATCGAAAGAATCTGCGCACAATTTTATCAACTTAGAAAAACGTAGCTACGACTGTAATGCAGAATACATTATTATTATCATCACATCGACCAAGTACTTTTGCAAGATACTGCTACCTATAGGATCTATTGTGCCGCTTCTATAGTTTGTTCAGCAGATCTGCTGCCTTCTTAATGCACACCAGCAGACTGATGTTATCGTTGGAAAACCTGCGACTAAATATACCCGATGCATCTTTAGCCCTGTGTAGCTCTGCCTGAAGCACTTTAATAGAACCCCTCATCAGCCAGAATATTGACTAGCATGGATGACTGATGAGCGCTTATCACCACACGCAGTTTCATCGCTGCTTACTAGAGATGACACGTCGTCACCTCGGTATGTACCAAGGACACTTATGTCAACTAAATTTGGTACACTGGCCCTCATTTCCAGTTCAATTACTGGGGTAGTGACAATTATGTATATCCTCTACCACTTCGGTATTATACTTCATAATAATTGATGCATGAGAGGCATCGCTCCTATTTTTGCCTTTCAAAATCATACTGGTTTATTATGCACGCGTCATCCCGTAGTGTTGCCCAGCTTGCTGCAGGAATCAAGTACCCCTTAAACATTTATCCCTCGGCGTATGCTGTTCCACCCTGTATTATAATAGTCAGAAGGGACAAGACGTTGTTGAACTGTGAGCTGCGGTTACCATCCTAAGATTGTAAAAATCTCAGTGCTGTATGCGTTTTCAGATAACATGACTGTACTAAGTGTTAACCCAGTGATTAATCTTAGCACAGTCACCCGAATACCCATACAGCAAACCGCTTGCGCTGCTTATTTTTGCAATGCGCAAATACAAGTCATAAGACAAAGATCACATCGCTCCACACTGAACAAGTCACAGTATGGAGAGTAGGGGAGACTTCCTAAAGGCAAAGACTACAACACGTTACCAGTGTCCGCCACCCGGAGGCAGTAACTCTACTCGTGTGGCCATAAGGATCATCCATTGACTTTACCTTATGAATCCACACCTGACCACCAGAATTAAATTAAAGAAACAGAACAGAATCGAAACGAAGAATACCAAATTTGCAAAACGGAGAATTTCGATTCGAATTGAAACGCAGAATAGGAGTGACTATGTTCATTCCATTTTCTTTTTTAATATTATTTATTAACATAGAAAAACAAAAGAGCAAATTTCGTTGAACATAATTGTTGGCAAACTTCATTAGAAACTACAAGATATTGCTTATTGATCGAAAATTTATATTAAATTGTTAATCCCTTTTGTTTTATAACTGTATCCAGTCGTTTTGGTGACCGCTGTTTCAATATTGTAAAATTTTTAGACAAATACCTGCTTCATTTCATAATTTTGGTTATTACATTATTTATCAATATTTTATTTTAATCCATAATTTCGTAATCTTAAGCTCGTGCACTAATGCAGCGGGCGAATTTATCCACACAATCACTCCTTAACGACTGTTTAGTTTTTCTGGTATTTGATTTATACTACAGAGTTTAGCGGTCATCAAAGTGAAGGATTTTGAACTTATTTTCATCTAAAAATATCAGTTTGCCTCCAAATTGCTATTTTTATTAATATAATAGTTTAAACACATAGACGACAACAAGCATCACTTCAGCAAACTGGAAATGCCGCTCAACAGCATTTGCTGCCATGTTGTCGGCTTCATAAATGTTTTGAAAGCAGTGGCAGCGAATATAACTGATAGTGAAATTCGTAGTAATAATAATGATTGAAGCAAATTTAATACATTTTGTAAAAACAGTTAGACCGGAAATACAAACAACAACGCTATTAAAAATAATTAAAATAATAAACAAATATTTAGCAACTTCAATAAACCAAAACAATAATAAAAAATTAAAATTATGAACAGCTGTTTGTAATAACGACACAGATTTCAGTGGTGCCGCTTTCAGTTTTTCGCTTTCACAAAATTGAAATCGCTTGTTTAAAATATGCTTAAAAAAATTAAAAATTAATTAAGTCAATTTTTAAATAGCCTAGCACAGTTTCTACTAAACTTTGTGTGTCACTATCATAATGAGTTGGTGGAAACATGTCTGTATTTTTTATTTACTTTTACTTTTTATTTTATATTTTTCACAATAAACAATTTATTTTTTCAAGATGACAAGTTGATAACAACTGAAAAAATTCTCATACCACTATGAACTAGCCAAAGTTTTCGCACATAGATTTTTCACTCTTTCATGCATTTTATTGCATACAGTTTTTGAAATAACTATATATTAAGAACACAGACAGCTTTTGAAGAGTTTATATTTTTAAGAATTTGAAATGCGGAATAACTATTTATTTCTGGTTTTTTGTTAAAGGTTTTTTCCAAAAACATTCAGCTTTTCATTATGAATATGCAATTACATTTTATTGCAGTTATTTTTAATGAATTTTCCAGAAAATAGTCTTGAATTATTATCTGTATAAATTTTGAATATCAACATATCAAAGTATTCTTTTAAAAATTAATTATTTATTATTAATAAAACAATCCATTATTAATAAAACAGCCAGTGTAAAAACCTATTTGATTACGTACTTGTTTGCGCAGTTCCAATCTCCATCTTCTTTTATTATTAATATAAATATTGTTACGTTTTAACCTTTTTAAAATGTTTGAGTTCGTTTAAATTGCGGTAAAATAAAATAAACACCGTTTTATTTTGTTGTTTTACTGATATATATTTTAGTTACTACACAATAACTTTTATACCGTTCACAACAACTTAGTGTTCGCTTACACAACACTTTTATTTCCGCTTTAACTCGTCTTTATCTTACGACAGCCAAACGATAACTAACTAACATGTAGGTAAAACAGCCCTTTATATACCTAATTGCCTGTATTTTAGAAGGTTCAGGAAATATCGACCATCTTCTATTTCCATATCTGCTAATTCAAATGTAACGTAAAGATAGTCGATGTGGCAGTGCTGCCAAGTTGACATATACCAAAATCCCACAATGCAGTGTTGTATTTTTATTTTCGTAACAATATGAACAAACGCAATGTTTATTTTCACTTTGTATTTATGTATAACTAGTATTGTAAGATAAAATAAATGAATAAATATTAATTTTGTACTATTTTTTTATTTGTTTGTTATTAAACTTTTTGTATTGGCATTACTAATTTGTTTCTGTTACCCCAGAAAGTAGAAATTAGCTTAAATTGAACAGCAGCGACAAAGGTTGATGTCCAGGCTTTTGTCGTGTTGCCGTTTAAATATTCATTCTCATATAAGATTTGGATAAGCAAGTAAAAAATCAGGCAATATTCAAAATTGCGAGGCGAAGCAGGTATTTGTCTAAAAATTTTACAATACGAGGGCTACTATTTATATTTCATCAATAGTAAATTATAACAAATTTTTTTAAACAAAAATGCTTTATTGTTTTTCAAAATATTCCTCTTGATGATCAATCAATACACTCAAACCATTTCTCAGAGTAGATTTTCATTCCACTTGAGACACCTCCAAAACATGTTTTTTGAACGCTTCAACTGCTCCTTCGGCGCTCGGGAACAAGAAAAAGTCATTTTGTACCAAATCAGGACAGTACGGAGGATGAGACATTAATTCTATGTTTTGACTGCTCAAAAATTCACATGTTTGACGAGATGTGTGAAAGCTCGCGTTGTCATGATGGATAATTATTCGTGTTCGGCGGTTGGTTTTACAAATTTCTCCGAAATCTTCTGGCAACAAATGGTCATATACCACTCAGAATTGACCGTTCTACGTTGCTGAAGCGGAACAGTGGCCACTGATCAATTCGCCCGAAGAAACAGGCGACCATTTCCTTTGGTGTGCTTTTTCCACGAACAACTTTTGTTGGATTTAGCTCGTCTTGCAATACCCACACGGTCGATTGCTGTTTTTTCCGGCATATATCCATGATTTGTCATCTGTCACGATTTTATACACGTCTTTTGATGAACCACGGTCGAAATTTTCAATCATTTCCTTACACCAATTGACGCGAGCCTTTTTTTGAGCGATTAATAAATTATGGGGTATTCAACGAGAACAAATTTTTTTACAACTAAGTGTTCATACAAAATCGTATGTATTGAAGTGGAACTAAAGTGCAAGGATACCGATACGGCAGTAACTGATTGAGTCATAATAGAACTAGGCAAAAATTATAATTGGTCTGTATTGGTCTTATTATCTAAAAATTCAAATTTTAGTCATATAAAATATATCGTATTAGTTTTACAACTAAGTTAACTTCCTTCACTCTATCCTTCTTGGCGTCTTGTCTGGAATTGATGTTATTTCAATTTAACAAACGAATACCAAATAAAAGGTTACTCTTGTACACGGTACAAAACCAGAGTAGCCAAGTAACTAAACAGAACTATTTCATAAATTGTAAATTCTAAACAAATTACATATTAGCAAATAAAATTCTTAAATTTAATTGAAAGAGCGAATTCACAACATCCCGCCTCCCGTGAGTCGATGATAGAGAGACTGACATCAATAACAGCCAACTTAGATTAGGGACGTCGTAGATTTCGAACAGAAGTCCTTACCAGTGCCGAATGAACTTGCCTCGCGCCTCATTTGCACAAAAGTACAGGGTGTCCGCCGGGAAGGTATACTACTTTGTTCGTTTATAATTTTTGATTGTATGAAAGAGAAGGATCTTATATCGATAAATCTTTTATTTAATGTCGGCAATTTTGTATGGAATACAATATCAGATAAATGCCCGCCTCTGTTAGCCTAACAAATGCGAGCCCTTATGAGTATATTTTTCATTACATTCTCATACATTTCATGCGGTACTTCATCACTAATATTTTGTTTGAGTTACTCCACCGTTTCCGGTTTGTTTGCATAAACCTTGCTTTTCAGATATCCCCACAAAAAGAAATCCGGAGCGGTCAAATCAGGCGACCAATCAACATCACCATTCCTTGAAATAATATGTTGTAGAAATAGGTCTCGCAGTAATTCCATTGTAATCATGGCTCTATGCGGTGTGGCACCGTCTTGTTGAAACCACATGTTAGTCAAGCCCAATTCATGCAGTTGTGTCGTTAAAAATTTTTCAATCACATCACGATATCGCTTCCCATTGACAGTTACAAATAAGTAAGGTCCAATGATTCCTCCTGAAAAAATTGACTGTCACTTTTAATGGATGCAAAGGTGACTGATCAATAATTTGAGGGTTTTCCATTGCCCAGTACCGACTATTCTGTTTATTGGCATAACCATTCAAATGAAAATGAAATTTCACGTAACTTTTTCATCGTCACAGTATTCGATGATTGATTTTGATAAAATGTTTTAACGATTAAAACACGTTGGTTAACTGAATATTTTTCCATAATAAATTTGCCACGTCTCTACTTCACTACTGTCAAATATGAACTGTCAAGACTAATGTTTATCAAAATGGCGGCAAAACAAAGTAGTATACCTTCCCGGCGGACACTCTGTATAATATTTTACATTATAAGGACAAGAAAATACACTTTAATAATTAAATATAAATTTAGCAGTAAATTTAGAGAATTATATACATTTATAACAGTAATTTTACTATACATAGTTTATTTACAAGAAAATAATAGTTTGCTACACAAGAAAAGTTTACACAAATTTACATAATAAATAAATCAAATCTGATATATAGCATTTTATTTTGTACTAGTTACGGAAATGAAGGTCTAAGATATGATATCTCTTCAGTCTTTTGATTTAATCTGTTTCGCCTAACAAGGCAATAATTAAGTGGTAAACATGGTTGCTAAGTCTATTCAAATACTTCTCGCTGAAATATCTCATTAACACCTTAACTGTCTGAATTTTGTGATAATTATGGATTGCCTCCTTAGTTATATACCAAGGTGATTGAACTATAAGTCTGAGTGTCTTGGATTGATATCTTTGGACTATTTCGCTATTTGAATGGCTTGCAGTTCCCCACAATTGAATGCCATATGCCCATACTGGTTTTAAAATAGCTTTATACAGTTTTAATTTGGTTTCAATATTAAGTTGCGGTCGTAGTCCTATTAACCAATAGAGTTTTTTATTTTTTATATTTAAATGTTGACGTTTGGCCTTAATATGTTGCTTCCATGTTAGTCGACGATCCAAGTGCATACCAAGGTATTTGACGCAATCCTTTTTAGGAATTTGAGTATTATTCATAGTAAGAGTGCGTTTACCTAAATTTTCCATTTTTTTTTTTTGCCATAGCTCCAATAAATTTAGAAGATTTTGTACATAACTGGATGCTATAGATAGGGATTTGTCCACAGCTAGTATTGCAGTATCATCTGCATATGTTGAAACACTTGTGTGATCTGAAATTGACATGTCCACAGTAAATATTGTGTATAGAACAGGGCTTAGTACGCTGCCTTGAGGGAGCCCTGCTCTTATATCCAGAATATTAGATCTTTCGTCAGCGATTTTCACGTAAAACATTCTATTTTGTAAGTAAGATTTAATTATTGTTAAAATGTAGCTAGAAGTAATCCTTTTATTTTTGATAGTAGACCAGCGTGCCAAACCCTGTCAAAAGCCTGTTGGATGTCTAAGAAAACCGCTGAGCAGTATTTCTTTTCTACAAAAGATTTTCGAATAACGTTTATTACTCTGTGGCATTGTGTGGGAGAACCATGTTTTTGTCTAAGCCCAAACTGATGTTCTGGAATTATTTGTAGATTCTCAAAAACAGGTAACAAGCGGCTTAGAAAGAACCTTTCAAAAACTTTTGAAAATATACTTAAAAGACTAATCGGTCTATATGACGTAATTTAATTTTCAGGTTTGCTTCGCTTTTTGATCATTATAATCTCAGAACATTTCCACTGAGAGTCTCACATCTGATGTCTATAATATTTCAGCAATACGATGAGATACAAATTGCTTATAAGATCGAATGTCCCACTGAATCCACTTTACAACTGTTGTGGAATCGGACCAAAATATTATTTCCCGCGGCTTTATATTATGGCTAAAAATGATTGCATTTTTTAATCTAGCACCAAGCATGGCGGCAAGAAGTTCAAGCCTCGGGATGGATAAATGTTTTGTCGGCACACACCTGGCTTTACCTGCAAAAAATACTATACTAACATTGCCTTCATAACAAATCCTCCAGTAACTAACAGCTGCAAAGTTCACCTCACTTGCGTCCACAAAAATATGTAATGCTATGTTCGCACGACAAGGTTTTTTCATCATTCGCTCTCTTATTCGTAATATAATTTCCGATTATGAGCTTCATTATATAAATTTTCATACAAAATTTTGAAAGAGAAACACACAAATTGTAATGCTACGTTCGCACGACACCGTTTTTTCGTCATTCGCTTTCACATTTATAATACAACCCCCGATTATGAGTTTAGTTGCATAAATTTCCATACCAAATTTTGAGATAGCATTACTTATATTGTAAACAGTTATATTTTTATTGCCGTGTATTACTTTAATTTCAGTGTCATCTCTAATTTGTGCAAAATTTAAATCATATGAGTTGAATATACTTTTTAGCTTTTAATTAAAATGTTTTTTTTATCATACATTTAACATTGCAAATTTATTAAATTGAAAGTTATGAAGGATCATGTAATCGATCCAAAGATGTCTGAGATCCCAAATAATCGCAGCATGAACAAATTCCAGATTTGACCACGAATTAGCTGCCTCACCGCCACCAACTTAGCCCCCTGTTTGAGAAGAAGGTCGGAGCCAGTTAAGCATAGCAAATAAGTCCTTGGTTGGAGTAGATCGGAATGCACTGGTAATCAGGACGGCAGCATGTCTGCGCGCCTTGTCTATCACCTTACAATAACATTGATATCTACACACCTTCCACCAGATATGAGCACCGTAGAGTAGAGTTGTTTCTACCACGGCCCTATAAAGTAGGTGATGGCAGGTCTAAGTCTGCATACGGCCCTTTTACATTACATTCTACCTCCAGGCAAGCTTGGGTTCAAGAATAACCCCTAAATAATTTACCTTAGTGGACAGGGAAAGTTGAATACCACCTAGACTTGGCATATTAAATACAGGTATCTTGTATTGTCTGGTGAAGAGCATCAACTCCGTTTTATGGTGGTTGACGCTTAAACCGTACGACAAGCACCATTGCATAACAAGTTTGAGGGCCTGATTATATCTCTATGAGATGGTATGTGGATCAATACCCGACACTAAAATGGCCAGGTCATGCGCATAACCAAAGACCCTAAAACCACATCGCTGCAGATTCCCCAACAGCCCCACTTCAGCGATGTTCCATAGCAAAGGCGAGAGGACCCCTCCTTGTGGGGTTCCTCTATTCAGTGCCCTTACCAAATTAGCCTCACCAATGGAGGCTGTGATAAGCCTTTCAGTTAAAAGACCCTGCACAAGCTTCACCACACATTAGCTCACATTACGCGCTCTGAGAGCTCCAACAATCGCCGGTGAATGGACATTGTTTAAAGCCCCCTCCACGTCGATAAATGCAGCTAGTGAGTAGAGGTTACTCTCCAAAGCCTTCTCAAAACATCCCACCAAGGAACTCAGTGCAGTCTCGGTCAACCGACCCCTTGTGTAGGCGTGTTGAGCACTATTGGGAAGCGTAGGAAAGCATTTGGACCGTATTTCGTTGTCCAGAATCCTCTCCAAGGTCTTCCCGCTTTGGAGATAAAAACAACCTTCGCCTCCCTCCACCTGATCCGGATATGATAGTACTGATGAAAAGCATAATAAATTCCCCGTAGCCAAGAAATCACCATATCAGATGTGTCCTGAAAGTCAGCAGGTATGATGCCATCCGTACCGGGTGATTTATATCATCCAAAAGAGTCAATGGCCCATTGAAGGTTGCCATCGCTCAAGTTAAGAGTAACCTACTGAGCAGTTGCATCCACTTGAGATGAGTTACAATTGCGTTCGCAATTACCTTGAAAATGTACATCAAGGATTACCTTCAAGGTCTCCTCATTGGAAGTAGTCCAGGAATTGTCCCCAGACCGTATAGACCCCACAACATAGCCGGTCCCCATGAGAAGTCTGCTATGTCTACTAGCCTCACAGTACTCCTCAATTTCATCATAGAAGAAGCGTCTCCTCTACGAGCGTCTCTTCTCCTTCCTTATCATTCCCTTAAACTCCCGCAGCTTAGCCCTGTAAACAGCACAGCTCGCACCTCAGGGCCACCACCACCTAAGCTTAGACTTGCCCTTTGGGATTTTCCCTCTGCAGGCTTTATTGGTGGCTGCCCTATAGGTGTCTGTCAGTCTATCCACCGTCCTGTCCAGACTATCCACGTCATGGATGACAGGTAGATCACCCAATCTCGCAGAGAAAACTGACCCAAAAACTTCCCAGTTAGTGTTTCTCCTATTACGGCAGGGTCCGCTAACTCCCCTGCGGATCCCTCACAGGACATACGTTATGATGTATGCATGGTCAGACAAGGAGCAGTCATCAGAGACCCTCCAGACCCGAAAACACTCTCTATGAGAGTAATATCAATAACCTCCCTTCGCACGGAATTATAGAACGTGGGTTCGTTACCAGAGTTCAAAATAGACAAGCCACATTGCATAAGAAATTCAAAAATTGACTCACCTCTTTCATTGGTATCAGAACTGCCCCAAATCAAGTGATGAGCAGAGTCACCTTCTACACGCTCAGCCGTGGTTGCCCGAAAAGGTTGCACCTCCTCGGGAAGCTTCGTCGCCTCAGCCCCCTCATGGATAGGCTTAGCTTTTACGCCCCTGTCGGCTTTGTATACTTTGGGGTATACTTTGCCGAACCCATAGAAGATGCATATCTTCCGAGCCTCCAGAAGAGGAAGCGACCCTTCATTTAAAATGATGAGTGCCTGCCTTAACCCATTAGAGGGTTAACCTTAGCCAAGCGCCAGTCGCTTACCGGCAAATCATAATTTGACATCCTGATGAGATCCAGGATCTCCTCAAGATCAGCGATGTCTGTAGGCAGCATGACGCAAGACCTAGGTCTGTTAGAAATTTGGTCCTTGGCAACCGACCGAAGCAATGCCGATTCGACCACCTTCCAATTAGCTGGAGTGATGGTTTCTTCAGCATGGCTTCGATCGATAACAGCGTAGACCAAGGCGTCTTTCGCAACCGCGCCATAGAGCCTGGCTACGCCCGAATGAGAATGTACCTTGGGCTTTTTAGGGTCTTGCCCGTCGCCACCTAGCTTTCGCCCGACCGCTGTCTTTTGAGTGCTGTCTTAACAGGACCATCGGACTTATACACACCGTTGTCTGGCGCATTAGCACCCAGCTCTGGTAGGACGACTTTCCGCGCCCATTCCAATTTTTTCCCTATCAGGGAGGTTAGCCTCCCTTGAGTGTTAGGCAATTGTTCGAGACAGAAGGCCACCCTGAAGGGTTGAGCATAGAAGCAGAGCCCAGAAGCCGTTATTTGGGTTGGGTTTCGTATCACAGGCAGTCTGCGAATTATTTGTGCTGTGCATACTATTAGATTTATTTGATTTGGAAGAATTCGTTTTTGATCTCACGAGTGTGGGGGGAAGTATGTCGACCAGGTCATCACCCCCTAATCTGACAAGGTCATACTCGCGACCAGACTATTTCTTTCTTTTCCTATCCCAGGAAAAAGGAAGGCCTCTGGCCAGGCTGATCCTTGGCACGGGTCGCACAACACCGTGATCCAGCCACCCACCTTCTATCATAATCAAGAAGCGTGCTCCAAAGCACGAACTATAAGGAGTTAGACTCTGGTACTACCTCAGGATTTTAGCTAAGCCCTGGATCAAAAGATGCCCTGTAGGTTTATTACCAGCAGGCACCCTCTTGGAGGGTTCAGTAGAAGGGTTTGCACCCGCCTTGAAAACGGTTAGAGTAGAAGTTTCTGAATTTGGTCAAATTGACTGCGTAGTTAATATAAATCATCAGTGAAGTGTTCGGAATTTGATAAGTATGTATATAAATATACAATTTTGCATCTATTGAGAACTGGTAACAGTTAAAGCATCGTTATCTATCCACGTCAGCATAAAAGCGGGAGAGATTGCATAAGCGGGTATTGCATTACATACATATAAGTTTCAGGCAACGTCGGATGAGTTAAACTAGTTGCACAGAAAATTGAGTTTTAACGGCTATGTTACTATGGCTATGAAAAAGATTAGTGTTGATTAGTGTTAGATGTTCTTCGCTTTATGAAGTGGTGAGCGAAAGAGTTTTCTAATCTATACATTACGAAGCAGCTATATGTTTCTCTTGTTAAACCGATTCTTGAGTACGAATCAATCGTATGGGATCCTCACTACAAAGTTTATAGCGACCACATTGAATCCACAATTTTGTTATTCTCTCTGCGTGGCTTTGGATGAAACTATATGGATATGACCTTCATATACTTGCAGACTGGCATAAAAAAACTACTACACTTAAGAGTCGTCGTACTATGTTGAATATATATATCTTTTATGATTAACTTGATCATTGGAAGTAGTTGCTTTGAATTTCTGTTGAAATCTGTAACATTTAATATTTCTTGTAATTCTCGTCACTATAATATTCCATTTATATTGAATTATGCAGATCTAATTATGCTATTGCTGATCCTTTAACTAGACTATGTCGTCAATGCAGCTATTTGTCGGATTTTGTTGATTTTTCTTTAAATTTTTGTGTCATAGCACGAAATTTATTGATTTTCTCAATACGCATGTAACCGTTATCATTCTTATTGTCATTATTATCTGTGCTTAGAAATTTACTTATCTGTACTTCTATTTGTTGTGGTGTTACACAAACAAATGAGACAGAATTTATTTTTAGTAACTCAAAAATGCAAGAATTCATTTATTTAGTATGTTTACAAAAATATGTAAAATTTTTTCACACATACTTCTTTGCAAAAATTTTTTTAAAACTGAAAGCTATCACGAGGCTGCATTCATTTTGAAAATAATTGTATTTTAAAAAAGCAGCAGAAGAAAAATTAACATGGTAAATTGATAGTAAATTGAAACACTCTATGGAAAGCAAAATTGAAAATATTATATGCGCAAGCTTACTATAAGCTTAACCTTGCAATCGTAGAATAGGCTTACAAAAATAATATTATATTGATAATTGTATAAAGAAACTTATTCGCTTCTATACTATATTTTATAACATTTTTAACATAATAGTATAATAAGCATTAAAACACCAATATATTATTTATTATTATTTTATTGAAAGAAAAATTCTTTAATATTATTACATAAAGAAATACAATAGATGTCATATGTTTATGTTTTTTCTCATTGTTCTATTCGTTTCGCAACTTATACGATTTTTTGCTAACTGAAAGAAGGTTTCACTGTCTTTAATAAATTGATACCTATTTATAATACTGCATCTACGAATTATAGCAATTTAATGATTACTGCCATTATGTTTTTTGTTTTAATTTACTTTGAATTGCCTTTGTTGTGCTTAGGTCAAACACACTTTTTTGTTTCAGTACCTTTCCAGTTTGTCTGTTCGCCTAATTCGTCGGCTAGTATCTTTCTCCAGAAAGTTTTTTTAAGATTTGGTGATTTGGCAACTACTGCATTTCACTTTCCTAAAAGATTTGGATAGATAAAAAGAATTAATTCTGTTTTCCTATGGGCTATAGATATAATGCAAAGAGAACTTACACAAAAACCAAAATTTTCGCCGTTTTCATGCAGCTGGTTTTCAAAATCCAAGAACACCTTTATTTCTTTAAATGGATGTGCAGGCATTATGACTCATTTTATTTTAGCTTTTTCCTTTTTAGCTTCTGTACCTCCTTGCACAAAGTCTGCAATTCATTTGTTAGTCTAGTCAACACCGGCTTAATTGCTGCAGCCATTCATTTCATTCTTCTATTTCATTTCTTTTTATTTTTTATTATGTAAAAGAAAATTAATCATTTCTTTTGTTTCTTTTCTTACACTTTTTTATATTTATTAGGAATGTTGAATTTTTTATTTAAATATTTATTACCTTTTAATGTTTTTTTAGACGCACTTTACTCAAGAGTTTCAAACTAAATGAAAGCGCAAAATATTTTGAAATTTTATGCATAGCACATTCGGCTTATTTTTGGGAATCCCGTAAATTTTAAAAATATATATTTTTCCCTGCACATTGTTGAAAAATGCTTGTAAACCAGATACAAGCAAGGAGCTGCTCTTCTCTATTATTTTCACACGCATAGGGAAAAAATAAACAAAGAGAAGTAAAGAGAAAACAAGTTGGAAAAATACGGAGCAAAGTGGCCTGAGTGAGAGACTCTCAAATTACTACCACAATTGTAAAATGCATTAATATTGGTTTGCCTAAAGCTGTTGTAAACATAAAACAATTATAAATGAAATGTATTTTACTGTTTTTATAAGCTTATTCTTAAGTTGCATTGTAGATTGATTGCTATATGGTATGTTGGGTGTATCAATTTTTGAAAATGTGATTGTGTTAATAAAAAAGTGTGATTGTAGTAAATATTGAAAGTCAAGTCATACTGATTGGGGAAGCTCGGACATAAACGCAGGTGGTGAGTCTCTTTTTGTTTTTATCCTTTGTGGTAGTTTAGGTATAATAAATACTGGCAGGAAATCTACCTTTGTGGAAGAAGGCACTTAGATATGGTTAGAGAATGGAAGGTCATGCTCGTTCTACGACCATCTGTATAGTGACTTTGAGATTGTGGTTAGACCACCCGGGACTAGGGTCTTTCAGATCAGAAGGAAGATGGACTGTGTAGTACATCGCAAAATCCTATCCCGATTTCTTCCGGATACTGTAATCATAAATGGTTGCCACAACATCGAAACTTCTGTTGAGATTTTGATGGAAGCTTTCGATAGGGCGACTGGTGAGGCATGCAGACCAAGGGTCTATAATGGTAGGAAGCAACAATCACCATGGTGAAATTCTGATCAGGGTGACATCCGGAAGGATTGCCAACGGCTATTTAATGAGGCTATGAGGGGTGGCGACTGGTCCACTTTTAGAACCTCATGGAAAAGATTTAAGAATGAGGTTAAGAACGCAAAACGAAAATCTTGGAGATTCTTCTGCAGCAGTATGGAGGGTCATTTAGAGACGAACCGGCTGCAGAAAATCTTGGCGTTATCAACGACGGCCCCTGGTTTCATTCAGAAGCCATGTGGAAGCAGGACCAAAAGCGGAGAGGAGACTTTTAATGTCTTGCTGGAAGTGCACTTCCAGGCCAGTCTTCCTATGGGGGAGAGTCACACGATCAACTCATACCGCTCATACTGAGTTCCACGTTTCAATCACGGTAAGGTGGTTCAGATGAGTACTAAGTAGCTTTTCCCCGTACAAATCCCCTGGCCAGGATGGCATTATTCCTGCCGATCTTCAGAATAATACTGATTTAGTGATTCATAGGCTGATGGTTCATACATACAGGTCCAAAGGACTTCAAACTCATCAGCCTGTCTTCTTTTCTTCTGAAGACTTTGGAAAGGTCGTTCGACTTACATCTTCGCAGTACGATAGAACCTAAACTATTATCTGCGTCCCAACATGTTTAAACTAGGAGCAAATCTGTTGAAACTGCGCTTCACTCGCTTGTATGGTATAATTTAAAATGCCTTTGAGCACAGGGACTATGCTCTAGTGGCATTCCTGTATATAGAGAGGGCCTTTAACAATATGTCACCGGATGCGATTAGCTCGGCTTTAGTAGCACTGAATGTTTATGGGTCCGTGATCAGTTTCATAGGGAGCCTCTTAACCAACAGGGTCATTATCTCCGCTATGGGGTGAGCCACCGTATATGGGTGGCTGAAAGGGGTACCCCACAGGTGGGTTCTTCCCACTCCAGTAGAATTTGACAGTCAACACTCTTCTCGTGCGACTTGATCCTAATATATTCAAGACTGTAGCGTATGCGGATGACGTTGCTGTGGTTGTCGCAGCGATCTCTGGGCGTTATTAGTAGGTGGAGCACTAACAGTGGGCTAAGCGTTAACCCGCGAAAGACGGAATTGGTACAAAGTTCTGTCGTTTTGCCTACCTCGTCTGCACGGAGTTGAGCTGGGGCTGTGGATATCGAGAAGTATGTGGGAGTAATCCATGACTCCAAGCTATGCTGAGTCCAGAAACCGCGTGCGATGGCGGCAAGGGCAAACGTTGTGCTGTTCACTTGTCGAAGGCCGGTAGAAAGTCCTAGGGTCTAAATCCTATGAATTTCAATTAGATTTTTGACACGATGGTTAAGCCCAGACACTTATGTATGGTGTGGTTGTATAGTGGAGGTCTCTTAAGAAATCTACATATAGTCCGATCTTTGACAGGGTTCTGCGAAGTGCGGCCTTGATGATCACAGGTACACTCAGGTCAACACCTTCGAAGGCCTTGTTTGTATTACTGAATTGGCTTCCAATGTACCTGATGGCTAGGTTGAAGATGGCGAGAGCATGGTTTGACATGGATGCGGCCATCTTTGGGTATTTGGATACGATCCCTAATAGGATAGATTGCTGTACACCCAAACCCTTCCTGGATAGAATGTTCTCAGTGTGCATTTCACCAGAACCTATAATTGCACCCGGTTCTATTGAGGTGTACACGGATGGATCGATATTCTCACAAGTGGTTGGAGGCTTTAAACTGCCGGACCACTGCAGTATCTCACAGGCGGAGGTTTCGGCGACAAAGAGGGCAGCGGAGACTATTGGTTAATGTATTATAAGGTATATGATGTTGATATCCGAATCTCCGGTATCTACTCGACATCGTGACTGGTGTGTGAATGCCGGGCATCTCTGAGTGAGATGGCGAGATATTCAGACCTGGAAATTATATGGGTAAGCGGTCATTCTGACATCAGGGGGAACTGTATGGCAAACAAAATGGCGAGAGTGGTCTCTGTCCTAGGTAACGAAGAGATTGATCACTTTGTTAGGATGCCACTTTTCTTTTGCAGACTACTGGTTCTACTGTATATGTTGGGGAGGGCACAGTTGCGGTGGGACAATGAACCCACGTGCTCTATATCAAAAAAATTTTGGCCCCTCCACGGTCGAGCTCGCTCGGAGTCTATTATGGCAATGCCGCTACATAGGCTACGAATTCTGGTTGCTAGATTCGGTGTAATATTCCGTTACTGCATGCCATATCATACCTGGCTGATGTCAGTATCAGTGGGATTTCTTCTTTTGTGCATGCTTCTGGTTGGTTCGGTTTGAACTTGGATGCGAACATATAAGTCCGCTTGGACGCTACCTACTTTGTGCATTAAAGTGGGATCAATATTGGACCCAAGTGATCTAGACCAGTATCTGATTACCCGGCGTAACTAACTAACTCCCGAGTAACAAAAGAAAGAGGTACATATAACAAACAAATGATAGTGATGGCATTTTTGTACATGGTTGTATTTACTGTGTAGTAGGTTTGCATTTACGCATTCGTAGTCACTCATTCAAGCTTCATCTTAACACGTTCTCCAATATATGCTTGAAGTCAAAGTGACATCTGAATTTTTTCAAAATAAAGCAATTGTATCCAAGTTATTACAGTTACTGCATACTGTTACAGCTATAGATCAATAAAAGTTTTAGTTGCAGTAATTTGTCGCTTGATTATCTGATGCATATTAACAACTATTAAGTCGTCCCCTTCTAATTTTTCATAACAGTACAACCTGATCTCTTAGTTGAAAATTGAAAAAAGACTGACAATCATTTGAAAGAAAATAATTGTATTGCTGCATAAAGGCTAATTTACACTATTCTACAAGATTAGATTATTATTGCATTTTGTAGGAAAAAATCCAAAATCCAAAAAAAAATAAAAGATAATTTTTCATTACATTTTTTCTACACCAGTGGTGTGCAAAAGTAAAAATGTAGTTGTGTTAGTGAGAACTTTAAAATTGCTCTCTGAGAATTAATAATTAGCATTATTAGTATCGGAATGAATTTATTTTTATTAAAAAAATAAAAATCTTAATCTTTTGTGAAAAACTGGTTGTCTTTCCTAAGACGATTCAATTGTACTAAACACACAGGCATCATGTCCAAATAAACCTCAAAGACTTTCTAATATAAGTAACTATTTAGGCAGACCAAAGAGCAGAAGAATGACAAAACTAGTGGGATTTGATAATGCCGATGAGTTTGTGAGCAAGTGTCAGAAAAGTATGTCGCTTACGCAAGTTAATTCTACGAATATATATATAATATATTCTGCAACTTACAAGAATAGATGGTAAAATTCGTAATTCTGCAAAAGAAGATCAAAAAGGTTTCATGACGACCTCCAACATAGTTTGAAAAGGTTGCATGTTGTTACTTTTTCCCTTGGTCTTAGATAAAGCATGTATTGGAGAACTCTTTGAAGAAGCTTCTTATCGAGTAACGAAACTTAAAAAAAAATTCAATACAATTCCGACTAGTGTGAAATGGTTTATATCCTACACGAAAGCAGATAAGCCATATGGGCTCGTTGCCTCCATTTCTATTTACAATAATCTTCCCTCACTTGAAGTTAGTGTCTAATAAAGAAAAATTTAAAACCTAGCTAACACTAATAACTTTACATTGAATCTGTCCATAAGAATTATATTTGTTTGTTTTTACGACAAATTAGGGTACAATTACAGAAAATTTCTATATAGTAAAAAAAGTAAGTGCATTTTAGTATGTGTACCTAATCTAGTGAATTTCGAAATTTTATATCTACCAAAACCGGTAACGCTGTTGACGACTAAAAGCAAGAGCGTAAAAATACGTGTAAATTGAGCGTGAACAAAAGTTCTATGAAATGTGCACGGCTGTTCTACACTATCGCATTTCCAATAAAATGAAATTATATTTATTTTCTTCAGGGATGGAAAAGTTAATCGTATATGTTTTTTTACTATACTGTGTACCGCTCTTAATTATTTTTTACAAAAAATATGTGCAATTTATTTTAAATTACGAAGAAATACATAAAATTTTAACTTTTTTTTACCATTTTACAGGTATTTATTAGAAGAAAGAAATAGTTATGTAAATAAAATATCAAAATTCCATCTCTAATTTTTTGGGTTTGTATAAAAATACAATTCTGATCAAATGTAAATTCAAATTGTATACAAAATTTCCTAAAAATTATAAAGGCCATACGGCTGTCAAAGTTCCATACGTATTTCTTGATTTTTCATAACATGTTGTTTTCACACTATTATTTTGAGTTTTTGACATGTCGTAATACAGTCTTTTGGTGTAAACTGGCCTTAAGTAGTATTCATAAAGCCTTTCGAGTATTGAAGTTGGTGCATGATGAAGCATTTCGCTCCACCATAAATATCAAAGCACAAGTATTTCTTTAAAATTTGAGTTTGTTTTGTCAATAAGCTAAATTTTATATTTTTAGCTCCACAGAACAATTTTTTGCATTTAAAGCTAACATTAGTATTATCTGAATAAAAACTTTATATATTTTCTAATTTTTCATTCAGCATTTTTACAGAATACTTTAGCAATATATTTGCCACAAGCAAAACAACAAATATTTTTAATCTTTTGGATGGATGGTGTTACAAAGCACCATGCAAAGATAGAGCGCTAAAAAGCTGCAATTTCTTAAATAGTGGGCCTTCTTATCGTGAAACAGTTATGTGAAATCTGGGGCCGCATTACCGCTTTCGATATCGAGTCATTTTGATCGAATAAATTTATTTTGGGATTACGGCATTCGATATCGACTCCATAACCGAGTGTAATCTCTTAAACGTTCTTCGATAATAAAGGAGCTATCGTAAACAAACAAAATATATTTTATTAATAGCGAAAAGTTGCGAAAAATTTATGTTTTATTTATTTTTAATTTAAAATACAATTAATATTAAATTTTTAGGACAAATTTAAAAAACAAACTAAAACCAAAAAAAAACCATAAATGTCTTTTCCGATAAATACAAATAAATTAGAATAAATAATTTTTAGTTCACATTCTATTCAATACAACGTTTTAATTAAATTATAAAAGTACAAACTCTTATTAACGTTGATAATGTCCTCTTTGCTTTCTCTTTCGATACGATAGCAATCGAATGCTACCAGCAGTGTTGCCGTTGAAAATTTCTAAAAAAGGATCATAAAAAGGGTATTTGAGAAAAAAAGGTCAAAAAAGGGTATTTTAAAGTAAAATTGGGTCAAGTTTTTTGTAAAAAAAATAAAATTTATTTCAATTAAAAAAAACAATTTTAAAAGTTAATTAAATACATTAAACTAAAATAAAAATAATTATACATACTCAAATTATAAATCAATGTTAAAACCAAAAAACAATTCACAGATGCATTCAAATATTAGTCATATTGTCAAAAAGAAATTAATTTAATAACAAATTTTTAAAATGTTTATCATTTTTTAGAAATACTTTCTTATATTTTCTATATTTTGTAATAAATTGCTGCACATTGAGAGAGGAAAACATGAATTCACAAATTTATATTTTAAGGTTGTTTTTAAGTTTATTTTTGATCAATGCTAGTTGTGAAAAATTATTTTAGCCGAAGCACTACTAGTAGGCGAAGTAAATATATATTAAATTTAACAACAATTTTTTATCGTAGTTTCATTTGAATTATTGTGAATCCTTTAGGAAGAGCAGTTTTGTTTGCACTTTTTTGTACTAGGTTATCCATTTTATCAAATTAATTGTCTGTGGAACTTATGTCAGGTGACTTATAAGTAGAATGAAGCCGACAAGTCAAGTTTTGATGTCGGAACTTCTAGTTTTTTTACCTTTTTGCTTTCGTCACACTTAAATATAATACTCCTACTTTCATCGTTCAAAACAACTTTACTCCAAAATTCTTCAACATAAAATTTCAATACCCGCGAATCATATTGTTTGATGAAGCCTACTGCTCATCTATTCTTTTTGTTTTAACCACAAACAAACTTATTTTTATACATAAGTTATTATAATTAGATATTTGGGATGTAATACTTGTTTTGTGCCAAATATGAACATACATATATACGTATGGATGGCACGCGAAACAACAAAATTAAATAAAAATCTACTAAAAAATACATAAAAGCTTCTCATTGTAAAAACTTGAGCCAAAACACATACATAAATCAGGGCATAATCACAGTTTATCATCCGTTCATTTTACACAATTGTCAAACTTTATATGAAAAAAATAGGTATGCATAGAATATGACAGTTGCATTAGTCAGTTGTTGTAAAAACAATATTTTTATATATATGTTCACAAAACTCATGCATGTTATGTATATATACCACATACATATATAAAAGCTAAGTGTACTCAGAATTTTCGTGAGGAATTTTGGAACCTTACTCATTTTCAAAAAGGGACAAAAGGGATACATTATAAAAAGGATCCTAAAAAGTGTCATTGACATCAAAAAGGGGCAAAAGTGATACTTTAGTGTTACAACGGCAACTCTGTCTACCAGCAGGTACCGCATCAAAATATTCGCTCTTCTAGACGAAATGGAGTTTGTAAGATCTGTTGTGGACTAACTTCTTTCCTTTAAGCCACAAATGGGCCTCATTGCTAAACATAATTTTGTCGTCTATAAAATTCGCAAATTGATAACTGATTTATAAAATATATCTGGATAATTTAGCGGTGTTGTTCAAGCGTCAATCTATTCATGATAATTTGCTAGAGTTTAAATATAACAGTACCTAAATAATGCACAAAACCTAAGTAGGCTTCCGAGGTTTCTTAATCGAAAAATTGTTGTACAATTTTTTTTATTTACTTTTTTGCATTTAAAGTTGACGTTATCAAATTCTTCACAAAAACTTGTTATATTTTCTAATTTAATAACATTTTCTCGGAGTATTTAGCCAATTTATTTCTGATTTTAAAATCGGTAAATATTAGTTTAAGTAGATTGATAGCACAGATTCTCGAAACATAGGCCTGGCTCTGCATCGCAGTGTGGTATACAAAAATAGTGTGCTGCAGGTCTACTTCGAGCAATTCCTTTTGTTTAGTTCAGTTTGCTATCTTTTTGACATAAGAGCTTGGGTGCCAAAGAAAATAAAAAAATAATATTTAGTTTGATGCGCTGAAAAAAATTAAGATAAAAATCTGTTGAAAAAAGTACAAATATGAGAAAATTTGTATATTTGCGTACGTAAAATCAGTACATGTACTGACAACAACAACACGTCTGGCAGCCCTAGGTACTGACGACAAATTAATTTAAAACATTTTTGAAGTTGACGATTGTAAAAAATAAGCAGTAGCCGTGAACGGCTACCAACAAGCTAACATCAGTCATGGGAAGATATCAGAGCAGAAACATTTGGTGTAGTGCAACAATGCTATCAGGTGGTGAAACAAGTAAAGAAAGCTGCATCATTGTAAAGTTACTAAAAAGTTCACGGTAATACTTGGAGAGGAATTACTCTACTTAACACCATATATAAGATACTTGCAGTCAGAATACAGGGGAGGCTTCAGAGCAAAATAGTGTAGTGTGTACATACAAATAACAAGTATTTAAATTGTAATGTTGAACCTTTAATGTAGAAAGCAAAGAATGACACACTTAATAAGCGGCACATTAATAACAGAAACAAGACCACACAAAATTATAAATAAAAACTGAAATGTGTGCTTGCAATTAAATTTGAGTAACAAGGGTCAAAGCACTCGAAATAGATCGTTGGTTATTGTTACGTTTTTACCTTTTTAAAACCGTGTATGTATGAGTTCGTAGATTGTTATTAAAATAAAATAAATCTTGTGTTTAGTTTATAATTAAAATCTTTTATTCAACACAATTTTGTGCACCACTGCTTGTAACCTTTTTTTACAAGCAATAACAATTTTCTATTCTTAATTACTCCGTCTGTTTACAAGTTTGTAAACAACAGCAATTACTCGACAGATTTTTCTACCTAAAGATCTTTCAACCCCATCATAGTTAAACTGATTGTTGGTCGCATCGATGCGTTTTTTATATGGCTAAGTAAACAATACATCGAAAGCTCTCAAACCTCTCGATATTTCCAGGTAGATTTTATTTCTTTTTAGTTCTTTTGTAGCCATGCGTGTGTAAGCATCTACCTCTTTCAGCTCTTAGTATTTGTTGTTGCTTGTTTATTGTCTGTTACTTGTTTTCTTTGCTGCTTAATCATTGTTGTTGCCGTGTTATTTTTATTTACTTTATCTCTGCTAATGTTTATTGTTGTAGATTTGGTTATTTGTAAACAGCACGTATAGTCCTTCTTGCAGCTTTTGTTTATTTATTTTAGCGATGTAGTAAACGCTGGGGTCCCTAACCTTATTTTCGTAACAGTATCATTTCACAAAAAATATTGAAGAGAAAATTTATTATTTCCAAATTTTCAAGCAACTCATTATATTGTAAAATGAGTGGAATATTGGAAAAAAGTTTTAACCAGTGAATGTGCAGTGCTTAGTGAAAGTGGGGCTTACTTTGCACTAGAATGAGTAAGATATAGTTTTGTAAAATTAGATTTAATTAGTATAAATAGTTGAACATTTTTAATAAAAGATGAGAATATTCTTGTATATAAAACAAAGTGTTTCTCTTGTCCTTCTAACCGAGTAGTTTAAACAGTGCATGGAAGAAGTAAACTAGCAAACTGTATATTTCACATTACAATAGACAACACATTGCGAGACGAACAAGCAGAATCTACGTAGATGACGCCAAAACTACGAATAATCATTGAACAGTCTACAGAATGGCGCATACCCCTCTATCTACTGCTCGTCGATTTCAAGAAAGTGTTTGATACCATCAGACTAACAGCAATATGGAAAGCACTAAGAATATTAAGTCAGTGTTTTAACGTGAGTACCTCCCTAGGACGTTACCTCATGGTGCCAAAGCACAGGTGAGTACAATGCGTCCACCAACGCCCCCACCTATGATAAGAATCACCAGTGACTACCAATACAAAGCCGTGTTATTTGGGCATGACCTCACACCTTAGTGAGGTGCCGGAGACTATCTAAACACCTACCGATCTATGGGTCACGGCACCCGGTTAAAATGTAACTCCACACCGAGCCAGCATAGCTCTTCCCGCGATTTGGGTTTAAACCACAGCCACCACGTTGCTCCCACAAGCGGGCCTCACCATAGTCGGGCAGGAACCGAAATTCCTGGGGCTCCCGACACCCGTGGTACCAGAATTAAGCCTTCGGTCAGGCCTCGTAGTATAAATACTACTACCCGTGTAAGTCCCAAACGACTACGGACTGGTGACCATGAAGATGGTGCACAACAAACAAGAAACACTCAACAACGCAACAATAAACGGAGCCACTCTCACGGGAGAACTCAAAGTGACATCGTGAGCCACGGATACATTACGCAAAATAAGAACACAACCAGTCAAGGATAGACCAGTACAATACACAACACCCAAAATAGGCAGCCACGAATAAAGACGCAAACAGCAAAGCAGGAAGCAGCAAACAGTAAGCAGCAAACACCACACCCATGGTCGGCAGCTATGAGCTAGAACCGCAAACAGCAGAGCAAGAAGCAGCAAACAGCAATAATAAACAGCATAACACACCCACTGTCAGCACACCACTAGGAAATCGAGCTAGAAAGAGTAGCCAGGAGACCGCTAAGATGGTGATGCAGGTTCAGCCTCCGCTAACAGTGCCGTCCTTCTACGCCTAAACACCTCAAGGGCAAAAACGCCCAGCCTACAATAAGTACGATTGTCCAACAATACCCTACTGAAATCCCACACCCCTCCAGTACGGGTGATACCCATACTATCTAAATCCCTAAAGTCATCATAGTCCGGGCAGGAAGTCAGTACATGCCTCCAGTCCTCAATTCCCCTCCCACACCGACAGTCAGCTGATTCAGTCTGGCCAATTCGATGCAAAAATGCATTGAAAGAGCCATGTCCCGTCAGTATGAACCACAGACTCAAGCCAAAGCCAAAATCAGGATGTTCCCGTACGAACGTAACGTCCTGAACGAATCCGAATCCCTTCCCTTCTCGCTGTTCGTCCATCTCGTCTGCCACCTATCTACGAGGCACCCCTGCAAAAGGGCGTTATACCTATCTCTCCCATCCTCAAGCTCCGAAGCAGAAAGCCAAGTGGCAGTCCCCTCTTGATCCTGAAAGCAATGCTACGACGCACCACTTCCAAGTCAAGCGGTGGTATACCAACAAGAACTTACAAAGCGTCAGTAGAGACTGTCCGACACACCGGAACATATGCCAAGAGTGCAGTTCTCTGACACGTGAGAATCTTACTCTGTCCAACAACAGACATGACCGTCTTATACCACACCGACGCGCCATACGCCACACAAGCGACGAAAAGCCCATCGTATATGATACGGATGGCACGCCTGCTGAGTCCCCAATTACTCCTCAATATGCGCCTAACTTTTCCAACAATGGCTGCCTGACATGGGTATGCCGAGGTACCTGACCTGAGTCACATAGCGAATGCTGTTGTCACCAATTCTAATGAGTGAAGGTCGCCCGGTTGACAATATGCCCTCAAGCAACATCATCACCGTTTTATCCACTGCGACGTCTACACCAACCCCTACACTCAAATCGATACGGATGGCCTGGGCACCCCTACTCTCCAGCTCAGCACGAGACTGGCCTTCAATCAGGATGAGCCAGTCATCCGGCACACAGTTTAAATGTCAGCCCGAGCTGTCTCAACAGAGTATCCATCATGAGGTTCCAAATGAATGGACCACAGATGGACCCCTGCGGACAACCCCGAACAACCTCCATCCAAACCGTTTCAAAGGATCCAACAACACATGCTTTTCTACCCTCGAAATAGCTGCGCCAATGCCAATCTCACGACAGCCAATCTCCGATAGCCTTCGTAAGACTTTGTCCCACGAAAGATAATCGAAAGCACCCTTGAAATCAATAAAAAGCAAAGCACATACTTCGAAGACGATTATTATTCGACAGAACTCTTCACATGCATCCAAGCGTCTTCAACGCATTTGCCTTCCCTAAAACCAACCTGGTAACATGAAAGGCCCTCGCTGTAGCACTCCTTAAGCCTGTACACCATGATTCTTTCCAGCACTTTTCCAAATACTGGCAAGAGGCTGACGCTGAGCGAGGATTACTCCTCACTCTATCAGGCGGCTTAAGAAGTACCACAACACAAGCACATTTCCATGCCTTCGGGAAGTGGCCCTCATTAATGCACCCACCGTACACCGCCTCCAGGTATTCAGGGATGGCCTTCCAGATGTTTTTACACATCTCTCCGGTCAACCCATCCAAATCTGGGGACTTCCTGCTTCTCACCCGACAAAAACAGTCATCTACTTCCGGTTTCTTCAAGTTTGGAGGGTCAGCAATCTCCACTGGTGAGGGAATTTAATTGCCTGGCTCCGCCATTGAAAAAAAACCACCAATAAAACGTCCGTGCAATCCCTCCATGAAGGCAACACGGTATCGCCAACATGGAGGCATCCTATGTTCACCTGACTCTTTCTACCCCTGCAGATACGGTAAACCCTACCCTAGTGGTCATCCCTATTGTCCTCTACGAATCTCCTTTACTCGTCCTCCTTAACTGTAACAATCTTGTACTTATACATCTTAAGGCTGCCAAGGTACTTAGTCCTACGCTGAGCCAGCTCTTCAACATCAGCAAGCGTACCCCTCTGGAAACGCCTCCGGAGTTGTCGAACGTGCCGCCGCATCGTCTCTAACTCAGGGGTCCACCATTTGAGCCTCTTGGGCATCGCATAACTAGCTCGGCCCAACAATGCATCATCATTCACCGCAGATGCCGTTCGGACAATCTTGTCAACCTGGTTGTCAATCGTTAGTAGCCTAAAGTCTTCAATTGGCACCGATGACAATGCCTCCCTAAAACAGTACCGATTAATGCTCCAAATCAACGTCACGCGCCATTGTAAGACGCCATCAGTCTCCCTAGTCCGTTGTGGACAAGTAACCCTAATCTCGATGAGATTATGGTCACTTATCCACCAATCGTCACAAACTCTCTAACTAAAGTCTAAGCAGTAATTGCCGCCCCATTCGCAGCCGTCACGTCAATGTCACTGATGCCCATTAGCCCATCGAAAGTATATAGCTCACTCGGCTCATTCAACACGCTCAAATATCGCCATTCACTAAGCATTCCTCTTCGTATAAGGTTCGGATGTCTAGACCCAAGTCTAGAGATCTTACTAAACCACATACGAGAGGAGGCGTTCGCATCTAGGCCGAGGATAACCGGAATACTACTTACCGCGGGTGGTACCGTATCCAAATACCCTAGGTAGAGTTTCAATGAAACGCCAGGCCTACAGCAGATGCTAGCCAGAAACATCTCCCCAAACCGCCATTTTACCCTAACACAGACCCCAACCTGGCTATTAGCTAACTTCGTACAGTCCACGTCATTTTCCCTAACTATAATCGCGGCCTTTCCCACCTCGTCAGTAAATACGCGTATCTCCCCGGAGTCCCCCTAACATCACCATTCGAAAAGTATGGCTCCTGGATCAGGGCAAAACTAGCGTCCAACTGACACATAGCTTGCCCGATCTCGCACGTCACCGCCTTCGAACGCTGACAATTAAGCTGCAAAAGGCGCAACTCCATTAGTGTCTAGCGTTCGCTCTGGCAACCATAGTTGAGTACGTGCGGCACGCAAACGACAACATACTATGGTCCGCTGGCACACCGCTCAACTTACAGTTTCGGCACCTCACCGGGTTAACACAGCGGGAGGCCTCATCTCGTGCACTCTAACCTCACGGATGGGTCCGACGTGTTTAACGTAGTTTGGCTCTTCTTCTTGTCACGAACGACCATCGCCACGTTTCCACAGACTTGGGTGTAGGCCTGGAAACAGCGACACCCTGTGCCCTAACAGCAGCAGCAATCGTTGGAGCCTGAGCAACAGGCCTAGCAGCGGGAGCTGGTACCGTGGTCACCGACTGAGCAGGCCTGGGAGACTGGAGGATGTCCAGCCTAACCCTCAACCGCTTATTGTCCACCAACAGTCTCATCACCAACTCCTCGTACCTACCGGCCTGACTCATAAGTCTGCACAGCACCTCACAAAAACTGTCGGTGACAATCTTAACGTCAGCTACCGAGACACCAGCATCGCAGCCAAGAGGAAAGGCGGTAGCCGAAGCCACACCCCTTTTACGCTGCCTGCTCTTCCTGCCAACAGATGGCAACGGGGGAAATGCAGCACAAAACCCATCACCAGTGGCAGAGCTATCAGAAATAGCAACAGCGCCAGTATCTGAAGCAGCACCAGCACCAGAACCAACAGCACCAACAACAACACCACGACCAGCACTACCACCAGCAGAAGCACCAACAGCCGAAACGCTATCAACAACGCCCTTGACCACACCGGCAGCAGTAGCCTCAATCGCAGCAGTAGACTTGAAACGCTTGGTAGTCGCCTTACCACCATTCGCCTTAACCTCTGCCTCAGACCCCAAGCTGCTCAGTTCGCTCTCCGTATGACGGAGACGAGACTTCGCAGGTGGAGGGGGACCCATCACCTCGTCAGTGACTGTCCCAGACGCTGCATCAGAGGTGTCACCATTTGCCGTCTTGCAAGGTTTCCCTGTAGGAGGCATAATAATCAGAAATTCAAATCTAACGTCTCACCAATTAAACACAGCAACAGAATAAGTCAATGGAACAGAGCCAGTTGTCAACAAAAATACCAAATAAACACAACCGAAAACAGAAATACAACTCAAAAACAATGTCAATTAAACGCGCCGATCCGTCAACAAAATCACATTCCGGTAGCACCAACACCCACCGCACGAGTATGGTAACTCCACTCTGTTAGTCCTGTCTAACCTCACTTTTCCAAATTGCTACTGACCTCGAAGTCAAAAGCTGAGACACCACAGAATTACCCCTGGGAGTCTCAATTTAGCAACAACAATTCCTCACAATTTAATCACTAATACAAGCAAAGCACTTTTGTTTTCACACACGATTATTTGTACACGCAAATTTTTCCGCTTTAAAAAACACGTCTTTACTCTCCAACAGCCAAACTAAAAGAACAAAAGGGGTATCCCAAAAAAAATTTCGAATAATCAGAGCGATGTTTGACGATGCAGAACTTTCAGTTCTTCACAACTTGAACATCAGCCAACCATTCAACACTAATGCTGGAGTTAAGCAAGGATGTCCACTTTCACCTCAGATATTCACTATCGTGCTGGATGACATAAAAAAGAAGAGGGATAACATGGAGCGTCATCATTTGTCTACTCTCGCATAAGATTTCCAATATGCAGTCGAAACTGGAGGGCCTAGAAAGATTGGCTGGTAATGTTGGACTTCAGATAAATATCAAGAAGGCCGTGAGAAAAAACAATATGATCACGGAATATATCATGCTACAGGGTCAACCAGTCGAGTATGTAGACAGCATCTGCTATCTAGGAAGTACAATGACTGCAAGCGGACGACTGCAGTTAGTATGGAGAAGTTCACATATATCCAGATGGAAAAAGCTCAGAATATGCAACGCATGTGTTAAATCAGTACTGCTTTATAGCTGTGAAACATGGCTTGTATCGAATAACATCACACAAAAACTCCAGGTGTTCATTAACAACTGACTCAGAATCATATGCAGAATATTCTGGCCTAAGACCATAAGTAACACAGAACTGTGGAGCACGACTAATAAGGAGCTCATAATGAAACAGATAAGGAAAAGAAAATGAGGATGGATCGGTGTCACACCATCCGAAAAAGTCTAAATAGTATCACCAGAATGTCACTCGACTGAAATTCTGAAGGCTCAAGATCGTGGTCAACCAAAAAACACCTGGAGATGCAAAATTATCCAAGTACTGAAACAGAACAACCTAACATGGGAGGAGGCAAAGTCAACAGCTGTAAACCGTATTAAATGGAGATGCTTTGTGGAAGCCATATGCTCCCAAGAGGGTAACGCGAAAAAAATCAAAAGCAAAGACAATTGGTCGGAAATTGTTCGAAAATGTTATACAAAATTTGGTCACAGAGAAGGATTAACAGTGTCCGGTATATGCAAGTTTATTGCTAAAGTTCGTGAAACTAGTTTCATTGTTGATGCGCCAAGACGTAAGCGTGCTCGTACTGTGCGTACAACCGAAAATATTGAAACTGTGGCTGAGAATGTGCGTGAGAATCCATTAACATCAACTGGTCATCGTTCTTAAGAATTGAACATTTCACGCAATAGTTTACGTTAAATTTTGCGAAAAGATCGCGGAATGACGCCTTACAAAGTCCAATTGGTTCAAGAGTTGAAACGCATAATCATCCGCTTCGTTTTCGCTTTGCTAGATGGGCCAACGAGAAACTGCACGATGATGTCGATCTTGCCAAAAAAAAAACATCTTTTCGGATGAAGCCCATTTTCATCTTTCCATATTTGTAACTCAGAAAACCCAAACGTGGTCTTATAGAAGCCAATATTAGAGTGACTGTTTGGTGCGGCTTGTGGAGTGGAGACATCATTGGTCCATATTTCTTTGAAAACGAGGACGGCGCAACCATTACGGTCAATGGAGATACCTATTGCACCGTGATAACCGATTTTTGTGACCGCTCTTCATGGTATTGATGGGAACGACGTTCGGTTTCGAAATCTCACGTCACAATCGATTTATTGCGTCAAATGCTTGATGGCCGTCTAATTGGCCGAAATGGTGATGTCTGTTGGCGATTTGACACCGTTGGACTATTCTCTGTGGGCCACTGTTAAAGACAAGCCAGAGACAATTGAGCATTTGAAGTCCAACATACGTGATGCCTTTGCTGAGATACGATCCCATACACTCGAAAATTGGTCCGATCGATTTGGGTACTGTGAGGCCACCCGCGGCAGCTATAATTTCAAACCGTTTTTGTTTTATTACTTTTTTCAGTTTAAACTTTTAAATAGCCCACCCGATACAAATGAAACTTAGCAGCACTGCTATATTTTGTGTTTTTTTTTTTTTTGGCATTTTTGGAAAGATTTTTTTTTAATAAGAAATCATAAAGTGGCTAGTACGAAATGTTATTTTTCAAGTCTAACAGAGTATGATAAGTTGGTAAACATAACCATAAATAGTAAATGTTACGACAAAATGTTGATGTCTTTGCAATTCCAGATTCAGTGTAAGAAACGAACATATATATGTATGTACCTTAATTTCTTTTTTAAGATATGTAAACACATTCAGACTTAATAAAACAGCATTAAAATATGTTCAGGAGATACAATATTTGAAAATAAACAATTACGCCAACAATAAAACTTGCAACTGCTTTACGTTCTTTTTGCTCAGGGATCATATGAGCTCAACGTGGGTAATGACTTTAATTTATCGTTCGTTCAACCCTACTGGCAACAATGAAAGCAGACTTGTTACGAAAGGTACTTCTTTCACAGTAGCCTCCTCAGTTTCTACAACACCTCCTATTGTATTTAGTTGTTTTTCAAATTGCATCAAATTTGAAACCGCTTCCAACAACGATGATAACGGAATTTGTTTATTGGTGCTTCCTCCTGTTGCTCTGGCTTCAGATTTGTTGGTTATCAGCTTCTTTTTTACTTTAAACTTTAATCCTTTTAATTGTATATACATACATACATACATACATACTTAAACATTTATTAGTAAAATTTTAACTTATATTTCTAGTTAATTTTGTTTTACTTTTGATGGGATGTTATTCTTAATATTCTACCTGTTTTATATTGTACTTTAATATTGTTAAACAAATTGTATTATACTTGAATTGCAACGTAAATCAAAATGAAACATAATTTTTTCATTCAATAAATATTTTTTTGCTATTCACATTAAATACTGAACCTCAACAGGTTATGGGCCCAGAACTCCAAGTTGAGAGATACTGTAAATAATAATGAGAAACTAAAGAAATTAAAAAAAACTTTTAACTACATTTGTAACCTAGATATCAATTTTTGATGGATCCAATTATTCAACATGGAAGACTCAAATGGAGGCCATGTTGCACAAAAGCCGACTACTGCAAATAGTCAAGGGAGAAGCTAATATTCCTTCAGAGCCAAATTTATAATAACAATGGATTGTAAAGATCTGGATGCAAGAGCCGATATCCTGATTGCATTAGCTCCAAAAATTTTACTACTGGTAAGAAATTTAAAAACTTCGACCAATGTTTAGGATTTTCTAAATGAAACATATGAAAGAAAATCAAAACGACAAAAAGCAGAATTATGTATATAGAAAATTATTATATCATATAATGGAAGAACCGTACTATTTATGAATTATTTATTTATTTATTAAAAAATTATATTAAGTTAAGAATAAAATTAGGCTTACGGTTTAGAAATCCGTTGGAAATTAACGGAGTTTAGATTTTTCGTAATGTAACTCATGAAAATAACTTAAAGCCGGTTAATATTCAGCTAAGTTATAAGCTTATAAGTGCATTAATGTCTGAAAACCGGTTTTTTACACGTAACCCGATATTTGTGAGGGGTTTTGAGAATTCGAAAAACGATCCTTATTCTACTCGACAGCACCTATCATAAAAGTAGTATCATTTCCCAGGCATTTCAATTTTCAGCTAAGTTATTAGCTTGTAAGTGCATGAATATCCGAAAAACCGGTTTTTTACCCGTAACTCGAGATTTTGGAGGCGTTTCGAAAATTGTAAAAACATATCCTTGTTCTGCTCAGCAGCCAGGTATTTTTTTTGTCGCACAACGTTATGTATGGTAACTTGCAACTAGACCTCAATTGCTATTGAGGCAACCACAAATTTCTAGTTTCCGTTTGGCAACGCAACTGAAGTTCGATTGCCATATATAATCGACCTATTAATTAATAATGTTAGAATGTAAAAATTAAAGAGAAACACCTCCCAAATCAAATTTTTTTAATGTCATAAAAATCTTTTTTGAAGTAAGGAAGTTACAGCTCTTCAAAGTTTTGTAAAAAGATTGAGTCTGACCATTCTAGTAATAAAAGTAAGACCCGCCAAAACTATTGGTATGGGGATGAATAGAGCACTTGAATACGATTTAAAAATGGCATTAATCATTTTCGAGAAAACTATAGTTTAAGAGATGTAGGCCAACAAACTTAAATAAGAAAAATCAACAACTTTTTTGGTCCTTTCTGTATAAAATATATGTTGTGTCGGGACTTTAATATGGATCGATAGGGTATAAAAATACGAATCAGAAATGCTATAAATCATTTTCGAAAAAACTATGATTTAGAAGACATAGCCTAGCAAACTTTCCGAATATAGGTGTAATTTCATGAGTCATTAGTTTTTTTGTCATTTTTGAATGAAATCTTTGTTGTGCCGGGGCTTTGATAAAATTGATCGATTGAGTATAAAAATACGAATCAGAAATGCTAGAAACCATTTAAAAAAAACTATAATTTAGAAGATATAGCCTAACAAACTCTTAGAATTTTTTCATTAGCTGTTTTACTTTTTTTGACCCACAAAATATAGAGTACCTTTTGTTTTTGTCGTATAACTTTAGTTGTTGTAAATTTGTTTTATATTTTTTGCTAATATTCGCGTGCTTATTTCAGCATATACCCGCTACGCATGTTCATTCATCGCTGTGTCAGTGATTACAAACGGTTCACACGGACGTAACTTAGCACGTCATAACCGTAACTATAGTCGAGACAACCTAAATCAAATTGGTCGGTTATGGCGCTACGGTATGCCATCACTATCCGAGAACATTGTTGCCCATAGGGTTGGTCTAACTGTACCTTTAATCATGAGAAACAAATTTCTCTGATACACACATAGACTGGTTTCCAAAATGTACGAATACAAAGGTTGTTTGTTTTATAGGCATTTCGATTTTGTAATGTTGCTAGTTCAATGAAAATTAAATGCAAAATAAATGTGTTGTTCAATGAAAAATAAATACTGAATATTTCAGCAAAAACAAATAAACTTGACTTTTCGAACCGTTCGTTTTGTTCTATTTTTGTGTAGCAATAATGAAATTTAAAAGTATCATATTTAAGACTGTACCATAATTGCTTTTTGCTGCGCTTCTAATATTTGTCTGCGACATTTTGAAACAGTATATATTAATATTTTGTATTGATGCATTTTGAAACATCATACTTTGTTCGAATACAATGCAACTAACATCTTTGAAGTCAGCCATAATTATTTTGCTCACTGTATCTTCAAGTTAATTTGTGTGCAATTTTATTGTAGTTGAGTTTAAGCAAAAACCACAAGTTCAGTTCATTATGCGCTTTCGAGTTGAAGTCGCTAAACTTTTTGCGATTGTGAACTTTAGAACACTTATTATGCGACTTCAACTCTCTTCGCAATTTTAAAACAAAACGCGATTGTTAGAACACAAATAAATTACACAAAATTAATAACAAAACAACACAACAGAAGCAAATACATCACATCTCTTATAAAATTTGAAACGTTTTGGCATTTTAATTGATTTTTCATTATTACACACTTGATTGTAAATATTCCTACTACAACTAAATAAAAGCAGAAAGAATAGGAGGTATAACGAAATTTCCGTTTTTGCTTTATTTCAAGTGAATTTTTTCTTTAAATTAAATACAGGTCTATAAAACTGTACAGAATTTTTATTAAAAAAAAATAGATATAATAAAAGAATCTTACAAAAATGAAAATTCAAAAATTCAATAATTTGTTTTCTTTTTAGAATTTATGTATAATTCTTTGTTTCAAAAATAGCATATTATTTGCTAACATTTCCCTCCTCGGTACAAGAATTACTAAGATCATTATTACTAGACTCTCCAGAATTTAGAGCTACATTGGCCACATATAGAGCAGGGTCAATAACCTTAGGTATGGGTTTAATTTCAGTGCCAAGTTCTTTTTCAATCCGATGTAAATCAAACCTATCCTCGTATGTTATTAAATTAATTGCAATACCTAAAAAGAAATAAATTGTATACCAGGTGCATATAGTAATGTTAGTATGTGTACCTAAATGTCCAAATCGTCCGGAACGACCAATACGATGCAAATAGGTTTCAGCCATTCTTGGGAAGTCGAAATTGATTACAACATTCACGGCCTGAACATCTATACCTCTCGTAAATAAATCAGAGCAAACAAGATTTCGACATAAGCCCTGTCGGAAATCATGAAATACACGATTTCTGTGAGCTTGAGCCATTTTTGCGTGGATGTAGTAACAACAGTACCCAAGTTCTGTTATTTTTTTCGCTAAAAGCTCTACGCGTTGCGTTGAGTTACAAAAGATAATAGATTGATTGATTTGCAGTTTTGAAAACAAAGTGTTTAAACAATGTACTTTTTGGCGTTCTTGAACAAATGCATAATATTGTGTGACACCTTTTAGTGTTAATTCTTCCATCAAATTAATTTCGTAAGGTTCACGCAAATGTTTTTCCATAAAATTTTTAACAGTCAACGGAAAAGTTGCAGAGAATAAAAGAATCTGGGGATCCTTAGGCAATTTTAAAATAACATGATCCAGCATGCCTTGAAAATCCAGTGACAGCAATTTATCGGCTTCATCTAATACAAGTATCTTGCAGTGAGACATATCTGCAACCTTTTTGTCCATAAGATCCAGAATACGCCCTGGAGTTGCAATAATAAGTTGAACTAAAAGAAGTATAAATATATATAAGTGGCTTTTTATGCCCTATTTAATATATGACACGTACTAACCTTTTTGATATATACGAAGTATATCATCTTTTAAGATAGTACCACCAGTAGTAACCATTACTCGAATGTCAAGATGTTTTGCTAATTCGATGCATATTTGCGATGTTTGTAAAGCAAGTTCTCTTGTGGGAACCATTATTAAGGCTTGTATATAATCTTTAGATGGGTCAATTTGCTCTAAAACGGGTATACAATATGCACCCGTTTTACCAGTACCATTTTTTGCTCTAGCCAGTACATCCTTTCCACTTAATGCTATCGGAATTGCTGCTTCTTGGATAGGAGATGGTCGTTCCCATCCTTTTTCAAAAATTCCCATTAAAAGTTCACGTTTTAAACAAAATTCTTCGAATTCATTACCACGTGTATCAGTAACATCCTTAAATAAATAAATTTAAAATAAAAAAACACACAATTTAAATTTTTTGTGAATATTACTCCTGACGATGCTATCTATACAGAGCTATTTAAAACTAATTAAAATTTAAACTAAACAGGTAAAAGAAACTACAATAAATTGTTTTGGTAATTCCAAATAGTCACTCAAAAGATTTCTTAACAATTAGACGCCTTTTGCACGTTCAAATTTTGCTTTGACAAATTTTGTTTTCTTTTATCGGGTCGTACTGTTTTTTAAACAACAAACTTCACTGTGTGAAATAAAAATAAAAGAAAATATCAAATAAAACATGTAACCAAATAAACTATGTAAAAATACGAACGAAGAACAATGCAACTTTGCGAGTACATCAAAGTGTGTACTAACCCCCTCTCGTTTTTCTCTTCTCCCTTACAATCTCAAGACTTTCTTGTAGTAATTTTTGATTTTCTTTTTTAAAATTTGCATTTGGGTTCACATAAAAAAAATTCTTTTACATAATTCTTCGTACAGCTAGCTTCGGGTTTAAAATTAAGAACAAGCGAACAAACCGAATACTTCCTTTTTCCATTTGCTAAAGCAGATCTTCTTGCAAGAAAATTTTTATCGTGAAAAGAACGACATCCAAGCTTAAAATGAAAGAATAAATTCATTTTTATTCGTACATGAACCTGTACCTAGTTTTTTTCCAAAAAGCTATTTTTTGCTATTTTTTATTATTATTATCTTTTTTTATTAATATCAATAATACTTTTTAGTATCAATACTCCTTTGAATTCTGAAGTCATCATTATTCCTCAATTGGTATGGTTGTGTTTCCCCGGCATACATTATTTGCTCTATTATATATTGTGGTGCCATTCCAATTTTAATTTTTTTAATAAAGTTTACGGTATTTAATTTCAGTCTTTTATATCTAGTCATTTTAGACAGTCAAGCATAAAGTTTATCGGTGTATATCTGTTGTATTTCAATATAATGCGCATTGATTTATTTTGTAATTACTGCAATCTATCAATTTGTTGACTCGTGCAGCATGAAAAAAGAATTGTTGAACCGAACTCAAAATGAGGTTTAATCATTGTGTTGTAGATTGTGATTGCTGTTAACGTGTTTAATTGTTTTCTTAATCTTCTGAAGAAATAACTTTTTTTTTTTCCAATTTTCTTGCAAATATAGTCAATATGACCTTTTAAATTCAAAGTATTGTCTATTACAAAGCCCAAGTATTTCATTTGATTTACTTTTTCTATTTCTTCATTATTGATTCTGAAGGTAATGTTGGTCTTAGTTTTAATTTCCATTATTTTAGTTTTATTCTCGTTTAATTTAAGTTTATTCATCCGCAGCCATTTGCAAGTTTTCAATATCTTTATCGAGTCCTTCATAACATTGTTCATCTGCACCACCCTCAATATATATAAGTGTATCGTCCGCATATAAATTTATCTCACAATGACTTATTATATTTGGCATATCGTTTATATATATAATAAAAAGCAATGCCCCCAAAATTGATCCCTGTGGTACTCCATATTCGTTATTAACTGTCCTGGATTTAATATTATTTACCTTTGTTATTTGTCTCCTATTCGTCAAATATGATTCAAACCATTTTAATTCAATTCCTTGAATGCCGTACTTGCAAAGTTTCTGCAGTAGTATACCTCTATCAATTGTTTCAAACGCTCGTTTAAAGTCTAGAAAAATTGCAACAATCCTCTTGTCTCTTTCCGATTTTTTCCACCTGTTTATAAGAAAATTAACCGCTGTTTCGCAAGAGAAATGTTTTCGGAAACCAGACTGATACTTATATAATAATAAAGCGTTCGATTCCATATATTGCTCCAATTGTTCCTTTACTACTTTTTCCATTACCTTTTCACACGTCTTCAAGGTATTAATTGGGCGAAATTCTTCACAAAGTTTTGTCTTAGCAATCTTCTCAATGGGCGTTATCATTGACTCTTTCCAATTATCAGGAAATATTCCTGTTCTCAGAGATTCATTTATTATATCCAACATCGTTCTTCCTATCACATTCCAACTATTAAGTGTAATTTTAATTGATATTTTGTTGTAGTCCGCCTTATTCTTTAAATTTTTACATATAATTTTTAATTTATCCAGAGTTATAGCACTGAATTTAGATTTAGAGTTTATCACAGGAATTCGGTTTGAGTATTGCACGTAAGGTATTGTATCTCTTATAGATCTTATACTATCAACAAAAAATTCGTTAAATTTGTCAGCCATCTGCAAATTTTCCTTATATTCTATTTGGTTAAATATCACAGATTGAATTGTATTCTGGTTTTCCTTAAGTATTAGATTCTTTATCTCTCTCCACATATCCTTTTGATTTCTAGCATTAATTATTTTGTTATTTATAAAATTTCTCTTTTCATTTTCAATTTTCACCTTATATAAATTTCGAACGACTTTGTAGTTATTGCATGCTTCGTTACTATTATCTATTTTCGCTATTTGGTATTTATTAATTTTTTCCCTTTTTAATTGCCTTAGTTCATTGTTAAACCATTTATTTGAGTTGTTTCCGTTGATAGTTCTTTTAATAGTCATATTTTCAACTGCATTCTCCAAATATCCGTCAAAGATGTAAACTTTGCAATCAAGGTCCTCATCTTCACTTATTTGTCTTATACCTTCAATTTCTCTATTATATTGGGTGCTGTTGTACTTAAATATTTTAGCTTCCTTATTCCTTTTACCCACATCCAGGTACTTATCGCAGTCATTAATTATTATATCAATTGATTCATGATCAGCAATTTTATTTGAGTCATTAATTTTGGCTGTTATGTTTCTATTATTCGTAATTATATAATCAATAATGGTTTTTGAACTTCCTGTTATTCGTGTAAATTCTGTCATTATTTGCCTAAGGCCATTATCATTTATTATGCATTCTATTTTGTCCTTGTAAAAACCATTTTTGCTCCAATCTATATTAAAATCACCTGCTATTATTATATTACAGTTTGCTTCGTTTATATTCTCCAAAATTTCTTCAAATGCTGCAATAAACTCTGCCTCTGCGCTACTTGGTGATCTGTATACAGCCGTAATTATACACATGTAGTTTTCATATTTAGCGATGTATGCAGTTATCCAAATTTTGGAGTTAATAACTTTTTCGGCCACTATTCTCACATCTTATCTTTTCTTGAAATAAACTATTAAGCCTCCAGTTCTTGTTGAGTTTGATAGAGTTGTATATTGATTGTAATTTTCTATTTCTATTTCTTGTTCCTCTATATCTTCTGTTAAATGAGTTTCCGACAAAATAATAAATTCTGGTTTTTCCATTTCTGTAATTATCTCTAGCTGATTAAAGTTGTTAAGTAATCCTTGTATATTGGTATAAATGCCGTATATTTGTCTTGATTGATTTTCTTTAACCTTCCATTTTAGACATTCTATAATTTTAGCAATATACAATTTCTAATACACACTCCGCCTCATCAGGATAGCGCCCCCCTTTTACTGACGGTTATTGTTAAATATTATTTGAACCAATTGAGATATGGCCTTAAAATTTCTCACACCTATCATGAATAATTTTTCCCTCGAAATGTTTTCCCATTTCCCACAATTACAATCATGAATAATTTTCACATAAAATGTTTTTTCCTTTTCTGATTATTCAGTGGGGAATGATAGCCCTGTAAGAATTTCCCTGATCGTGAATAGTATTTTCCCTCGAAATTTGTTCCCTTTTACCATTAATTTGTTCACATCATTTTTGCTAGGGAGTTGAATTTATCATTTGTATTTATTTCTTTTATTTGAGAATTAAAGTTTTTATTAACTGCCTTTGTTTGAAATAACCTTGCCTTTGTTTGAAATAACCTTGAAAACTCGATTGGAAATGGATTTGTAAAGTTTTTCAATAAGATCCAACGAAATGATGGACCATGTGTGTTTGACCCCTTCCATTAATTCCATTTTTGTTCACAATGCATGTTTCTGGAGCCGCAAAATATACCACAAATGCAATAAAAAGCTTGTTCACAAAATCAGAATCCAATGGGATACCAAGGTTCGCCAAATCTTTGGTGCTAACAAGTTATATGGCACCATAATGAAACTAAAACCCACGGTAAATACGTTTTGAGAGTCAATCACAGAACGAGTGCGCAGTATGTAACAGAATTTTTGAGCTTATTTTTAGCAATGGAGGTTAAATTCATTATTAAAGCAATAAATAGTTTTCGTTGTTTTAAATACTTTCTAATTTAAATAATAAAGTAATTAAATTTTTCAAGATGATTAGTTAGTTAAAGTGGAGCTTAAATTTTGCACCAAGCAAAAAATGAATTTTTATGATAAATTTAAATAAATTTCAGATAGGTTTCACAACTACCAAATTCTTATTGATTTGATACTACCTTAATTTTATCATCTAAAAAATTGTTGAAAAACTTCGTGTTGCTACGTATTGCGCTTGAGTTTATTGAAACCTAAAAGAATCTACACAAACAAGTTTGATATATATTTTTTACAACATTTTTGTATGTACTAACCAAGAGTATTTACTATTCAAAATTGTTCTGACTAAACTAAGCAGCAGGAATGTATGTATATACATAAGTTTATTCTTTATACTTACACTTGTTTTGAAACGATTGTCTTTTGGTGGTATTTTAAGTTTTGACTTCCAACCCATGTCATCTCCAATTTTCGTAACCATTTGATGTTCTTTGTTCATACTGTAAGAAAATAAACATTAACTATATCACAACCGATATGATTTGCAATATTTAAGTTTTCTAGAAGATATTCACGTTTTATTAAGTATGATTATCGAATAAAATCCACCTGTACTACCAACTACATTTAAATTTCTGAGTTATAAACTTGTCAAATATGTATTTATCCGTTAGATATTTTGAACCTAATGTTTTCTATATTATTTATTCAAATCAGTATTATGAATTTAAACTCACCTTTTAATAATCATACTTCCATGCGCAGAATTAATCTTCTCTGTCATCATTTTTCGACTTCAATAAATTAAATACGTCAACTTTTAAAACAAAAGCATTAAACAATAACCAGTACTTTTTTGTGCTGTAAATAATAAAAATATTCTTACACTAAAAAGTATATATACTTATTTATAGAATTTTATATCAAACTGTATATTAGAAGCTTCAGCCTATCTACACCTAACGAAATCTACTACTTACGAGATTTCGATCAAAATCTAGCACATTTCTACTAGAAAAAAAATCTACTTCGTCACGAGATTTTATCGAAATCTAGTTGAAATCTGGTCAATTCATTGATACAACTCTGTTTTTTTTTGTACTAAAAGTACTAGGAAATACAACATTCGAAATAAAAATATATATATATTTTTTTTAATTAAAAAATTTATTGTTAAAAATATGATTTTTTGACATAACAATTTACGAATATAACCGAAATCGAAACCGAAATCTCGTTAAATGTCAAAAAAGTATAATGTAAACGCATTAGATTTTGTACAAGATTTCAAATCCAATTGACGAGATTTCGTTCAGGTGTAAATGCCATATCAGACAAATAAAAACAAAAAGAAAAAATAACTTACGAATTTTTTGATACAAATTTAAGGATAAAAAAATTACATTACTTAATTTTAATCAATTTAAAAATGTACAGTTTGAATCATATGTCAACGATGTCATATGTCTTTTATGTAAGTCTCAAAAATAATTTAATCAGGGGTATTACAGAATCCAATTTAGAATTGTTATCAGAACTGAAAATCGAATTAGTGCCAAGAAATCCTCTTTGTGTTTGCCTTGTTTCGGACATAAACAAAACCAATCTCCGAAACAGCTGTTAAGGTTTATATTTACATTTTTTTGGTTATGTTTACATTTTGTTGGTTTTGTTTATAGCTGGCGGCGTATACATTTTTGTTTTGTAAACAGTTTTAAGCTACTTTTGAATAAATTACTGGTAAATATATTTTTGTGAATTTTTTTCTAAATTAATATGGTTGAGGGGCTGTGGCAGCTGTTAGCTGATAGGATTATTTCCGACAATAAAAACCATACAAACCGATTCTATTTTCTATAACAATTCTGAAACGATAATATTGTATTCTGTGACACTCAAAATCATTTTTTGTCGATTTCAATCCTGTTTCTGATAATAAACAGTTTCTGTAACACCTCTGAATGTATGTGTATTTTAATAATTAAAATGAAATAAAATAATTTGAAAACGACTTGACCGATTTTAATGCAAGTAACAGCAAATGTTTAGGAACAAAATTTCCTATAAATCACCTGAATAACACTTTTTGTATTTCAAACAGTTTTGGAGTTATTCATAACTTAGTTGCGAAAAAAAAATTCGCTCAAAATTGTCAATTTTTCAAAAATTTGAGCCCGATGGAAAAAACTGAAAACAGATTTGAATTCGGCGCATCAAAATCATTATATTCCACTTAGTTCTATTTAAAGGCTTTTTCCTGTAGATCAGCGTTATTAAAAATCTAATAAATCTAATGAATAAATTAATCGAGGCATCAATCATTGAGATATTACAAAGAAGAAAATGTCTAGATTCCAGCTATGCTGATGATTACGACGAGTTTTCCATTCAAATTTAGGCAACTGCAATTTCATTTGTATACGGCTTTTGCGTTGACCAGCCAGTCGTTTGCGGAATTATCTTGCAGTTTGCCTGTTTCTCGAATATGTCGCGTGTTCGCGCTTAGGGAAACTATGATTTTTGTACAGTGTAATGCTTTGTACAGTACAGTGTGCTTTTGCAAAACGTAGTTTAACAACAAGAAAATTGGTATTTGCATAATTCAAAATCTGTTCTGTTGAATGACGAATAAAAATTCAATTTCATAACGTATACAGTGAAAAGAAGTATGATAAAAAACTTGGTGCACGCAATTATAAAAAAATTTTAAATATGGTTAAGGCAACGATGTGGACTAGATTTTTAGCAAATGGAGTAGAGTATTTTCACGAAATCGATGGCATAATGGATCGATTTATTGTACAGAAACATTTTAAAAACCTATAATTTTTTTGTTACGAAACTCAGGTTTAAGAACCACTGTCGTTTATTACATAGCTAAAAAAAATGACAACACAAATATTAAAATCTTCAAAACAAAATAAGCAGTAAAGAAGCAAATGGAAAATAACTACAAAACAGGAATGTAAATGAACAAGTTGTTTACCATTGAACTTATTAATAAGAAGCAAATAAAAAGAAATGTAAAGAGAAGGAATATACCCAAAATATCGAGAGGTTCGAGAGCTTGTTAGTCAGTATATATGTATAAAGCAAATCATGCGGGCAGCAGTCAGTTTATTTGGTGTAAGCTTGGCATGACGAGAGCTTTGTGGGAGTAAACTCAGTTTGAAGACACTTTTATAATTAAACTCTAGTTGAAGATGTCGTAATTGAACCTAAGTTGTGAAAAAGAACGGATTGGAGGATCTTTCGGTATTAAAATCTGTTAATAGTTGTTATTGGCTTACAGAAGTGGTGTAAATAGAGAGTAATTAAGAAAGAATTTGTTACTGTCCGCATGAAGGTTGCAAGCACTTAAACACATAATTGTGTTAATAAAGAATTTTAATTAAAACCAAACACAAATTTATGTTTATTTTATCTGCAATCTACGAATTCATTAAATAAACATTTTTAAAAAGTAAAAAACGTAACAATATCATATGCAGAGTGTAATACGCCTCTTCGATGGGCTTTTCAATATGATAATAACCAGAAACATACATTGAGGCTGGCCAAAAAGTTTATAGAAGAAAGTAGGGTCCAAGTCATTGATTGGCCAGTACGATTATCCGACTTAAAAATCGTTAGAATATTGAAGAGGAAGATTTCATAAGAACGACTCAATAATCAAAACGAATTCTTTGAACTTTTAGTAAGTCGACGGAAACGTATCCTTGACTCCGTAATTAATATTCTTATTGATTCCATGCCGAGCAGATGTGACGAAGTTATAAAAAATAAATATTTATACAACAAATATTACTTTTTTGTTCTTGATTTTCACACCTTTATTTAAAGACCTCAATTATTTTTTCGTTAATATAAAGTTATATTTTATTTAATGTAATTTTATGCAATTATTTTGTAACTTTTTTCAAACGCTTCAACAACGCCAAGCAAACCCTATGCTATTTTACAAATTACTACGTCATTGCGTTGAGCCAACGCTTTAGTTAACGACATCACTGAATTTGTCAAATTATTACTTGAACAGAGTTATCATCGTTTATGCTTGTACTAAAATTCGACACAAAAATAATAAAATCGTGATTTTTCTCATTTAGCAGCTCCCTTGATTCAAGCACCTGTTGCTCATAGAGGCTGTTTTTTTAAAGCCTGATAGAATTTAATGAAGGGTTTACTGACAAACGACGCTCACTTGCACTTCACTCCTTTATATTTATGTTGTCTTTTGAAATACTGAAGAAAAAATCTCAACAACACAATATATCTACATGGGGTTTTCCAAATTCCTTTTTGCCTGAATGTGGAGTCGGTCATACATTTAGACTCGATTGTGGCACTTTAAATGAGTCAAAGTGGAATTTTTAAAAATTTAACGTTTGGGTCAAAATAAGGAACATCAGAATTCATTTTAGAGGTATGGTTCCTTGGGCAAAGTTTCTTATTTTGATCCCTAGAATATGATTTTCCTTGTCACTTGGACGATTTTTAAATCGACCTGTCCTAATATACATATATAGTATGTTTGTATGTATGGTGTTTTTAAATCCACTATTTGGTATGAGCTTACCTTTCTCCATTTCACTAATGTGCTAGGTGGAGGATCAATTGCATTTAAAATTTCTGCAATTGCCTCCCAATCACTATCTGCTTTTATTTTTGAACTGCCAAAGCTGGCTGTTCGACGGGCAAAGTCCGTATGATTTTCAAATTCCTTTATTAACAATTTAAATTGCTTCGTTGTTGACGCCTGTTTCTTTTTTTTTAATAGATGTGTTTGTTATTTTTCATTGCTAATCACAATTACACGGATATATGTAATTTTCCTGTGTGTTTGGATGCATGCATACATACATACATATTTACTATTTTGTTATTTTGTTGTTGTTTTTTTTTAATATTTTTTATTTAAATTTTTAAATAACGCCACAAAAAATGAAACGTTTGTTTTGACGTTCCAAGTGATAAATAAGCACAAGGTTACGTTTTATAAAATAAAAATTTTCAAGCAATATTTCTAACAAAAACGTAGTAAATGGCTTTTGTGACGCAGTGCTGCTTGAACGCTACGAATTACAAATACAAATATTGCTAACGCAAGGTAAAATTAAGCGTTGTAATTTACAAAATAATGGCATTAGTGTATATAAATATAAATTACCGACTTTTTTCTAAATGAAATACTTCAGAAATAAATGACATTATTAAGTTTTGCACTACACTGCATATATACTCACCGAAAAACAAAGAACATGTTTTCGTCATTTTTTGTATTTAAAGAGCATTTTAAACCTTTTTAACACATATTTGGATTTTTTGTGCGCTACGATAAAATATTTTTACAGCAAAAACAAATTTTTGTTTTAAATTCTGACAATCATGGCTTTTTTAAATATCTGTCAATTAAGCTTTTTTGCGCTATCTAGACCTTTATTAAGTTTAAGTTTTGTACCGCTTAACAGGCGAGTATGTCCTGTAAACCATATACGAGTGAAATTGATATTGTGACAAAGAAGTATCAAGCCAAACTTTTTAATTGGACAAAACTAATCCCATCACAATTGCACAACTTTTTGCCGACTCGCTAAAAATATTGGACGTAAGTTTAAGCTTGATATCGCCGCTGATCCGTATATAATAAAAGCTGCCACAGCCATAAAGGTGTTGGCCCTAAACTAACGCGCGTTACATACATTGCTCATGTATTGCATCGCTTATGCGAACGTATTGAAGATCAACACGAAAATGTAAACAATGCAATTGTAAATTAAGAGTCTTGAAAGCTCTAAATAGAGTTGAAATTTTTAAAAAAATTTATTATCAGATCTTCCATTGCCGCCCGTACCAGTTATAATTTGTTCGGGAACTAAGCTTGCGGCCATCAATTACTACGCTTACAATTATGAAAATTATGAAAAGATCTTAGAACTTTTAAGGCTGAGGAACAACGCTAGTTCGGTTCCTGCTCTTATACAGAATGACCACACATTCACGAACCCGGTTGAAAAGGCAAACCTTTTGGCCGAAATGTTTACAAGTAATTCTCACTTGCCGGAGAGCGTTCAACCACTGCCCGAACTTGAAAGAGTATCAGTAACTATGCCTAGTATATTCTTTCGAGCTCGTGCTGTTAAAAGAGTCCTTGCAAATCTCAACGTTAACAAGTCTTCTGGGCCGGATGGCATACCAGCACTGGTCCTGAAGCAGTGCTCTTCGACGCTTGCGCGTCGTTCGATCTTGCTGGAAGGTTGCTAATGTAACGCCAATCCCCAAAAAGTGCGAGGCTAGTAACCCTGAGAACTACCGTCCAATAGCAGTTTGTTCCGCACTCTCCAAGATAATGGAGAGTATGATTAATCACCACCTTGTGGGATATCTGGAGTCCAACGATTTACTTAGCGATCGTCAGTACGGTTTCCGAAAGGGCCGTTCTACTGGTGACCTGCTGGCGTTGCTCTCGGAGAAGTGGAACAAGTCCATTCATGGTTTTGGCGAGAGTAAGGTTGTGGCTCTGGATATCTCAAAGGCGTTTGATAGGGTTTGGCACGGGGCTCTCATTTCGAAACTTAATTCTTTTGGTGTCGGTAGTCACTTCTCTCGATTTATATCGAGTTTTCTCAGAGATCGCTCTATAAGAGTGGTTATAGATGGGGTCTCATCCGACGAGTTCAGGGTAAACTCAGGGGTACCGCAAGGCTCTGTTCTTTCTCCTACTCTTTTTCTAATATTTCTTAACGACTTTCTTTTTCTCACTTCTAATCCTATCTACTCTTTTGCGGATGACAGCAACATTTGTCACTCATATTCTTTTGATCGTAGACCGAACCTTTTGGAGGTTGGGGCGAGAAGGATGAATATGCACGTCACACTCACAAGTGACCTGGTGAAGGTCTCCGAGTGGGGTCGTGCGAACAGGGTCGATTTTAATGCACGCAAGACTCAATGTTGTTTTTTAACACACAGACGTGGTGGTGTGCTGTCATCTGTGTCAATGGGTAATGTGGATATTGAGGAATCAGATGCTCTTGATGTTCTGGGCATGAGAACTCACTGTGACGTTCGTTGGAGTGAACACATATTTCAAGTGTCGAAAGAAGCATTCAAGTGCCTTGGTTTTTTGAGACGGTGCAAGAAATACTTCACTCCATCTGATCTCCTTAATATTTGCAAGACCTTATCAGACCCAAAATGGAATACAACTATTATGTATGGGCCGGTGCTTTAAAGTCTATTTTGGAGCTTCTCGACCGCGTACAGGAGAGGGCGAAGATGCTCATCAATGACGGTAGGGTAGCCAACTCTATCGATTCATTGGAGCACCGTCGCAATGTGGCGTGTGTCTCATTGTTCTATCGATACTATAACGGAATGTGTTCTAACGAAATTAAGGAATTAATTCCTAAGAATCATATATTTTTACGTAGTACTCGTATTTCTCGTAGAGCTCATCCCTTTGTAGTTGATTGTCCAGTAAATCGCACAACGTATTATAGGGAGAATTCGTTCTTTGGTCGCACTGTTCGGTTGTGGAATAATCTTCCAGCGAAAGTATTTCCTGCCACTTACGACATGAGTAAATTCAAATCTAACGTCCATAAACACTACTCCCTCTTTCCTTCTTCCAATAACCTATTTTCCTAGTACCAGCACAATGCACTGCATGAGTAGGGGCCATCCCCTGGGTGCTGGTCTTATATAAAAAAAGCACATTAAATAGTGCATAAATGGCAAAAGATGAAATAAAAAACGTAAATATAAAATTAATGCTGATTTTTATTGCTGCAACCTTCGGTTTCAATGAAAAGTTACTTAAATACTGCCATAATATTAGTTGAGCAGTATGCCATATTAACTGAAGATCGTAATACAGAAACGAATATTAAAACTAAACCAAAATAGATTATACAAAAAAAGCATTTAATGTAGTAGAATGTATATATCAATATCTACTTTTAAATATAATCTTAAGGCATTATTATTTTTGAAATATGTTTCCATTACATCAGTGGATTTTGAAATTACATTTTCAATGTATAAAAGTTTGCTCAGATCTAATAGACAACGCTTTACATTTGAAAATTTAAGTTAGTTTTTTGTTGAATATTACAACAACAAATATAAAAAAATCAGCTTTATTTTTACCAAAAAATTTAAGTTCTGTTTTTAGATCTCCTTAGAGATTCACATACAATTTCTGGTTTTTCATCTGTTGTATTGTTAAGATATTGTGTTGTTTAATAAACCTTTTTTCTATTAATTAATTAATTAATTTTTGTTTTTTAGAGCATAATTTTAAATTTTTAGGTCATGTTTTCGGATTCTTACTGCTTATTAAGCGAATAAAACACTTTTTAAGAGCATATTTTTTGTTTCCCCATTGATAGCTGTCTTTATATTTTACAAACAAAAAAGATCTAAATTCGTAACCAAAAGAAATTCAAACTGTGTAAGGTAAATCAATCAACGGCTCAAAAAAAAAAAAATAATAATAATAAAATTGGACAGATCTCTTATGAGTTAGCGAGACATTTTTATGTAGATAGATAGAAGATAAATGTAGCTGCATTAAACTTTTCATCAAAGCAAATTTTAAAGTTGATAAAGGAAGGTAAAAGAAAAGGTTTCACAAACATCTATTTAAATGAAAATTTGTCGAAATTTGTTTTTATCTTAACGTGAATCATTTTCTTAACGTGAATTAATCCAAATTATTTATTAGTTTCCTATTTTTTTTTGCTTAAATTCTAGAATATATTTAAAACGAACACTCACTTTTTGAGGCCGAATTTTGTATGTCAATATAATTTTTTCCATTTTATTTTGAAATGGTTATTTGTTATTTTTGCTTTAAATATTAATAAAAACAACCCATTATTAATTAAAAATATAAAGATTTTCTTTGAAATATGTATTGAAGTTCTAAATAATAAGTAAGCACTCACTTTATGAGGCAACTGTATATGACAAAAAAAATATACATAAAAACTATGGTAACTCCACTTTTTTGTACAGTGAAAGACTTGGTACCTTTTAAAAAACGAATATGTTAAGATAACTTAACAAAATTATATGCTTAATATAGGATGTCCTTTAAAACGAAGACATTTTTTCAGTAGACTTGGCATCGAATACATAAGTTTTTGGTGTATGCCTGAGATATTCGTTACTATTCACTCATAAGCAAGGTTTTGAGCTGGTTTTTTTTATAATTTTATCTTTTTTTGATCTGAATGATCTGAAGCACACTGCTGCTGCTAATTGCACAATTATATACAACACTCCCACTTGCTCAATGCCCCGACGACTTGAAGCCTATTGAACACTAATACATACCAACTCAAAACCTTGTTAATGATCAGTTTTTTTTTAATTTTTAAATTTATTTTATTAATTAACCCTCTAACCTTTTTGGCTGCCTCAGGGCAGCTATCAATTATTCGTTCACATTTAAGCAACCATAAATTTTTTTAATTGAAGTTTTATTCCATTTTGTTTTTAACAATTCTGTTTATTGTTATAAATTTGTCCAAATCGAATCAGATGAGTTTTGTTCTTTCTGTAAACATTTTTCTACAAGAAAACAGTCAAAGCAAAAAAATAAAAAATTATTTTGAAATAAGTTTTATCTAAACGGAAAATTGGCCAAGCAAACGATCTACACCTAAAAACTTAATGGACCGCTTGACGGTTTATGGCAAAAATATTCGCATATATGTACATATTTTTCAGTTTTATGCAATAGAAGGAATAATTTGGTTCATTTTTCATATTGAAAAATAAGTGACTACTTGTCCTTGGCTCATTGGAGCGATGAATTCTGATAAAGAAATATCTGATTATGTAAGAGATAGTGAATTTGAATATCCAAGTTGCTGTAGTTGATGACAATCGTGCTGAAAATACAGCATTGGTTTTAAATGATAAGGCTAAAAAAATATGGACTACATCGTCTATTCTTTCTATAATTAACGATTCATATTTGTCGAAATCTTCTTTATTTTAGCATATGAAGGTGTTTTTAAAGGGTCAGGAGGTTTTTTTTTTATTTAAGCTAAGGAGAAATTTATCTCCTTTTTTTAAATAAAATCTATAAAATTAAACATTCTTTTTGTTACCGTAAACGGTCAAGGGTGTCTTGAGACCGCCTTTTGCTTTTCTTATCTATTTTATCAAATAACACAATTCTAGACAAAAAATATACAAAATCAATTATTCTTACACAGATTATTACCCGAAAAAAATGCCCAAATTGCTCGGATCAAAAATGAGCTTTTGACAGTTGGAGGGTTAACTCTACTTATACTGCAATGTATTTTGTATATTTCTACGCTCTAAATCATAGTTGAAAAGATAAGCTCCTTTGAGTCTTATCTGGCTGAAAATTATATACAGCGTATATGTATACAAACGAACGAAAATGAGCAGATAACAAGATAATAAATAAAATAACACATTTTGTTTAGTTGTGGAATAGATGTGAATAAAATTTTTCTTTACGGTCACCATTGCTCTAAACAACTATATAACAGAGTAGGAAAAGTGCTCGAATTAAATTCGTTCGTAAAAACGATTATTTTTGAGAGCCGAATTTAAAAAAAAAAAATTAAAATACGACTCGTATAAGTCCGAGTCGAAAAGCATCAAAACTAGTTGAAAACGAGCTATTCTTTTTAGTAAATGTTGTTTATGTAATATAAAACATGCATGTGTGTGTGATGCTTATTGGTCGCTACACACAAAATATACAAAAATACACACATACTAATGCATGGTATTACGCATTTAATCTTATACAAACAAAATGAATTGAAATGAATTGCTCGTTTCGATTCTTTCTGCTTATTTTAAATTCGTTCGCAGTATGAAATTCGTGCTCACGAGATAAAAAACAAAACTCGTAAGCACAAATTTTAAAAACTTAAAACGAGCGAATAAAAGAAAATTATGTATTATTATTTTTATTATTATTATGTACTATGCTATCTAATTTTAGTGTTTATAGCAAAGATTTTACGATATGATACATGTGTCACATCACAAGCAAACATGGGTGTTATAGAAACCAACGTTTCCAGTTAGGAATTAGTTTCGAATTAACAAGACAAAAACTACTAGTATAAATGTCGGTTTTTGATGTCACAGTTCGCTAATAAATCTTCAATTAAACCAACAGCAGAGTAATACATATTTTTTGTATTATTTTATTGTTTGCGTTATCTAAGTATTGCGTAATTTTTTCTTAAGCATATTTTTTTCTAGTGACGCGTAAACGATTTCCGGCCAATTTTTACCAAAAGTTGTATGTTTCTAAATTATATTATTTTATGAATGTAATATCATACCATACAAATACATAACTTTTATAAAAGATAGCATTTTCTGAAATTAGTTGCATCATTTTTCAAAGTAAAGTATTGGTATCGCCAAATGATCAAAAATGTCTAATAGTAGTCTTTGTTTGCCCAAACTAATTTAAGTTACAACGAATTGCGGTTACATAAATAATTCATCCAAATTGTTGTTAAATCTCTATTATAGCAAATTTTCAATCACTATCACAACTTTAACGTTCTCTAAATAAAAAAAACTCTTACACAACAATCAATAATTCCTGCTTAGGAAGAAGTAAAATATCAAAAGGAAACCTACGTTAAGATTAAAAAAAAATTGGAGATTACCCAGAGAAATATTATATACATAGGAAATAATAATATTCGCTAAAAGTACTGATAGATAGCAAGCTCAATTATTTTTTCCAACTTTTATTTATTATGCAGATAGTTTGCGACGCCTAATTTTAGATACTACTGTAGCATTTCCAATGAATACAATTTAAAAGAAAATAATAAATTAATAGGACAATTGCATAATTACTCAGGCTATAAACTAACGCCATACTTCTACATCCTTATTCCTACGTCTTTTCGGAAAGCATATTTCTTGATAGCAATCCTTATTCGAAAAATTAATTTTTGAGATATTATCAATCTTGTACAATTTGTATCCCAATTGTTAAAAAAATAATAATAACTTGCTATATTGGTAACAACCTTATTAAACAAAAAATTGAGATTTAAAAAAGTATTGCTAATCACAAAGTATTTTGCATCTTTTATAACTTAAACGATATTTTGATACTGAGTTTTGAGTTTAACGAAATCTTAAGCACACCTTAAGTACTTTTATTCAAATAATATCCATTTATTGCATAGTTTTAAGTAAGCATAAGACATATTATTGAAACCTAAAAAATAATAAAGTAAAATTAAGTTTAAGTTAATTAAAATTATACAGCATAAAAAATTTGAGTATATAAAACATACTATGTGCACATAAGATGTTTTGACATATTCACTATCGTTTAAAAGTACTTAAGTTAAAATTAAATGCATATAAAATTGACTAAATAAAATGGAATAAATAATATTAAGCTCCTTGATTTCTATGAAGCTCCTAAAACGATAATTCAAATTGTGCTTATGTCGACATAAGCTACTTTTCCAAATGAGCAGAGAAATAATTAAAATAATATATTTTATATTTTAAATAAAGAGGTTTTATTTCTTAAAGCAAATACGCAAAGACCATTGTAATGATATTCGTTTTTAAAAAATACTGAAATTTAAGTAATTAAATTTTTTGTTTATATGAATTCAAAAGTGACAAAAATATCTTTCTAGCAAGGTGACGCTAATCCTGTTAATATAAATTAATAAATAAATTTTTGCTTAATATCGTTTAAGACGTATCTACCATGTTAAAAAGATTCAAATTTATTTTATTACAAATGAAAAAGAATTTTTATTTTACACCTAATTCTGTTTTCACTCTCGCAAATAAAGTGTCGAAAATTGTTCAAAAATTTATTTACGCAACCATTGTAAGTTATCCGGACATTTTGTCTCTTGCAGTTGCGCTGTTGAAGTGTGCATTTGATGAGTCAGCTGTTTTTCGTTTACTTTTGTTAGAAACATAAAATAGTAACGTAAAATATAATGGTTACTATATCAATACAAAATTTAATTTATAGGGTATGTCACAGAATTCAATTCCGATCGAAAGCGACTTAATTCCGCAACTAGTTTCTACAGAAAAACGAAAATTTTATTCGGAATGAAACCACTTTTAAACTTTCATTTCATTTCGATAATAATTTTTTATAATTGCTGTTTGATTTTGATTTTTTTACTAATCAAAAATGTAAAGTCTACTGCTCATGCAAAATATAGAACATATGAACTGGGGACTAATTCTCGCATTCTTATAAGAATGAATTCTCATTAGAACAAACCAGATTTAGAATATTTGAAATTCTCTTGTTCGATGTCGAATAAAATGAATCAAAATTTCTAATGATAACTTTCGATAACGACCAAGGTTGAGTGTTTTTACTTATAAACAAAGAAGCTTGCGAAGTAAAGTTATACACAAGAAAATGAATTATATAAAAGTTGGACATTTATTTAAGAAAATCTAATAAATTCTGTCATTTTAGGTCCACAAAATGAAAAAATAATTCAATGCAAAAGGAAATACTTGCGATTTTTATGGTAAAGCAAACAGATTAAGCAAAAAATAGCAAACATTGGGAGGCACTTTACCCTTAAATTTATAGGTAAATTTAATATTTACTAACAAAAGATTTTAAGTTTTGGCGCTGCAAGGTGGCATACAAAGAAAAATCTTTTATTTTAAGATAGATATCCGCTGATCAAAAATAAGAAGAGCAAGTTTTTCGCAAACAGGAGAAAAATAGAAGTCGCTGTCGAGGATCTTAAAACTTTTACAAGTTTATGATCGGTTTGACAAAAAACAATGGGAGATCTAAACATAATTTAAAAAAAAAAATAATAATTACTTCCTACCACCACTACACCACGCCACACTTATTGAATGTTTTATCCAGTTTTGTAAAAAAAATGTAATTCATTTACAACACTTAAGCTAATTCTATTCGTTTCGTATCGAGTAACATCATTAGAAAATATTATAACAACGAAATATTTTTCGATTCGCAAGAATTAGACCCCTGGTATAAATACAACACAATATAACATATTTTATTTTTACTGAAAAGTAAACGTTAAAATTTTTTGAAATAAAAAAATCGTTCGGAATTTTAAAGAACAAAAAACAAAATCTATAGCAATTGAAAAAATAGAATATGCAAATACGGAATCAAAACCACTTCGATAAAAATGTGTGACATACACCTACACTATTAAACAAAATAAAGTGCAAATTAACTTTTTTATATTTCATCACAGTACACACAAGAGCGCTCACTGAGTACAGTTCGATTTATTTTCCCTTTCTCGGCTTGTTAATATAGTTCATAGGATTTCTGTTCGATTTATTATTACGATCTAACTGTAATCCATCTTCTATTTCGTTATATTTTTTCTTTCTTTTTTTCCTTTTTGATTCATTATTGGATAAAATAAACACATTGTTTAAACAAAATTTAACAATGGTTTCCTCCTAAGAGAGAAATTATTTCTCTTTGCTTGATCTAGACAATCACATGGCCACTCCACCATCCAAACGAAAGAAAAACAACACTCAGATCAACATAGAAAATATTTTTGATTTCCCGCATATCGGTACAAAAGTTCCTAATAATTCAAAACAACAATGTCATAAATTTGTTGTTCTTAAAAGCAAGATCTGTGAAAAGCCTATACAAAGTTTCAACATCTTCCTTATCTCGAAAGCCATAGATGGCATATACAGTGAACCAACGGAAAAAATAGTATTGACCAGGGATGGCAATCTGTTGATCCTTACAAAGAACGAAATTCAAACCAGAAAATTCTTAAAGACTATCCACCTTCCTCTTCATCAACTTCATTTAACTTTAAACACAATTAATCTTTGCTCCAATACTCAAAGATCTCAAGGAGGAGTAAATTGTTGACGGTCTAAAAGACCAGGGTGTCATTGAATGCAGGAAAATTACGAAGTTTGTTGACAACAAATCCATCAATACTCCACTAAAGATTTTGAGTATCAACCTTTTAAGGCTTCCAAGAGAAATTAAAATTGGTTTTTTTAAATTGTAAGGTTGAGGCATACATACCCAACCCTATCCAATACAAGAAATGCTACAAACTTGGGCACACTCGGAAATATTTCAGTGGCATTGATAATTGCGATATTTGCGCTACAGCTCTCCACGACCCAACTCCATGTACCAGAATACAATATATAAACTGCAATAATGCCCATCGTTCTACCAACAAGAATTGTCATGCTTTTAAGCAACATAAAGAAATCCTGAAAATAAAAATACTTAATAATTGTTCATACGACATTCCAACAGAGGACTTAAAAACTGAAAGGAAAAACAAACTTCAGCTACTAAAAACGGTTACCGGCACCGTTAAAAATCTAAAAATCGCAAAAAACTATAGCAACACAAAATCTTTCGGAAACAACTCTTTATGCACCTAGCAATAACAGTTCGCTTTCTAACAAAACAAATCAAAATCAAACTATGTACTTAAACACTTTAACTAATCAAACATCACCAAAACGTAATACATAAACTAGTCAATCATCACCAACATAATCTTAAGTAGAAGACTCGAAATTGACTTCTCGCTCTCCGATATGGAACTGTAAATATCTCCAACTCTCTTAATGGATATTAAAATACTTCAATGGAATATAAACGGCTTTTTATAACAACCTTTACGAACTATAGCTCCTAATAAACGAATACTTCCCGGATGTTATTGCTCTCCAGGAGACACCATATCCTTGAAGATTAATGGCTACGTTGCTGTACTATCCAACAGTTCTTCTGCTGGATGTGGCGGCGCAGCGTTATTTTTCAAAAAGAATCTAAAACATAACATAATAAATACAACTCACTTTTACGTCAACGTTGATATATTCTTGTTTCAAACTAAATATTACATCGCTTTACCTACACCCTTCGGAACCCATACTTACTGCTGAACTGTCGGTAATTTTATCAACTAGCAATCCGAATTCGATAATCTTAGGTGACTTCAATTCACACCCCAAGTTTTGGGGCTCTCCCCTCACTAACTATAGAGGCTCACTTATGTAAAGCATCCTCACTAACTCCATTCTAATACCTCTGAATGATGGCGGTTCAACTCATCTTTCTACAGTACCTCCCAATTTATCTCTTTGTACAAAATGATTTGTGGACCTTCAATTACATGGCAGAGATCATTTTCCTACATATATAAGTATAGGTAAAAATAGACTCACTGACCAAAGAAATAACACAGTTATCACCCGTTTTAACATCAACAAAGCTGATTGAATGAAATTTCGAAACCACCTGAGCTATACATCTACTAGCATAACTTCAAACAACATTAATAAAATTGCCGCACGGCTCCTAAGGACAATCAAATCAGCAGTTAACTCATCTATTCCACCCTTTACCAACCACAAAAAAGACATAAGCACACATATTGGTGGCCAAATGAACTACAAAACCTTAGGGACACCAAACAACTTTTATATAAGAAATTCAAAAACCATCTTTCTCCAGATAATTTAATAGCATAGAAGAAAACCAATGCCTTATTCAAATTTAAATGCAAACTTGTCAAGAGAGAATCGTTCCTTCGTTTTACCAACAAATGAGTGCCACGGCTTCCCTAAACAAAATCTGGTCATGTGTGCACAAACTCAATGATACTGTTACTACAAAAAAAAAAAAAAAAAAAAAAAAAAAAAAAAAAAAAAATGCGCTTTATTGGACATAACAACTTAACAAGGTTGCTTTTAAGGCAAACAAAGGTGCAAAATGAACGCCATAGCCTACATCGATCATATAACCGCCTTTGTTCTATTACATCATAATCATATACCTGTCATGTCCATCAACTCTGAGAAGGCATTTGACCATGTTTATATACGGTTATTTCACGACTTATGGAATAATATTTGAAAAAATATCTTAAATTTCATCTTCTCCTTTTTAACCAAAAGGAAGATTCTAATAAGAGTCAATAATCATTTCTCTTATATTAAACTCTTGCATAATGGAATTCCATAGGGCTCTCCACTATCGGCTATTCTGTTCCAAGTAGCTACCAATAAACTTAATATAATAATACGGAATAACAATTTTTTTTTTAACACGTCATGTATGCAGATGATCTATATTTAATATGCAAACATAACAAAAACATTAACATTCAAAATAAAATCGACTCCTTATTTGTACCGTTAAACTATTGGCGCAACCTATCTGGTTCAAAAATATCTTTCAATAAAACTTAGCTATTACATATAGGCAAAAAACGTTCTTGCAACATCGGTAGTATCATCATACAAGGTAACCAAATAGATAAAGTAAATTCACTCAGAATATTGGGAATTATGTTCAACAAATCTTACACATGGTTCACATTCATCGATCACCTAAAGAAAGCATTTTTAGGATATTAAATCTGATAAAATACGCCTCAACTAGACGTGATGAATCCCACCCAAATACGTTAGTCAGCATTGTACGTAGCATCATCTTAGCGAAAATCGACTATGGTTTGCCAATTTATCGCAAAGCCTCAAACCCCCCCGCTAAAAAAGTTATCACCGCTATAACATCAAGCTATCAGGTTAGCAATTGGTGCTCTAAAAACAACACCCATAATGAACATATTTGCCGAATCAGGTCTACCCACGTTGGAAGAACGATTTAAAACACTTACTACTAACCAAATTACTAACCTTTTACTGCCTTCATAGTGAAGCCTCCTGGGTAGAATCACCACGGAACTTTCGCTGAGGACACTTCGCTATCCATTCACAATAACCTTGACTCTTCAGTACGCATCTGAAATTATCATTTACCAAAAACCACGAAAAATATATACAGCCCCTCAACCCTCGTGAAAATTGAACAATTCGTCTTTTATTGAAGATCTAATGTATTTATCCAAGAATTATACCAAGATAGTGTTTATACCTCCCTCCCGCTAGTCAATAATCGACTGTAACCGGTATTCCTTGCCACACTGATTGAAAGCTGCTTTATATTTACTGCCGAAGCACCGAAGGTAAATTTATAATTTGTTCTGACTTCAAATCAACTATCACACCTATTCAAAATGTGTACAATAAAGACATCGTTATATCTAAAATAAGAGATCTATTGATAAGATATTACACAAATTTCAAACTTATGTAGATTCCAGGACATATTGGGATAACAGGAAACACAGTAGCAGACGAAGCAGCCAAATACGCCACCTATGCACTAATTATAACCTTTTCTTCTACAAGCAGAAATGATATTAAGAAAGATATTCTCAGGAAAATCAAGGAGATAGATTGAAATTTGAACTATTTACCAACACCACTATAAAGCCTTCAACCTTCTTAAAACTAAACCTATCTATCCAAAAGTCTTTTGCCGTCTTCGATTAGGACATACCTTAATCACTCACCAATATTAGTTAAACGGCACTACTCGGAACCTTTGCCACCTATACAGCAAAAACTCCGCAATGTGCATAAAACACTTAATTTTTGACTGTAAATACATTAAAAAAGCTCAATCTCTCCTATTTGGCAAAATACTTTTCTCCGATATACTAAAAATGGTAAACTCAGATAACATCAAAACTGTATGCTCAGACATCGTAAAATATATGATTTAGTATAAATAATGTAGATAATATGGAAATTTTTGGGTCAAAGACCATAGCACGATTGTTAACACAATGTTCATCAGGCATTTTTGTGTCGTTTCTGTCCATTTGACTCACTCCAAAGAAAGAAAAGTAGCCACACACCATGGGATGGGAGGTACCATGCCTACTTATCCGATTCCGTACAACTTTTAAACTGATCGGTTTGTACTATCTAAGAAGTCATTTAGACCAAATTCAGAAGCTTCCATTTTAATCGTTCTCTAGATATACTAAAATCAATATTTAATCTGTATGGAAGATGCCACACACACTTATTCAATTTCGCCCATATTTCGACTAATGAAGTGTATTAACTACTAAGTTATTTAGAACAAATTTAGAACCTCCTTCTATTACCGTTCCAAAGATATACAAAAATCAATATTTACTTTGGTGCTACTCCTACTTATTCAATTCAGCCTAACTTTTAAATTCAGCCCTATTTTTGAAAATTATTTGGGCAAATTTAGAGACTATTACCGTTTTAAAGATATATACATAAATACAAATATTATATGGACGTGGTACCGCCCAGTTGAACAATAGTTAAGCCACACACCAAGTGAAAGCTTTCTAGATATGCTTTTTATATGTACAGCTTAAATAATGTAAAAAATTTCGTTTTCAAGTAAAACTTATGCAATACAAAGGGGTTAACTCTAACGTCAATGACTCGCAAGCCAATTGACCTACAAAAACTGCATATACATAAAAACCTTGGTATTGACTTCACACTTCCTTGAAGGGCTTACAAAATAAAATTGGTTGACGCATTACAGAGAACATCAATTATAACGCATTTTATAGTCCTCTTTTATATATATATATATAGATATGAGCGAATTTAATAAATTCAATCAATTTTTTTTCAAGAATCAAGTTTCTCAAATTTGCACAAATGTTAATTTTAAGCATTATTAGTATTGTTATTTTTTTATATTTAATAACCACAATAAAGCAAAAAATATATAGTGGTGGAAAGAATAATATAAATACACAAAACATTTATTAGATATCCAGCTCTTTCCATAACAAAATGTTTTATTTTAATAAGCATTATTGTTATTTGATTGTATATACAGTTAGTGTCATTAATATTCGATTTTTAAGTTTATCGATAATAACACCCTGGCATTAGCGAAATGGATAGGTAATCAGAAGAATAGCAAAAACTTAAATAAATGTTGTCAGTATGAGTATTAAAATATATGCAAAAAATGCTTCTATGGTAACCCTGCAACCATGATAAATCGATTAAAGTTTGTTAACCCTGTTTACTAAGCGCCATTAATATTCGGTTTTCCCCCTATTTATATGCTATTTGCAAAAAAAAAAAAAAAAACATGTTATTCAGCTACCTTTCCAGCAATATAGAGATACGTTTTAATAAGAGTGCATAACACCTCCTTTCTTGTCTGTCCAAAATTCTACTTCACTGCAAATTATACAAATGGGGCGCAAAGGAAAAAACACTCCTTTAGAACAGCGAAAACTTGTTATTTTCCATTATGAAAAAGGTAAAAAGTACAAAGAGATTGCTGAAATTCTGAATATGAAACCAAACAGTTGGGGGACATTGTCAGAAGGCACAAAAATGAAGGAAGAATACACTTCATAAAGCAGACAGGTCAGCCAAAAAAATTGACCGAGCGGGAAGAAAGTTCAATTGTGCGAAAAATAAAATCTAACCCACTCTTAAGTGCTCCCAAATTAGTAACAGAGGTGCTCAATGAGTTTAAAAAGAAAATATCTGCATCTACTATACGAAGAACCATAAGAAAAAAAGGTTTTCATGGCCGAGTAGCACGTCGTAAGCCATGGGTTAATTTACGCAACCGAAAAGCTCGTTTGAGTTTTTCCAGGGAGTACATTAAGAAGCCTGAAACTTGGAGGGATGTCGTTATATTTGCGGACGAGAGCAAGTATAACGTATTTGGATCCGATGGGCGTGTAATGGTGTGGCGGAAGCCAAATGAGGAGCTACAACCACAAAATTTAAAACCAACCGTATAACATGGAAATGGACATGTTATGGTGTGGGGTTGTATGGGAGCTAAATGGACGGGAAAATTAGTTTTTATCAGTGGAATTATGAATAAGGAATCATATGTGAATATCCTCCGTCAAAATTTGAAAGAAAGTGCAAATAAGCTGAGCGTTTTAGATTCTTTTAAATTCTACCAAGATAACGACCCAAAGCACAAGTCGCGTTTAATTCAAGAATGGTTGCTCTATAACTGCCCTAAAGTTCTCCATCCACCTGCACAATCCCCAGACCTCAATCCGATTGAGAATTTATAGGATGAGCTGGACCGGCGAATCCGCAACTACAAAATAACATCCATTGAAGACTTGAAATTGCGGCTTCAATAAGAATGGGATCGTATTCCTGCAGCTTATACAGCTAAAATAGTAAAAAACATGTCAAACCGTCTAAGTGAAGTTATAAAACAAAAGGGTTATCCAACAAAATACTGAATTTTATATAAAACCATTTTTCTAATGTATTATTTGTTACTTTTCAAAGAAAACCGAATATTATTGACGAGCAATATTTTATGCTACCTGAATTCATTTAGTTTTTTTTTTTTTTGTTATATTGTTATTCTTTGTTTTTTAATTTCAAGTGTCTAAATAAACTATTAATGAAAAGAAAAAAATGTTGAAAAGGATATACATTTAGCTTAAGACGAATCAGTTAAACATATCTCTAATAAAACCGAATATTAATGACACTAACTGTATAATAAATATTGCACAAGCACGTTTGATAAAGCGAACCATAATCAATTAAAAACTTGAATTCGAATTTTTACATTTAAGGTGACGATATGAATTTCTCAGAAAGTGTGTATCAAAATAAAATGTTTTATGAAGTTAGTTAAAAAGAAATGTGTCTATATTATATTTCCACCACTGTATGTTGTTTTTGTTAAAACATTTTTGTTGTATAGGCAATACTAACTTGTTAAATATGCCTCGATTACCAGTTCTGAATTTAAATCCTTAAAAAGTTTTCAGCCTTAATCCTAGAACCGTAACCTTTTTTATACATAAATACTAACCATTAGTCGAATCGAATAACACACATTTACAACCGATTTTTACCGCATCTATCTACAAATTGTCAATTGTATTGTTAACAGCAGCTTTTTAACTTTGTTTTGAAAAGAAATAAAACAAGATATTTACCGTTTTTATTTAAGAAAAATAATTTTTTTTAATGTCTCTTAGGAACATATTGTAGGAGACACTATTGATATTAATTTTTTCAATTAACAAAAAAATAAAAAATTAATATTGAAATCCACAAATTCAATTCTTATTAAAGAAAATAAATTAAATTTTAAGTAAATAACATAAAAATATACAGTGACTCACAGCTTATGCCGTGTGTATTGAATACGTAACTTTGCATGTTTGCAGCATGAAAACTAAGGATGATATCAAAAAGATTTAAACGCACAATTTTTTTTAAAAATACTTCTTTATTTAAATAAAATTATGTGGCCATGTTTTTTAATATTTGTAAAAGTAATATTAAGAAAACATAGAAGTATTACGTGTATTGTCAGCAGTCTTAGAAAAAACGTTTATGGAACATGGTTTAGTATTTAGTGTGACCCCTTCTTTTTGTTTAATTACATCTTTAAGACATTTTTCGTCGATATAAAACCCTTGATCTTGAAGTTGAAGACGATGTTAGTCGAAGCGACTAAGGTTACGGATCTATCGTTAAAATGAATTTTAACTAATTTTTTATTTGAAACCTTTTACACAAGAAATTTTTATGAATATTCTGGTAATTTTTAGACGTAAACATATATGGTTATAAATTTTTAAATTGTCAAGTATGAACATTTTTTTTGACCCGCAAAGTTTTATACAAGCATTTGAGCCTCTTATGTAGTGACAGTTTAAGATTTAGGTGAATTAATTACTTATCCACCGTTATTTTAATATCAAATTTTTAGCTCAAAAAAAAGGTTACCACAATGGAATATTAGCTGCTTCAATTCTTTATTTTGATTTGGCGGTTAAATATGTCAGCAACTGGTATTTTTTTTAAAGAAATTATAAATATAATATATATAATTCCCTTAACCTATTTAATTTTCAAAATGATATTTAATTATGCTACTATTGTTGGTCAGATAAAAATATTAAATATATATTCATTTTGGTTTTTTAAGAAAGTTTTGAAATTAATATAGGTATTATTAAATTAATATGGGTATTTACATGTAAGATTTTTATTAGTTTCGTATGAAATTCAATGATGTAATTAAACATTTATAGAATTTTCTTTAAAACAATTTGATGAAATTTCTTAAGAAAACAGTTAACGTTATATTTAATACGTAACGGAATAGTCTATAACGGGATTTTTGTTTTTTAATTCACATGCATACATACGTATACATGTAAGTATGTATGTATATGAGTTCAATAATGGTCCAACTTTTTAAGGTACTACTGTGTTTGCCAACTTTGTGTCTTAAAAAAACTCTACAGGTAATTAATGCATTAAAAGTATCTAACAAAAAAAAAAAAAAAAACTATGAAAATTATAACTATTACAAATGTATAAAAGAAATTGTACTTTTTCGATTACTAAAATTAAAGCAAATTCTATATTATTTCGAGCATAAACAAATTTGCACGCTGCTTCAACACAACAAAAAATAAAAATTTTAACTTATGCGTTTTCTATCGTTAAAATGTAAAAAAAAAGCTTTCCTCACTCTTGTTATCGCTAATTACATTTAAAAACTACAGAAAAAAATTGTGTTTTTTGCTCATACAGTTACATTCTGGGAGAAATGTTAAGCAATGTTTCATTAACAATTAATTTTTTGGGCATCATTTTCATTATTCTATTTAGTGTTTCATTTTTGCAAGTGTAGCGTAGCACTAAATTTATTTAAACATTTTAATTAAACCTGAGAATTCTTTGTGTACTTTTTAGTTACTTTCACTGTCGGCGTATCAAAAATAAAAAACATCATAAACACACAGCTAATAGAGACTTTTGTCTTATAAACTTGATTCGTCTTTTTACCACTTGCTATCATCGCTTATAATATCAAAAACATTATTTTTGAACCGTACAGAATTAAATACATACCAAATATATCAAGATTTTGTTTACTATGCTGTTTTATTATAAAAATAGCTATTTAAAAAAACTACGAATCCGATGTGTTCTCTTCTAAATGACTTAAATAAAAATCAGTTGTGCCAACCATGACTTTTTTGCATACAACTTGCGATCAGTGATGCTAATTCACATCAAATTGTTCGTCATAAATTTACGATGAATGTGATCCTTTTACAATACATTCCATGTTAAATTGAAAGAAGTTTAATTTACCCTGTAAAGATTGCTTATAACTTCCCGATCACACTCGAACATGAAATGTATTGTTGTTGTTGTTGTTTGCATTTTAATGTATTGCGGATAAGAAAAGCAGAGAAAAACAGAAAATTGACGGTATGGCCAAGTTCGTACTTCTTTCTATTATCTTTTCTCCCTTCGCCCAAAAACTCAAGACTTGACGGGTGTGAATTGAGACTAAATATTTAGTCAATTCAAAAAATGTTATACCCAATGCAATTTGTTGTATTCTGTAAAATTTTATGACTGTCAAAAAAATTTTGTCAGTATGTTTACCTATTTTTTTTCGGCGTGCTATTAAGTCAGCTGATTTTTATTAAAAATTTTAATTGGTTAAATTTAAAAATTAAAAAATATAAAAAGGAATAAGAAGCTCTAGTTTAGTTTTTATTAGCCGATTGCATGCAAGTGTCAACATGAATTTTCTCTGATTTTATTTCATCTGTGCAATCAAACCGAATAATGTGTGTTAGTAATGTGGTCATTCCTACGAAGAGATCCATGAATTACCCGGGTATAAGAATTCACGCAGAGCTCTTTTTTATATCAGAGACAATATTCCATGAACAAAGTGGCTGAGATAAATTGAGAAGACTGATAGCGAACACTCACGGACCTCAGACAACACGGTGGAAACTGTTAATAGAAGTGTATAAGAGCATACTTTTTTACGCATGCGAGACATGGCGCATATTTTTATGGGAATGACGGAGTTCCTGATATTTGTCCAAAGAAGTTGTCATTACAGCTATCAAAGAGGTGATAGAGCGACTTATGGCCGAAAAAGAGCTAATGGCAAGAAGGAGGTGCGAAGACTGTGGCAAGAACGGTCATTTTCAAAGGCACTGCTCAGAAGTGTAAGAATTGCGTCACCATGGAGACATGACAAGTGGGAAAACACTGGCTATAGAAAACCCGAAACATTTCGTAACTATTGCCATACCAATAGAGCAGAGTCGCAAAAGATGGGCTTAGGGATACACAACAGTAAACAAATAAATGAATGCCGTAATGTAAATGAGGTTAGACATAACGGCAATGGGCATCATAGAGGCTGTGACATGAAAAGATTGCCACGTAACAGTGAAGCTTGTTACAGGAGTGGAACAGTGGATAAAACAGGTGATAAAGATAAAGAGACCATTTATTTTCATAACACTGCCTACCACTTAAGCCTGTTCGTCCCGAATAGGCTTTTTATCTCTCTTCCCATAGCTCTCTAGTCTCTCTAAATGTAACACTTTCATTTTTGATATTGGCCTATTGTTCTTCTGTATTCTGTATACCACATCGTTTAACCTTCTGACTACCTTATAAGTTCCATCCCAGTTAGTTTGAAGCTTAGGAGATAATAATTTCTTCCGCTGTGTGTTGTAGAGTAGAACCTCCGTATTTGCTGCACGATCATATCTGGTTTTCATTCTGTCGCTGACCATTTTAATTCGTGAGCGCACAAATTCGTGAAGTTCATTGAGGCTATTCTGTTTTTCAGCGTAAGTGGTAGGCTCAACACCAAACTCTAAGTCACTAGGTAGTTTTAGCTCAGTCCCAAAAATAATCTTGGCAGGGGACTTAGATGTTGAGTCATGGACACCTGATCGGTACGCCAGTAGAAACCTCGGTAAGTGTTAGTCCCAATCCAACTGATGCTGCCTTACTACTTTTCGCAAGTTTTCCTCCAGGGTTCGATTAAATCGTTCCACCATTCCATCAGACTATGGGTGAAGCGGCGTCGTTCGAGTCTTCTTAATACCGTATATCTTCACACATTTCTTTGAATATGGCGAACTCGAAATTTCTACCCTGATCGGAATGTAGCTCTATTGGAACTCCATAGCGGTATACCCAGTTGTTCACAAAAACATTTACAATTGTATTCGCTTCTTGATTGGGTATGGTATACACTTCCGGCCGTTTGCTGAAGTAATCCACCACGACTAAAACATAACGATTTCCAGCATTAATCACAGGAAAAAGCCTGCTATGTCCATTGCTATCCGCTCGAATGGTGCGCCCGAGTTATATTGTTGCAGCTGACCTCGGCTTCTTGTTACTGGACCTTTAGCTGCAATACACTGAGTAGAGTTTGCTATCCAGTCTGCCACTGCTTGATGACATCCAACCCAATAAAAACGTTGTTTTAGTTTTTCCGGAGTTTTTGTTACCCCAAGCTGTCCTCCGCTTGCTTCATTATGGAACTCATTTAAGACCTCTTTCATTTTGGAGGCACTATTAGGTTGGATACAGTTTTGTCATCTGCACTTCCTTAATGTGGAAAGCAGCCATTAATCAAGTTCAAACTGTACCATTGTGCCCAATACGCTTTTTTAAGAGGACCTTCTGCTAATATTTCATTGCGGATGGGCCATCTGTCCTCTTCTTTTGCTTCTATCTTTGTCAATATTGGGTCGCTCCTTTATGCTGCTAACCAGTCTTCGTTTGCATCAATTTGCGTTAGCCGGATATCAATGATGGATTCCTTCCGCTCAGCTTTCACACAATGTTTGCATTCCAAATTACAAGGCCGATGTAAGAGAGCATCAGCATTTCCAGGCTTTATACCACTTCGGTGTTTAATGCCGAAGTCATAAGCCTGGAGGCGCGCAATCCAACATGACAGCTGTCCTTCAGGGTTCTTAAATTGCGGCAGCCATCTTAGTGCGGAATGATCAGTCCTTAGCAGAAAATTTTGATCATATAGGTACTTATGGTAATGTTTTATGAATTCCAGCACTGCCAGTAGCTGACGTCGAGTTACACAATAATTCCGTTCAGGTTATGACAGCGCGCGGCTATAGTAGCCTACGACTTTTTCCGTCCCATCGACTACCTGTGAAAGTACACCACCAATACCATATCCACTGGCATCACTGTCAAAGATGGATTTTTACCAGGGACTGGATACCACAAAACCAGCACACAATAGGTCTTTTAGTGTCTGGAACGCATTTTCTTGTGACTCTCCCCAATGATAGGACACGCTGGCAATATTAGGTACGAAGCGTCTGTAATATGTGCAGAGTCTCAAAAAGCTACGTAATGCATGAAGATTTTTGGGGCGAGGCCAGTCCTTTACTGCTCGTATTTTATCTTCATCCGTTGAAATGCCATCTGCTGTAACTAAATGCCACAAATATTTTACCTGTTTTTGGAACAATGCACATTTCTTCACGCTTAATTTTAGTCCAGCCATTGATATTCGTTGCAGAACTTCTACCAGGTTTTTGAGGTGGTCGTCGAAAGTTGTGCCCATCACTATTATACGAGGTAAACCAAACAATTCTTCCAATGGAGTCCATAAGCCGCTCAAATGTGGCCGGCAGAGCCCAAATGGCATAACTTTAAATTGCCACAAGCCATCGTTCGCACTGAAAGCAGTTTTCTCCTTATCCTTGTCTGCGATCTGTACCTGCCAATACCCGCTTTGTGGATACAATGTAGAGAACTACTTTGTTCCAGCTAACGTGTCGAGCGTATCGTCAATTCTTGGTAACGGGTAGCTGTCCTTTTTAGTGATATCATTCAGCTTCCTCTAGTCTACACAGAATCTTGTACTACCATCTTTACTTTTATCTAAGACTACAGGCTCTCAATTACACCACTTTTCTCCATTGCATTGTTCAGCTTCTTAATCTCATTACGCTGCGCCAGAGGTAAACTCCTGGGTGCCTGTTTTATCGGTCTAGCTTCGCCAGTATTAATTTCATGTTTGACTATAGCTGTTCTACCTTGACTTTTATTTTTCATGGCGAATACGCAGACGTACTTCTTTAGCAGTTTTTTGGCTTTATTTCTTTCTGAAGCTGCTAGACCTGCTACTCATTTCTCTACATTTTCGTCAAATACCTGTTGATTCTTGGCTGACATATTGGCAGGTTCCGGCAATTGTTCGCTGCTTTTTACCGCCTCTACAGGAGCACATTGACCTACCTCGGAGTTTTCACATATGAATTTTTCGTGACCTGATAGATTGAGCACTCTAACTGGGACTATTCCTTGTTTATTAGATATGGCGAAGGTCTTTGCTGATAACAAGCCCTTCTTAATTCCTGCGGTTGTCCTCACAATCTAGCTCCATTCTCCTATATCAATGATTCAGTCTGAGGTGGTAATTTTTGTCGTTTGACAGCAACTAATCTCCTAGCAAGCACTTAATGCTGGTATCCCACGTCAAGAGGACGCCAACTCATTATCCGTTGCCACATATTCAAACTGATACCATGGACTATCATAAAATCGGTACCAATCATAACCTCGTCTACAATATCGGCGACAATAAACATATGGCTTATAGTACTGTTCGCTATAGTCACTTTCACCTCAATTTTTCCGTAAACGGTGGCAGACTCCCCAGTACCTGATCGTAATCTGATATTATTAAGTTTCTCACACTTTTCCTTCACTACATCGGGTCTGATTATAGACTGTGTCGCACCGGTGTCTATAGTGAAGGTGTATTGTCTGCGATTAATGTACCCGCACGCTGTAAGGTTGTTGTTATTTTTCTGTATCATTTATATGGAGATTATGGGCCCTCGCGTGTGGCAGCTAGCTCTTGCCCCTCAGCGCTAGCTCGTTTTAGTTTAACTGGGACTCTTTTGTTGTGTGATGGTAGTTTATGGCCCGCTTATTATTTCTCGGTGGGGAAACGGATCTCGACCTTTTTTGTGGCGCTTTACAGTTTCTCTGGAAGTGGCAGCTCTTTCCACTGTTAAAACATTTTAATTTCGATTTCTGCTCAGCTAGAAGCCTCTTGACCACCTCCTCTATTTTGTTGATTTCATCCTCCTTATCTGTCACAACTTCCATATTACGCACCTTGTGCATTCTCCACACTATCTACCCTTTTGCTTACCGTCGCATATATTTTACGTAATTACTCAGTTGTTTCTTCAAATTTGTGTTCAAGTTGTTTAGTAATTTCTCTTACCTCATTAGAAGTTTCCTCAAGTTTTGTTTCAATTGCCAGAAAATTCTGGTTTTCAGCTCTAGAAGCCTCTTTTATCTGCGCCAATAGCTTTTCATTATCAGCTTTAAAAGATTCTTTTACCTGCGCCAACAGATGTTTCTCGCACCTCAGCCGCAGCATTTTGCCAAAAGCATTTTGTTCTGTACCTGAATTTTTTACATCATAGCAGCCAGCAGCGAGTCTATCCTACTTGTTGTTGGAGAAGCACTCATATCAGGCTCACTCTCGTCATCAAATTCGTGATTATCGATATCTATACCACGTCTCTGAAATTCCTCTAATAGACGTTTTCGTAATTCGATTTTATTACCGGTTGTGGAAAGCTCTAATTTACTTAATTTGCGTTTGAGCCTGTCCACTCTTAATTCTTGGAATTTCATTTTTTTCTCCTTTTTTTTATTTATTTAATTTTATTTTATATATTTGAGTTCGTTTAACTTGCGTTAAAATAAAATAGACACCGCTTTATTGTGTTGTTTTACAGTTTTTATATTACTTTGCAATAACTTTATATTATAACTGTTTATCTTAATTTAACACGTCTTTATCTTACGACAGCTAACTGACGTGTAGGTAAAGCAGCCTTTTATATACCTACCCTACAAGAAAAGTGACGGTCATTTGACCGGTCAACTGACTGGCACTGTGATAGAAATATCTATCATTTTTTTCTATCAAGTTATTAAGGGTAAAATGAAAAAATGGCCGAGTCATTTGTGTACCTGTGATTTTACATCCATCTCCAACTTATATTTCTGTCGACTATAAAACATATATATGAGCTTGCTCGAATGTTGTCTGTAAAGAAGTATATATACTAAAATAATAATGTAATAATTTGTGTTTGTTACCATTTCCTGAGCAAAATCTGGCTGTTCCTAATTTTTCTTTCCATCCGCCAGTGTCATTAATTGCAGTATGCATGCGGCTTCGTCAAGATGTTTGTCCTGTATCTCGCCAGTTATTTAATGATCGACTGATGGCTATCTTGTATTTTATCAAGAATTTCGATTGAGCAAACATTTCTAGTTTTTGCACGACCTGGTAAAAATATTTATTATTATTTAAATTAAATACTTACATATGCTTCAAATTCCTCCAACCTTGTTACAATCACTGGTCCTTTTATCAGCTTTTTTACACAATACATACAATATTTTTATTTCAATTTATTTCTTTTAATTTTGCTAGAGTTCACAAAAATATTGTTTTTTATGCTGTCAAACGTCACAAAATATTACTCTGCAACACTTGCTGTTTCACTTTTTCTCTTGTTGTTTCACTCTTTCAAACGTTTTAATATAAAAAAGTTTCAAATGTATTAGTAAACAAATTGTTTCTGTGTTAGTTTCGGTCATTCATTTCTTGTAGAGTAATTACCTACAGTTTGAATGGTTCAGAAATATCGACCATCTTCTATTTCCATATCCGCTAATTTAAATGTAACGTAAAAATGGTCGATATGGCAATGCTGCCAAATTGACAGGGTGACAAGAAGTATACCAATATCCCACAATATTGTATTTATTTTCGTAACAATATTGACTGGGGGTACCTTGAATTATGCTTCACACTATAGATCTTTAATTAATAAACTTTGTTTTCTAAAATGTTCATAGATAGCTTATTTGGTAACCTATTGTTTACAAAATTGGTTATGTATATTTTGTGTTCGCGCTTTATTATTTTTTTTTACAAAAATCTGAGTTGTTTTGACATTTTCTGTACATTTTTCTGATAATATTGTTAGATCTTACAATCGCCTAAACAGAGATTAACAGTTTTTTCATATCAATCGGATATATCCTGCATCATTCAAGATTGCACGGGCTAGTGGGTTCGAGGAAGCTTTCACAAATTCATCTCAGAATAACTCACGGTTTCCTTTTTAACAATGGGCACGTTTAGGTCTTTATGGATGTTGAAATTATTATTTATGAACCATGGAGAATATGTTATTATGTTATTATTATTCGAACAGGTGAGTATGACAAACTAATACGAAAGCATATTGGCATATCAGATACTTAACCGGCCTTTGCTAATGTATAGCTAGTTCAATTTACCCATATATTCCACACTTGCCTTGTAAGAGTTAAATATTTCTCCATTTATTTGTTTCTCCAATTGAGCCACATCAACAACATACGATTCCTAGTTCCTTTTGAATATCAAAAGGGTGTCTTCGAATTTGCCTCTTGTTTTCAGAATTATGTCGTCTGCATAACCGTGATAGTCAATGCTCGCAGCAGCGGTTCCTTTAGAAGTTCATCCACATCCAACTCCACATTAAAGGAGATAGGTCCCCTTCTTGTGAGTAACCTCTTATTGCTAATACTTACAAATAAGCGACGCATTAGTTTCCGAAGGACTTTGGCCATTCTTCTCGATGTGAGTCCATTACACTCTACTGTCACTTTGTGAGAAGTGTTGTCAAAGATTCCTTCTATATCAAGGTTTTCGTTGTTATGATTGTTATTATTATTATTGATTTGTGTTTATACTAGATATGTGTACAATTATTCACGTGATTGTTTTGAATCACGTGTGATTAGGGAGATCGGACGGTTATTATTCGACCGGTTTTACCCGTTTTTTTGGTTTTGTCGAATACGGTTTTTTCAAAATCTTAATTTTTCGAATACTGAATAAATCGGTTTATTTAACACGAATAACTGGTTAATTTAAATAAGTATAATTTTTACACGTTTGGATATATTTTATTGCAAATATGCTCATCGTTTAATTATTTGTATAAATTTAGTTATTATTTTCGTATATATGACAACCTTCAACGTCTCACAAAGAACGTGAAAACCAAAGTAGATCGAAAAAGATATGCGCACTTGAGCAACAATAACTTTTTCTCATCTTCTTTAAATAAATATTGATTTTTTATATGGAAAATGATCAATTAGGTTCATTGAAAGCGACCCACAAACGCCGGCTCCGAACGGCAGGTATATTAGTTAATGAAGTTTTTTTAAATCCCTACTTTTCGAATTATTCGAAACCCGGTTTTTGAAAAAAGTCAAATAGTCAATCTCCGTAGTAATAATTATTTTATCTTGAGTATTTCGTTTCATTTTAGTAACAAATAAAATACTCGATGTCTATCCAAGCACGATGAATAACAACCTCGAAACTTTCTGGAAAACATTAAAGACAATAATACGAAATGCAGTGAAAGAAATATGTAGAGAAACAAAAAGCGAAGTGCAGCATTGCATACTTTTTGAGGTACTATAAATTCCATGGGCTTCAGTGTCCTAGCGCCTGATGATAGGAGTCTTGATAGTCTGCGATGCCAACACAATTTTCAGTGTACTTATTCATTTCATAAATCATAAACAAAAGAATATCAAATAACATGCATCTTAAGAAACATTTGCTAAATATGTGTTGACCGTCGCTTTGACGCCATATCACTGAATATGAACAATTCGACCAGGGCATACTAAAGAAAGTACTTGCGAGTCCACATATGTATATTTTTTGCTCATGAATGTTTTCAGTTTCCAGCTGTCAAAGTTCGTTTAGTTTTTCTTGTTGTGTATACACTTTTACATCCGCCATTTTTTTAGTCCAAATCTGGGTTCAGTACATTTATAAAACAATAGTATGTATCTAATTAAAAACTATATTAAATATGTTTTTTTTATATATAAGACCAGCACCCAGTGGGTGGCCCCTACTCACGCGGTGCATTGTGATGGTACAAGGAAAATAGGTTATGGGAAGGAGGACAGAGAAAGTAGTCTCTATGGACGTTAGATTTAAATTTACTCATATCGTAAGTGGCAGGAAATACTTTCGCTGGAAGATTATTCCACAACCGAACAGTGCAACCAAAGAACAAATTCTCCTTATAATGCGCTGTGCGCACTTGAATGCTTCCTTCGACTCTTGAAATATGTGATCATTCCAACGAACGTCACAGTGAATTCTCATGCCTAAAACATCAAGAGCATCTGATTCCTCAATATCAACATTACCCATTGACACAGATGACAGCACACCACCACGTCTGTGTGTTAAAAAACAACATTGAGTCTTACGTGCATTAAAATCGACCCTGTTCGCACGACCCCACTCGGAGACCTTCACCAGGTCACTTGTGAGTGTGACGTGCATATTCATCCTTCTCGCCCCAACCTCCAAAAGGTTCGGTCTACGATCAAAAGAATATGAGTGATAAATGTTGCTGTCATCCGCAAAAGAGTAGATAGGATTAGAAGTGAGAAAAAGAAAGTCGTTAAGAAATATTAGAAAAAGAGTAGGAGAAAGAACAGAGCCTTGCGGTACCCCTGAGTTTACCCTGAACTCGTCGGATGAGACCCCATCTATAACCACTCTTACAGAGCGATCTCTGAGAAAACTCGATTTAATCGCGAGAAGTGACCACCGACACCAAAAGCATTAAGTTTCGAAATAAGAGCCTCGTTCCAAACTCTTTTAAACGCCTTTGAGATATCCAGAGCCACAACCTTACTCTCGTCAAAACCATTAATGGACTTGTTCCACTTCTCTGAGAGCAACGTCAGCAGGTCACCAGTAGAACGCCCCTTTTGGAAACCGTACTGACGATCGCTAAGTAAATCGTTGGACTCCAGATATCTCACAAGATGGTGATTAATCTTACTCTCCATTACCTTGGAGAGTGCGGAACAAACTGCTATTGGACTGTAGTTCTCAGGGTTACTAGCCTCGCCTTTTTGGGGATTGGCGTTACGTTAGCAACCTTCCAGCAAGATGGAAAAATACCGGGCCCAGAAGACTTGTTAACGTTGAGATTTGCAAGGACCCTTTTAACAGCACGAGCTCGAAAGAATATACTAGGCATAGTTACTGATACTTTCTCAAGTTCGGGCAGTGGTTGAATGCTCTCCGGCAAGTGAGAATTACTTGTAAACATTTCGGTCAAAAATTTGCCTTTTCAACCGGTTTCGTGAATGTGCGGTCATTCTTTATAAGAGCAGGAACCGAACTAGCGTTGTTCCTCAGTCTTTTAACGAATAACCAAAAGTAATTAATTCCCCGCTGAAAAGTAAGAACTTTAGCACGAAGGCGCTGCTCGTATAAAGCCTGTTTGCGAAGCAAATCAGTATGGGCACATTTATTATTGCACCAATTACTGAACGCTTCCTCTCTGGATCTGGCTGCCAATTTACACGTCAGATTAAACCAAGATTTGTTTCTAGGTTTAATCGAAAGCTTTTTGGATGGGATGAAAATATCCATCGCTAGCCTTATTATATTCACTACCATTTCTGCCATGGCATCGACGTTTGAGTCAAGGAAACAAAGCTTCCAACAAAAATGCCAAAAAAAATCGTTGAGCTCAGCCCAACGAACATCCTCGTACTTAAAAATAGAGCGTTCCGTAGTCATGGGTGGAACCTCACGAAGAGCGGCGGACGAGAATGAGGCAGAAACTGTCCAATGATCCGAATTTCCGAGAGGTGGTAAAATCTCAACTACATACTTTTCACAGTGTGTAGTGAGGAAAATATCGAGGGTATTATTCTGGTGCCCATCTACACACGATATATGTGTAGGTAACGACAAACAAAACTTATTATATTTAGAATAGTTTAAACAAATTTTGTAAATTAATAATAATTGCAATTGTTGCAAAAATACCGTTATTTTTGTAGCGATTTTACTAAAAAAATTAACAATATACATGCATTTGTACTTCTATAAATATGTTTCTAGCTTTTTTTTCTTTGTGTATAATTTTTCGTTTATTTTTCTCTTTTCTTTGATTAAAAAACATTTAATCTGTGCTACAAAAATTGCATATTTTCTCAAAATTCTTAAATGCACTTCTACTTCAAAACATTTTTAATTTTTAAACTTCCAGTTTTTTCGAACAGATTCAGTAAAATTTCTGATAAATACTGCCGCTGTGGTATGCTAGGTAAGATACTCGCCTACCAACCAGAAGAGCCTTATTTCAATACCGGGCCAGACCGTCTGAAAAAAGAAAGTTCTTTCAAACAGTGGTATCACCTCATAAAATTAGTTAGTAACTGGTTGAGTACTGAATAGCTCATTACCTAAGAGAAGTCCCTATATTCCTCATGGAATGTTATGGATAACATTCTTATCTTATTTATTTTATTGAAATAAAAAATTCATAAATAAAAAATAGTAAAATTTGCAGCACTTGCTTTCAGCATCCATTGCACAACATGTTTCTTATATAATTGTTTTGAACATAACACACAAACAGCTGTTTACGTACGTGTAGTGCGATAGACTCCGCTCAAAATATAAATAAATTCAACTGAACGAAACTTGACAAAAAGTTTGTTAAGTACATTAATTATAGTTTTACACATTTGATTGTGTGTAAGCTAGAATATTACGCATATTATGTTTGACCCTAAAGTGTTATTATTTTTGTATTTAACCTTTATTATTAGAGTAATTCTCTTGAAATATGTACGTATATGTGCAAGTCTTTAAAGATTATAAATTATTCTGTCTAAGAAAATTTTTTTTTCCTTTTACATTAATTTTTGGCTGATTTAACAATCCGAAATCAGGTCTTTTAATTCTCTATTAATAACACTAGTTTGTATGGACTTAAAATACGTATGTATGTTTGTATGGGTTTGGAATTTATGTGTGGCCTATTTAAAATGTAATGTAGTTCCTACGCAAGCAAAAATGTAAGAGTGTAACAACAACCACATTCAATGTTTTTTTTTTTTTCATACAGCGGTCAGCGGCACAAAAACAAAATGCAAAAGTTGATCGTCGCAATCATAAAACAATAAATAAGGTACATACAGATCTATAACAATTTAGAACAATAACAAGAACAACGGTCAATTTGTTTTGCATTTTTTTCAACCAGTTTGAATGTGTCAAAGACAGCTGATAAAGCATAGACGTTTTGTTTTATCAGTAAATACAGATTTTATCGGAACAAAAGTAAACTTACAAATTTAAGCTCATATTGAAAGTCGGACAGACTCTTATATCTAATTTTAAAACTAAAATTATTATTTTCTTGCATATGCTTTTTGATTTTCCACAGCCTACAGTCTCCTTGGGACGGATTCAACTATTTTTTTTAATACATAAGCATTTGTCTGACTTAATTCTTCCTGAAATGCGACTTTTAGTTGTTCTCTATTATTACATGAACCATTTTGCATTCGACGTCCAAGCTTATCACACAAATACTCAATAATATTTAAGTCGGGACTTTGGGAGGCGTTTTCAAGACCTTTGGGAAGTTGTACAACAGCTAATTTTTCGCTATCAGTGATATATGTTTTGGGTTATTGGCCAATTAAATTAAAATGATCAACAACACCCAATATGCGTGCTCTTTGCTTTACATAATTCTTCCATATGTCAAGATAAATAGCTTTATCCATTTTACCTTCCATAAAGTGAAGATTTTCAACACCTAAAGCGGCTATATAAGCCCATTCCATCACTGGATAAGCCTCCATGCTTAACCGTTTGTTTAGTGTTTTTAGGGCAAAATTGTCCACTACGGTTACGCCATACATATCGTCGTTCACCCAAGTCTTAAGATAAGATGACAAGATTGTCGCAATGCACCAATAATTAGCCTATTTTACATGGCAATCATGTGATTACACAATTTATTGGCTCATACGGCAACTCACAACATTATTGTACATATTTATCCCAATCAAATGCAACCCTCGTGCGACAATCGTGTAAGCATTAAAGGCAATCATGCACCAATGTAAATGCCAAAAATTCACCAATTTTTATTATATTCTTGTGTGGCAATTGAAGAAGACAATACTGACCAATTTTTATTTGTTAATTGATTTATTTCTGAAAAAACACGTGTTTGTACGGTATTCATAATTGTCATCCCTTAAAATATTCATTTTTTAATTATTTATATGTAAATTGCACCACAAACTTCTACCATTTATTTTTTAATTATTTTTACTTTTTTATCAAGTTGACACACGATAATCAAAGCCGATGCAATTTTTTTTACAGTGATTACAGTAATTACAGTAAGTACAGTAATTACAGTGAAATCTTCCATAGGCGGACAATGACCGTCGATCTAGTTTTTTCCGCTATCGGGTGGTGCGCATTTAGGGGTATTACTTTTAGTAAGTTCAGCATTTGCTATTAACCCTCCAATGTTTGAGATAACAACTACTGATGGAGTTTTAATGTTTTTTAAGTTCACTTTTATTGTATACATTTTTATTATGTACATACATATATACATTATATGTATATATATACATATAAACATTATATGTATGTATATACCGACATTCGCACATATATATATTCAAGAAATATATTTATCCAAGACTTATTAAAAAATATTTTTTAGATGACAGTGTTTTAAGAAAATTCAACCGAGGCCAACCACAGTAGTGGAGAAAAGACTCCACCCTGTGGTGATCCCCTATTAACACCCCCTTCAATTGTGATCCTGTCCATTCAGCCCTTACTTTTCTTTCAGTCAGAAACTTACCAATCAGGTCCGCCTATGTTCCCTCTATGTCCAGGAAGCCCCCAAGAGCGTACACTCCCCTACCAATAGAGCTTTCCATTGTACTCACTGGTATAGGCATGCTGAGATTCCGACAGCAATTCCTTCGGGATCTTACTTTTTATGTGAAACTCTCCAATGTCTTAAGTGCAAATGATGATAGACTAATCGGTCTAAAATCCGTTGCTCCTACATGCGAGCATTTACCGGCCTTCGGGATAAAAACTACTCTGGTCCTTTTCCGAATATTAGGAATGACCCCCAGCATGAGACATCTCCTGAAAATGACTTCTAGCCAACTACAGGTCAAGTGCAAGGCTTCCTTTTGTTAAGCTGGAATAATACTATCCGGTCCAGCCACCCTAAAGGGTTCGAAGTATCCGATAGCCCAATCTCCTGCTCACCACCGAGCGAACAAAACTCAAGTCCGGCAACTCAAGTACCCGGCGAATTAGTAAGTTTAGAAATGCATATGGAGAACATGCAACAGAAATGGAGAAAAGGAAATTGTAAGCAGACTAGAATCTATAAATTCTTTCAAGTTCAGCCGTAACTGAATGGCCTAAACTTTTAAAGTGAATTTGATGTTTTTTTCATTTAATTTAGAAAAAGCTTTTGAATTTTCTTAAAACACTGTCATCTAAAAAATATTTTTTAATAAGTCTTGGATAAATATATTTCTTGAATATATATATGTGCGAATGTCGGTATATACATACATATGTTTATATGTATATATATACATATAATGTATATATGTATGTACATAATAAAAATGTATACAATAAAAGTGAATTTAAAAAACATTAAAACTCCATCAGTAGTTGTTATCTCAAACATTGGAGGGTTAATAGCAAATGCTGAACTTATTAAAAGTAATACCCCTAAATGGGCACCACCCGATAGCGAAAAAACTAGATCGACGGTCATTGTCCGCCTATGGAAGATTTCACTGTAATTACTGTACTTACTGTAATTACTGTAAAAAAAATTGCATTGGCTTTGATTATCGTGTGTCAACTTGATAAAAAAGTAAAAATAATTAAAAAATAAATGGTAGACGTTTGTGGTGCAATTTACATATAAATAATTAAAAAATGAATATTTTAAGGGATGACAATTATGAATACCGTACAAACACGTGTTTTTTCAGAAATAAATCAATTAACAAATAAAAATTGGTCAGTATTGTCTTCTTCAATTGCCACACAAGAATATAATAAAAATTGGTGAATTTTTGGCATTTACATTGGTGCATGATTGCCTTTAATGCTTACACGATTGTCGCACGAGGGTTGCATTTGATTGGGATAAATATGTACAATAATGTTGTGAGTTGCCGTATGAGCCAATAAATTGTGTAATCACATAATTGCCATGTAAAATAGGCTAATTATTGGTGCATTGCGACAATCTTGTCATCTTATCTTAAGTCTTGGGTGAACGTCGATATGTATGGCATAACCGTAGTGGACAATTTTGCCCTAAAAACACTAAACAAACGGTTAAGCATGGAGGCTTTTCCAGTGATGGAATGGGCTTATATAGCCGCTTTAGGTGTTGAAAATTTTCACTTTATGGAAGGTAAAATGGATAAAGCTATTTATCTTGACATATTGAAGAATTATGTAAAGCAAAGAGCACGCATATTGGGTGTTGTTGATCATTTTAATTTAATTGGCCAATAACCCAAAACATATATCACTGATAGCGAAAAATTAGCTGTTGTACAACTTCCCAAAGGTCTTGAAAACGCCTCCCAAAGTCCCGACTTAAATATTATTGAGTATTTGTGTGATAAGCTTGGACGTCGAATGCAAAATGATTCATGTAATAATAGAGAACAACTAAAAGTCGCATTTCAGGAAGAATTAAGTCAGACAAGTGCTTATGTATTAAAAAAATAGTTGAATCCGTCCCAAGGAGACTGTAGGCTGGGGAAAATCAAAAAGAATATGCAAGAAAATAATAATTTTAATTTTAAAATTAGATATAAGAGTCTGTCCGACTTTCAATGTGAGCTTAAATTTGAAGTTTCTCACATTGGTTTGTTTTATAAAATTGTATGTTACATATAGATATAATTTTTTGTTTGTTCTTATTACTTAATTAGTGCTTTATTAAATAAAATTAAAAACAAATTTGTAAGTTTACTTTTGTTCCTTTTGTTTTTGTAATGAGTTGCCCGACTTTCAATGTGAGTGACTGTAAATACATTCTTTGATGGAGTTAAAAAGTTAAGAGAGATCAATATTACAATAGGAGATGATTTACTCACTATATTGCTACTATACAGTATCCTTGCGTCATATTAGACATTCCGATGTGCCCTAGATACAAGGAATGAATTGCCAACACCACAGATGCTGAGAGTAAAAATTTTAGAAGAAAGTCACTCACGTAAGTCAACTGAAGAGAGGCAGAATACATTGTACGTAAAAATAACTAAGGTGGTAACAACTCTTCAAAATCAAATAGAACGCATTGGCTATAAGAAACAGTGATGAATTGCTACAGGTGCAGTAAGGCGGGCCATTTTGCAATCAAATGTACGGCCAAGAATAAGACGGCAAAAAAAAACTATTGGTTGTACTACCCATATGAATGCCAACAGAGACAATTACATATTTAAACCGTTAAACAGAACGCTAAAATTGGTGAATAACAGCGAAACAAATAAATCTTGAGTGGTCAGTGTCAGCGTTGAAGTGGATGAAAAAGGTTGTGGATCAAGAATCCGATTTGATAAAGTAATGTATGTTTCAGAATTAAGAACAAACTTGATGTAGGTTTCTAAAATTACAGACAAAGGCTTCGATGTCTTATTGCGTCGTGATGGTGCTGCAATTATGAGAAATGGTAATTAGGCGTATACAGCTAAAGACTTGGCAATCTGTTTTATTTAGAAGACAAGACTGAAGGTGCAGCGGTAGGCGAAATTAAAACTGGTAACATGGAAAAGTGGCATTATCGTCTGGGATACCTTACTGATACTGACTTGAAGTTTTTATTTTCGTCACTCCTCTAGGGAGCATATTGGCTTTCCACAAAGTATATATTGCTTTGTTTCAATTTCTTTAATCAATTTGATATTTTTAAGCTAAGTAGATGATTAATCCGCTGAAGCTTCCTCCATATGATTTTTGTGTGTGTAGTGGTGACGATCCTTGCTAATTGGTGGTGATCTTATTTTAGCATTGTAATTTTTTCCTAGTAGGTGGCGTGTTTTTCCTGATCATTCGTCTGATGTTTGTCATCATCGCCAGAGGTATGCGGGAAGGTCAGGGTGGCTTTTTTCTTTATTTTTTAGATGGAGTTGTCTGGAGGGAAGTTAAAGCCTTTTTTATTATTAATAAACATTCGAAACCACAATTAAATTTTTTCTTCGTCATGTCCTCTGTTGTGGCTCTAACCTGGGTCGATTGTGTTGTTATGCGTGTGCTCCAACAACTACACCACGCCACCCCTGACTTGAAGTTAATGATGCGAAAAAACTCAGTATATGGTATGCCGTCCTCTAAAGAGGAAAAATTTTTTTCCGTGTGAGATATGCCTATCAAAGAAGCAGACGCGAAAATCATTCCCGAAATATGACAATAATAATAGAAAATCTAATATACTAGAAATCATTTACAGCGACGTTTGAGGTCCCATGAGGTGTAATTCGCTATCGGCGGCAAGATATTTTATTACATATATCGATGATCATTCACGATACTGTGAGGTATTTTTCCTGACACATAAATTGGGACGAGGCTATTAATACAGCATGCTACAAAGAAATAGATGTCTGACGAAGTCTCTTATAGGCAAAGTTCCTCTTGAAGTTTGGATTTACAGGCACCAAGAGTAACTCATATGAAAGTTTTTTGATCAAACGTATTCATTTTGATTAAGAATAAATGGAATAGGAAATTTGATTCAAAATCAAAATCACAATCAAAATTTGTTGCGTACTTAGCTGAAGCAAAAGCTTACCGTTTGTGGTCCCCTAGTATACAATGTGTAATCATAAGTCGTGACTAAAATGTACTTTAAAGATGAAATTATTGGAGGCAGAAGTGGTACGAAAGCCATTGAATTTCTTTTTCCTGTAGAAATTACTTCGAAAAATTATAGCTACACATTTAAACGGCCCATCGCTGATGAGAATGCGAGCCAGCAAACAAATCCGAAAAATAATAACCATGAAATCGTTATACATTCAAGAAGACTCGGCTTGCGGCTTAGAAAAAATCGTGGATACAATCCTGACGGTAATAACATATGTGTGACATCGGACCATCAGATGAAAATGAGGAATTTACCTCATATTTTTCAAAAGGCGATTTTTTAAAATTCCATTTTTTCAAATCCGGTGATTTTTCCAGACATCACACTATATGGGCTCTGTTTAGGTCCCTTTTAGCCAGCATATGTATATAGTGGTATATGTGTGCCCAATCATCCTCCGAAGAATTTTCATATTTTTCAAAAAGGCAATTTTTCAAAATTCAATTTTCTCAAATCCGGTGATTTTTCCAGACATCTCACTATATGGACACTGTTGTAGACCCTTTGAACAACCATATTTATATAGTGGTATATGGGAGCACCTTCATATTTTCCCGAAATATTCACTTATCCTCTGACGATATTTTAATTTTGTATGTAATCACTGTTAATCTTTTAACAGTACTCTGTTAACGCAATATTTGACCATGCTAACAAGTATGGTTGGCGTCTTGGCTTTTCAAATTCGAATTTATCTTCACACATGTGTATTCAATAAATATATACATCTATATGTAATTTATTACAAATAAATATAATTAATTACATATTTTCTGCCGCAGCTACACAAAGAACTAGCGAAGTATCGATAAAAAGTAAAGAAATTTTTATTTAAAAATATCTTAGGCTTGAATGGTAGTTATTAATATTTGATTTATAAAGGACGAAAAACCAGAATAATAGAATAACTTTTATATGTAATTAGATTATAATTCTGGTTTTCCACATACATGCATACATTAATGGATATACATATACAATGTATTGTATTTATAAAAACCTTTATATTTTTATTCTTATTGTTATTTATATTATCTATTATGTGTATTGTTACTTATATTATCTACGCTTGTACGTACAATTATTTTGCAATCCTTAGCATAAACGCACTATATACATGCATAATATATAATTCATACTAACCTATAACTTTTTTGCTACAACGAAACACATACGATTGAAAAATGCTCTTATTAGATTTTACAAAAAAAAAAAATAATTTGAAACAATAAACATATTTAATATTTTATGTATTTACCAAAAACTGTAAACACTAAAAAAAGAGTAAAAATACCCCCATAACATTCTACATACAAACAGGCCATCACTGCTTGGCAAATGTCACGTAACGTTGCCCTCAAATCCTATTTTAATAAGATTGGGACGTTACAGTTAAGTTTCATTACGGTCAAGTAAGCACTTTCATAGCTTTTCATATAACAAAAGCGATCAGCTGACACGACTACATTCACGGTTTCTACGTTTACGTTCGGTTAATTCTACCTTTAGAAAAGATTAGACGAAACTGCGTGCGTACAGCAGTATTACTTGCTTTACATGGTTGAAAAATAGAGTAGTATTACAATTATAAAAAAATTTTATTTAGGAATTATTAAAAAGTTGTTATAAAATGTTCATATTATGAAATACCATATTACTCCCACCAAATTATTTTCGTAATTCGTTAATGCAAATATATATTAGTCATATTATCTATGTATATGATTAATAGGCCAAGACATTAATTTGTATCCCGTTTACGCCTGTTCTACTGCACCGATTTGGAAATGGTAAATATGGGGTTAAAGATTTTTCTGTTCAGATGTGCACAATATCAATTTTATTTAAATCGGTCCAGTACTTTGTAGTAAAAGGACTGTAAAATTCTTACTAACACATTGAAGGAAAATATATATTTTTTTGTGTAGTTACAAATATTTAAAAAACAAAAGAAAATATGTATGTGTGTATGTATATTTTTTTATTTGTCAAAAAAAAAATATATTTTTTTTATTTAAAAAAATTTTTTTGAAAACTTTATTTTCTAATTGTACTATCTATTTAAAGAAAATTTTGTATGAAAAATTTGAAATGAAATGCACGTAGAACCAATTTTATATATTATATGCACATAAATACATAATTAAAATAAATGTTAGATGCTACAATGCGGATGATTGTTTTAGCCGCTACGTACTCCAGCAAAAATTATTGTCTAAAAACACAACATACATATGTAAACATTTTTAATTATTTACGAAATTTACTTGGCTGAAAACGTGATACTTCATTACGACATTTAGTTGATTTTCAGACTGGAAAGTACCTGTTTAAGCGGATGAAAATGTTGTTAAAGTATCGGCGCTGATATTATAATATCGTTCAGATAATATACGTTTCTTCCAATGCCATGTAGAAGTTATTCGATGTACTTTTGGAAAATAGCTCGAGCACTAGCTATGCCTTATGGTAATCGTTGTTATTAAAATAGTCCAAGAGGTGTGTCTATCACTTTTATTTTTTTCGAATGTTCATCCAATTCCATTTCAAAATATGTGTCTTTGATATCGATTTTTTTATCGTCACGAATCGTGTGAAACAAATTTTCTTGCATTGGAAGCAGCAATTGGCAGCCATTTTGAAATCACTATAGAGATTTTTGGTCAATAGCCTTTCAATTACAATTTTGAATTGAGATCTCAATCTAAAAAATTTTGGCTAAACATCTGATTTTAAATGTACACTTATTTTTAATTTTTTTAAAGTATCAAGAGACGATTTAAATTTTATCTCGGAATTTAAAACATACTTATTTTAACGGAATATTGTATTTAACTAAAACCGTATTTATCTGTTTTATTGGAAAACCGAACATTTTAAATAGATCATAGCCGAACAACATTATAGTTTTCACTAGTGTTCACCAGATTTAAAACAATTTTTTCTTCATTCATTTTTAATTGTCACTCACCAAGCAATGTTATTAACTTTTTTTCAAAACCATATAATATTCTTTTAGTCTTTACCAACTTGGTCTTATTTAATTTAACAAATGAAATTGATGCGCCAGAATCCATTTGAAATTTAAATTTTTTATTTTAAAGTAAATAACACTTGGCTGTGGTTCTGTCGTGAAAAAAATTATCTTTAAAGATTTAGTTTTTTCTACTCTAAATACAAAATTCAATTGCATGTTTTAGTTACGTAAAAAGCAATATATTAATTATTAGAAACATATTGATTAAAAATTAAAAAGTTTGTTAATAGTTTATGTAAATTTATTTGATTTTTAATTTTCACAAATGTTTCGATTATTTTTATTCGTTTTAATTTAAGCAAATTAAATTTTTTGAGCAATACCGCTTTCTTTTATTAGCTACGATTGTTATCTTCCCCAGTATATTTGCTTGCTTAAGAACTGTATTATCGACGCACGTTTCTATACAGCTACAGCTGACATATTCGCTGCATTTTTGTTTATTTTGGTTTTGCAAAAAATCTTTAAAATAGATTGCGTGTATTGTTCTGCTGCTGCCAAAATTTATTATTATCTAAAAAATATTCATGAAACTAGCAAAGAGTATTAATATTTATATCGTAAGTATGTCATTCTTTGTTACTGTCTTTAGTATTAATATTTTTATTTGACTATTTTTTAGCAATTACTTACTCGGTCAATCAAAGTGAAATCAAATAGTAATACGCATCGTTTGCACAGATTATTTTCCATTCCCTTTTCAAACATATCAAGTTATATCGCGATGAAAAATCCTAAATTATATCAGCACGCACAAACACAACACGGCGACGATACCGTGGATGTAGAAAACATTATCTTATGTGAAGCAAATTTGTTCGAAATCGCTAGGGACAATTCTAAAAACTTAGATCGGTCCGCGCATGATAATGATACAGGAAAAATTTATGAAAATATAGGTTTCGGTTCATTACAAAGAGATACTGAAAGTGTTTGGTTTTTCGATGTTGAAGAAGGATATTTTTCCGAGAAAAATAAGGTAGGATTTTTATATATAAAATTATTTACAATCAGGCATGGGAACATGTATGTGTATATGTATGTTTTTAAAATATGTTTAATATATATGTACATATATGCACGCATATATGGCCTAAAATTCGCATAATACTAAATATTAACTTTTTTTAATTTTATTACCTTTTGTACATTTTTAATCCGAAATTCTTTAGGAGGGTAACGATGCATCAATTAGACATCGTTTTTACTATAAGATAAGGACTTTATGCTTTTAAGTATGTAATTACAAACACATGGAAGAATAATAGTTCGTACATCCTAAGCTTAAAATTTCAATTTCATATTACGTAGGTACATATCGACGCCTCCATTCTATAACATTCTAAGTCGAAAATGTGAGTTTTGAGTTACGAGCTCTCAAAGTTTTCACGCAATATCTCATAAACTATATAAATTACGCCATTTGTTCTTTCACTGTTTTAAGTAGATTTGAGTACAATTTTTATAGTATTTTCTGAATTTACAAATTTTAATTGGATCATAGCTAAAAATGATATAAAATGATTTAGCACGATGAAAACATTGGCTATTGGTCGTCTAAGTGTACTTAGCAGGTTTTTGATAGGTCTATTGTTTTTAAGTTAATCACCTAAGTATACATATCATATTTTAGTTTGGACAAAAATTTTAGAAAATTATATTTTCCTACATAGACGAATTTTTAGTTAAAATGTTATACAAAAAAAACTATTATTTTCTTTTTAAATTAATTTTATTCGTAAAACAAAAAAGAAAATATATATATATATATATATATATATATATATATATATATATATATAAATATGTATATAAATATGTATTGTATATATAAATATGTATTGTATATACATATATATATATATTTTTTTTTCATATATAATTAATAACATAAATTCAAGGTTACTTAAAAATAATTATAAGAATAAAGATAACAGAAACATTAAATAAGTAGAAACTATATTGTATTATTTAGTCGTCATTATCTGACACGACTACATATTTTTTTCCATTAAAACCATTAAGTTGTCTGTAGAAATTTTGGTAAAATTTTGGAATTAAATTTTGATCACACAGATATAAAAGATCTTTTCGTTTTTCTTCCGTTATAGGAAATCCGGATATGTATGCTTTTGGTATTTCTTCAATAACAATTTTATTTTCTTTTCTTCTCTTCCTTCATCATATACATATCTTTATTTCTTTGAAATTCTCATCAAATTCATATTTATAAAATAATTTATAATCTTGTTTTTTATAAACTCTTATTTCTCGGATTTTTGATAGACATAATTTTTCATTTTGTATATTTTTGTCCAATTTGTTACAGAAGCAAATTGCTTGAAATCCAAGAGGTCATCATGGTCCATTTCAATTACATTGTATAATGGCGGTGTTTTCTTAGCATTTCTTATCACGGAGTACCATTCTATCGGCGTATTTATTCTTTTATTTTTCTAGCACTTCTCTATAAGTGCATGAACCCCATTGCCTTCATTTTGAGTATGACCCTTTTCCAAAAATTTGTGACTAATATCGATTTGTAGTTTTCGTGCAATCCATACATAGAGAATACAATTTTATTTTTGTTTTGACCTCCACAATTGTCAGACCATAAATTAAACTTAGTTATGCCGAATTCTTTATGTTTTGTTGATATAAATTGAAATAAATATGTGGCTACTTCCATCGCACCTTTCTTTGCAATTATTTCATCCCATACAAAACAAGATGCTATTTTGGAACCAAGCTCGAAAATTGTGAAGTTATAAGCATGTAGTTTTCTTTTGTAGTAAAAAGTGCTCACTTCTGCACAAGGTGATGAAAATTTTTTTTGAAAATCAAAGCAAACTGTAATAACATTATTGTTTTCAATACACTCTTTTTTGTCGATATCTTTCAGTTCTCTAGATTTTTGTTTACAAAATAAATGGTAATTGAATTGAAATTCAATGAGCTTTTTTTCTTCTTCATCAGAGTTCTTGAACTTTTCGCATAATTCACATAAATCCTTTTTTGGAATATAGAATGAAATATAGGAAGAATCTTTAAAAACATCGCGATATCGTCTTAATGTCGCTTTTAAACTGATATCAATTGACTTTTCGGAGAACCAAATTTCATATAAACGATACATTTCAGTAACCGACGATATTTCACCATCAAAGTACTTTTTTTGTACTCGTTGGCGACAGTAGTGTTATTCTACTAAAGGAAACTCGTTAACATGCTCTATAACTATGTCTTATTCTACTTAAAGTTTTATTTGCCATAGAATGCTTTCCTCTTTTGTCGGATGATATTTTTATTTTATTTAAAATTTGACTATCAATATAACAGTTTTAAAATTTTTAATTCCTAATATTTACATAGATTGAGTTTTTACATAAAGTATTGCAGCAATTGAAATCTTATTTTTATACACTAAAAGGTGCTTCTCTATTATATATTTACATTTATAGGAAAAAAGATAGTAAAAACCTATTGAATTTTAAAGAAATTTTTGTGTTATATACTTCTTTCACCTTCATAGATGAAGATTTAGAAATATACACTTATAAATTCCTTATTAAATCATAGTTAGTTAGTGTTATTCTACTAAAGGAAACTCGTTAACATGCTCTATAACTATGTCTTATTCTACTTAAAGTTTTATTTGCCATAGAATGCTTTCCTCTTTTGTCGGATGATATTTTTATTTTATTTAAAATTTGACTATCAATATAACAGTTTTAAAATTTTTAATTCCTAATATTTACATAGATTGAGTTTTTACATAAAGTATTGCAGCAATTGAAATCTTATTTTTATACACTAAAAGGTGCTTCTCTATTATATATTTACATTTATAGGAAAAAAGATAGTAAAAACCTATTGAATTTTAAAGAAATTTTTGTGTTATATACTTCTTTCACCTTCATAGATGAAGATTTAGAAATATACACTTATAAATTCCTTATTAAATCATAGTTAGATAATCTGTTTCGATCATCAAAGCTTTTTGTTAATTTACTGATTACTTCATTGATGGTGTCTTCTTTGTAATATCTATGTAATCGAAATGTTGAGTAACGTTTTGGTAAATTATATATAATTTTAAGGTTCTTATTTTGGATAATCTGCAGCTTCTTCCGATATGTTTTTGCGACTTTACTGTACCAGACTTAAAATCCAAAAGTCATTATTGGTCGTATGCACATTTTATATAATAACAACTTATTTTTAATGTTGAGCGTAGATCTGCGGTTCAAGAGCGGAAAAAGTGCACGACCACATTTAATAGCCTTATCGCAAGTTTTCAAGACATGGTTTTTAAATGTTAGTTTTTTATCTAACGTTATACCCAGATATTTCACTTCATCATGTATGGGAATTACAGTTCCCTGAATGCAAAGTGGAATGTTTGGAACTCTTTTAGCGGATATATTAAATGGAAAGATTATGGCTTGAGTTTTAGTCTCATTAATCTTTATCTTCCATTTGGAAAAATATTTACTGACATGTTCAAGAGCTCTTCTCATATTTTTTACAATGGCATTAGAAACTTTTCCGCTAGCCATAATAGCCGTATCATCAGCGTATAGGGCTGTGTGTTGATTTTTTAAAACTTTAAAGTCGGATGTATAAAGGGAATACAGAATGGGTGAAAGTACAGAGCCTTGCGGAACCCCAGCTGGAATATTTCGTTCAGTGGAATTACTTCCATCAATAGCAACAATAAACGTCCTGTTATTTAGAAAGCTGTGAATGATTTTTTGTAAGTATATCGGAAATCCTAAAAGGTTAAGTTTATATAAAAGACCGTTGTGCCATATTGCGTCAAATGCTTTTTCAATGTCTAAGAACACAATTCCAGTGCTTCGTCTTATGCGTTTATTGTATTGTATAAAATTTACTATTCTTTTGACTTGATGAACTGTTGAATGTTCCTTCCTAAAACCAAACTGTTCGTTTTTTATTAAATTATTATCCTCTGTAAAATCCAATACTCTTTGTAGTACAATTTTTTCAAAATTTTCCCAAGGCAATTCAACATACTAATTGGCCTATAACTTTTTGGTGATTTCGGTTCTTTTCCTGGTTTTAAGATTGGAATAACCTTAGCCCTTTTAAAACTATTAGGGAAATAACCGTTCATCAGACACCAGTTAAATATGTTCGTAATAGAGGTGAAGAAAGTGTCAGGCATATTTTTTAACAGAGTTGGTCTTATACCATCAATACCAGGAGATTTACAGTTTTTGAGTTTATTTGTAACCACTTTAATATCTTCTTTTGTACTTAAATTTATACTGTTCGGTATATTTTGAGAGCTAAGCCATTGTACATAATCCATTACTTTTGATTCTACTTTTGAGGTCATATTTATTGTTGTATGATGGGAATTTTCGAAAACATTTGCAATTATATTGGCTCTTTCATTACTATTGTACACTTCAGCGCCATCGACATTTAAACTCTCGATTTTCTCTCTTTCTCCTCTCATTGCTTTAGTTAGCTTCCAAAATTTTTTTTCACCCGGTGGCAACTTTTTAATAAACTTAGACCAGCTGTTATTTCTATCTTTTAACACGTGCTTATCTATCATAGCAGTCATCTGTTTTAAAATACAGATGATTACATTTCTTTCTGATGGATTAACACTTGTTTGTATTTTTCTCCGAATTCTGTTTCTCTGTCCAATTAAAAGTAATGTAGCTGAAGAAATTTTTTTCTGCCAGTTTTGTTTCTCTCCAAAGGGAACTTGTTTTTCTGCTTCTTGTGCTATGTAAGTTATTTTGCTTAACAATTCCTCTATATTCGAACTAGTCACAAGTGTACGGTGAATATTATTTTCTTTTATCTTTGTTTCGACCCATTTTCTTATAGCTTTCCAATTGGCAAGCTTGTACAAAGGTATTTGTGGAATAATTTCAATCGTTGAACCGTGAATCCTGCATGAGATGGGCACGTGATCAGAGTTGAGAGATCGCGGGTGTGAAACAAGCGAAGATATATGTAAAGAGGAATTTGAAATAATAATATCTACGACAGATGGTTGTGTTGGAATTAAGTTTTGACTAAAGCGAGTAAAAGAGGTTGTGGAATGAATATAGTAGTTTGAGTTGAGTTGGTGATTAAATAAAGCTATGCCAGCAGTGTTATTTTGTATACAGTTCCAACTGGTGTGACGGGCGTTAAAGTCACCAAATATAAAGTATTCTGTTGATGCATCAGTTAATTTATTTAAATCATTAACAAAATTAGGGGTGTATTTTGGACAGTAAGCAGATGTAAATCTAACCGGTCTATTGTTTATGGATATAATAATGGAAATGTTTTCTATTGCAGACGTTACTATTTTGGATGTACGGTGATGTGGAATGGATTTCCTAATTGCTATTAATACACCACCTCCATGCGTTGGTCGATCTTCTCTGTATATATAATAATTAAGCAATTTTATTTTGTGATATCTTTTTAAAAATGTTTCATTAATAAACAGTATATCTATTTGTTTTTCTTGGAGAAAGTCTTCCAGCTGTGTAATGGAGGCTTTGCTCGTTATGCCCCTAGCATTCCAATGCATAACGTTTAATACCTGTTTGGTAATTGTTTTATATGACATGTTTTAACATCATGCCCAAAACACGCATTTTGTCATACTTATTTTTGCACTTCTGTAGAGCATCAAGTGCTTCAAAATAGATTTCTATAATCTTTTCGTTAGAAATATTATCATCTTGATTGTGCTTATCTTTGGATTTTACCATTTCTGCATATGAAATGTTGCGATTATTTCCTTTTGATATACCAAGAGACGTGGGAACAGGATCTTCAAAGGCAAGAAGAGAACTTTCATCATCAGACGTCATTACGACATTTGAGAAGCTTTTTGAGACCCTGCTTAAGGGTTGTTTCTGCGTTACTTTACGTCGAACCTGTAAATATTCTTTTCTAGATGGACATTTTGGATCGTCCGCTCGGTGATTAACATTTTTTAGGTTTCTCTTTATGCAATTATAACATTTGTATACCACGAGACCTGCATCAGGGACTTTGTTCAATTGACATTCAGCATAATCGTGAGGACCCCCACAGCCCAAACAGACGGCCACACGATGACAGTTTGAAGATCCATGTCCATACATTGTACATTTCGTACATTGGGTGGGGCCTCTAGCACGTTTCAAAGGGTTACGCCAATAAACTACTACATTGTAGAAGTATTTAATTTTTCGAACGTCGCTTTTACTGACTTGAGTTCTATCAAATTCCACACAGTATAAAGCGTCATCCGCACTTGACCGGACAGTCGGAATTTCTTTAATAGTAAGAGGATTTATATTGAAACTTGACTTGAATTCTTCGTGAATTGTTTTTGTATCAAGCTTGGGTAGACCAAATAAGACTAATTTAAACTTCCTAGTATCTTTAACGGGGTGAGTAAAAAATTTCAGCTCATTTATTTTCAATTTTTTAATAGCCTCTTCGTATTCCGTAAGAGAATTTGATAACACCTTAGTCCCAATAGATAAACGTTTGTACTTACAGTTTATCCCCAAGAGTTTCATTACGTCTTTAAACTTGTGGCAATTATCTACAGTAATTGGTGGTACTCTTTGCTTCTCTTGAATGTCGTGCCCTACATCCACACTAGCATCATCGTCATCTCCATCGAGGTCAGATAGACATTGATATCTATTACTACTGCTTGGTATGGCAGACTTTTGTTTCTTGTATTTAGGGCTATTTCCCCAGAAACCCCTACGTTTAGAACTCATTTTTTTTATAATAAAAGTAAGTTATAATGCAAAAGTATTTACAAATAGTCAGCTGATATATAATACGTATGCTACGAATGTCGCAATACGACCGATTGTCGGATGATATAAATCCCGCATTAGAATGCTTTTTGCGTATCACGGTTTCGATTGTCGTTGAGATATTGACAATTTATTTATAAACATGGGTTTGCAGACTCATAACTTAGAAAATACTTTCTTGACTCATTTTTTCTCGAATTTTCTATATTTGTGCAAACTTTTTTCTTGTGCAGTGTTATTAAATTTGCTATAAAAGTCCATTGAAGTTCCTTGCTGTCATTTTTATAAAAATTTTGAAAAATTTGTGTTCTTGTATCTTTAGACAGCTTTTGTGAACATCTCATTCTACATGATTCTTTGCAACCTTCTTTTAACTCTTTCTTTGGTACAAACTGACCTTTTTTATTATAATGATCCTTACCATGGTTTTTTAAATATTTTTCTATATTTTTGTTCCACTCGGATGGACGTCTATGTCTTTTGCAAAAGTTTTCGGGTGGCGTATCAAATTCCGGATTTAATTTTGGAGTTATTGGACTAAACTCTGGATTAGATTCTGCTTCGTCGAATTACTTGATGGATTATATTACCTGCGACGGCCGGGAAATGGCTCTAAAAGTTTAAAAAGTGTCTATAAACATACCTATTGTAGGTGAATTATTCGATGGGTTACATTCGCAGTCACTCCCGGGATATGCTTCTAAAAAATTAATTACTTAATCTAAAAAAAATTTTAATATATATTTATATAAATATATCATATACCTAGTGAATCAGAATTTTCACTATTTTCATTATCAAATTTAAACGATTTTTCGTTTGCTGGACTAGTTTGCTCTTTATTTCCTGTCAAAAAAAAAAATCCAATGTAAATAAGCACAACATTTAACTTACTGTTAGTGTCATTAATATTCGGTTTTTAAGTTTGTCGATAATAACACCCTGGCATTAGCGAAATGGATAGGTAATCAGAAGAATAGCAAAAACTTAAATAAATGTTGTCAGTATGAGTATTCACATATATGGAAAAAATGCTTCTATGGTAACCCTGCAACCGTGATAAATCGATCAAAGTTTGTTAACCCTATTTACTAAGCGCCATTAATATTCGGTTTTTCCTCTATTTATATACTATTTGCAAAAAAACATGTTATTCAGCTACCTTTCCAGCAATATAGAGATACGTTTTAATAAAAGTGCATAACACCTCCTTTCTTGTCTGTCCAAAATTCTACTTCACTGCAAATTATACAAATGCGGCGCAAAGGAAAAAACAATCCTTTAGAACAGCGAAAACTTGTTATTTTCCATTATGAAAAAGGTAAAAAGTACAAAGAGATTGCTGAAATTCTGAATATGTCCCAGTTGGGGACATTGCCAGAAGGCACAAAAATGAAGGAAGAATACACTTCATAAAGCAGACACGGTCAGCCATAAAAATTGACCGAGCGGGAAGAAAGTTCATTTGTGCGAAAAATAAAATCTAACCCACTCTTAAGTGCTCCCAAATTAGTCACAGAGGTGCTCAATGAGTTTAAAAAGAAAATATCTGCATCTACTATACGAAGAACCATAAGAAAAAAAGGTTTTCATGGCCGAGTAGCACGTCGTAAGCCATGGGTTAATTTACGCAACCGAAAAGCTCGTTCGGATTTTGCCATGGAGTACATTAAGAAGCCTGAAACTTGGAGGGATAACGTTATATTTGCGGACGAGAGCAAGTATAACGTATTTGGATCCGATGGGCGTGTAATGGTGTGGCGGAAGCCAAATGAGGAGCTACAACCACAAAATTTTAAACCAACCGTAAAACATGGAAATGGACATGTTATGGTGTGGGGTTGTATGGGAGCTAAATGGACGGGAAAATTAGTTTTTATCAGTGGAATTATGAATAAGGAATCATATGTGAATATCCTCCGTCAAAATTTGAAAGAAAGTGCAAATAAGCTGAGCGTTTTAGATTCTTTTAAATTCTACCAAGATAACGACCCAAAGCACAAGTCGCGTTTAATTCAAGAATGGTTGCTCTATAACTGCCCTAAAGTTCTCCATCCACCTGCACAATCCTCAGACATCAATCCGATTGAGAATTTATGGGATGAGCTGGACCGGCGAATCCGCAACTACAAAATAACATCCATTGAAGACTTGAATAAATAAATAGTAAAAAACATGTCAAACCGTCTAAGTGAAGTTATAAAACAAAAGGGTTATCCAACAAAATACTGAATTTTATATAAAACCATTTTTCTAATGTATTATTTGTTACTTTTCAAAGAAAACCGAATATTATTGACGCGCAATATTTTATGCTACCTGAATTCATTTAGTTTTTTTTTTTTTGTTATATTGTTATTCTTTTTTTCTAAATACAAATGTGAACTTTCAAGTGTCTAAATAAACTATTAATGAAAAGAAAAAAATGTTGAAAATGATATACATTTAGCTTAAGACGAATCAGTTAAACATGTCTCTTTAATAAAACCGAATATTAATGACACTAACTGTAAGTCGTGAATTTCTTACCAACACTTTCCTCACGATTATATGACATTGAACTTATACTTTTTGATTCACCTTTTCCTAATAAGAAACTTATTAATTATTTTAGATAATATGGAAATCTAATAAATAATACCTCTCACGTTATTTTGTGCTAAATTTATCATTTTTCTTGCACGCGAAATCATTTTATATCCGAAAATACAAAAATTAGGTGTCCGATTTGGTTAACTACTTTTTCCAAACCAGAAAATCTTATGTACACTTACACGCACAAAATTCTTTTTTTAATTCGGGAAAAAACCTTTGAACTACATTTACAGACACTAAAGAAGCACACTGAACATCCTAAATACATATAGAAAACACAACGTTAAGAAATGTCCCTTCCATAACATACTAAGTCAACTTAGTTTTCAAGTCAATTTAAAATTGTCCAAGCAAAATTATTCTAAGTGTACTTACTACATTTTGGAATGGAAAATTTTTACGACTATGTGTGTAGTCTAAGTATATTTATGCCTATAGCTTTGGACCGGATCGGCCCATCTTAACAAAATTTTGACAGTATTTAAATTAGAGAACGTAGGATTCAAAAATTCAAGAACATTAAAAACGTTCTAAGTACACTTAGAACGTTATAGAATGGAGGCGTCGATATGTCTTGGTTTTTAATTTGAACTGGCTAATATATGTAATAAAAATTTGTTAAAGGGACGATATACATGTTTGTGAAGATAAATTTAAAGTTTTTAAGCGATGCACTTCTGTAAAATTGTGTCTTGGCTACAACGGAGCACTGTTATGTTAACAGAGTATTATAAAAGATAAAATTGCAAAAGCTTAGAAAAAAACTTAAAAATCATTAATTTATTGCACAAAAAATTAATTTATTTTAATTTAATTACAACAATTTATAGAATACAGATTTTTCTCTAATAAAGCATTAAAACTGTTATCGTTTGTGATCAGATCATGTTTTATAAAAGCTCTGCAAAATTTTTGAAAATAAAATATTTATTGGTTTTTTAATAGACAGGACAATTGTAAAGCCGTAAATAAACGATTTCAGGATACTATTAAAAGAAAATTAAATGAAAAAAGACATCTGTTTTCCTTTTATTTGACTTTTAATGTCTCGCAATGCCTGCCGAGTGCAGTAAGTGCAAGACATATATAGGGGAGAAACGGGGATCCAATGTAATACAGTATGTGGCAAATTGTATCATTGTGCAGCAAAATGTTCGGCCTTGACCAATATTCTATTGGAATTCTGGAAAATAAGAATGTTATACGATTCATGTGTGATGACTGCATTCAATATATACATAATGTTGATCTAGTTTTGCACGCAATCCAAGATGGTGTCGATAAAAATGAACACAATTTATATGAATATAAAAATAAATTTCAATATATGTTGAAACAAAAAATAGAAAATAAAGAAGAAATGTCAAAAACTGTCCTGACTGAAAATAAACAAAAAGAAATTTGTAATTCTATAGAAGAAAACAACAGCAAAATATGTAAAGAAATAAAGAATGTAATAAAAGAGACAACGGTTAATATAAACAATCAGATATAACAAAAAAGTGCCATTAATAATTAAACCTAAAGAAAAACAGGCAATTGAAAAAAAAGAAGAATTAAACAAAAAAGTTGATCCGAAAATTTAAAAATAAAGAGTGGTAATTCAGGCCGAAAATTGTAAGGAAAAGGAAAAAATAAAAGTGGCAATTAAAGATAAAATGAGCAAAGGATAGATGTGAAATTAAAATAACTGATCCGGTGGATATGAATATCATAATAGCTGGCATGACTTAAGTTTTCTGAAAGTGAGTTGGTTGAGAAATTAAGAAGTCAGATTCCATGTATTTGTGAAAGCAAACTGAAAATTATAGAGACATGTAGTGTTAATAGAAATTATAAAAAAATACATACTATTCGAAACTATTGGTAGATTTTGAAACGTATAAATAAATAATGGAAATTCGAAAAATTAACGTCGGTTGTGAAAGGTGTCGAGTTTTTGACGGTACTGAAATTTTGCAATGTTTTAAATGTAAGGGTTATAAACACTTGGCAAAAGAGTGCAGCAATAAGGAAACGTGTATTAAATGTCACGGAGACCATAAAACTGAAAAGTGTGATAAGGAAAGAATCAGTAAATGTATAAACTGTGTACAAATGAACAAAAAGTTAAAAAGGGTGTGAAGTTAGCTTCGTAAGTTAAATTCTTTTTTTAACATTTTTGTAATTTTAACAGTCACTGTTATTTAACATGAAAAAGTGTGAAGTTAGCTTCGTAAGTTAAATTCTTTTTTCAATAACAGTAGAAATAAAAGAATTTAACATTGCAAAAAAGAATTTAACTTTACGAAGCCACATTTTTTTAGGTGTTATATTTTAATTTGAAAGATAATTAAAAAACATTAAAATCTAAAAAAGTAATGCGTATGAAGAAATTCTATAATATTTACTAAAGAAAATGTAAAATATTTATTGTTATTGTACAAATTGGAGTTTTATAAAAGCATACAGTAATATAAAATAAATTTAAAAAAATCAGGTAAAAGATAAAATTCTGGGCGAATTGGACCCATTTGGGTGGAAAGGTATTTCACCAAGGAATTCACGAGTCTTTACCCCATGACCCAAAAGTACTTGTGGACCGAGATATACCCCGTTGAAAAAGGCCATATTTGGCCATAGACACATAAGATATTAGAAAAATCGGGTAAAAGATAAAATTCTGGGGGATTGGGACCTATTTGGGTGGAAAGGTATTCCATCAAGGAATTCACGAGTTTTTACCCCATGAGCCAAAAGTCCTTGTGGACCGAGATATACCCCGTTGAAAAAGTCCATATTTGGCCAGAGACACATAAGATATTAGAAAAATCGGGTAAAAGATAAAATTCTGGGGGAATCGGACCTATTTGGGTGGAAAGGTATTCCATCAAGGAATTCACGAGTTTTTACCCCATGACCCAAAAAACTTGTGGACCGAGATATAGCCCGTTGAAAAAAGCCATATTTCGCCATAGACACATTAACTATTCGACAAATCGGGTAAAAGATAAAATTCTGGGGGAATCGGACCTATTTGGGTGGAAAGGTATTCTATCAAGGAATTCAAGAGTTTTTACCCCATGACCCAGAAGTCCTTGTGGACCGAGATATACCCCGTTGAAAAAGGCCATATTTGGCCATAGACACATAAGATATTAGAAAAATCGGTATAAAGATAAAATTCTGGGGGAACGGACCTATTTGGGTGGAAAGGTATTCCATCAAGGAATTCAAGAGTTTTTACCCCATGACCCAAAAGTCCTTGTGGACCAAGATATAGCCCGTTGAAAAAGGCCATATTGGGCCATAGACACATAAGATATCAGAAAAATCGGGTAAAAGATAAAATTCTGGGGGAATCGGACCTATTTGGGTGGAAAGGTATTCCATCAAGGAATTCAAGAGCTTTAACCCCATGACCCAAAAGTCCTTGTGGACCGAGATATAGCCCGTTGAAAAAGGCCATATTTGGCCATAGACACATAAGATATTAGAAAAATCGAGTAAAAGATAAAGTTCTGGGGGAATCGGACCTATTTGGGTGGAAAGGTATTCCATCAAGGAATTCACGAGATTTTACCCCATGACCCAGAAGTCCTTGTGGACCGAGATATAGCCAGTTGAAAAAGGCCATATTTGGCCATAGACACATTAACTATTCGAAAAATCGGGTAAAAGATAAAATTCTGGGGGAATCGGACCCATTTGGGTGGAAAGGTATTCTATTAAGGAATTCACGAGTTTTTACCCCATGACCCAAAAATCCTTGTGGACCGAGATATAGCCCGTTGAAAAAGGCCATATTTGGCCATAGACACATAAGATATTAGAAAAATCGAGTAAAAGATAAAGTTCTGGGGGAATCGGACCTATTTGGGTGGAAAGGTATTCCATCAAGGAATTCACGAGATTTTACCCCATGACCCAGAAGTCCTTGTGGACCGAGATATAGCCAGTTGAAAAAGGCCATATTTGGCCATAGACACATTAACTATTCGAAAAATCGGGTAAAAGATAAAATTCTGGGGGAATCGGACCTATTTGGGTGGAAAGGTATTCCATCAAGGAATTCACGAGTTTTTACCCCATGACCCAAAAGTCCTTGTGGACCGAGATATAGCCCGTTGAAAAAGGCCATATTTGGCCATAGACACATTAACTATTCGAAAAATCGGGTAAAATATAAAATTCTGGGGGAATCGGACTTATTTGGGTGGAAAGGTATTCCATCAAGGAATTCAAGAGTTTTTACCCCATGACCCAAAAGTCCTTGTGGACCGAGATATACCCCGTTGAAAAAGGCCATATTTGGCCATAGACACATAAGATATTAGAAAAATCGAGTAAAAGATAAAATTCTAGGGGAATCGGACCTATTTGGGTGGAAAGGTATTCCATCAAGGAATTCAAGAGTTTTTACCCCATGACCCAAAAGTCCTTGTGGACCGAGATATAGCCCGTTGAAAAAGGCCATATTTGGCCATAGACACATTAACTATTCGAAAAATCGGGTAAAAGATAAAATTCTGGGAGAATCGGACCTATTTGGGTGGAAAGGTATTCCATCGAGGAATTCAAGAGCTTTAACCCCATGACCCAAAAGTCCTTGTGGACCGAGATATAGCCCGTTGAAAAAGGCCATATTTGGCCATAGACACATAAGATATTAGAAAAATCGGGTAAAAGATAAAATTCTGGGGGAATCGGACCTATTTCGGTGGAAAGGTATTCCATCAAGGAATTCAAGAGTTTTTACCCCATGACCCAAAAGTCCTTGTGGACCGAGATATAGCCCGTTGAAAAAGGCCATATTTGGCCATAGACACATAAGATATTAGAAAAATCGGTATAAAGATAAAACTCTGGGGGAATCGGAACTATTTGGGTGGAAAGGTATTCCATCAAGGAATTCAAGAGTTTTTACCCCATGAACCAAAAGTCCTTGTGGACCAAGATATAGCCCGTTGAAAAAGGCCATATTGGGCCATAGACACATAAGATATTAGAAAAATCGGGTAAAAGATAAAATTCTGGGGGAATCGGACCTATTTGGGTGGAAAGGTATTCCATCAAGGAATTCAAGAGCTTTAACCCCATGACCCAAAAGTCCTTGTGGACCGAGATATAGCCCGTTGAAAAAGGCCATATTTGGCCATAGACACATTAACTATTCGAAAAATCGGGTAAAAGATAAAATTCTGGGGGAATCGGACCTATTTGGGTGGAAAGGTATTCCATCAAGGAATTCACTAGTTTTTACCCCATGACCCAAAAGTCCTTGTCGACCGAGGTATACCCCGTTGAAAAAGGCCATATTTGGCCATAGACACATTAACTATTCGAAAAATCGGGTAAAAGATAAAATTCTGGGGGAATCGGACCTATTTGGGTGGAAAGGTATTCCATCAAGGAATTCACTAGTTTTTACCCCATGACCCAAAAGTCCTTGTGGACCGAGATATACCCCGTTGAAAAAGGCCATATTTGGCCATAGACACATTAACTATGCGAAAAATCGGGTAAAAGATAAAATTCTGGGGGAATCGGACCTATTTGGGTGGAAAGGTATTCCACCAAGGAATTCAAGAGTTTTTACCCCATGACCCAAAAGTCCTTGTGGACCGAGATATACCCCGTTGAAAATGCCGATTTTTCTAATATCTTATGTGTCTATGGCCAAATATGGCCTTTTTCAACGGGCTATATCTCGTTCCACAAGGACTTTTGGGTCATGGGGTAAAAACTCGTGAATTCCTTGATAGAATACCTTTCCACCCAAATGGGTCCGATTCCCCCAGAATTTTATCTTTTACCCGATTTTTCGAATAGTTAATGTGTCTATGGCCAAATATGGCCTTTTTCAACGGGGTATATCTCGGTCCACAAGGACTTTTGGGTCATGGGGTAAAAACTAGTGAATTCCTTGATGGAATACCTTTCCACCCAAATAGGTCCGATTCCCCCAGAATTTTATCTTTTACCCGATTTTTCGAATAGTTAATGTGTCTATGGCCAAATATGGCCTTTTTCAACGGGGTATACCTCGGTCGACAAGGACTTTTGGGTCATGGGGTAAAAACTAGTGAATTCCTTGATGGAATACCTTTCCACCCAAATAGGTCCGATTCCCCCAGAATTTTATCTTTTACCCGATTTTTCGAATAGTTAATGTGTCTATGGCGAAATATGGCCTTTTTCAACGGGCTATATCTCGGTCCACAAGGACTTTTGGGTCATGGGGTAAAAACTCGTGAATTCCTTGATGGAATACCTTTCCACCCAAATAGGTCCGATTCCCCCAGAATTTTATCTTTTACCCGATTTTTCTAATATCTTATGTGTCTATGGCCAAATATGGCCTTTTTCAACGGGCTATATCTCGGTCCACAAGGACTTCTGGGTCATGGGGTAAAAACTCGTGAATTCCTTGATGGAATACCTTTCCGCCCAAATAGGTCCGATTCCCCCAGAATTTTATCTTTTACCCAATTTTTCGAATAGTTAATGTGTCTATGGCGAAATATGGCCTTTTTCAACGGGGTATATCTCGGTCCACAAGGACTTTTGGGTCATGGGGTAAAAACTAGTTAATTCCTTGATGGAATACCTTTCCACCCAAATAGGTCCGATTCCCCCAGAATTTTATCTTTTACCCGATTTTTCGAATAGTTAATGTGTCTATGGCCAAATATGGCCTTTTTCAACGAGCTATATCTCGGTCCACAAGGACTTTTGGGTCATGGGGTAAAAACTCGTGAATTCCTTGATGGAATACTTTTCCACCCAAATAGGTCCGATTCCCCCAGAATTTTATATTTTACCCGATTTTTCTAATATCTTATGTGTCTATGGCCAAATATGGCCTTTTTCAACGGGGTATATCTCGGTCCACAAGGACTTTTGGGTCATGGGGTAAAAACTCTTGAATTCCTTGATGGAATACCTTTCCACCCAAATAGGTCCGATTCTCCCAGAATTTTATCTTTTACCGGATTTTTCTAATATCTTATGTGTCTATGGCCAAATATGGCCTTTTTCAACGGGCTAAATCTCGGTCCACAAGGACTTTTGGTTCATGGGGTAAAAACTCGTGAATTCCTTGATGGAATACCTTTCCACCCAAATAGGTCCAATTCGCCCAGAATTTTATCTTTTACCTGATTTTTTTAAATTTATTTTATATTACTGTATGCTTTTATAAAACTACAATTTGTACAATAACAATAAATATTTTACATTTTCTTTAGTAAATATTTTAGAGTTTCTTCATTCACATTACTTTTTTAGATTTTAATGTTTTTTAATTATCTTTCAAATTAAAATATAACACCTAAAAAAATTTGGCTTCGTAAAGTTAAATTCTTTTTTGCAAAGTTAAATTCTTTTATTTCTACTGTTATTGAAAAAAGAATATAACTTACGAAGCTAACTTCACACTTTTTCATGTTAAATAACAGTGACTGTTAAAATTACTAAAATGTTAAAAAAAGAATTTAACTTACGAAGCTATCTTCACACCCTTAAAGTTAAACCTCGGTTTGGATGAAAATTATGACACTATGAGTCCAAAATTTTCGGTTTACCAAAATAAATTAATTATTAAGCAAAGACGATTGGGAGTTAATTTTTAACAAAGAAGGAATTTAATTCGTGGTATATATTTAAATGTTAAAGGTTTGATAAACAATTATAATCAGATATTTAGAAATTATGGCGGTCAATGAGAATCCAGAATTTATAATACTTTCTGAAACCCACTTGACTAATGACATAGAAGATCGTGAAATAACACTTAACGACTATAAACACTTCGAATCAATATCGGAATCTGCAAGAACCGGGGGTGTAATGAATGCGAAAGTTAAAAATTTTTTGAAAGAATAAGCGCCCTAAAATATTTGATAAATGCATGTATAATGAAATGTGACAATGAACATATAATAATAGTAGCAGTATAAAGGTCACCGAGTTATAGTGAGGCAGCATTTTGTGAACAATTTGAAGAAATCATGGAAAAATTGGGTGAATATAATTGTAGAATTATAATCGCGGGTGATTTAAATATAGACTGGTCGAGCGACGGATTTTATAAACGAAAAATTAGAGACTATTTTTAATAAAACGGATAGTAATACAGATAGTAGATGTTTATACAAGAGTCACTTCAAGTACAAGGACAATAATCGAATATGTGGTTACAAATAAGGAAAATTTATCGGTACGGTTAAATCCTAATAACAAAATTATCGACCATGAAACAATTAATATATAGATATTGAGAATACTACAAGTAACAAGGTACAATACAGAGATTGAGAGATTTAATTATAATAAAAATGCGTTACAAAGGGAATTGTAGGATTATTTGACTTGTGGATTCAAAGTGCTGTTGAAAAATTTACCAGAAAAATATGAGTGAAAGAATATAAAGAAATTCTTTGGTTTAGTCGCGAATTAATGATACTTAAGCAACAGCAAATTAATAGTTATTGAATTGCCACAATAGAAAATACCACTGAAGCGTGGAATAGTTATAGAAGAAAAGGAAATGTTTATAAGATTAAAATCGTACCTGAGAAAAATTTATATGTGACAAATAAGATTAAAAATGCTAAAAAAAAATAAAATGCGGAAAGAAATTAAAGACCTAATCCTAAGGAAAAATAAAACTGTGATACTATCTGTGATATTTAATCAAATGGAATATAATGACAGTGAACAAATTGCATCGCAATTTAATAACTTTTTTGTAAATAGTGTAAAAGAGATAAGAGACAGTATACATAATGTGCAATATATAAGTAGCGTACCTGCCAGTAATTGTAAATTGAGATTTAGTGAGATAAGCATGGACGAGCTCAAAAATGTGTACAAGATTATGAGTAATAAACTTGGCTTTAATAAAGTATCAGTGAAAATTATACTAGATAATTGGAATCTTGTGGGAAGTACAATATTACGTATAATAAATGACTCACTTATAACAGCAACTTTTCCTGAAACGTGGAAAGTAGCAATGGTAACACCTATTGAGAAAATAAAAGGTACAGAGAAATGTGAAATATATCGGCCGATCAATACATTAAAAACCCGTGGAAAAATAATAGAGAAAGTCATATTTTCATATGAAGCGGCTATCAATTATGTAATAAACAGGTGGAAAAAAATTGAGAAAAGTAAAAAAATATTTATAATTTTTTAGACTTCAAGAGAGCTTTTGAGACAATACAAATAAACATTGAATTTTTTTATTTTATAATTTGGTCTAAATGACTTGGCAGTCAATACGAATTAGTTTAAAAGTGGGAAATCTTGGATAAGTGGGCGTGGCATTTTTCATACATAATAATAAGTTATTGCTTTTTTATTGAGGCTTTAAATCAATAAAATCACTTTGAGAAAGTATACAAACAATTGTTGTCCACAAATAGCTGTCCACTTCTGAACATACATAGATTTCCGGGCAAAGCCGGATGGTTAAAGCTAGTTTACAAATATAAATACAACAAATTATATACCAAATTATTGCCAAAAAAGATTATATGGAGTATAAAATTATTTATCAAATAAATGCAATCTTATAAAAAGTCAACATACAAAAGTTTTTTTTATCACAGGTTCACGATAGGCCAATGTAATCAAATTTTTTGCACACCAATTTAAAGTCATTGGAAATATCTTTTACCTTTTACTCAGTTAAATGTTGAAACTAAGTGGCCTACACCTCGGAAACTGGTCGTTGCTGATCCAAAGTTCTTTTTAATTTGATATAAGAATTACATACATAATTGCTTATCTGTCATAAGCGTGAAAAAGTGTGCTTGTCACCCAAGAATGTTGATTAAAGCTAATTTTTTAGTTTATTCCTTTTCCACATTACAATAGTCATAGAAGCTATTTTGTATTAAGAAATAGTAATATTTTTCAAAATTGGATACAAATTTTCTAAAATATATTTTAAACTTGTTCAAATTATTATAAATTGCATTGTCAATTGCTTTAAATTGCTCTTTTTAATTGTGTAGAAAAAAGTGTCAAAAAAAGAGTAAAAATACCCGCATATAACGTAACATACAAAAAGCCCATGACTGCCGTTGAGAAATTCTATTTTTTGCAGAATGTTACGCAACGTGGCACTAAAATTCAGTAAGCTTTTACATTGATTCCCATATATTAAAAGCGAACAGCTGACACGTTACGTTACAACAACTTTCGGCTAATTCTACCTTTTTTATAAAAGACCACAAATGCCTAAGTGGTTCATAAAAATACTATGTTATAATTTACAGCAAGTGGTTTTAATACATATGCATTTCATGTATCTATAAACATATCTCAATTTAAAAAAAAAAACGCTTAACTGAACTCTCTACTTCCCAAAAATGGCTGATTTTTAGCCTCTATTTCAAACAACATTACGAGTAACAATGCATACATTGACTAAACATAAATCTCACTAGCCCGAAGTTAATCGTTCCATTATTACTTTTACATTATCCTTAAAACGACTATAAAATTTCACTTTCAAAAGTAAAAAAACTGTGCTTTTACTTTTATTTAAAAAAGCACAAAAATCTTTTACTTTGATAGAACGTAGCAGCATAACGGAAAATGATGAAAAAATTACCTAGTGATGTAGATTTTTATCCACTTTAAAGATGTAGATTTTTATCCACTTTAAAGTGATATAAATTTTTTTTTACCTTTTTCCGTAATTTTTTTAAAATTATTTCTTACTTTCGGTATCAAATACCACAATATGTTATTCAGTGAATCCTCCCGATCGATGACCGTTCTTCACCATCTCTAACAATTTGTTTTTTCCTTCTCCATCCCACCAGCCTGCCAATAATTTTTGCAATTTATCTCTTACTTATTCTGTTATTAACATAACAGAGCTCTGTTATAGCCAAGACACAGTTTGACAGAAGTGCATCGGCCAAAAATCTTAAATTTATCTACACACACACACATAGGGTATATTTGCTTTCTATCTATTATGTTTTCAAAGGTTAATTATGTTTTTATTATTATTATTATTTTTTGATTGAAAGTGTATAAAATTACGCAATTAATTCAGAAGACAAAGGATTCGTACTTTTATTTATTTAATTTAAAAAAAATTATTTTATAATAACATAAATATTACTAGACACTAGTGAGATATCCTTCGCATTGTATAACTTCCGAGAGTCGTTTTGGCATTGATATTACTAATTTACTTGTTTCTGCTTCACTAATTTTCTCCATAATAACGTTTTTCAGCATTTTTCTTGGGGCTATGTTATGATTGCGAATATTATGCTCTAGTAAATCCCACAAATCCTTTATGGTGCTTGAGAGGGTGTATACAACTGATTCTGGTGTTATAAATTAACCATAATTTAACATATAAGGTATGTTTAAGCCATTATCCTTTTGGAACCAAAAGTTTTCTCATAGGTTCATCTGCTTAGCCCTTTTTCGCAAGTTTTGTTTTAGATAATTTAGATAACCATACTGATCTATTGTTGATTCTATAAAGGCTAGTTTCCAAACCTTTTAATCTGACTTGCACCCCCAAACCAAACATCACCTCCTCCGTGTTTAATAGTTGAAACAAGATTTTCTTTATTTAGTATTGTTTCCTTCTTTCACCAAACCAACTTCCTTTCTTTTATCCCAGGACTTGCAGAACTTGCTTTCGTCGGAAATCTAAACCCGTTCCCAAAATTCGGAAGCAATTTTTACGTATTTATTAGCGAATTAAAGTCTTTTTTTCGGTTGATTTCAGATATGAATGGCTTTTTATGTGCTACGCGGCTATTTAACCGGCTTTTTTAAACATTTTTTGGACTGTATTTTTATGAATGTCTTTGTTGAAGAACTCTTTTATATATTCGCCAATTTTGTAGGCCATTATTCTTAATTTCGTCGTTTTGACGCCAAAATAAATCGCCTTTCCAATTTGGTCAACTTAGATGGACGACCTGTTCGTGGTTTGGACAAAATAGAACCGGTGGGCAGTGGTTCCACTTATATGGAGTCGACGGCCAAAAATATTTTCAGTTAGAATATCAACGTAAAGCATTGCTCACTGTATTATAAAATTGTGGACAGTACCTATTATTAAAATGGGTGTGGTTGATACCTAAATATAATCCATTTACACGCACTTTTTCCCTTACAAGTAAAAATGTGAGAAACAATTTTACGCAATTTGCTTGATATAAAATTGAAAATAAATTGAAAAAGATATAAAATGTTAAAAGGTAGTCTATTTACCTAGAAAATCAAAAACAGATGACAATAACGATAATTTTTGCTTGCTTGGTTATTTCCCTTGCCCGGATATATATCTATTAATAATCGCACGACATATTCATGAGTTGTTTTACTGCAAAGCATAATAACTCCGCCAATTGGCAACAGATTTATAAAAACTAAATCGCATTTTATTCATGACTAAACATACTTCTTTAATAAATGCATAAATAGTTCGCTTACTTTATTAGATGTGTATAAAAACATCTCCTAACTTGAGAAATGTTTAAAAAATTGGATAAAAATGTGTTGGCTTAAAAAATAGACATAGATTCCTCAAGGTTACCTTAATGTATACATCATTCCAAACATCTGTTCGTCTACTTTCTAAATTTGAAGAGAAACCTAAAATCGCATAATACTCACTTAAGTTATTAGCATATAAGTGCATGAAATTTTAAAAACAGGTTTCTTCCTGTAACTCAAGATTTTTGAGGTTTCATGAAAATTTTAAAAACAGATTCTTGTTGAATTCGGTTATGCCTATCAGAAATATATCGCTTTCCACGTATACTTATGTGAAAAATAATATGGACACTAATGTGGCAGATTGAGATTTGATAAGAAAGAACATAAAATGAGAGAATTGCTGATAAATTATTGTTGTTATTTTTAGTTAATTAACTACAGAAACAAGTTTCATTACACTTTTTTTAAATTACTGATTGTATTTCAAAATATGTATATTAAATTAAACTTAAAATACAAATTCATCCTGTGAAAAAAAAAATAGGAACACTTCAAAGATTTATCAAAATAGTTTAAAAGCATATAATATAATGATAGATTTGCACTAATATCAGTTCTAATGTAGTTAGTATTTTGTAGAGACTCTGTGGTTGTTTTAAACTGCTAGATATCGACTTGGTATAGAGACGACAAAATTTGTGCCTACTGAAGCCGATACATGATACCATATAGCCTGAATTAAATCCCAAAGCTAAGGCAAAGGTAGTATACCAGTTAGGAAGATTTCAACATAATCTGCTGCTTTTACAAATTATTGTAGGCGATACAGTGCCCCAACACCATAGTACAAAAATTACCCTTAAACAACAATATTGCCGCCACCATCCTTTATCGGCTTATGTAGTACTAACCTTCAAAAGATACGTGTATAAATATGACAGTAATCTGACTATTGATTCGTGAGGTATAGCATTTTGTGTAAAGCAACTTTTGTTATTGAAAAAATTGTGAAATTTCGAGTTTTGATAAAGCATTGCTTTTTGATGAAAAAAAAAAAATATATATATATATATATAGTGGAAACCAAACAATGGCTTGATAAACACTGTCCGAACTCTGTTCATACCAGCACAAATGATGCAGAGTGCAATGGATGCACAAATGAGGCTGTTATTGGTTGTCGCGTCAGCTCACAAATCGTGCCACAAATTGATGAAAACGATGGCAAAATTGATTGAATTGGACTTTGAATTGCTAACCCACCCAACGTATTCTCCAGATTTAGCCCCCACGATATTTCCCTACTTCAGATTCCGAGAGAATGCTTGCTGGAAAGAAATTTAAGTCCAATGATGAAGTAATCGCTAAAACTGAGGCAGATTTTGACGAGAACGAGTAATTGCACTATAAAAGTGGTATCGGAAAGTTAGAAATCGCAAAACTCGTTGTATCGCCTTCGAAGGCAACTACGTTGAATAATAAAATCGAGTTTTGTCTAAATATTGCTTTTCTTACCCTACGAACTTATTGAGTGACCTAGTTATTCGTGAGTAAAAAAATAAGAATGGCACGAAGAAAAATAAATATTTAACAAACTAATGACAATCAAATTACTTTAAAACAAAGTAAACACCTCCCACTTCAAGAATAATTTTGGTTCAATTTAATACGGAACAGCTTTCTGTGGTTTTAAATTTGTTTATATTATACTTTATTTTCAACTTTTTTATACCGCCAACAGCAACTAATAATATGCCCTCTCTTTTGAATTGATTTAGTGTTATTTATTTTTCAAAATGACAAAAATACAATCCAGTACGTGGCGCAGGCTTGTAATTTAAAAAAAAAATAATAATACCATCTAAATATTGAAATGGTAGTCTCAATTACTAAAGTTAATAACAATTTTAGACATCAAAATTGCTTTCAATATCAGAACTAACCTAATAAGCTTTTGGAGAGTGATACAGGATTCCTTCAGAAATATTAGACAATATGGTCAACAACACACCTAAACGACTCTGCGCTGTAATTGTAAATAAAAGGAAAACACGAGAAAATACATAAAAAGAAGGTATATATTTACATATGTAAATTTACATATGTACATATGTAAAAACTTTTGTGTAATAATACCGCGTAAAAGTGGAGCACCTGAAATAAACACTAATAAAAATTCCCTTAAAAGAGTACATTTTGGTTTTTGAGAAATGTAGTCGCCACAATTACGTATATATGGTCCCAAAGATATGAAATAATTTGTAAAATGTAACCTAGTTAAAAGTGTTTTCTGTCTAAATAATGCCACACATTTGGCAGTAGAAACTTCATATAAAAAAACTGTTGCGGTAAATTTGTCAGGTTATTTGAAATGTTGATATTTTTGAGAGGGAATAACAATAATGTCAATAATGCTTGTAGCACTGAAAATTTAGAAAAAGCCCAACGAAAAATGGTATACTACAAAAATATGTCGATTTAGAACAAAAAAAAAGTTTCTTCTTTTAAAGAAGTAAATAAAAAACCCTTATTGTCTTAGAAATGGTTAACATTTAGATATAAGGAAATATACGTTTTTTAACACAAGATTTCCCGAGGAAGATATTTTAACTGCATTTTAATTTCAAGTAAAAAAAGAATTATGTATGTAATGTCACAATTTCTTAGAATTTTGTGACTTTTTGTACAACATATAAATGAGTTTATTAATAATTGTAATTACCTCCACTCTCCTTCATTTCCGATATATATATATATATATATATATATATATATATATATATATATATATATATATATATATATATATATATCTATATATATATATATATATATATATATATATATATATATTCTTATATACATATACAGTATTGGGCAAACCCATATATATATATATATATATATATATATATATATATATATATATATATATATGGGTTTGCCCAATACTGTATATGTATATAAGAATATATATATATATATATATATATATATATATATATATATATATATATATATATATATATATTTCTTGGGTTTGGCAAAACCCAAGAAACATTGCTTAATATTAACTTCTGAGTCAAATTATATTTAAATGAACACATTTCAATTCAATGTTTTAATGCAGTTTTATAACTTACTGTGTCATACAAAATTACAAAAAAAAAACTAGTAATTATCCCGCACCCAACGGTTCTTTTAGTACAACAACAAAAAATACTCAAAAATTCATTAGGCAAAACCTAAGAAACTTTTAATATTTGGTATAATAACCCTTATTTTTTAGTACTGCGGCGCACCGACGCGGCATAGGTTTGATTAAAATATCAATTGTTTTTGGATTTATGCGTATCCATTCATCCTCCAGACACGAAAATAAATCGTCTCTGTTGGAAAATCGTTTCGATCCAACATTCCTCTTCAATATGGAAAATAAATTTTCGATTGGGTTCAAATCGGGCGATTGGGCCGGCTAATCAAGCACTTGAATCCCTTTCGATTGTATCCAGTCCTTCACCAACTGCGATGCGTGTTTCGGATCGTTATCATGTTGAAACACCCATCGAAGTGGCATATTCCACTCGGCATATGGCAACATCTTATTTTCTAAAATGTCCCTATACACAAATCTGTCCATTTTGGTAGAAATTCTGTGGAACGACCCTAGACCATGACCTGAAAAACACGTCCACACCATCAAATTGCCACCCCCATGCTTGACAGTTTTTTTACAATATCGGGGTTTAAGCCTTTCACCTGTATTGCGTCTCACACGACATATGTCATCGGAGTTAAACAAATTAAATTTGCTCTCGTCACTTTTCCACTTTGTAACTGACCAATCAAGATATTTTTTTACAAATTTGAGCCTAAAAAAATCAGGCATCAATGGTTGAATTGTATAGCTTAAAAATACATACCGTTTTTTTGCGTGACGTTTTGTAAGAAGAGGTTTTTTGGAAGCTGTATAACTTTTCAATCCAGCCTCTCTCGCCCGTCTGCGGACTGTGCTGGCATCAACACTTAAGCCTAATTGTGACACAATTTTTTGACGAGATGAAGGTTTTTTTATTATCTTCTTGATATTTCTATCATCACGAACTGATGTTTTACGAGGTCTTCCTCCAGGATTAATATTGGCAACAGTTCCCTTATCTTTATAAAGGAAACCATTGATTTGCTTACTTTCAACAAATTTGCAATTTCAGCCTGTGATTTGCCTGTATTATAATGCGTTGTAGCATTCAATTTAAATATTTTCTACGTTGCATATTATTTTAATTTTACAATGCGCAATTTAATCGTTAAACGCTTTCAAATGCATACTCGATCACTTTTTCATAAGAAATCATCGAAAGAAATAAGAAATTACCGTTATCTTAAAAAAAAAACAAATTTATTGTACAAAAGCGAACAGAGTCTTAGGTTTTGCCCAGTGAATTTTTGAGTATTTTTTGTTGTACTAAAAGAACCGTTAGGTGAGAGATAATTACAATTTTTTTTTTGTAATTTTGTATGACACAGTAACTAATAAAACTGCATTAAAACATTGAATTGAAATATGTTCATTTAAGAATTATTTGACTCAGAAGCTAAAATCAAGCAGCGTTTCTTAGTTTTTACCCAATACTGTATATATAATATATAAATATATATATATATATATATATATATATATATATATATATATATATATATATATATATTCTTATATATATATATATATATATATATATATATATATATATATATATATATATATATATATATATATATATTCTTATATATATATATATATATATATATATATATTCCTATATATATGTATATACATATATATATGTATATATATATTCTTTTACATATATATATATATATATATATATATATATATATATATATATATATAAAAGAATATGTATATATATTCTTATTATATATACAGTTAGTGTCATTAATATTCGGTTTTATTAAAGAGATATGTTTAACTGATACGTCTTAAGCTAAATGTATATATTTTTCAACATTTTTTTCTTTTCATTAATAGTTTATTTAGACACTTGAAAGTTCACATATGTATTTAGAAAAAAAGAATAACAATATAACAAAAAAACTAAATTAATTCAGGTAGCAAAAAATATTGCGTGTCAATAATATTCGGTTTTCTTTGAAAAGTAACAAATAATACATTAGAAAAATGGTTTTATATAAAATTCAGTATTTTGTTGGATAACCCTTTTCTTTTATAACTTAACTAGACGGTTTGACATGTTTTTTACTATTTTAGCTGTATAAGCTGCAGGAATACGAACCCATTCTTCTTGAAGCCGCAATTTCAAGTCTTCAATATATGTTATTTTGTAGTTGCGGATTCGCCGGTCCAGCTCATCCCATAAATTCTCAATCGGATTGAGGTCTGGGGATTGTGCAGGTGGATGGAGAACTTTAGGGCAGTTATAGAGCAACCATTCTTGAATTAAACGCATCTTGTGCTTTGGGTCGTTATCTTGGTAGAATTTAAAAGAATGTAAAAGGCCTAGCTTATTTGCACTTTCTTTCAAATTTTGACGGAGGATATTCAAATATGATTCCTTATTCATAATTCCACTGATAAAAACTAATTTTCCCGTCCATTTAGCTCCCATACAACCCCACACCATAACATGTCCATTTCCATGTTTTACGGTTGGTTTAAAATTTTGTGGTTGTAGCTCCTCATTTGGCTTCCGCCACACCATTACACGCCCATCGGATCCAAATACGTTATACTTGCTCTCGTCCGCAAATATAACGTTATCCCTCCAAGTTTCAGGCTTCTTAATGTACTCCATGGCAAAACCCAAACGAGCTTTTCGGTTGCGTAAATTAACCAATGGCTTACGACGTGCTACTCGGCCATGAAAACCTTTTTTTCTTATGGTTCTTCGTATGGTAGATGCAGATATTTTCTTTTTAAACTCATTGAGCACCTCTGTGACTAATTTGGGAGCACTTAAGCGTGGGTTAGATTTTATTTTTCGCACAATTGAACTTTCTTCCCGCTCGGTCAATTTTTTTGGCTGACCTGTCTGCTTTATGAAGTGTATTCTTCCTTCATTTTTGTGCCTTCTGACAATGTCCCCAACTGTTTGGTTTCATATTCAGAATTTCAGCAATCTCTTTGTACTTTTTACCTTTTTCATAATGGAAAATAACAAGTTTTCACTGTTCTGAAGGAGTGTTTTTTCCTTTGCGCCCCATTTGTATAATTTGCAGTGAAGTAGAATTTTGGACAGACAAGAAAGGAGTTGTTATGCACTTTTATTAAAACGTATCTCTATATTGCTGGAAAAGTAGCTGAATAACATGTTTTTTTGCAAATAGCATATAAATAGGGGAAAACCGAATATTAATGGCGCTTGGTAAACAGGGTTAACAAACTTTGATCGATTTATCACGGTTGCAGGGTTACCATAGATCCATTTTTTCCATATATTTGAATACTCATACTGATAACATTTATTTAAGTTTTTTCTATTCCTCTGATTACCTATCCATTTCGCTAATGCCAGGGTGTTATTATCGATAAACTTAAAAACCGAATATTAATGATGTATATATATATATATATATATATATATATATATATATATATATATATATATATATATATAAGGAATATATATATATATATGAATATATATATAAGAATATAATATATATATATATATATATAATATGAAATTCGAGAAAATTGTTTTACATAGTGAAAAAGTTTTCTTTTTAACTTATATTATAAAAACGGATTTTCTTATTTATTTTCTTGAATATTTTTTTATGAAATCAAAATGATCTGATTACACTGGTCTACAGTAAAAAACGCCGTTATATTAAATATAATGATTTTGATGCGCTGAATTCAAATCCCTTTTCATTTTTTTTCCATCGGGCTCAAAATTTTTTTTATGGGCGGTGCATATTTTTCGCCCAGAATATTGTAGTTAAATCAATATATTTCATCATACCTTGAAAACGACGTGACCGATTTTAATGCACCGCCAAACGTTTTGGAACAAAATTTCCTATAAACCACCTGAACACCATTTTTTGTATTTTCAACAGTCTCCCAGTTATTTATAACTTAACTGCAAAAAAAAATTTCGCGCAAAAGTGAGATGAACTTTTTTCTTTTATTTCCAAAGAGTTATACAAAAAATTCTTAAAATATAATTTTTACATTTATCCACTTAAATTAAAGCCAGATATGTAACCTATAAAGGAAGGTACCTATCTTCGGCAAAAAGTTTGTAATACATTATTAGGCAAAAAAACATAAAGGCATAATTAGCTAACCATAAATGTAGAAGCCGTAAATGTAATTGTATCAGCTGATCGCTTTTGGTATATGAAAAGCTATAAAAGTGCTTACTTCACCATAATGTAATGCAGCTGTAAAGTCCCAATCTGTTGAAAATATAATTTGACGGCAACGTTACATGACATTTGTCAAGCAGTGAAGAGATGTTTGTATGTGTAATGTTATGTGGGTATTTTTACACTTTTTAGTGCTTACAGTTTTTGGTAAATACATAAAATATTAAATATGTGTATTGTTTCAAATTATTATTATTTTTTTTTTTTTGTAAAATCTAATAAGAGAATTTTTCAATCGTATGTGTTTCGTTGTAGCAAAAAAGTTATAGGTTAGTATGAATTATATATTATGCATGTATATGCGTTTATGCTAAGGATTGCAAAATAATTGTACGTACAAGCGTAGATAATATAAATAGCAATACACAATAGATAATATAAATAACAATAAGAATAAAAATGTAAAGTTTCTTTTTATAAGTATAATTAATACATTGTATATATCCAGTAATATATGTATGTGGAAAACCATAATTATAATCTAATTACATATAAAAGTTATTCTCTTATTCTGGTTTTTCGACCTCTATTAATCAAATATTAATAACTATTCAAGCCTAAGATATTTTAAAATATTTTTTTTACTTTTTTATCGATATTTCGCTACTTCTTTGCGTAGCGTCGACAGAAAATATGTAATTAATTATATTTCTTTGTAATATAGATGTATATATTCATTGATATAAAAATAAAATAATTTTTATTTAAAAAACCTTAAGCTTTAGAAATTAATAAAATTTAAATATGTATGAAAATTTAAAGTAATGTCTTGGAACCATTTAAATAAATTCCGTACTTTTTCACATAAAATCAAATAATACGCACATATTTAAGTGCCATCAATGTTTTGCACAGCTGTTATTATTTTTTTAATATACATATATATATGTATACTTAAATATCTTTTTTTCTTCAAAAACACATTTACATTTACGATTTCTACGGTCGGCTAATGAGGCCTTAATGAAAGGAAATGTCTGGTAGGAAGCAATACATACGCATCTACCATTGTATGTTTTCCATAAAAAAATCATCTTGAATCCAGTTTTTTCTTCTTCGTTTCATATTTTCAGTTGGAGTTTCTCGTCGAATCAACCAACAACCATTTTCCATTGTATCGCCTTTCTATATTCAACATATCTCGATGAAATCTTTTGCCATATTCATAAGATACTGCACCAAGATTTTGAGGAAAGAAATCCAAGTGCGAGTCAAAAAAATTAATTTTAAGCGACATTTTGCATTTGAGAGCTTTATAGGCAGAAAGGAGTTCTTGAACGATTTCCTTGTAGTTTTCAGCCTTTTTATTTCCCAAACAAATTGTGATTCATAAGCTCTCTTATGCCTACTTTTAGTTTTGCGTCGCTGATTCGAGGAAATTTGGTTTCAAGATATTGAAATCCCTCAAAATCTTTATTCAATGCTTTCACAAAGTTTTTCATTAGACCCAGCTTTATATGAAGAGGTGGTAGTAATATTTTTTTTTGAACCAAGGGTTCTTTATGGCCAATTTTTTTACTTTGTAGTGCTTATCTCTTGCTCGACTATCCCATTCGCATAAGAAACAACAAAACTTGGTATATCCTAGTTGTAGTCCAGTAATAATAGCTACAACTTCTAATTAGCACAAATGCTCCATGTGTACTGTGAATATTTAATTTTATTGATTAATAACTTCATATATGCATAGTTTTCTTTCACGTTTGTTGCATGCGCTAATGGAACCGATGGATATGTATTGTCATTGGGAAGTAAAACTGCACTTAAGCAAGTCTTTGATGAATCAATAAATAGTAGCCATTCCTCAGACTTTTCAGGGAAACCAAGCTTTTTGTACCTGGTTTTTGATCACAATAATAAAAAATGTTGTTCTTAGAATATTTTTGACTTAACATAGCCATAAAAAATGCACCTTTTACTTTTGTCCAAGTTAGACACTTGCCTTTATGGGTTATTTTATTTTTAACCCGCACCTGGCTTTCATTAAAATGCTTAAAATGTAAAATTTATACTCTAAGAATTTTTGTATAATTTTTTTGGAAATAAAAATAAAATTCCACTAATTTTGCAATAAAAAATTTTCCGCTAATTTACCTAGAAAAAAATTTTCCGCTAATGTTGCAAGAAAACATTTTTTCGCTAATTTTGTTTAAAGTTAGGTACCTGCATTTAACTAATTTTCATGACTTAAGCTTATTTTATTCTCATCATTTTAAGCTTTAATTTAAGTTCTTAACATTTAAAATTTCCATTCTGAAAAATTTGTTATGACTGGAAAAAAAAATTGCTCTAATTTACCGCGAAAAAGTTTTTTTTTCGCAGCTAAGTTGTGAATAACTTCGAAATTGTTGAAAATACAAAAAAAAAATATTATTAGGTGGCTTATAAGAAATTTTGTTCCTAAACGTTTAGTGGCAATATAATCTGTCAAGTCGTTTTTAAGTTATGATGAAATATGTTGACTTAATTACCATATTTTGGGCGAAAAATTTGGCATGCCCATTAGGCGCGATGGAAAAAAACTGAAAACGGATTTGAATTCAGCGCAGCAAAATCATTACATTTCATATAGTTTTATTTAAAGGCGAAAAAATTGTTTGTTTTTTGTAGACTAGTGATATTAACTAACTAATAACAGCAAAAGAATACAAAAATGCAAAATTGAGATAAGGAAATAAGATAAAAATAAAAGAAAGTCGAAACTTTTGTTGTCTAAAAAATGTTTTTACAGTTTACGTTTTTTTTTTTAATCTGGTAGATTTTGCTGTCCAAATATTTTTTTATTTTTTTTTGATGTTTTGTTTCATTAGTCAAGTAACTATTAAAACGTTTAAATTAAAGTTTTTGTTTTTATTATCAAATAAATGCTGAAAATCCGATACTTTTTAGATCTCTCCCAATAGTACAGTGTATGATGTAAATTAGTTGGTTTGCTATAGTCACCCGGTCTGGAAAACGGTTCAAGCATCATCTGAAATGTTCTCAACAAGAAGACAAACTATGTCAAAAGTTTAAGACGCGCTGAAAACGAAAATAGGATAACATTAGTACATTCACAATAACACCTACGTAATAGAAGAAAACAGAATGTGTGCTGCGAAAAAAAGTGGACAAGAATCCATTGGTATCCACAAAAACACTTTCTAGTGAATTCAGAGAAGAATGTTGCAGGCTGTTTCCAATGAAGCGGTAAGGCAAGTTTTCAAAAAGAAAGACTGTTTTATATACATGTTGGATTATTCTTCTTATAATCCCGATCTAGACACCAAAACGTAGTATTTCACTCCTCATTTCAAATAAAACGCACTTTTGTTTATGTTTAACTTATAAACTATTTTATTAATTCCAAATTCAATTCATTTGTTTCATCCAGTCAAAAGTGATCTTGAGTATTCAATGTCAAATTAAAAACTAAACTGTCCCTCGTCCGTACTGTTCTACTCTACTATTTGTTTCAATGTCATCGCTCCTATTAGCCTTGTCCGTTACTGTCATCTGTCAGTATGGGTCGACTACTAAAGTTTTTGTTTTTATTATCAAATAAATGCTGAAAATCCGATACTTTTTAGATCTCTCCCAATAGTACAGTGTATGATGTAAATTAGTTGGTTTGCTATAGTCACCCGGTCTGGAAAACGGTTCAAGCATCATCTGAAATGTTCTCAACAAGAAGACAAACTATGTCAAAAGTTTAAGACGCGCTGAAAACGAAAATAGGATAACATTAGTACATTCACAATAACACCTACGTAATAGAAGAAAACAGAATGTGTGCTGCGAAAAAAAGTGGACAAGAATCCATTGGTATCCACAAAAACACTTTCTAGTGAATTCAGAGAAGAATGTTGCAGGCTGTTTCCAATGAAGCGGTAAGGCAAGTTTTCAAAAAGAAAGACTGTTTTATATACATGTTGGATTATTCTTCTTATAATCCCGATCTAGACACCAAAACGTAGTATTTCACTCCTCATTTCAAATAAAACGCACTTTTGTTTATGTTTAACTTATAAACTATTTTATTAATTCCAAATTCAATTCATTTGTTTCATCCAGTCAAAAGTGATCTTGAGTATTCAATGTCAAACTAAAAACTAAACTGTCCCTCGTCCGTACTGTTCTACTCTACTATTTGTTTCAATGTCATCGCTCCTATTAGCCTTGTCCGTTACTGTCATCTGTCAGTATGGGTCGACTACGGTTGATACCCTACAATCGGCCCTCGACGGCAATACGGCTCGGATTGCCACCTCTTCATAAATTCTGCAACCGTGGTGGTTTTGGCTGGACCTTCATGGTCTCCAACCTTTTGCACTTCGTACCTCCCATGAGGTAATTTACTCAAAATCTTATATGGTCCGAGGAATTTCCTCTTCAGCTTAAGACCTGTCCCGAACTGAGTCCGCTTAGTGGCGACTAACTCATTCGACTCGTACTCTTCTGCTTTACGTTTGCTGTTGAAAGTCTTAATATTCTCGTTCTGAACTTTAGCTATATTACACCTAGCAGATGCTCGAACCTCATCACGATCATTCATCAGCTCATTTACCACTTCGATCTCGAGCATTTCACGCAAATCAGGATAGTCTGGCAACCTCATCTCAACACCGGTCAACAATTTAAATGGTGAATACTGCGTACTTCTGGATACAACGGAGTTTATCATGGTTTGTACACGCCTTACATGTTTATACCAACTTTTCGGATCTTCACTGCACAGCTTTGATATCGTAGGAACTACTATCTTGTGCATTCGCTCCACCTGACCATTGCCTCGCGGAACACCTGTAGTAATTAACAAATGCTGTATATTCTCATTTTACAATAGTCTTTAAACGCATTGGAGATAAACGCTGCTCCTCTATCGGTTACTATTCGCAGTGAGTATCCAAAAACTGCAGATTGCCTTTTCAAACAATCGATTACTGACTTCGCATCCGTCGATTTCGTTGGATAAAGCCATACAAATTTGGTGAATCCATCAACGACAACAAAAATGTAGTTATACGTCTTCTTTGTCATCTCCATCAGACCAACATGGTCCACGTGATACGTCTTCAAAGGAACACTTTCTTTATCGATTGGGTTAAGCAACCCTTCTTTCTTCCCAGAATTAGCGTCAGTGATGATGCACTCCATGCAACCTCTAACTACTTTCGGAATTTTTGTGGCCAACTTCGGAATGTGATATTGTCTCTTGACAATTTCCTGGGTCTTCGCGATACCAGATTGACCCTGGTTATGTACAAGCTTTATAATTTCGTCTTTCATCTGGACTGGTACCACTATAAGTTCCTTAACGGGATTCTTAAACAAAACACCATTTTTCATATAAAAGTCTTCGTTGTCACCATATTCCAAAATAGCTCTTATCACCTTGGTTCGATCGTCATTCTCCTGTGCCTCTTTCTTTCGGTGGGTTAAACTGCTCTCTACAATCAAACATGACATTCGACTTAATGCGTCAACATGCTTCATCTTTGTGCCCGGTCGATGCTCGATCTCATAAGAGAAATCTTGCAAAAATATTGCCCATCTCGATATTCTGGGTGGCACATCTTTTTATTCATCGTAATCTTAAAAGCTCTACAGTCCGTCACAATCTTAAAAGGTATTCCCCGTAAATATACACGCCACTTCTTCAGCGCCTCAATTATGGCTAGAACTTCTAGTTCGTAAGAGTGATACTTCTCTTCATAGGGTTTGGTTCTCCGACTCATGAACTGTACGGGATGCAACTGCTGATTATCAACGCTCTTTTGCAATAGTATAGCACCATATCCGTATTTACTTGCGTCTGCATGTACTTCCGTAATCGCGTCTGGATCGTATAATTTCAATACTGGTGCACTAACCAAAGCCTCTTTCAATTGTCGACACGATATTAACACCTCATCAGTAATATTAAACTGCACATTCTTACGTAATAAATCCGATAATGGTTTAGCTATCACCGCATAATTCTCCATAAACTTCCTAAAGTATGAGGTTAGACCCAAAAACCGTTGAACTGCTTTCTTATCAGTGGGGATGGTAAGGTTGTTCACAGCTTTTATCTTTTCGTGCGATGGTTTTATTGAACCATTCTGCACCACATAACCGAGAAAATTTACTTGTTCCTGCAAAATCTGGCACTTACTCCATTTTACTCGCAAACCACTCATTTCTACTCTCTCCAACACTAACTCGAACTTCTGTACACCCTCTAACACATCCTTAGATGGAATGATGATATCGTCCATGTAAACTATGATAGTGCCGTCCCGTATAAGATCTATCAACACTGCAGATATAAACTGCGTAAAAACTGCTGCGAGTTACTAATGCCAAAAGACACATACAGGAATTCAAACTGTCCGTTACTCGTTACGAATGATGTATACTTTCTGGATGACTCTTCCAACGGGACATGGAAAAATCCATTCACCAGAACGAGGGTAGTATAAACACTAGCTTTCTGCAGCTTATCTAAATCTTCTATCAGCGGCATCGGGATTTGGTCTCGTATATCTTCTGGTTCAATTTTCTATAATCACAGCATAACCTTTTTGATCCGTCCTTCTTTGCAATTGGGGAAGCATACTCCGATGTGCTGGGCTGGATTATTTTCTGCTGCAACCATTCCGATACTTGGGTATCCACTATGCGCTGGTCTGGAATGTTATCCTTTAAAATTATCTTCATTTTCACTGGACTCTCGAAATAATCTTTTGGTTTATATTCTTCTATCATCTTCTCCACTTTATCTGTTATTTCACCTTCTAGATGTTTTAAATCTAACTCCATCTTCGGTGCATACTGTTCCATATTCAAGCAAATAATCTCAAACTCCTTCAGAAGCATGTTCTCGTTCGACACCTCTTTCAAAATTGCTTCACCGTTATAAATCGTCACCACTGCCTTTCGCATCAAACTATTTCCAATCACTATGGAGTGAATAGCGTCATTCTCCCTAACGACATAAAACGTCACATCAAAACTCAAATTGTCGATCTTTATTTTAATGTCAAAACGACCCATAGTCACAATCTCACTATCGCCAATGCCGTATAATTTCACCTTTTCTGGAACAAACTCCACATCGCCTAAAATAAGCAGAATATCATTTCGAATAATGCAAACGTCACATCCTGTATCGATCAATGCTGAAAACGTTTCCCCCTTAATTGTAAAGTCCTTGAAAATCAAGTTCGGACCTTTACGAACCATATTCACTTGACCCTGCTCCGACTTTACGACCTTTGACTCCAACTTTCCATTCTGGCATTCGAAAGAACGATGTCCAAATTTCCGACATTTAAAGCACTTAACTTGTTCCTGCGGACAATCTTTAGCCAAATGCGTTGTACCGCCACACTTAAAACATCTTCTGTCAGATTTACTCGTTTCGGGCTTATCGATTTCGACTTTCTTCTCATTCGTAAATAGCTCGTTTCCTTTGTTTGATGACCGAGGATCGAATCTAATTTTCTCGTAAACTAATATCTGTCGCTTGAGTTCACTTATGCTATCCGCTTGGTACAAAACTGCTTTATTAAATTTCGAATCTGGAACCCCGTCTATAAAATATTCCACTATGCTCTTTTCGTCTAAATCAATCCGCTTACTAATCTCCATTAGGGAATACAAGTATTCGAGCATCGTCTCATTCGTATTCAGTTTTCTACTGCGTAACTGTCTGTCAACTTCAGCCGACGAAAAAAAGTACCAAACTCCTTACGTAGACTTCTTTTTAATGCTGGCCAATCTTTCACACCATTCAGGCTTCTCACGTACATTTTTGCAGCACCTACTAATAATTATCTCGCATAGACAAACATCTAAAGTGACGTCCACTGCACTATTTCAGCCATCTCTTCGAACTCGGAAATCCACTGATTAACGTCAGGTGAATTTGTACCATTGAATGTCGAAAGACTATCCTCCACATCTTCCAGTGAGTACATACTCTTCTGTGCTGGGGTTATCATCCCACCAAAGGCGACATTACCGACGACATCACCGACCGCATCACCGACAACAGAACCGACTATACTCAAATGATCATCCGCGTCTACCCTAGCGTCTGAAAAATCTAGTTCGTAATGCCCTAAGAGTCTTTCCTGTAAGTCAGCTTTAAGTCCTTTAACACTCAAACCTAACTTTCCCAACTCCTCCTTAAGAGCATTAACGCTCAGTCCTAAAATTGTCTCTCTGTTCATTATAATATTACAATATAATAAAAGCTACAATATCAAAGTTTCAATAAAAATTCAATTATCATAACATTACTCCAAAACTACGTTAAATCAGAAATTAATCCAAAAAATGATATTACCCAATCGATTAAAAGTTATCAAAATTCAATTCACTAAATTTTATCTTCAAATCAGTAAAAAGTTACTTTAAACCCACAAAAATCCAATTATGATTCAATTAATCAAAGTTACTTGAACTTCACAAAAATCGAATTATCATTTACTCTAATTTCACCAAAATTTAATTATCATTTAATCAAAAGTTACTTTAATATCATAAAAAATCGATTATCATTTAAATTAATTAAAAATTCCTCCCACGAAAATAAAATATTAAAATTTAACGATTACAATATTTTACTTATCTGCAACCTGTTAGTTAGTGTCATTAATATTCGGTTTTTAAGTATATCGATAATAACACCCTGGCATTAGCGAAATGGATAGGTATTCAGAAGAATAGCAAAAACTTAAATAAATGTTGTCAGTATGAGTATTCAAATATATGGAAAAAATGGCTCTATGGTAACCCTGCAACCGTGATAAATCGATCAAAGTTTGTTAACCCTGTTTACTAAGCGCCATTAATATTCGGTTTTACCCCTTTTTATATGCTATTTGCAAAAAAACATGTTATTCAGCTACTTTTCCAGAAATATAGAGATACGTTTTAATAAAAGTGCATAACACCTCCTTTCTTGTCTGTCCAAAATTCTACTTCACTGCAAATTATACAAATGGGGCGCAAAGGAAAAAACACTCCTTTAGAACAGCGAAAACTTGTTATTTTCCATTATGAAAAAGGTAAAAAGTACAAAGAGATTGCTGAAATTCTGAATATGAAACCAAATACAGTTGGGGACATTGTCAGAAGGCACAAAAATGAAGGAAGAATACACTTCATAAAGCAGACAGGTCAGCCAAAAAAATTGACCGAGCGGGAAGAAAGTTCAATTGTGCGAAAAATAAAATCTAACCCATGCTTAAGTGCTCCCAAATTAGTCACAGAGGTGCTCAATGAGTTTAAAAAGAAAATATCTGCATCTATTATACGAAGAACCATAAGAAAAAAAGGTTTTAATGGCCGAGTAGCACGTTGTAAGCCATTGGTTAATTTACGCAACCGAAAAGCTCGTTTGAGTTTTGCCAGGGAGTACATTAAGAAGCCTGAAACTTGGTGGGATGACGTTATATTTGCGGACGAGAGCAAGTATAACGTATTTGGATCCGATGGGCGTGTAATGGTGTGGCGGAAGCCAAATGAGAAGCTACAACCACAATATTTAAAACCAACCGTAAAACATGGAAATGGACATGTTATGGTGTGGGGTTGTATTGGTGTTAAAGGGACGGGAAAATTAGTTTTTATCAGTGGAATTATGAATAAGGAATCATATTTGAATATCCTCCGTCAAAATTTGAAAGAAAGTGCAAATAAGCTAGGCCTTTTAGATTCTTTTAAATTCTACCAAGATAACGACCCAAAGCACAAGATGCGTTTAATTCAAGAATGGTTGCTCTATAACTGCCCTAAAGTTCTCCATCCACCTGCACAATCCCTAGAACTCAATCCGATTGAGAATTTATGGGATGAGCTGGACAGGCGAATCCGCAATTACAAAATAACATCCATCGAAGACTTGAAATTGCGGCTTCAAGAAGAATGGGATCGTATTCCTGCAGCTTATACAGCTAAAATAGTAAAAAACATGTCAAACCGTCTAAGTGAAGTTATAAAACAAAAGGGTTATCCAACAAAATACTGAATTTTATATAAAACCATTTTTCTAATGTATTATTTGTTACTTTTCAAAGAAAACCGAATATTATTGACGCGCAATATTTTTTGCTACCTGAATTAATTTAGTTTTTTTGTTATATTGTTATTCTTTTTTTCTAAATACAAATGTGAACTTTCAAGTGTCTAAATAAACTATTAATGAAAAGAAAAAAATGTTGAAAAAGATATACATTTAGCTTAAGACGAATGAGTTAAACATATCTCTTTAATAAAACCGAATATTAATGACACTAACTGTATTTACTTCTCAGCTAGGCAACAGCTCAACAAACACACTATATACTGCTACCTCTACGAAGCAATTACAGCAACAACAACATGTCGTCTTCACTAGACATATACTGCAAAATTTCCTCACAAGGCAAAAAAACAGCATACACTTCATTAAGCAACACCAAAAGAAATGCACAGCTTTTTTTTCTTTCACTAGTTAAAGTTTTTTGTCACCGAGCAGCAATTCACAACAAAAATTTGCAACGTCTTTTAGTAAAAACAACAAACACTGTATGATCTGTCCCACTTAAACCACACCACTCACAACACGATTGAACAAGCCTTTTTTCTATTCATTTTTTACAACACAAGTTCTTTTCGTAACGTCTTTTAATTCTTATTTTTTCCTCTTACTCCAACAACACGCAAACAAACGTATATACAAACGTAAGTTTCAACACAAGTTTTTTCCTTCTTTTAAGCAACAACAACTTTCTGCCTTGCTCCACAACAACAACACACTAGCAACAACAACGTCTGTTTGTTTTGCTTCACGACAACACAAGTTAGGGTACGAAACTCTCCTCTTTATTCAAGCAACAACAAAATTATTTTTGTTTCATAATACTCATAATAATACTCATAATACTCATACTCATAACACAACAGCACAATATTCTTGCCACTGGCAGAATTGTTTTTACTTCACTTTTCGATCGTTACTATTCTCACTGTATACAAAAGTTTGTATACTCACACACACATACACAACGTGTTTCAATTTCGGCTGTTCACAACACTGACTAAGCTCTTATAAAGGTGGGTTTTTATTTTGTTCTTTATATTCACTCTACTTGCTCAATTTGTGACCTTATTCTCTAATTTTTTCCTTCTTCTTTTTTCCTTCCTCTTAACTTCTTAAATTTTATTCGTTGATGCAATATAAAATTTTTCTTTACCCTTTATTCACTTCCATGTTCTTTCTCGTTTTCATTAAAAAAGACAAAATTACGATCCTGATTTTTAGTTTACAAAAACCTTCTCTATTGTTCTTGTTTTTTTTTTTTTTCTGTTTTGTTGAATTATAAAAGTTTTTAACACTTTCAACACTCCGCACAACTAATTCCTCTGGCTCACTAGGAATTTCGGTTGAGTCCCCAAACGTAGGATTGATTATTCTTCTTATAATCCCGATCTAGACACCAAAACGTAGAATTTCACTCCTCATTTCAAAGAAAACGCACTTTTGTTTATATTTACCTTATAAACTATTTTATTAATTCCAAATTCAATTCATTTATTTCATTCAGTCAAAAGTGATCTTGAGTGTTTAATGTCAAACTAAAAACTAAACTGTCCCTCGTCCGTATTGTTCTACTCTTCTATTTGTTTTAATGTCATCGTCCGTATTAGCCTTGTCCGTTATTGTCATCTGGCAGTATGGGTCGACTACGGTTGATACCCTACATACATAGTAGCGTTTAAAAAACCACTGCTTACAATTCAACACAAAGAATGGACAGTGTCTTTTGCTCTATTGCTTATTTCCAAACTTGACGACTGCTGGGTTCAAATTATATTTTGTGACGTGACCATAAAAGTGTTTCTTTATAATGATGGCCCTAATGAAATATGGAAAACAACATTAAAAAGCGTTGGAAAGTCGAAACACAATTCAAACTGTAAAATATGAAAAACTTTCGGTAATATTTTGGTGGTGCATATGTAGTAAGGGAGTAGGAGAAATTTGTTTTATTGAGAACAATATTGATCCGAATTAATACCTGCACATATTAAAGTGGCATTTAATTAAGAGTGCTTAAAAAATCAGGCGTTATACTAATGGAAAGACGAAGTTCAAGTTCTATCAGGATAATAACCGAAAACAATGGGCTCTTTTCTTAAGAACATTGCTTTTTTATAACTGTCGCAGAGTACTGGATACTTATTCTTAGAGTCCAGATTTAAACCCAATCGAAAATTTATAGACTTATCTTTGAAAGAAGTACTACCAAGAGGCGTGTCAATAACCAAGGTGAATTAGGGGTCGTAATTGTGAAAGAATGGGATAATATAACTTTTGAAAAAACAAACTGTTAGACATTGTGAAGGACGTTTATTGATCAGGAGAACTCCCTGAATAAGGTTCCTTACCCTGTCAAGGCCTAAAATGAAATTTTTACGAAAAAATGCTATAACTTTTGAAAAAACAAACTGCTAAAGACGGTGGAGGACGTTTTTTGATCGCGAGGACTTCTAAACAACGTCCGAAAAATTGCATTCGCCCACATATCACCATTTTTGAGAAAAAGTATCCTTATCTTGGAACGGCTTAAAATGAAATTTTTACGGAAAAACGCTATAACTTTTGAAAAAACAAACTGTTAGACATTGTAAAGGGCGTTTATTGTTCGGGAGGACTGAAAAACGTTTGAAAAATTTTATCCGCCCACATATCACTATTTTTGAGAAAAAGGATCCTTATCGTGAAAAGGCCTAAAATGAAATTTTTACGAAAAAATGCTATAACTTTAGAAAAACCAGACTGTTAGACATAGTGAAATACGTTTATTGATCAGGGGGACTCCTTGAACAACGTCCGAAAAATTTCATTCATTTTCCCAATTTTAGGAAAAAGTATCTTTATCCTGGAAAGGCCTAAAATGGCATTTTTACGAAAAAACGCTATAACTTTTGAAAAAACATAATGTTAGACATAGTGAAGGACGTATATTGATCGGGAATAGTCCCAGAACAACGTCCGAAAAATTTCATCCACCCACATATCACCATTTTTGAGAAAAAAGATTCTTATCCTGGAAAAGCCTAAAATGGACTTTTTTAGAAGAAAACGTTATAACTTTTGAAATAACAAACTATTAGACATAGTGAAGGACTTTTATTGATCAGGCGGACTCCCTGAACAAAATCCGAAAAATTTCATCCGCCCACATACCACCTTTTTTGAGAACATATCGTAAACATATCGCATAAGCAAAGGTATTAGGTAAAAATTTTTTTTTTGAGATGGAAAATGACGTGTGGAACTATATTAACAGATGAAGATTGGGATTGATTAAGGGCATGAGTCAATCCAGCAGGAAAGCTGGCCAAATTTCTGTTTCCGATAACATATGATAACAAATTTTATAAAAAAAAACCAAATAATTATGGTACTAATAAACGTAGTGGCCGGATATTCAACATTAATGATCGGAGCAAGCGGCGCGTACAGCAGTTAGCAACCAATAAGTGTATGAGTTGTAGGCAAATAAAAGTAGAACTTGGTCTTAATGTAAATAAGCAACATGTGCATCGATTAATAAGACAAGATTTAGGTCTTAAATAAGAGAATCTAGTGCCTAAAATAAGTTTAAAACAACATCATAAAAATGTACGTATTGTATTTTACGAAAAGTACATGTTTTGGGAAGTTTAGCTCGAAAATGTGACGAAAAATGTTTAAACTACATGGCCCAGATTGTCTCCACAAATATTCGACTGCTTTTAGACACCCAAGTAAAGCATGCCATAAATGTTCATGGTGGAGGAAATCTTATGTGTATACCCATTCATTAACAACATACGAATATAACTTCATATTTATAGCAATCATGTCTGTACACAACCATCTTAAATAACAAAACAACATGTTTCTATCCATCTTATTCGCTATACCTATAAAACTACTTGAGTGCGCGCATACCCATGCATTCGAAGTATGATTATAAATGGATATGGAAAAATATATAAAGTACATTAAGTACTCATGTGGATAATAAGTACTCATATGACCATACGTGCATGGATGAATAAAAGAAATCTTATTCGCTATACCTATAAAAATAATTGGGTGCACGCCTTTTCATGCATTCGAAATATGAGTATCCATAGGTATGGAAAAATATTTAGAGTACATTATGTACACATTAAGTACTCATATGACATGCGTGTATGGATGAATAAAAGAATTAGTATGATCTTTTACATTAATGATTTTTTGTGTTTTTTGTTTTTTATAGAGGAAACAGTCCAAGAAGCAACCAAACACAGAAAAATTTTATTTTAAACATTAAGGAAATTTCTACATTTTTTTAATAATAATTAATTCATAAAAAATACCTCAGCATAGAAAAATCAAATAGTTATTGCACTTTTTAATTCCATTGCAAAGTGTTTTTTCTTAACTCATTGAAGAATACTACCTGCAATAGTCATTAAAAAACTTGTGCTAAATATTAAAAAAAATTCTTTTTTTTTATATCATGGAAAAACATTGTCGTACATAAAATATATGTTCAAAGGCAAATATATAAATGCCTAATAAGAATATTTAGGATCTTTCACTTATGACAATTTCCATAAATTCTCATATATTTACAGAGAAGATCAAAGAAATTAAATAAAAATATGGGGCAATAAAAATGTGGAAAATCCCCAAAATTAGACAATAAATAATAAACCAATCGGAGTTTTCACGTTTTCATTAGCATACAAGAACTGTGACCAAATTTTAAAGAAAAAAATTAAGAAGTATACAAGGTGCTACGAAAAACTGGAAAAAGTATTATATGGAGTTGTTTTCTTCAAATTGAAAAGGAGAATGAATCTATTTTACTAAACAGAGTATACTGCCAAAAGTGCCGAATGATTTTTAAGCTTGTAAAGAAGCAAACATCAAATTTAATTAAGCATAAGTGCGTTCATTTACAGCCTCATAACAGTACACTAATTCAAATAAATACCGTAGAGAAAAATGCGTGCTTTGAAGCATTCATGAGTTCTACTATAGAAGACTCGTCCTTTCAGCATCGTTGAAAGCTCTAGTTTTCGTAAATTAATTTAAAAGTGTCTACAAATTGGTGGAAGGTATGGTAAAAATGTTGATTTAGGCAGCTTTATTCCAAGCGCAAGAAAAACGAAAAACCCAATCGATGGCCACGGAGAAATGAAAAGGAAAGAAATAAAACCACACATACAGAATCTTATTACCAATGGTGAGGCTGCAGTTACATTTGGTATGTCTAGCGAGGATTTCATTAAGAGAAATTTCTTGTGTGCCACTTTTCATTTCCAAGTGAATTTCGAATTTACCTTAGGAATAAAATCTATGGATTTTATGTCTAATAAAGTAGTTCACATAAAAGGAAAAAAGGAGCCCTTTTTAAAGAGTTCGATGTGATTGTTATATCAAATATGGTGTTCGTAACTGATCGCGGAAGTAATATTTTAAGTGCACTAAGAGATTTCACAAAGTTAAACTGTTCGGCCCATGCCTAACCGATGCTTTCGAATTTACAAATGAATTAAAAGTGATTACAAATGCTTGCAAGAAAATTGTAAAATAGCTTAAAAAGGCCAATAGCAGCACATGCTGGACACAACTTTGAAGAGCAATTGTCCTATAAGGTGGAACACAAATTTCACAATGTTTGAGCAAATTTTTGAAAATTACGCAAGGATCAATGGAATTTTTGCGGATAATGTTCAAAGGCGGAGTATGTTTTCGAGCTCTAATTTCAAAAAAATGCTCCTGGAAAGCTCCAGAACAAAGAGGTTACAGACGATGTTCAAAAAAAATCTACATTGAAAAAACAGTTGCTCGTTTTGACTATGTAAAGTTTGTCAAATAAATATTTTTAAAGAAGAAAAAAAGAAAATTAATATCTTATTTTCATTTGAAAATTTCAACAAAAAATTCTTAACATGTTATTTTTTTACATATCCCGTTACTATACCTTTTAACGAGTTCGAGACGTCATAACTTTTAGAATAGACACACACATTACAACGTCAACAACAAAGAAAGATCTTTACCTGATTTTTATTTTCACTTTTTTTAAATAAAATAAAAAGTGAACGAAGTTGAAATATCTGGGAAGTTGTAATTTTTTTTTTTGATAGGAGCTTTCGAGGCCAACAAGAATTTGTTATTACAATTTTCGAAATACATTAAAAATCTCGAGTTATGAGTAACAAACCGGTATCTGTGTGTTTACAAGCTAATACTCAGCTGAATAATAACCTATTTTATGTTTTGTTTTTTTTCAGATTTGAAGAGAAAAGAAATAGGCATTTTAAGTTATATATATTTTATTTTCCAAAAATGTCTAAAATTTAAAACTTGTCAGAAAGAACGAAATCTAAGAGTTAAGTTTCATATCTAAGTAATACAAAAATAAAAAATGTTTCTTCTAATACAAATTCTTTAATACAAATAAGCTTTTTTGGCTTGTTTACAATGTTAAAACGTTATTTTGCTTCACATGTAAAATTTTTGAAGTGGTCTTTTGGATTTCATATGACGATACGTATTTCAATTAACATAACTTTAAGAAGTAATACTTTTAACTAATGTAAATTTTTGTCTCTGTTCTAAATAACAACAGAAAAAAACAAGTCTCCATAGTGTGACTTTGATCGTTGAAACGAAGAGACGTATTCATAAACAAGTACATTTATTTACCACCAGATACCGGTGGGATATCCAAACCTCCAATTATTATAGACAGAAACAAAACTTTAAATATAAATACTCTTGGACCAAAGTACTTGGTCATGACAAGAGTTAAAAGTGATGAAAATCTTTCGAAGGTATCGCCCTTTTTAATTAAAAAAGTGATAGACTCGATTTGTGAAGATGAAGTTACTAGTTGTAAAAAGCTTGGAAATGGTACAATTCTGATAAAAACAAAAAATGAGTCCCAAGCAAACAAATTAGTAAAATTATGCTCGCTTTCTGCTTCAATTGAGTTAATCGTTTCTGAACACAACTCACTCAACTTTTCAAAAGGTGTGATATATTGTAATGACCTGAGGGGAATTCCTGAAGAATTCTCGAGGAATTAAAGCAAAAGAATGTAAGTAAAGTAGAGAAGATAAAACGAAAATCTCCTGCGGGCTTAAAAGAAGAGACAGGCCTGATAATACTTACATTTACAACAATCTCTCTGCCAACGGTAATCACTATTGGTTACGAAAACGTGAGAATTCCCCCTACCCCTTCGTTGGGCATCTAGCAAAAACATGCACAAATGTCAAGTTATGTTCTAATTGCTCAAGGAAACACCATAATTCTGAAGATACTGAAGAAGTTTGTGAGTTAACAAAATGTTGCATCATCTGCAAAGAACAGAATGAAACTTCCGACCATTCCACAGCTGATAAAAAATGTCAAATTTTTCTCAAAGAGGAAGAAATTCAAGCAATTGTTACGCTTGAGAAAGTAAGCAAAAGGAAAGCAACCAATTTATACAAAGAACGCCATCCGAATATGTATAAAACGTACTCTTCAACTGTAAAAACCCAAGTCTATTTGAATGATAAATCTCCTAATCGATCGGAAATTTCACAGAACAAAGATAAAAACTATAATGATATTATAAAGGCTAATGCCAATAACACAGATCAGCTGACTACAGATAAAACCCCACCACGTGCTTCAGTTGACTACTCCACTGTAATCTCTGATATAGAAATATCAGACTGTGACTTAAATGATGTGGAGCTAAATAACCCATCATCATCCTTAACAACAAATTTAAAAACAAACCAACCGACTACTAGCAAAGTATTTCTCTTACCTAAGAACACATCAAACAAAAATATACAAAAACTTAAGAAAAACAGCTCACAAGCGCACGAAACAGAAAATAAACCATCATCCTCATTATACAATTGCAAAATTTGCAAATATTTCCAGTACATTCTTTTTTATCATATTATTCACTCTTATAATTATCAATTCGTTTACAAGAAATATTAAAATCTCTGTTTTACTCGTACTCTGTTTTTTATACGAGATATATAATTATGAATTATTTTTTTTATCATTGTTTCAATTTCTTTATTTATGTTTTCTATACTATTATCAACAATTATCTATAAACGTCAAAAACCACATAATACAACAAAAAACCAGAATTAAAAGCACTAAAATTGCTCTTTAAAATTCTCAATATCTAAAAAAAAACTCTTTTTCTCTCTTAATTTATATATTTTATTACTAGTAACTTACATATCAGAAAGTAAGACTTTTACCGTTTCTTTTTGAGCGACTCAATTAATTATCAACTTAATTATAGCTTACATTTGTAAATTTATGACCAAGCTCGAATTTTTATCACTAATTACCCCTTATGTACTAAGAGAAATCAAATTAAAACGGCAAACAATAAAATTACTAATTTCTCTTATATTATATGTAATGCTATTATCATCTTATATTATGAAATATACGGCCACACTCTTGTAAATTTTTGCGAAGTATATTTAATCTACACTTCACTACATTTATATCCGTAAAAAACAAATTATTAGTATAATAATATACATCATTGTCAAATGTAAAAGAATATATTTAGTACAAGTCAATAATGTCAAGTCGAATTATACAATGGAATATGTATGGCTATCGCAACAACTATAATAATATGTTACTACTTATAAACCAATACTCTCCCAAAATTATAACACTGCAAGAAACCCACTTACATGACCTATCAAACATCCCTGTCCCAATAAATTATAAATTCTACTCAACAAATTCGTCAACCACTAGATATGGAGGAGTTGGACTCCTAATTCATAACTCAATAGAACATAGGCTCATATAACTACAAAAAGACTTCGACACTATATGTCTTGAAGTAAAATCTGGAATAAGATTCAATATTATTAGTACATACATCCAACCACAAATTATTCTTCAGACAGATAATTTGAATAATGTTCTTGGAAACCTGACTTCGCCTTCAATTATTACAGACTTCAATGCTTGGCACAGGTCTTGGGGATCTCCATCTAATAATACGAGAGGAAAAATAATTGAAAATTATATAACAAACTCTCCTTTTATTCTGTTGAATGACGGATCGGCAACACATCTAAGTAGTCACGGTAGTTTTACACATATAGATCTTACATTTTGCTTACCCTTAATGGCTCAATTGGTAAGTTGGAAGACGGAAAAAAACTTGTTTGGAAGCGACCATTTCCCAATTATAATTTCATTAAATCTTCAACAAGGACAACACTCACCACTATCATTTAAACCAAAATTTAAAACAGAAAAATCAGATTGGAAAAATTTTTGCAAAATATCCTCTCAACTGAATACAAACAGACCTATCGATAACGAAGTCAACAAAGAAACGGCAAATATTCGAAAAATTGTAATAGAAGCCGCGAATCACGCAATTCCGCAAAACTCAACATACTATAAACCAAAAAATGCCACATGGTGGAACCAATACCTCGACGACCTAAAAAAACAAAGAAACATTGCTTGGAACTTATTTAAAAGAAACATAAACAATCAAAACCTAATAAGATACAAAAAACTGAATGCACTACTAAAAAGATAATTTAAAATAGAAAATAGAAAATCGATAGAAAAATTTTCTGAAACAATAAACCCAGCCACTCCAATAGAACATATATGAAAAAATATAAACAGATTCACTGGATATAAAACTTTTTTCAAAATAGACAGTCTATATACAGATAACGCTTACTCGACACTATTATTGGTAGTAAAAATCAAATTGCAAATATCCTAAATAATTTCTGGTCGAACAACTCATCAGATTCCAACTTTCCAATTCATATGCAATAGTCCCATCTCCAACTGCCAATAAGATTGAGACCGACATCCGCCTTTCCGAACTTACAAAGGTACTTCACTCTTTAAAAGGGAAAACACCAGGACTAGACAGAATCTCCTATCCAATGCTTAAACCATACAATAACATTTTCATTTCCAAAATCCCACAACAATTTAAGACAAGTGTCATAGTTCCCATACCCAAACCTAAATCAGATAAAACGCTACCTAACTCATATAGGTCAATATCACTCAATTCTTGCTTATCAAAGGTCCTCGACAAAATTATTGCAAATAGGCTATGGTGGTTTGTTAAATCAGACAAGCTCCTAGATAGTCGACAGTTTGGCTTCATGAGAGGCAAATCCAAAATCGATTCTCTATTATATGTAGATTATCAGATTACAAGTAGTCTTTCTTTAAAGAAACACCTCACTAATATCCTTTGATTTTGAGAAAGCCTTTGACAAAATCGGAATTCATACAATTGTCGATCAATTGCTTGAATGGAAAATTGGACCAAAAATTATTAACTACATTAAAAATTTCATGCTAAACAGGAAAATCATAACTAGAGTAGGTAAGCACTATTCTAACTGTCACTTACTACAAAATGGAATTCCTCACGGTTCACCACTATCTGTAATACTATTCTTAATCGCTTACAATAAGCTCTGCTTTACTATACCTCTACACAACAACATAGATTTCACAGCCTACGCCGACGAATTTAACCTAATAATAAGATCAAACAGTAAATTCAATCCGACCATTGAAGTCAACGAAGTTTTCAAAAATATAAACGAATGGTGTAAATACTCAGGGGCAGTATTATCTAGGACTAAGTACAAATACTTACATATATGCCGAAAGAGAGCTTGTATTCCCAAGATAATCTGTAAAAAATTTTCAATTGCAAAAGTGGGGAGCCTAAAAATACTTTGCCTCTATTTAACAAATCATATAAATGGGATACTCATATAGACTATATCGCAACATCAATACCAAAACAACTCAACGTCATTAAATGCTTATCTAGCCAAAAATTTAACTGTAATACTTTCATTCTAGTGTCTATCATTAAATCACTACTGTTATCAAAATTAAATTATGCTCTGCCTTTTTACGGCTATTCATTAAAAACATTGCTTAGAAAAATTAAAACGAAAATTAACGCAGCTATTAGATTTGCATTGGAAGCTTTCCGTACAACACTGATTTCTAATTTGCTATTTGAATCCAATATATTACCCTTAGAAGCCCAGCGAGATTTCATGACGAATAGACTACTAAAGAGCTTATACAACAACCAAGATTCACCACTCAATTCGATCATTAATAAATGCAAAAAGAGTAAAAAAAATCCAAAAATACCATCTGTTATAGTAAAAACGATAAAAAGTATTAGAAATTTAAATTTGGTTTTTTAACAAAAATTCAATCCACACTAAACTCAACCTTTATTCTAAATCGAACACAGACCCTTTACTCTTCAGAAAATTGTTTCAAGAAATCCAATCTGAAAACCCAAACCACACTTTTATATACACCGATGCATCAAAAACTAATGATGCTGTTAGCCTTAGTGTTACAGCAAATAACAAAATTATTAAAACCTCAATCCTTCCAATTTACACTTCAATATTTACTGCGGAAATTATCGCCATAACGGACGCCATTAACATTGTAAGATCGAGAAAAGGTAATTACGCAATTTGTACATCTTTAAGAACAATTTCAAATACCGGAAACAATAACTATTATTTATAAGGAATGTATTAATTACTAACTACCCAAGAATTATATTAATCAGGACCCCAGGCCACAGTCGAATAGAAGAAAATGATTTTGCCGATAAAGTAGCAAAGGAGGCAACCAACGCCCCACTAATTGCAATTTCCAACTACAGCATATCCGATATTAACAATTTTATAAAAAATTATCATTTTCAAAATAGCTGCTCATTTCAGCACACTTCTGGCTGGTATAAAATGATCAATAGTAATAAATTATGTAAAGACGACTTTTTAAAACTCAATAATGTCTCTATAAGAAGAAAAGATTTAATAAAATTCGAAAGATTACGCCTAAGACACTCAAAATTGTCTCACGGGCACTAAATAAACTTACATTTTGACAAAATTTGCAACTGCAATATTAATTCTTCGGAAATTCATATGCATATACTCTTTACATGTACTAAGTTCCAGGAAATCCATCAAAAAAATTTTACAAATATTCGTAATCCCAAAAACCTCCTATCCAACCCTACAATAAGTAATATATCCCATATTATTAAATTTCTAAAAGAATCTAAAATTTATGATTTAATTTAGTTATTTATTAATATTATCATCTAATCGATACATATTATTATAAATAAGACATTGAGCCTAAGGCCAAGCAGCCATGGCCTATTATACATTAGAAATAATTTTTAATTATTGTCTAATGCTGTTAAATAAATGAATATTTAAGTCTAATATTGCTGGTATTTTGATTTAAATAACTAGTAACCAAGTATGTCTTGGTATATCAACAAAATTTGGATCTTACCAAAGGTATTTTGGATCAAAAGAAAAAATCTTAAAATGGATCACTGAAATAAAGTGATATATTAAAACAAGAAAGTCTTAAAATAATTCTAACCGGTCAATTTTATATTGAGCTAAAAAATTAGTTGTGGTGGAAAACGATACTTTAAAGTAAAAAGTTGAAAAACATTAAAAACTTACCTTCCAGCTAAGAAAATATGTTGCCCGCCAAAAGGCTGACTTGCCTTTCAAAGAAATATTTTTACCAAGGAAGAAAAATCATAGAAAGTTGTAAGAAATTAGGCGATAAAATACGGAGCCAGATGTACAAAAACTAAACGAAATACAAAATTGGCCATACGTCAAAAGCATACAATTAGGGAAGAGGCGACTAAAAATCGATTATATGTATAACAAATTGTGGGAAAATTAAAGCTTATATTTGGGAAACGGCGTATATAGAAAATTTTGAGTGCTGGTCAAGCAATAAAATGGAAGAAAGCCACAAAAAACCCCAGTTGACAGCTAATTATAATCTGGTACGGTTGGCATTAACAAAGAGTGGACTGAAACTTGGCAAAGAATGATTTTTTAGATGAAAAAAGTTTAATCTGAATGGCGAAGATGGTTTCTATCTACCTGCAAATAGCCATCTAAAAATGAGCCGGAACTTCGGAGGGATCAATCATGATATGGGGTGCTTTTTCATACCAGAGGAAGCTAAGATTATACTTCGTTCCATCAAAAATGTACTCCGGAATGTATGTTAAAATGTTGGATGACGTCTAAATGAATACTTGGTAAATAAAAATGAAATTAAAATTATATTTACAAAAAGATAACGCCAGTATTCATGTAAAAATGGCCAGCAAGAAGTCCGGACTTAAACACTATTAAAAACGTTTGGGGCAACATTGCAAGAACTGTGTATGTATGCAAATGGGAAGCAGTGTTCAACTGTTCATGAGTTAAACTTACATTCTGTAAGCCTGACTGGATTTGGACATAATTATGTTCTGGAAACTAATAAGCACGCTTCCTACTCGGATTTTTCACATTATTAATAAAAATAAAGGTTACACAGACTATTTAACATATACAGTTTTTAAGGCTATTTTGTTTAAATTAGTACTTTTTTATAAGTTACTACTATGCGGTAAATTTCGCACTGAAACATTTATTTTTTTGTGATAATATGTTATAATATTTTTAGACAAAGTTGAAAAAGTGGTTTTATTTTTAGTTTTGCAATAAATAAAAAGAATAAAAAAAACTTTTACAAATATTTTATTATTTTATTGATTGAGGTAAATTCTAAAAATATCATATGCGGCCAAATAAATTTCGCTCACTGTAGAATATATTTTTTCGATCAAAAAGTCATGTTTCTAACGATTGTTCGTCGCTAATATCGGTTTTAAATGGTTTAATACCAGCATAAGTTGATAATAACCGCACACATTTTGTGTCCTGCCACTGCACATAAGAAAGTTCAACACCAAAAATGAAGCCAACAAACTCGTTGGGAAATTTTAAGAGGCAATTATATTTATAACTACTAAATTTTTATTAAAAAATAGAAAAAAATCTATCAAAAGAAAAAAAAATTATGCTAAACGAACTGGAAGCCGGCAAGTCCGCTTTTAGGCGGAGTTAAATTTTTATCAATAAAAAGCTAAGCTTTACAAATAATTAGTAAAACATAACACTAAATAAATAAATATAAAGATACTTACCTATATAAAAATAAATTTATCTTTCATAAATTGTTAATGAAATTTTTTTAAATATTTTTTAAGTTTCACTTAAATCACAAATAATTATTTTACACACTTTATCTAGAAATTTAACTTTACGGATCGAAATATTAAAACCAAGAGACAAATGCAGGTTGTTATTTGTCATTATAAGTAAATTGTGAATTTCTCTGCACAGATTTACCGTTATAATGGAAATTCTAAAAAAATCAGCATAATAACACAAACAATATACCCCGTCTAAAGGCAGGTTTGGCGGGAAGAGGGTTAAGTAAAAAACAAAAAAAATATAATAATATGAGTAATAAGAGTATTTATGAGTTTCAAATCGAGTGCAATATTTTAATTAAAGATAATATAAATACATATATTTAAAAGTTTTTTTAACATAATGATTATAAAAAAAAATTATAAGACTAGTATACAATAAAATTATTTATGAACTCTTATATAAAATATTAGAGCTAAGAGTTGCAATTTATTGGAATTTTAAGTAGACAACTACTAGTAGCTTGATATATTCAAGAAATGAATATTCATCTCCCTAAGAATTTTTTGTTTTTTAAACATGTTGACTTTATTGAATTCGATTTTATAAAATCTGGTAGTTATTCCAGATACATATACCACTAACGAGCTCTATGGTAGACAATGAGTATGGGAGTAGCTTCTGTTCATGATGTTGAAATATATGTTCTTTAATAGGCTCACATGCGAAAGAAATATGCTTCGCTCTTTATTTTTCAATTTCGAATTTATCTTCTTTCTATCCACATATTATAAGGATTCAAATAAGGAGTAGGAAATATAACTGTCTTGGCCACACCCTTGGGAAGTCACACATTACCACATGGAACGAGAAAAAATGGCCGGTTAAAAACAAAATTAAGGCGAATAATTACGAACGAAACCGAGAAATCATTTAACGCATTCCGATACAATGCCTTCGAACAGGTACAGATGAAGATTTTTGGTGGATATCTATTATTAAGTCTTCCCAAACTGAATTGTGATAGTAAGTTTGCCATTTGAAATATTTGAGCATTTTATATTTAAAGATTTAAAATCACTCGAGTCACTCGATTCAAGCAATTGATTTTGAAAACTTTATATATAGGCTTTTACTCTCAAATTAACGTTTTTTCAATACAAATTACATTTTTTACAAGTCAAACGCGATTTTTTTCAACACAAATTGAATTTTATTCGGAACAAATTAAACTTTTTTCAACACAAAATACATTTTTTCGCTTCAAATGAAATTATTTTCACTTCAAATAAAATTTTTTTCACATCAAATAAAATTTTTGTTATTTCAAATTAAATTTATTTTTTATCCATAGCGTAAGTTAAGTACAAGTATACACAAAATCTTTGCGACTTACATTAAAACTGCCACGATCAATATAGATCGTTTAAATGGCGACATTACAATTCAGTGATGCATATCATATGGGTTAAATTTCATACAAAACCCTCCAGAAGCACGAGAAAACATAATATTCATTGACGAATCCGGTTTTAATTACTAACTTCTTAAAAACAAGGCAAGACCTAAAGTAAATACCGCTGCACGAATAACTGTTTCCCTTATTGCGTAATTGAAACCAACATCTGTATATCTTTCTTTTGAGAATTATTTAATAAATTAGCTGAATCTAACATCACAGGTGCCTGGTTGATCCTTGACAATGCTAATATCCACAAAATTCTAGATGTAAAATATAAAGTTAAGGAGTCCGGGCATAACTTAGTTTTTCTTCCTCCATACTCTCCAATGCTAAAACCAATAGAAAGAATATTTTCAAAATACTATGGACTTAGTAACTGTTGTAAAATTGAACAATCCGTGGAATCAATAACACCTTTTGATTATAACAATTATTATCTTGATATGACTGTATAAAAAAAAATTTAATTTGAAGTGAAAATAATTTATTTTGTGCTGAAAAAATTACGTTTGACTTGTAAAAAATTTGATTTGTATCAAAAAATCGTTAGTTTGAAAAAAACACCTATAAACAAATTGTTTACTCACTCGATTTGATTGAGTAAATCAAAAACTCGATTCATTCAAAACACATATACGCACTCATTGTTGACAATACACAAAGTAACAATGAGTTGAGTGCAGTGCAGTGGATTACTCGTTGTGAGTAATAAATATATGTACAACACAATACAGTTTTTTAAAAAAGTATAGCAAGTGAATGTTAATTTTTGGTCAACACTGCTTGTATGTAGGTAATAAGGATGTGTTCGTTTTTTGTTTACCTTGCGGTGTAAACAAAAAGTGCATTTTAGGATGTATAACTGTGCTTTTCTTTTAAAAAGGACACCATTCTATTGCTGAGAAAATAAAAGACATTTAAGAAATATGCTGTGGATGCAAAACCGTACTGCGCATTAATTTCTAAGCAAAAACGCAAACAGTAGCAGCATGCTTTTTTAAGCGTCATAAAAAATGTCTGAAACTGTGCAAGATAAAAGATATTTGAAGTAAATAACAAAAGATTTCTGTCTTGCAAATATAGGACGATAAACTGGCAAAAAGCCGTTTTGTTATTTAAAATATAGTATCTCTTAGACAAACTTAAGAAATAAAAAAAATATATAAATTTATACATATACACATGTGGTCATTAAATTATTTAGGTACTTACTTAAAAATTTTAATAAATTCATATTTTCAGGTATTATATAAACACAAGGTCAATCTTGATAAAACTTTATTTTTGATAATCCGTTGAGCCTAGATCAGAGGTGTTCATAAAGAGAAACACACTTAAAATGAGAGTTTACACTGAAATTAAATTGCTGTAAAGAATAAGTACATATTTATGCAAAATATTAACATGCATAAATTTATGTAACTGTTAGCACCATATCTCAGTGTAGCAAAAAAAAGCGTTAGCTTTCTTTTAAATCATTAAAGCATAGAAAATCCACTATACTCCTACTCTGTTGAAAGCTACCAACTTTCTAAATGAAATTTTTGTTGTAATTATGGTTTTCATTTATGAAAACAAAGCAAAAATAATTTCTTAATGAAAGACTTCATTTTAAAGTTAATTTTTTACAATTGCTTAAGTTTTTAATAAAAAAATAAAACAAATTATGAAAGCAATATCAGTAAGTACAGTACGATACATATTTATATTAAAAAATAATGCAATAAAGATAAGCAGTGCATTTGGTTTTGGTACATTTCAAGACTTTTTTTGGTAATAATTTTTCTTCTTTTAGCAACCCAGGTTGTAATATTCACGAAGATAATAAATAAATACCTGAACAACTTCGTTAGCTGGTTAATATGAATGAAGTTCACTGGCCTAGATATGATAACCTAGCAACAGGGGGTGACATACCAAGTTGCATGCACTACTTGCAACGATTCAGCTGTCTTGTAAACATTTTCTTTACTAAGCATTTTTTTCCCTTTTCCCCAAAGATTCTAAACCAAATTGAGAACGGGTGATTGACTTGGTCACGTAATTAGGGATGCAAATGATACATCGATATTTTGATTGCCAATACATCGACGCCCAAATTATAAAACTTCGACATCGTTCTTTGCTTAATTTTTGTTTATTTTAAAAATTTTTTGCGTTACTATAGGGTCCGCCAAATAATTTTTTTTTTTTTTTTGAAAATGCTATAAAAAAAACTGAATATTTTCTCAAATTTCTTTTTTTATTTGAAAGTACAATCCTTCAGGTCAATAATGGAAAATAATTTCATTCAAATGGCTGCCTCGGCTGGCCATGCAGTAGCCTACATGATCGGTCCAATTTTTAAGTACATTATCGATTGTGTGCAGCTGTATTTCACCAATGGCTTCACGAATATTGTCCTTTAAAGCATCAATTGTCTCTGGCTTGTTGGCGTAACACTTATCTTTGACGGCACCCCACTAATAATAGTCCAACGGTCCAAATCGCAGCTCCGAGGTGGCCAAACGACATCAGCTCTGCGGCTGATAATGCGATCTTCAAAAACAGGGCGCAAAATATCGAGTGTAGCTTCGGCTGTGTGGCACGTAGCGCCGTCCTGTTGAAACCAAATGTTGCTAATATCCTCCTCTTCAATTTTTGTGAACAAAAATTCGTTCAACATGACCCGATAACGATCGCCATTGACTGTAACTCCTTGCTCATTTTCGAAGAAAAATGGCCCAATTATGCCTCTGGACCAAAATCCACACCAAACAGTAACTCGTCTTGGGTGTATCGGCTTTTCAATGTATGCGTGCGGGTTTTCTGTGTTGTCAGTGAAAACTAAAAGCAAGAGCGTAAGAAACTTTTTTAATTATTTGTGTGTGCCTTAAAAAAATGTACATACATTCACCATACATGTGCATTCGTCGCTGTCTCATTGACGACTAAAAGCAACAGTATAAGAATACGAGTGAGTTGATCGGGTACAAAAGTCCCATGAAAAGCTCATGACTGTCTTAAACACTTAAAACATGCTTTTATATACAGTGGCTACAAGCCAAACTCGGTTACTATAATAAACTGATTTTGTTGATAAAAATCAAACTAATAAGAATATGGCTTATTGTTATAAAGTTAATATTATGTGTGCAGACCCTTGTGTTTTATAACCATTTGGAGTCTCTTAGAAATAGATTCGACCAAATTTTTTGCAGTAACAGCTGGTATTTTTTTCCATTCTTCTAATAAAATCCTTCTAAGCTCAAAATTGCTGGAAACGAACTGATGCTGAACTTTTTATTGCGATAATCTCACAAATTTTCAATAGGATTTATGTCGGGGATCTATGGTGGTGTTTCTGTGACGTGTGGCACATTATACAGCAACCAAGATCTTCCTTTGTGGGCATTGTTTTTGGGGTCGTTATCTTGGTAAAAATACCAACCGTTATCCAGAACAAGCTTATCCACCCTTTTTTGGCAAGTTTTCTTTTAAAATGCTTAAATAAATATTTTGATCCATGATAGTGTCAATAAAATGCAAAGATCCTGGACCTGATGCAGAAAATGAGCCCCAGAGAAGCACTGAACCACCTCCATGCTTTACTGTCGGTTTCAGGTTATTCAAACGTAATTCCTGATTTTGTCCCCTCCATACTATTGGTTTACCATCCGACCCAAATACGTTAAATTTGCTATCGTCGGTGAACATAATGTTTCTCCAAAAAGAAAAATCCTTATTTAGGTCCTCTTTTGCAAATTTAAGTTTTTTGGTTTGATTGCGCTTACTAATAAAAGGTTTTTGTCTAGCTCTTCTACCATTAAGACCAACTCTGTAAAGCAAGTTTCTTGTTGTTGATGGGCTTGTTTTCTTACCAAGGTCACTTTCAGCAATAACAGCAAGTTTTGGAGCACTTATGAAGGCATTTGCTTTTATTTTTCTGACAAAAAAACGTTTTTCTGCCTCAGAAAATATTTTGTTGCACCGTCTTATTGACTTTGAAACATTTTATTATGTCGTGCACAGTTGAATGACTTCTGCCAACAATTTTAAATTTTCGCGAACACTTTTTGCTTTTCTTGCATGCTTTCTTACTTCGACACTAGTTTGTCCCCGTTGTCTAGCCATTTTCTTAGTTTTAGCTCTGTTTATTCTGTATAATTTTCGAAAACTGAACTAAAGGGTTTTCCCCTTAATATGTAAATTATATCAGCGAAGTTGGCTGCATTGAAATTAAAGCGTTGCAGTTATTAACCTATAAAAGTTACTGTCCGAGTTTGGCATGTGCAAGTCATTTTGACTATCAAAGCGTTTTCAACTTCAACTTTACGTACAATTATTAAATTTCTGAGTTGGTTTTTACTTTTGTACTTGGTAGATATACACAAATAAGAAAATAACTATATTTTTTTTTAATAATTAAACTGTATGATTTTTAAGCGATCGAAAATATTTTGGTATAGTATCCGAGTTTGAGTTGGAGCCACTGTAATTAATTTTTTGTCAAAAAAAGATCTTGATTACGTTCGTTGTTTCTATTAAAATTACAGGAGAGTACAGTCATTTAATTAAATTTTTTTACAATAATTACTATCTTTACCCATTCGACATTGCCTGGAAATCTATGTGTATGTATTTTGGGAAATATCTGTCTTTTTCGCCCTCCCATCCGTTTTTTGCAACCTGTCTGTCTTTATAAAGAAAATGTTAAGGTGATTTTTAACATCTTCCGCTGATATCTTTATTAAAATGTATTATAATATATTTATTTTTTTCCTTATGGGAAGTGCCCCACATTTTTTAATGTGCAACTTAATACGAGAATAGCATGTGGGTAGCTTGAATATTTTATTTTCTTTAGCTCCAAAAGTATACTGTATTGACTAAGTTCTTCGTCAGAACTATTAACCAAAAATTCTTCTTTTACTTCTTTTTACAACACATTGGCCCAATTTACGATTCTGCGTATACGGTCTCGCATAGTAGCATTTACAAATTGGTGTAGTACATTTTTACTAGATAGCAACAAAGTATATACATGCTAACATTTGCACTTGCTATATCTTTGCTAATATACTACATTTAAAAGCGTAGTTTTTATTTCCTATACTTGTTTGCAATACCTTGTTTTACAATAAAATAAAAAACAGAAAATAAATAAACAATGGCACAAAATACCATATGTAGAACTAAAATACTAAAATTTCTACCGTGAAGGGTATCAGGCCAAGAAGTCTTACCTTATTTCTTCTCAAAACCTTGAAAAATATTTTAAACGGCGAGATATAGTCCAAATACTTTTTACTCTTATTAACAGTATTCAGCGCGCCTACAGGAGTGGTCGGTGCACCGAGATCGCACTAGATTCCTAGGTGGACAACGTTGAGAAGACTTTGGCGAAAAAGATTTTCTCAATGGCAGTCTTCATTGACGTAGAAGGGGTTTTAAGTACACGGTATGGTAGTGACTGCATAGTGAGATTTGTAGGAAAACTTTAGATCGACAGGGTAAACCTGTCTTCACTGGGAAGGCTCATCTGGTGAGCGGAATAAATAGTGGCACCGCGCAGGAGCAAGTTCTTTCACCCTTGCTGTTGTACATCATTGTGGAGGAATTGTTAAAGGAGTTCTAACGATGTGATTTTAAGGCAGCGTCCGGCATACTAATATTAATACATTATACAATTGTGGTAGTAATTTGAAAGCTCTCGATCTCTCTAGAGTTCTCTTTAAATACGGAAATTGAGATGCTGATGGCCTGGTTAAGTCGGTTATAGAGTTCGCAATTTTTGAAATAGAAGAATAGAGAGGTTCAATTTCGTTGCTAGCACGTGCGGCATTGCTGGACTCTGCTGGGCCGCAAACTGCTTTTTTCCTTAAATCGCATAACCATTTATCGACCTGTTGCAATTCTCGCAGTAAGGCATGTCGATAGACTTGGCATTCTCTAGCAAGACTCTTGCTGGAGCTATGTGTTTCGTCATCGTTTATTATTTTTCAACCTCCACAGCATAGTTAGTTAGAGTTCTCCAATCAATGTTATTGAGTATGCTTATATTTGGTACAAGGTCGTACGCGACCTAGCCTATTCCGGAAACAGCGCGGCATACACAGAGAAAATGTTCGAAAGTCTTAATAATATCTTTGTCGATGTCATGCCTACATTCATTAGATTCAACACAGCCCATTCTACAGTATATACATATCTGCAGTGCAGTGTCCCGCGAAATTACTTACTACCTTTTTAATCTCAGAATGATGTAATTTGAGAAGGTCCTTCGTCCTGGTTTTTGTTTCCTCAGGGTTTTTGTGGTTCTGTCCACTGTCCCGTTTGGCCAAAGAGTCAAATGGGTCTCTCTAGTTAATTGCTTCAATTCCGCCTTATTTGTCTCGAATGGCTTCGTATTGTCCAACTTTACCTCAACTTTCAGATTGCCATAGTACTCAGATAAAGTTTAGCCGCTATCTGAATACTCGATTAATGCTTTTGTATAGTTCAGCGCTGTCATTGACATTACAAGGTCGGTTGTCATAGCCTTTATTACCACCCAGCTATCGGTAAGGAGGTGTGCTTCCATTGGCTTAATATTTTTCCTTATGGTCCGAAGGATGGAAAAAAATCTTGATCCTAGAGTTCTCAATACAGATTCCTACTTCAGTTGGTTCCACCAGAATAGCATTTATCAGCACGGATATCCGTTCAGGAATTCTGTTAGACCAATATTGTCTATCTAGGATCAGTATCTTTTAATTCCTTGATAAAATTGTCTCGGGTATGCGGCCGCACTTCGTCGTATACGTGTATACCCATTTAGAGCAGCTATGCTCACAGAGTAACACTTAAAATGAGAGTATAAATATTTTTTTATGTGGGATTGCAGTGAAAGTTCTACCTATAAATTTTTTATTTTTGGTTGGAAATAAAAACAACACGTTCGATGTTAAAAAGCATTCAAATTTATTGCGCCCACAGAACTTCCAATTCTGTTTTTCTTAATTCCATTTTAATTTTTTTAATACTAGATAGTTATTTCTTCAAGAAATTCTTTTCCTTTATCAATACAGTGACTTTCTTTCCTTTTTCTTGTATTGAAAGTCTGCTACAACAAGATTGAACTCCTTCTTTCAAGGGAGAAATCTGTAATTGGTTATAAATTTTGCCACCAGTTGCATTATTTTCAGCTTTGTTATGCACTATTTTCTTTAAAACTTTGCATGTTAAATCTCTCCAAACCTAAGAATAAAATATTCAAATTCAAAAATGTCTGCCTTAGATCTTTTTTTAAAACTTCCTTTTTGGCAATCTGTTTCTGACAAAAATCCTAAACCAAAAATAAAGCGCTGGACAGCTTTTATAGAAGAAAATTCACCAACATTTTCGTATTTGTAATTTTAAAATTTAGCTACGGATTCAACGTCAGCGACTTTTATTCAAGTCTGTGCAAGCGAACTTTCTTCCATTGAAGTTAAACCAAGCTTCGAGAATCTTATCAATTGCTTTAGAAATCAAATAATTCTCGTCCCAGCGGACAATGTAAAAGAGAAAACGAAAATTATTTTTAAGGACCGTATTCCCCATGGAATTTCATATAAAGATGGCAAAAGTGTAATTGATTTAATTCATTTTGCCATAAATCCTAAAGTTCTGAACGCAATTCATTGTGATTTACATATTGTTACATTTTTACCTTTTTAAAAAGGTAGATTGCAGTTAAAATAAAATAAATCTAGTGTTTGGTTTTTAATTATTATCATTTATATAATATTCTTAATATAGTTCACAATTTTGTAAACAACAAACAATTACTCGACAGACCTTTCTACCTATCGTAGTTACAACTTAGGTTCGATCACAACCTCTTCAACCAGAGTTTAACGACACTAAACTCTCTTCAAACCAATAACACGTTCGCCGAAACTGATTGTTGTTCGTATCGATGTGCTTTTTATATGGCTGAGTAAACAACACATCAAAAGCTCTCAAACCTCTCGATATTTCAGGTAGATTCCATTTCTTTCTTTTATTTTTTTAGTTCTTATGTAGCTGTGCGAATGTAAACATCTACTTTCAGCTCTTAGTGTTTGTTGTTGCTTGTTTATTGTCTGCTACTTGTTGTCTTTGCCGTTATTTTTATTGTTGTCGCTCTATTTTTATTTACTTTATTTCTGATAATGTTTGTTATCGATTTGGTTATTTGTAAACAGCACGTATAGTTGTTTTTGCAGCTTTTGTATATTTATTTTAGCAATGTTACAAACGACAGTTGTTCCCAAATTTGATTTTCGAAACGGTATTTTAGCCCAAATTCAACATTTCCTGGTTTCTAATTACCCATCGGTAAAATTCTGCTGCTGTAAAAAATACGTATGTGATATTTTTAATCATAATGATCAGCTAGAAATTCTTAACAATGAGCATAACAGAGCCGATCGATCTATAAAGGAGAACATTCAACAAATTATTCAAGACTATTATTTTCCTGATATGAAAAAGCAATTAAAGCACAATATATCTACATACTCGTATAAAATATGTAAAGGAGGTAAATATTTAAGACACCCCCACAAACATCCAATATTTGATGTTTCCGATACCATCTTCTACGGGAGAAATACTTCATGTAGATATTTATAACACAAACAAACAGTTCTTTTTAATATGCTTGTAAAAATTTTCAAAATTTGCTGTCGTTAAACCAAAATCTGGAAGGCCTAAATTGCTTTAAATGCCGACGAACGATGGATTGTCCAGCAGATTAAGAAAAACTCTGAATTAAGTGCTCCAAAACTAGCAAATGAAATCTGTGTTCGCATCAATTAAGACTGCAGCGCGGAAAGAGTAAAAACAGTTCTTCATAAAAAGGCTATAATGGAAGAGTAGCTCGTAAGAAGCCATTAGTAAAGTGAACAGAATTATTCGGCTAGATTTGTCTAAAAAGTACAAACATACGTTAATCTCATTTGGCACTTATTTACTGATGAAAGTAAATTTAATATATTAAGATCGGATGGACAGTCGTACGTTTTGAGAAAGCCCAATGAAGAACTCAAAGAAAAAACTTAAGAGCTACTCTTAAACATGGAGGCAGTTCAGTGCAAGTTTGGGGTTGCATGTCGGCTTCTGGAGTTGGGGAACTGTTCATAATAGATGGCATAATGTACCAAACAAAATATTTGTCCATTTAAAAACAATATTTAGTACCATGCGTTGAGCAATTGGGTATAAAAGACAAATTCCGGTATTATCTGGACAATGATCCGAAACATAAGGCGAATGATGTATGTATGTGACTGTTGTTTAATTGTCCATATGTTTTCGAAACACCACCACAGACTCCAGACATTAATGTCATTGAACATTTTTGGGCACATTTATAAACCGAATGAAAAAAATATACGATTTCGAATAAAAGTGATTTTGTTAAAGCGTTAACGGATAAATGGAAAAAATTAATCCATCTATATGCAGAAACCTGCTAAAATCAACGCCAAAAAGATTGGAAGCAGTTAAAAAAGGCAAAGGACTTCATACTTCTTGCATTAGACTCTCTTATAAACTGGCAGTGTATTTAAAGCGGAGATTATGTGCGTACTGAAGGCTATACAATGCTTGTTGAGTGGTAGGATTTTTCCTGGAAATCTTTCGATTTACTCAGACAGTCAAGTTGCAGTTAAGTACCTTACGAAAGTCACCTCAACGTCTATTCATGTTCATGAAATCTTTAGATTTCTCAAAGAAAAATCTGATCATTCGAAAGTAACACTTATATGGGTTCAAGGATAAATACAAATATTAAATGCTGATATCAAGTGCTTAAAAGAAATGTACTTCACCTGTCCGACTACTTTTTTGTGGTGGTGTTTTTAATACACAATGAATTTTTTGTTTCTTAGTATATAAATTAATTTATTTTTTTTAGTTTCTTGTTTTATCTCAAAGAGGATATCGTACCGCTATTTATCTCAAAATAAAAATGTGTTAAAAATTTTTTTAATATGAAACCTTTTGTATGTTACTTAATTTTAATGTTTGTCCGAAGACTTTATTGAGCCACTGTATTTGTTTGTAGAACATTTTGTCGATGTATTTAATAGGAAATTTTCATTAGAAAATTTTGTGTAAAACGAAAAACACATAGAAAAAGGTTATTTTACAAATACAATAACAGCCTGGCCCACGATATCGAATAAAAATTTATTCAAACGACAGGCAGTCACTCACTAACATCAATTGTTGTCCAATATTAATTGGTTGGAAATTCTAGAATGTGAAAAGGATGGAAGTAATTTGGAGCCAGTAGTCGAAAAATTTTATGGAGTTCTCCTTAACTGTTTGTCAGAATGTACTCCAATAGTTAAATCTATAAAATTTAATCATCCTCCTTAGTTTACTAATACATTATCATGGATAAAAAAACCGCAAAAAAACGGTTTAATAAAAAGTTTCAAAAAAGTAGTAATCCAATCGATTACGGTTATTATCTTTTAGCTGGAAGCCATTATAAGAGAATACAAAATTTTATTCAAGATATATGATTAAAATGAAATCGAAAATCAAGGATAATGTTAAAGTATGTTTTAATTTTGTAAATTTAAAAAGGAAAGTTTCATCATATCCAACAACAATGAGAAGAAATGGTGCTACATATTCCACTTGTGCAGAAATTGCTGATTTTTTGCTGATTTCTTTGCATCTACATTCTCTAGTGAATCATTTAATAATGCATCTTATCCCTATAATACTTCAACGATAACATCAATTGATATGCCTAGTTTAGATATCCCAACAGTTTTAAAAAGCCTAAAGTGTGTAAAAAGTTCATATAGTCCTGGCCTTGACGGTATGCACAGCTGCATTTTAAAAATCTTTTAATACTCGTTAGTTATCCATATCTTTCACCTTCATAATTGCTCTCTGAAATTTGGTTTGTTCCCAGATTACTAGAAAGGCTCGTTTTTAATACCGTTGCATAAGCCTGGTAGCCGTAGTGACGTTCCAAATTACAGGGGAATAGCTAAACTTAGCTCCATTCCATAGTTGCTTGAGAAAATAGTAACAGATATGTATGTTATCGCATTATTTGTCATTAATTTTATCTCCATCTCAGCATGGTTTTTGCCGTGGGAGATCTACAACCACAAATCTTATGGAGTTAACATCCTATATAAACTTAAGATTTTATAATGGCCTTCACGTTATTATATACCGATTTTAGCAAGGCCTTTGGCAATGTTAATCATGATTTTCTTTTATTGAAGCTTGATGCTATTGGATTCACTAATAATTTTATAAAATGGATTGAATCCTATTAGATGAATCTCAAGCAATGTGTTATCTTCAACAATTCAAGATCTAAATATATCGACGTCACATCAGGTGTTCCTCAGAGAAGCATCTTGGTCATAGCAAAATTCTATTATATGCTATTGATGTAAAACTTTTTAAGAGTATTTCAAGGATTGAGGACAGTATTCTCCTCCAAGGTGACTTGTATCACTTCTACAACTGGTGTTAAAATAATCTTATGGTGCTAAATCTAAGTAAATGTAAATCGATGGCCTTCACTTGGCATTCAAATTGCACAATATTTATCTCATTAATGGTGTGGCATTAAAAATTGAAGACTCTTTTCTGGAGCTTGGAGTTCTTTTTGATAAGAAACTGAGTTTTAATTCTCATGTGTTTTAACTATTAATAAAGCTAATGTTGTCTTATTTTTTTATAAAGCGTTGGGCGAAAGAGTTTGATGACCTATACGTTACTAAATGTTTATTTACGTCCTTAGTAAGGCCAATACTTGAATATAGATCTGTAATTTGAGATCCCCAATATAACCTGTATATAAAAAATTTGGAATCTGTTCAAAAACAATTTCTTTTGTTTTGTCTTCGCAACATTAGATGGAATCCCAACATAAATCTTCCGTTGTATCGTAGCCGCCTAGCGCTTATAAACTTAATAAATACATAAAATATTATTATTAATTATTTATTTTATTAAAAAAATGGTTTTTGAAAAAGTGTATTGTTACGAAAATACGATTGGGCACGTCTACTACCTATTACATCGCTAAAATAAATAAACAAAAGCTGCAAGAACAATTATACGTGCTATTTATAAATAACCAGAATTGACAACAACAAACATTAGCAGAGATAAAGTAAATAAAAATAACACAGCAACAACAAAAAGTAACACCAAAGAACACAAGTAACGGACAATAATAAGCAATAACAAATACTAAGAGCTGAAAGAAGTATATGTTTACATTTGCATGGCTACAAAAGAACTAAAAAGAAATCAAAAGAAAGAAATGGAATCTACCTGAAATATCGAGAGGTTCGAGAGCTTTCGAAGTGTTGTTTACTCAGCCATATAAAAAGCACATCGGTGCGAACAACAATCAGTTTATGTAAAATTAACACAGCGAACAAGTTTTTTTGGTTTGAAGTCAGCGTAAAGAGAGTTTAGGGTGGTTAATCTCTGGTCGAAGAGAATTTAAGTTGTGATCAAACCGAAGTTATAACTACGATAGGGTTGGAAGATCTTTAGGTAGAAAAATCTGTCGAGTAATTGTTGTTGTTTACAAACTAGTAATTAAGAATAGAAAATTGTTATTGTGGTTACAATCAGTGGTGCACAAAATTGTGTTGAATAAAAGATTTTAATTAAAAACTAAACACAAGATATATTTTATTTTAACTAGAATCTACGAACTCATACATACACGTTTTAAAAAAGGTAAAAACGTAACATTTTTCATACTGTAAATAAATAAATAAACAAATGAACAAATAAATTTATGAAAATAACTTTTTTCATGCGATTATGGCTATAAACTGAAGTCTTTAGAGGGACCACACAACTAGCTTCGAAACTAGGTTCATGAAAAAGCACTTCAGTGAAAATTTCTTAACACAAACCACAACAAAAAACAAGGGAGTACTTTTAACATTTATATTCGTACGAACATCAGAAAAACGATATAGTGAGCCGCAGTTTTGTATGGAAATGCTTACGTAATCGGTTGCATATATTTTCTTCGACTAGAAAGTATTTGTGTGCCGCAAATCAGCTCTTTGTCTTTAGACATCGTGGACCAGGCTGTAAATTTACAAATACCATTATAAATTAAAATAAAATTTGTGATTTAAAAAGTAAAAACAGTTTTAATTGAAATAAAATAAATACAATAAAAAATAATTTAATACAGTAGTTAATAATTAAAATAAATTAAAATATTTAAGATTAAAACTCGTTATTATTATTAGTCACAAATTTATAGATGTCAATATGGGACCGGATTGTGTGAGACACACTTTAAATTTGGTCCTATAATTTTTTTGTGTAAAAAAGGCCAATAATATTTTCAATTATTTAATGATTTTTCAATTCAGTTTTTTTTTTAAGAACAGTTTAGTTGGATACATATAATTTGCTCTTCAAGAGGAAAAAAAAATTAATAAAAATAAATTATAAAAAATAAATAAATCAGAATGTTTTTTTTACTAAAAATTGTTTTTACACAAAAATATCGCAACAATTTTCATCAAAAACTCCAATTTCTCGATTTTTTTCAAAAGTGAATTTGCGCCTCTTTCAAAATAAACTGCTCAAAAGTAGAACTCTTAGACTGTAACTAAAATCTAAAAATTTCAGACGCACTTTTGGTCTCGGTAGTTCTATTTGAATGAATTTAAGATAAGATTTTGTATTTCTTCTTCATTACCAAAACGAATTTGATATTTGTTTACTGTCTGCTAAAAAATATTAAACCAGCATGTTTCTACAAATGTTTCTTCGTGTGTATTAAGCATTAGTTTCAGCTGACACATGAAATGTAACATTTTATGTATTTATATACATATTGTACTTTGTTAAATCTCACTCTATACGTCTTCGTGTTCAAGATAAATATTTTTATTTGAAATTAAAATAGAATGATTGACATTTGTGGACATGTATGTTCCAGCGGATTTAGACACAAGTTAGCGTTAAATAAATTGTTGAAGATGTTTGAGCCTTTTTTAACTTCTCTGCATAATAGATGCCCCTGTTTTCTAAAAATAAGAGATTCTATCGAGGAAAAAGTAGTACCAGCTTTTTCTGACAAATGTAACTTATTTATGTGTTTTTTTTCTTTAAGTCATTCGTTAGACGTACATATATGTTCATTAAAGATAACATAAAATATATTTTTATGTTTTGTGAGAATAATATTACTAAAATGGACATTACTCATTTAATCGTAATAGCAAATAGGAGGAAACAGTTTTGTTACTTTCTTATTCTATTTCAAATCTTAGTTTAGAATTGAAATTATAATTTTTCGAATATTATTAAGCAGAAATATTTTCTTCGAATCAATAGTACTTAACATATTCGCGACCCATAAGAAGTTTTATTAGAATTCTTTGTGTAGACATATGCCCTATTATCGTTCTCAACTCATATCAGTTTGGTCGTGTGAATCTGGATTTACCCATTCGGTTTGAACAAAAAATTCGGACATAATTTTGTTTATATACAGTAATTATGCGGTAGCTATGCAGCGACTGCATATAAAAAATATCCGAACTGAATGAATAAATTCAGTTTCAGATTACCATGCTCAGTTGAGTTGAGAACGACAATAGGGGCAATAGTTACATATGTAAAAATTAGCTACTTAATTTGCTTTTTAGATTTGAATCTTAGTTAATATATCAATTGTTTTTTATACTTAGAACTAAAACCTTAATAGAAACCTTAAATAGAAAGAAATGGAAACAATTTATTTACGTTCATGAAATATGGCCAACGAAACGAGAAGTTCGAGAGCTTTCTAAGTATTATTTACTTTGAAGCATGTATTAAAGCATTCTGGCGTAAGTAAATGGCGTAAACATAAATAAAATGCTGATGACATATTATTGACAGCCTTGTAGGGCTACAGAGATTGATCGATAATCTGACATAGCAAAGTCAGTAATACGAATTAAATATCAACATTAGCAAGACAAAATACGTGATAGTTAGCATTTTCTATTGCGACCGGTTATGAATATTTACCTTAAGAAAAACTTCTCTAACTAATGCATCTGCTGTTCTTCGCCAGCTTTAAACTGTAGGTCCCTTTCAATGAGTCTCAAAATAGAATCGGGTGCAGCTCATTGATTGAGATGAGTTCACCTTGGTTGTCTACTAAGTGAATTTTCGGACGCATCAACCGAAATAAGATGTTGTATTAAAGTAGCACGACTTTCTGAAATATAGAAATATGTTGCGAAGCCGAAGTTTCAATCTGCAACTCAAAGTACATATATATGGAAATATAGACTTTAAAAGCATCTGATATGAACAGACCAAATCATTTGAGATGCGGATGCGAAGATTGGGTAAAATATCATCGACCGCTCATGTTTCCAACGAGGAAGTATAGTGGCTCAATTAATTAACCGGACAGTTAAATATTACGTTTTATTTAAAAAAAAAAAAAAATCCACTAAACTAAAAAAAAAATCTATAAAAAAATATATAAATTTTTTTAGTTACATTGCACTGATTGGAAATATGTTTACAAAGAATGGAAAAAATTTCTATACAAAAAGCAACGGCAAAAAAAAATTCATAATTAGACAAAAATATGATCAAATTCAAAATTTTTTAATTTAAGTCAGCTTTGTTTTTCATTTGGTATTTTCTGGCCAGTTCTTTATTCTTGAGAATAGTCTCTAGCCTCTTTGGAACAGGTTTCACTAACTTTTTGCTATAGGAAGTATCAATTCGTTCCCATTCCTCCTTAGGAGCGATTTTTAACTCAGTGATGTTAGAGTAACCGAGATTTTAATTTATTTTCGAGATATGCCCACAAATTCTCTATAACATTGATATCAGGCGAAAGCAGCGTTTCCATAACATGTGGGTAGTTGTACAATAACCACCTTAGCGTATTATATGCTTTGGGTCGTTATCCTGATAAAATTTAAATTTGTCCGAAATGCTCAACTTTTGTAAATGAGATGCCAAATTTTCTTTTAAAATGGTTGTATACTTATATTAGTCCATTATTCCATCAATAGAAACCAGCTGACCAGGGATCTCTGTAGACATACAGCCCAAAGCCATTACACTTCCAGCACCAATCTTCATAACATTTCACAATTAAGCTACGAAGCACTTAATTTTCAATTACGACAAAGTTCGTTGGGGTTAGCATAACGATTTATGCGGATACTTCAATTGGAAACTTTATTTTCTCTAACGTCGATGCCATGGTCGGAATGGTTGTCGATTTAATAAGATAGATATTTTTAGCTCATCCGAATAGAACAGATGGTTTTGTTTTGTTTACAGTATTAAAATAAGTTATATTTTTTCTATATTTGCGTCCTTTCCTCAGATTAAAAAAAAATGAAAATTTTGTGATTTTATATTAATAAATTTATTTTAAATTTCAAAATTTTTTACTAAGTGGAAAGAGTTTCGGCAAACAACCAATGAATGTATATTCTTCAGAAATTTGGTAAATAAATCGCGGAATCTTACGGGCACAAATATTAAGCTGACCTTCTTTTACCAACAAACATGACGCTTTAATTATGGCTTTCAATGAATGATCAGCAGAAAATGGAAAAATTGGGAAAAATGGCAATGTTAGGTAAGGCTCATTAGGAACTCATTAAATTAGCGTTTTCAAAAAATAAAAACGTAACAATGTGTTTTTAATACACACAGTAATGTGAAAAATAATAGGGACACTAATGTGGCATATTGATATTTGATAAAAAAGTACGTAAAATGTTAGAATCGCTATAAGATAATGATCCAGCGCATACTTTTCTAAGCTGGTAAGAGAATGGCTGCTAAACAATGTTAAAAACAAACTGAGACACCCCTACAATCTCTTGATCTGAATGTTATAGAGCATTTATAGGATGTTCTGAAGCGTAACTTTAGAAAACGTCATATCACGTCTGTTTCAGTTTTGAAGAAGGCTTTAATGGAGGAGTGGGAAAAGTTATCCCCGAAACAACAACAAAATTGTCTTTATCCATATCGTTCCGATTAGCAGATGTTATTAAAGCTAGAGGAAGTCACACAAAATATTAATTTTTTTAAATATACATTTTTAGATCGTATGTAAACTTTCGTAAATTTACCAAAAAACTAAAACTGAATTTTTTTATCTCATTTTTTTATTTATTAATAAAGTGTAAATATTTTTAAGTTTATTTTTTCTATTTAAATGTAATATGAACAAATAAAAAATATTGGGGAATAATATAATTCTTTTATGTGGGATTTGCCAAAAGAGGGTTAAGGCGAATAGGTAAAAGGGAAACAATTGATAAGGGAAACAGAGGAACGGTCGGGATGGTACACGCGGCTACACGGCGTGGATGGGAGGATAGTTAGTTTAGTTTCAGTTTTGCCACCAACCAATAAACCACCTAACATAAAACACAAATCTAAACTTAAATAATACACTTTATAAATTATTAAATAAGATAATTAATAAATGAATTAACACCAAAATTAATTAAATGTTGTTTTATTAGTGTCTTGGTGGCAAGTAGGATCCCCAAATCCTACAATTGGGGGCTCGCCCAGGATTGAAATTCAGTGAGGCAAGATTTAGAAGAGAACTTTAGAAAAAATTAAAAAAGAAAGTGATGCAACACGTAATACGGCAAGAGAAGAATTAACTATAAAGTGAAGTATTTGTATTTAATTGAAGAATATTGTTCGATTGAAAATACGGCAATAAGAACAGCAGCGTGAATAAGATGTGTATAAATATAGTGACATTATAAAATATTCGAAATAACAGTGCGTGTATTACTAAATAGAGCTAAAAGAAATTTTAAATTATTTTGAAAAGAGAAAAAAATAAATATGTACATTTTAAGAAGAAAGAAGTTTCAAATATGAATTTTACTATTTAGACGTTAAAGCATTACAAAAGAAAAACTCCAATTAAATTTACTAAGAACCAACTTTTTTTTTTACTTTGATTATTAACATAACTGCAGCAACAAAAACAACAACGAGTGCGTACTGCCGCAAATCGCTACTGTACTTTGAAACTGCTTGTGTTGCTATTCAAGTGAACCTTCGCGAAAAAAAAACAACAACAAAGGACGAAACAACGCTTAGAGAACTTTAAAGAATAAAAAAGAAATTTCAGTGGTTGTTGTGATGCAACGGTTTTGTTTCATACTGTGTTTGTTGTTAGAATGATGAAAAATAAGAAAGAAATTTTACAGTGGTTGTTGTTGTGATGCAACAGTTTTGTTTCAAGCTTAAGAAGTGTTTTGGTGTTGTAATGACAAAGAAGTTGAGACGAAATGAACATGAAACAAGGCGTTAAATAAAAGAGAAAACAGTAACTGAAAAGAACACAAAAATAAAACAAACATCTGAGAAAGATAGAGAGTGTGCGCGACTGCTGAGAAGAGTTATAAAGTTGATAGAAGCAATCTGGTTGAAAAAAAGACGGAACGCAGCAATGCTGACAAGCGGTATGTGTGTGTGATGAAGAGAGTGTGGCAGAGAAGAAAATAGCGACAGACACACACATTGTGAGTATTAAGAAGAGGCGAAACTTTGATGAATAGAAGGAGACGTCAGATTTGTTTTTTTATATACCTTTATATACATACACTTTAATATTTTTTGCATACACATATTCTGTTTAACGTAAATAACATTTTAAATATCTTGTATGTATTTTTGTCTTCATACAGTCACAGAGAAGGATCACATCAATTTTTTTTATGTAATATTTAGTTTTTCTTAACATATATACATAATACGATAATATTGTACCCTACTGTATGCAATACAGAATTTTGAATTGATATATTTCATTTTATTATTTTAAAAATTAAATTTAATTAATTTATTTAATAATCTTCATTATTCTTATTCAAACTTTATTCAATTATTTTATTCATTTAAACATATTTTATATTATAGTTAACTTTGTAATTCTATTTTATTATATTTGAATTTTATTTTATTATATTTGTATTGTGGTTGTGGTTGGAGATGGAACTGTCGGAAATATTAGGCCTTAATTTAGATGATTTGAGGGGTAAGTGCACAGAGCTAGGGTTAGAGGCTAACGGGCAGAAGACAGTATTGCAGGAACGATTGATTAGGCATTTGGGGTATGGGCGACAGGAGGAAAGGGCGGATTCGGAATATGGCGAAGTGGCTTCGGACATTCGGCAACCAGCGTGTACAGAAAACATCATGGACCCTCGATGTTCACATTAAGGGACATTGAGGATACATTGTCCAAATATGTCCAGAGATAAGACAGTGGTTAATTGATTTTGAGGAGTGTGCTATTACTGTAAGGTGGAACGATTTGCAAAAGTATGTATACGCGCGACAATTGCTTTCTGGCGCTGCAAAAATTTTCGTCAGGAGTCAACCAAATATTCGGGATTGGTCGACATTGAAAGCCACTCTGCAAAATGAGTTCGGTGCAAGATTATCAGCTATTGAAATACATCGCATATTGAAAGCCCGCAGAAAACGTCAACACGAAAGCTTCAGAGAATATCTATATTGCCTAATGGAAATTGGTTCCTCCATAAATCTAGATGAGAGCAGTATCATAGAATATTTTATAGAAGGCATACCCGATAGTAGATCAAATAAAGCGGTACTTTACGGAGCCATTAATATTGACGACCTGAAAATGAAAATAAAAATTTATGAAAAGATAAAACTACCAGTTATGCCATCGAATACTACCAAACCCTATCGAAGACAAGAAACTGCAACCGTTGTTAAAGAGGAAGGTAATAAGATGCTGCGCTGTTATAACTGTGGTGTAAGGGGTCATAAATTATCCGAGTGTACCGAGAAGAAACCTAAATGCTTTAAATGCCATGAATTCGGTCATAAGTCTACAGATTGTAGCAGACGAGAAAAATCTGACGAACAAACCGCGAATAAAAGGAAGGAATATAATATGCATACCCTCTCTTCACCTCAGTCAACGAAAAGTGATCATGAATTGATGATAAAGAAACCAAATAGAATTTTTAAGGATGTTAACATATTGGGTCTGAAGGTGACAGCTTTAGTAGATACAGGAAGTGACATAAGCTGCGTGCGGTATGATAATTTACTTATGATAGATGAAGTCAAGCTAAAACCTGAAGCCAGAAGGATGTTAGGCATAGGTGGAAAAGAGATCAAAACGATTGGTTCTTTTATGACGGATATTGAATTAGACGAAGTTATTTTGACGGTAAAGTTTTATGTGGTACACGAAGGGGATATTTTGTATTCAGCGGTATTAGGAAACGATATCTTGAGTTATGCAGATGTTTCTATAAATGCTGAAGGCGTTACATTTTTTAGAAGACCGATGCTAAATAAAATCTTAGATCCACTAAGACCTAAACTAGATGATGTCGTTCGCGAATTAGGTGAAATTTGTATATCCAAAGAAACTCCTGATGTTGAGTTAGCTCATTTGAGACGCGATAAAAGAAATTACATCTTGAATATTATAAGTGAGTACACCCCAAAAAAATATATTGCTTAAGGACGATATTCCCGTATGTCACAACCCACGAAGACTTTGCTACGCAGACCAGCTTGCTGTTGACCAACAAGTCGCAGAATGGCTGAAAGATGGTATAAGACGGCCCAGCAACTCAAATTATTCCTCACCTGTGGTTTTGGTTGGCAAAAAGGACGGAACTAAAAGATTGTGCTGTGACTATCGCCGATTGAATGAGAAGATCGTAAGGGATAATTTTCCAATGGCAGTAATAGACGATGTGCTACAGCGGCTTCAGGAGGCGAAGGTCTATACCACACTTGATCTTAAAAATGGATTCTTTCACGTGCCGGTCGAAGAAAATAGTCGTAAATACACTTCCTTTGTAACACATAGAGGCCAGTACGAGTTTTTATATGTTCCCTTTGGTATATCGAATTCGCCAGCAGTATTTTGCAGATATATTTCAGCAGTATTCCGTGACTTAATAGAAGATGGTACAATGGTGGTGTACATGGACGATATTGTCATACCATCAAAAGATGAGGAAGAAGGTGCGGAGAAGTTGAAAAAAGTTCTGCAGGTCGCGTCACTAAACGGACTTCGTATTAAATGGAGCAAGTGTCAATTCCTCATGACCAAAATAACCTTCTTAGGATATGTGCTAGAAAATTCTACGATATTACCTTCAAAAGAAAAGACAGTGGCAATTGAGCAGTTCCCAGTTCCAACTACTTCAAAGGCAGCGCAACGCTTTTTAGGGTTGACATCCTATTTTCGCCGATTCATCCCGAATTATGCACTGGTTGCAAAGCCATTATCTGATTTGCTTAGAAAGAACGCGAACTTTAAGATCAACGATGAGCAATTACTAGCTTTCCAGCATTTAAAGACCGCACTAGTTAGTGCCAGCGTTTTGAGATTGTTTAATCCTGCTGCGGAAACTGAAATCCATACAGATGCAAGCAAGCATGGCTATGGGGCAGTCCTATTACAAAGAGATTCCGAAGATATGCAGTTACACCCTGTACAATACATGAGTCGCAAGACCACACCCGCAGAGGAAAAATACCATTCTTACGAACTTGAGGTACTGGCGATAATAGAGGCGCTTAAGAAATGGCGAGTATATATAATGGGTCTGAAATTTAAAATTATAACCGACTGTAATGCCTTTGCTATGACGATGAGGAAGAAAGACGTACCTTTGAGAGTATCAAGATGGGCTCTTTTCCTTCAGGAATTCGACTATGATATTGAACATCGATCAGGTCATAAAATGCGTCACGTGGATGCTTTAAGCCGAGTCTCCTGTCTGATGATGGAGGACTCGTTACGTCATAGAATAAGAGAAGCACAATTGAAGGACGACTGGCTGCGAGCAATCGGTAAAATATTGGAAACTCATGCATATGAAGATTATTACTCAAAGTATGGTATTGTACATAAAGACCCCGCTAGAGAGCTCATAGTCATACCTTCAAGTATGGAGCAGGAAATCATAGAGATGGCTCACCGACAAGGGCATTTTGCCGCGAAGAAGACTAAAGATTTTATTGAGAAAACTTTCTTTATACCTGATCTAGAAGTGAAAATAAATAGTGTTGTAAAAAGCTGCGTGCAATGCATAATGGCGGAGGTGAAATCCGGTAAAAAAGAGGGGCTACTTAACCCAATTGATAAGGCAGACAAACCACTGATGACTTATCACATTGACCACGTAGGTCCCATGGAGACGACTCGTAAGATGTATAATTATATCTTAGTTGTGGTAGATGCGTTCTCGAAATTCGTATGGCTCTATCCTACGAAAAGCACAGGTACAGGTGAAGTGATCGATCGACTACGTAAGCAATCAACTGCATTTGGTAACCCTGTTCGTATTATTACCGATAGAGGTACTGCCTTTACTTCGGCTGAATTTGATAATTATTGTATTGATGAAGGCATACAACATCTGCTAATCGCCACTGGAGTACCACGGGGAAATGGCCAAGTGGAAAGAATACATAAAATCGTCGTCCCCATGCTGACTAAATTGTGCCTTGAAAATCCACAAAACTGGTACCGACATGTTGACAGAGTTCAGAAAGTAATCAATAGCACATCCACTAGAAGCACTGGCAGTTCACCCTTTGAAGTCTTGACAGGTCTTACAATAAGAACGAAAGAGGACCTAGACGTTAAACGTCTTTTGGAAGAAGAGGTTACAAGAGAACTATTTGAAGAACGTGATGCCTTAAGAGAAAAAGTGAAAGAAAATATCCTGAAGATTCAACAAGAGAACAAAAGATCATTTGGTAAAAATAGAATAATTGAAAGAGAATATAATTTACAAGACTTGGTCGCAATTAAGCGGACTCAGTTCGGCGGTGGATTAAAGTTAAAACCCAAGTTCTTAGGTCCCTACAAGGTCGTTAAGAAATTTAACCATGGGCGTTACGAGGTCGAAAAGGTTGGTGAAGGCGAGGGATCGAGGAGATGTACCGCTGTTGTTGAATATATGAAGCCTTGGAGTTCCGCATTCGGGACGAATGCTGCGTCAGGAAGGCCGAATGTGGGATTTACCAAAAGAGGGTTAAGGCGAATAGGTAAAAGGGAAACAATTGATAAGGGAAACAGAGGAACGGTCGGGATGGTACACGTGGCTACACGGTGTGAATGGGAGGATAGTTAGTTTAGTTTCAGTTTTGCCACCAACCAATAAACCACCTAACATAAAACACAAATCTAAACTTAAATAATACACTTTATAAATTATTAAATAAGATAATTAATAAATGAATTAACACCAAAATTAATTAAATGTTGTTTTATTAGTGTCTTGGTGGCAAGTAGGATCCCCAAATCCTACATTTATATAAAATATCAATTTTTTTTGGGGGTATGTAAACTTTTGTAAAACTGTGTATGTATATACGAAATTAGTAGTTTCACTGGTATAAAAGCAAAACAAAACATACATACATATTCACGACTTATGTGTTATTCTTTTTTTAAAGTTTTAATATTAGAACAATTCTTAAATATTAGTGTGATCTCATCCATAATGTAATTAAATCGCAAAAATGACCTACATCTTATTAAGAGTTGTCACGAACTAAACTAAGAAATGGGCTTGTCCACTACTATAATATTCACCCTATTAGGTTTTTATTAATGGTAGTAAGTTAAACTTATTACATATGTATGAAGTTGTAGTTGATGACCCTACGGTTAATTTTTGTTTCTGTGTGCGTTCATTTTTCTGTTATTGTATTAGTTAATTTGTTAGGTGTGCTGACTAACTGCTTTGTATTGTTGCTAAATAACAGATTTAATACATTTACATAAATAATATCCAATATTAACCTCGATTAACACACGATATGGTCTATGGGTCCTTACATACATACAATACATATGTATGTTTTTTAACACACTCTCATACATGATTCTTTAGAGTTTTTAACATTTAAGTTTTTTTTTACTTGTTTTCATAATAAATCAATTGAGTAATTATTTGTAACAGTTGAATTATTTTTAATAATTTAAAGTTAAAAATCATTACTAGAGCGGATTTATTCTTTTGAATTCAATACAATACAAAATTTAATTTTTTTAGTGGTTAAAAGCTAATTTTTGTTTACCTCTCGCAGGTTGGTTACACTGTGTTTTGAAAAAAAAGTATGAAATTAAAAAAGAGCATGAAATTATACAGTTAAGTATAAAATTATTTAAAAAAAAAAAAAAAAAATACTTTTATTGTGTTCCATATAAAATATGTGTTTTGAGTATATCCATGCTAAAGGATATTTGTTAATTACATAAAATTGAAACCAAAAAATTGTTGCAATCTTTTTAAGCAAGAAAGGTTTAAGGCTTTGTACGTTTTTCTGCCAAAATAATGTTTGGCTTTAAAAACGTTTTTTGGGAGCAAGGAGCATTAAAAAAGTGCTTCGTTTAATATGCAAATATTTACGGAACTCTTCTCATCTTACAGCATATACGTACAACAAAATTTAAAATAGTAATTTGAAATGCCACAGCCATAAAATGAATATTTCTATGTCTTCGAAATGGAAAAAGTTAAAGTTTCTAAATTTGGTACAAATAACTTCGTGGTCAATACAAATCATTAGTTAAGATGTGGGCGAAGTCGGATAAGTAGGCGCTGCACCTGCCGTACTTAATAAATATTAATTTTTGTATATCTTAAGTAGGGAAATAGTTAAAGTCCCCAAACTTAGTTCAAATACTTTTTTTCTGACAGAAAACAGTTGTAAATTCTATGTTCTCGTTTCATAAATTCTTTCTCGCAATCAATAAGTTGCACCAGATTCTATTTTTACACTCATTTAAAGATACCTACGCCTCCGAGCGGCAGATGTATTAGTTAGGGAAGTTTCTCAGATCTGGCCTGAGACTGAGCCGAGGACCTCTTGTTTGGTAGACGTGGGTTTTACCTACCATACTATACCGGGGGACACATAACACTTCTTTAAATGTAACTAAGCCAAATTAAAGCATTTTTAAAAATTATAGAACAATTAAAATACTAGAACAAAACTATAGATCAGTTTTTGATCTTGGGATAATAACAAAAAATTTATTGTAACGAAAATGAAATCACCTAAAAAGATGTACCAACATTTAAAGCTATAAACTTTATTATGGAAGTTATTCTATTGGTTTGTGTCAATCCTACGATCACTCGGATATGAAATTCATTTCTTAACGGAAACTAAATAGTAGGTTGTGAAACATTCGGAACTAATTTTAATTTATTATAAAAGGCTTAGTCAGTCAGTTATAATTAAGCAGCCTTAGAGTAAGTCGTACTAAGAGTTGAGTAATGAATAACTTTATGTATTAAGCGGAAGTTAAATAAGTTGGACATTGTGTATTGAGTTAAATGGGAAATGAGCACTGTATAAAGCAAAACAACAAAATATGGTTATATGTTTCGTTGACTTTGTATCGTACGAAACTATTCAACCTTTTTTACAATAAAAAAGGTCGACAAAAACTTTTTGTTCGGATTCATAAAGAATATTTATTGATATACATAAATTAAGTTTATTTAACAAAAACGATTAATAATTAAAAAAGAGAACAAATATAACTCAAAGTTGTTTTAATAATAAGCATCAGGTAGGTAGAATCTCTTTATTTAACAAAAGCGGGACAAACTTTAAAAACAGCAAGAAATCACGGGGTTCTCAAAACAAACAAATAAAATTTTTATTTTAAGGAATGTTTTATTAAAAAAGAAACAAATACAAAAAATATTACACTATGCCACAAAACTCTACGGACAACAATAAAACTGCATTTTTAAATGTATGTATAACCAAAACACTCCATGTTTTATTATTATTATTTTTGTATTATAATATTTAATAAACAAAACCTAAAAAGTCATTTTTTCACAATAAAATACATAATAAGTAAAAAAATAAAAATAAAGTTAAAAACTAAATTTTTTAGTTCCCGAAAGTCCGATGACGACTACATCAAACTATGGTTATAAGTTTTTCAATAACTGATGTTACCTCTTTTTAACCCTACAGCTTCATTTAGTTTTTAAGCATCAAGTACTCCAGTTTTTTGGTAAATTCTAAAAAACCTCCCATTCTTCCGTTAAAATTGATTTAGGGTGACAGATGAAGTATTTGTTTTTAATTTAATTTTAGTAGATTGAAGTGGATACTCTAACTATGTATGATTTGACGTTAAATGGCAGCCACAATCATACCAACAATGCTTCAGGCTTATGCCATTCATATGGGTATGTCCACTTTCCTGATACAGCTTTTTGGAACTTGGAAGAAATTCTTCCTTTAAAATATCAATGTACTTACGCGAATTCATAATTCCGGCTATTAATTTTAACCTACCGACAACATTCGCTGACATACACTCTATACTATGACTTATCCGTCGCCGTGTTAAACTAAGGTTCATAGATTTTTTATAGGTAAAGCAAAATTGGGCTTTATACATACTCTACATATTCCAAAACTTTCAAAAACCCTTTGCGGGTTTTCATTTCGAAAAAGAAATAGGAAATAATAGAATAGAATTTTTTTTTCACATAGATTACTAGCCCCATCAGTGCTTATTGCCACCATATTTTCCAAAAAGATGTGTTGTAGTAACTTTTTCTACTAGAGAAATGCCTAAGAAGTAGGTGACAATCTAAAGCTGTTTATTATAAAAAAAATCACACACAGACACTTAGCCATTTTGTTTGCGATATATCTGTGGACTCATCTACTATAAGGCTATATTTAGAATCACCAATATCTACCCCCAAACTTTCCAAAATCGACAACGGAACTAAATTTTTATTAATGGTCACACACTTAGTTTTGTGAGGCCTTATATTTTCAAAAGGAATTTCTTTTGATGAGCTTTGTCGTGACATACTTGATAAATGGTCCTTACAAGTAATGGACCTATCTTTTGCAGTAGAAACGACGATTTCAATGTCAATTATTGTTGACTCTTTTTTTTGGTTGTTGTTAAACAACTAAAATAAACAATAGTAAATACAGGGTGGCTGATGAAATTTGTTGGATTAAGAAACTCAAATAACTTTTTTATAATTAATATAAATAATTTAATTTTATTTCATTTGATAGATTGTTTTATTTTATTAAATATTTTTAATGGTTTTTGAAAATAATTATTTTTAAATAGGATCCACGCTGATATACGTATGTGTGATAGCTTTTTATCAAAGCTATTCATGACTGCCTGCAGATTTGATGACGAAATCGCTATCTTTATTGATTGAATTAACTAAATAAATTCTGTATGTAGGAACCCCATAAGAAAAAATCTGCTGCAGTTTAGTTTTTTTTGACGACGATGCCATGAAAAATGTGGACGTTATAGAAAATTTAAAAGGTACTACTACCACAAAATAACGCTACTATAGCCACTGTCACAAAATCTGTAAATGTACCATAAAATCTTGGTAATCCGGACCTTAACAATCCGGATTTTTCGGTAATCTAAACATTATTTTTCATTCCATTTTGTAGTCTATATTCCGAATTGATTGCAACTTTTTATTCCGGATTGCTATCAAACTATTGTGTAAAGATAATCTTTACTAATTGTTACTCCAAAAACATAGTTTTTTCTCTTTCTTGCTGCACAGACAAACTATTTTTCTAGCTTTAAGAATTTTATTGTTACTTTTTTGACTTGCAAAAATGTGTTATCACTTTTTTATAAAATTTACGTATGTTTTTGTGTTTCTGTCATTTTTAAATGTAATTATTTATTTAAAAAATTTAAAAGCTTTTTAAACAAGAAGAACACTAAATCCGAATCAGGGTCTACAATCAACTGTCCGAGTTATCAAGGTTTTACTGCATATTATTTTCGCATTTTGACGTTAAATGTGAATATTCCTTAAGATATGAAAACATAAGATATGTAAAATTCGGTTAAAGATGCCAGATGTTTTTATGTACATGATAGCATAAAATAACAAAACAAAAAGCCATGTCGCCAAATGTTAAATTTAGTCGCCAAAACGATTGAAAACCCTCTATAATTGGCTGCAATCATCATAACTGACAGCACTAATCGTACATGTATACAAAGCCGAACATACTCATCCACAACCATATCCGTATTCGAAACAAAAGTATTTAACGATTTCAAAAATTCTTGATTATTTTTTGTGAAATATTTTTGTCTCTGGCTGTATTTTTGTCTCTGATTGTGTGTATTTACACCAACAATCTCACTTACATATGTAAACGCCAATACATGCAAGGGAATAAAATTAAGTTGCAGTGTTTTTTTTTTTTAGGACAATTCTTTTTAAAATATAAATTGTTCATTATAAATACATATGTATGTAAGTACAAGTTATTATACCATACATATAAAATTTTATATATTATTATATATTTATATATTATTATATATTTATATATTTATATATTTATATATTATTATACCGTTTATATGGTGCTATTTTTGTGTGTGCAACTGTTTTTGAGAAAGGGTGTGGTGAAAAATAAGTAATGCAATTCTGTGTTAACTTTTATTTTTGATTTAAAAATAAGATTCACACAATTGGGATTGGGGAAATCTTAATTTAAATTGCGTGAACTCGTACATATAAATATACATATAAAAGTATGAAATGAAAGCATGTGTTTGTTTGTTCACATAATTATTATTACTATTAAGGGAATACCAACCTCAAACTATTAAGATTAACATTTAAAATTGCAGGTTTTATGCTCGTTATACACGATATTTTATTTTTTCCCAATATGTTTAGGAATTAAATTTTGTTTTTGCATTTAACTTTAAATGCCTTAATTCAAATATCACAAATGTTTACTAATTATATATTCGTAAATTATTTCCACTAAAATGCTTCAACATTTCGAATAAGTTTCAACTACCAAAAAATAAAAATAAACTATCAATATTTCTACATATACATAAATTATTTTTATACGACACAATCAAAGAACTATTATGTAGATTTTAGTGAATTTAAAAGAATAATGTACATCAATGCAAAGTAATAATTGTATAGAATATTGATCGAGATTTTATTAAAATAAAACTAGTTCTGTATTGAGTTTTTTTTTTTAAATATGGGATTTAGTACTATAAAGAAAAATGTACAGTAGTTTTTTCTATTAAGCCGATAACATTGATCTACAGCAAAAAACGCCTTTAAATAAAACTATATGGAATATAATGATTTTGATGCGCTGAATTCAAATCCGTTCTCAGTTTTTTTTTTTTCTATCGGGCTCAAATTTTTTTTATGGGCGTGACAAATTTTTCGCCCAAAATATGGTAGTTATATCAATAAATTTCATCATAACTTGAAAACGATTAACCGATTTTGATGCAAGTAAAAATCATTAAAAAAAATTTAGAATGAAAATTTTAGATGTAAAGCACTTAAATTAAAGCAATTGTTGAGAATTAAATAAGCTTTAAATCATGAAAATCGATTGTCTATTGCTGATTTTATTCAAAATTAAATGCAAAATTAGCGAACACATTTTTTTCTGGCAAAGTTAGTGGAATTTTATTTCCTTTATTTCCAAAAAGTTATAAAAAAATTATTAGAATATAAATTTTACATTTTAAGTATTTAAATTAAAGGCATAATAAACCACTATAACATGTATTGAACCAGATATCTCAACCTGACGGAGTGGTTGTGAATAGAGATTACAAATCAATTATAATCGTAATCGTAATCGCGATTAACCGCACTATTTAATTGTAATCGTAATGCCACTAATCGTGCGAATAAATTAAATCGCACCCTACTAATGTAAAAAAGCAGCAAACTAAATGTAGATCAAAATATGGTCAACTGTTTAGCAGCTGTATGAAAAGCTGTTAAATTTTCGTTAGTAAGGAACGCAATTTATCAGCAGACTGGCGCACACTGGTATAGCTTTATACAATTTTTTCAAAAAATATTAGAAGTTGTCCCAGATCATTGAAAGTTGGCACCGAGTATTATTTTGACTAAATTATGAAAATAGTGGAATTTCATGAAAATCGGTCACACACATCGCCCACTGTCCACCACCATTACAACCCAAGTTGATATCATATAAAATTTTTCACGTAAAAGCAAGAGTCTTCAAATTTAATACATATGTACACTTTCTAGAGAAAACGGAAAATGTGTGCCAAGTTTTATCAAAATCAGTCAGATAAGGTCACCTTAATATTTGTTCAATTCATCCAAATTATAAAATGTTACGTATGGTCACTTTATTAATTTTTTTTTATTCTTCGTTCAAATAAATCAATAATAAGCCAGTTTTGCTTTTAGAGATGTACCCCATTATATTATGTTTGTTTAAATTTATATAAATAAGTGCAAAATTCAATGCGTCAAAATGATAAGGTCAGTGATTCATTTATCCAAACTTTTATTTAAACTAAGCATTAATCAATTATTTTTAATTTATGCAGTTCCCATTTCCTTCTACTGTCTTAAAATACGGAATAGCAACGCACTTACTACATTGTCCAGAACGTTGGAGCGGATTTCGCGCTAGCTGTTGCAGATTACCACTTTTAATTCATCTTTTGTCCGGTACTGTTTGTTATCTGCATAAACATTACGCACAAGCAGTCCCCACAAATTTTCCATGGGCTTAAATCGGGGGAACGTACTGGCCAATCAAGTACTTAATATTGTGCTCCTCAAACCATTGTCTGGTCGACTTGCTGACATGAATTGCTGCATTATCTTTCTGAAAGGTGAAAATTTTGTCAGCATTTTGAGCCAAATAAGGCAGCAAACGTTCAGACAGAATACCCTGGAACTCTAAACTATCCATTCGAGTGGAAGGAAAGTAGCTCGAATAAAGTTTGGCTGGGTATTGATAGCTCTTAGGATTGTGCTTTTTGAAGCTTGTAATTTCAGTTCCTCTTTTATTGTTACCGCACTTTTCATAAAATTCGAGGCCTTTCGTGATATTAGCTGAGTTTCACGGGCAGTCATGACCTTTGGACGACCCGTGCTTTTTAATTTTCCATAATTTTATGTTTTTGAGAAAGTTTTGCACAACATACAAAGATCTTCCCAGTTTTTTCGCCATTCCACGCATACTCAATCCCTGCTCATGAAGTGCCACAATTTGACCTTGTTCATAAGGTGACAAAAGTTTCCCGCGACCCATACCGCGTAGATATTATTTATATTATAAATTATTAAAAAAAAAAATAACAATTGTGATACCTTCTGATTAAATTAATTGCTTATTAATCACTGACCTTATCAGTAATCACCGACCGCTAAACAAATTTATGAATTTTCTGAAAAAGTTCAGGAAAACTGCAGACAGGTCGAAATAAAATCTCTTGCATATTTTTAGGATTAAGCTTTTTGCAATAAAATCGCAGTTATAAATTATAACACTATTTCAATTTCATTAATCGTAAGAGCCGGGCTATTATTTTTATAAAATCGTTTAATAAATCAACTTTACTACCGCAGTTAATAAGTTCCTTACACAATTCATTATATGATACAAAAAATACATCAGTTTTAATAATTGTGCTTCACAGTATTATTATAATTTTGATTTGTCAAATTTTTTCCAATTCAAATTGTTTTATTACTTAAATTATATGGTTTTGTTTTTCTTATTTCATTCTGAAGTTTTTTTAAATTACTGACAAATTACAATTTAAAATATCTTACATATACAAGCCACTAAGTTGCATGAAAATGTTCAGTTTTCGTTTTACAATATTTTTAAGAAAAAATACTTCTTTAATAAAACAAATTATAAATTATACTTAGTGAAACACTTCTCTATAAAACAGCACCAATAGATTATTAAAAAGCAATAGTCAAAAACTTTATTTTTTGCTAGCTGAGCCTCTTCCAATAAAAGGTTTTGATATGTTGCGCCAACAATGTGTATGTATTGTACAGCAAAACATAAAATAAATCTTTTCTAAACAAAGCCACCTTCAACAGAAAGCGAAAGAGCATTTTCAAAAGCAGGCAATTCTGCATAAGAATACAATATCGTCTTAGTGACCGATAAATCACATAATGTGTTATATTTTGTTTAAAGTTGTATTTACATATCGCACTTGTACCGCTAAAATGAGTACTCAAAAATTTCAAATTTTCAGTAGTGGCAAAAAACTTCTCGAAAGAGTAGTGAAATAATTGTACGATTTTTTTTAGTGAGTAGATATGACCACTGTGTGTATATCTTTTTCTTGTAAAAAGTGAAAATTGTCAAATTTTGAGCTGACACACTTAAGCGGTACAAGTGCGATAGGTATATTTTTGACTCGTTTTTATAAAATAAGTATATAGTGTTTTTGTTTTGTTAAAGAATCATAAATTTTAAGTTCTGTTTGAAATAAACTGAGATTAATCAATATCGCGATTAACGGATTATTTTTTAATCGTAATCGCGATTATGGAAAATGTGATTAAATGCAAACCCTAGTTGTGAAGTATACATAGGGTTGCAACAATGCAAAATTCTTGACATTTATAATACAACATTCCTGATTTAAAAAAAATCTTGACAGTTAAAAATACTGGTGTTCAAAAAACTTCGGTTACGTTTTGTCAGTACATGGCTCTAAAATGAAATATCACTGCTAATATTAAGATAGAAAAAATTTCAGTCATTTATTTGTTTTTAATGAAATTTACTAAACACATTTTATAAAATAATATAATACAAAAATAGCGAAATAATCAGTCCATGTCTTACAGGTATGATAATTAAAAAAATTATGTAATTATATTAATTAATTCGAAAAAAGGAGTACAAAATCGTACCAACATTATAAACAACTGTTTTAAACTTTATTTTCCTGATTGTTAGAAAGATGCAAAAGTTATTGCTATCAAACAAGTTGCCATTATGCTCTTCATTGTACATGCCAATAAGCTTACTTTAAGCGAAATTATTGAATACGTGATTAAAGAAAAATTTTAAAGTATTCTCTAATCTAACCTATTCTCTAACTAATCCAAAGCCTTATACTCAACAGAAATTACACATCAGGGTGCCCTTAAGGGTCTTGTTTATTACCAATTTTATACAGCATTTTCACCGCGGATATTATTTGGTCAATGGAAACTTAATTCCGTACAGACTAAAGTTATATACATACATAGTTAAAGTTAAATATGACAAAATATTTACAAAATGAAAATTATTAAATTAAATACAATATTGTTTTTTTTTCAAAATTTCATTTATAATAATACCCTTAACATTCCATGAAGGAACATGGGGACCTCTCTTAGTCAATGAGCTTAATAAAACAATTCATTCTCAAATGAACAAAACAGATTAAATTAAATTAACAAAAAATAAATCTAAGTAAAAAATATATGCTAGTTTTTATAAGGCAAATTATCATAGAAGCGGTGGCAATCTTCCGGCAGGAACTTTTTCAAATCTTGCAAATGGTCCCACTTTTTTTGGTTTTGCTCTCTGTGTGAGCAGCTCATATACGTCTGTAATATTAGTTTTAAAATAAATTAGTCCTGACGAATCATACGCTAGGGCTCGTAGCATATTTACTGTTGGATCGCCAATGTTTCTGCCTAAAAATTGGGATTTGTTGGTTATAACTATATTTAGAATTTATTTTCTTAAGTAACATTTTTACCTGGTCGAATGGATGTGTATATCTGAGAAATACTTTCAAAATTCAAAAAGTAATCATACTGCACGTGGTGCTCATTAAGGGAGCTGGAACCTTGCGCGTTTCAGTTATAATTTGAACAAATTGAGACGGCAAGTTTATGTGTCTATTATTCATTTTTCTCTATTAGGGAATGTGTTGCGTCACATTCCATTTGATTAAGTACTTTTGTTCAATCGATATATCAGTTTCTTTTGAAAAAGCGAGCAAAGCATTTGACAAAATAAAATTTCGGTTTTGGTAAAAGCAACCATCCAAGTAAATAATTATATGATGAATTTCGGGCTATCGAACATGCAAAAACGGAAGAGACTAGATTCCCATCCGTTTCATCCCAAACGTAATTATCTGATGTATGTGTGACAACATTATAAATTGTGAAATTATGCATTTGCAATTTCATTTTGAAATATGCAGCACTTACATGTAATTGAGGCACTAATTTAACAGCTTGCACATCCATGCAGAAAACTGCACATAGTCCTGATTCAGCATTTTTGATGTCATTTCTGTTTTTCCTCGCGCATTTTTTCTACTTCATCTCTATGGTTTCCATAATCTTCATCTGACGCATTATTAGTTTTATGAGATACACCCAAATTGCATTGATCCTTCCTTGGTTTAAAAATCGTATAGTTACACTCCTTTATTAATTCGACCAAAATTGGATACAATAATTTCATACAGTTATTTTCCTTTCTGGATTCACAATCGTCGACATAAAGCTTGTATATCTCCTGATATATCGAAAAATTAGCTTGGAAATATAATTTTTTTGTACATATCTTTTCGACAGTAAAGTGATTCCATTTTTGGTAACTCATCTAGCCATTTTTGTAAAAAGGCTCGTTGTTGATTGCGCTATCCTATTGCCGATGATCGTTGAGCAGACTTGCGCAAACTTGAAGATTTATCAGGACTGTCTTGTGAACCGTGCTTGCCACCACTGTCAATCCAATTTCTAACCGTTTTTTCATTAAGTCCCAGAGTAGAAAAGAACATTTTGCGGCACACCTGCCATCTACTTGAGCTATTTCTCAAAAAATATGTTATTGTGTGATTACAACTTGAATTTTCAATGCAATTCTGTTTTTTCTCTGATATTTTTGTAGGACCAGTAACATACATACGCCTTTGCTCCCAAGATATATTCCAAAACAAGTTAAAAATTTCTTTTCGAATAACTTCCGTAAACTTTGAACAATTTCTTAATTATCTCTTTTGGCAATATTGTGATGAACAAGACTCTCCAAGTTGCCTAGAAGGCTTTTGACAAAGTACCTTTTTCGATATACCAAAATACTGCTCACCTTCCATTCTTTTTTTTTTTATTAATATTTTGCTTCCATTCAGATCTGTTCGCCATCTTTTTTCTCTTAAAAACATTATTTAAATTTTTCGTATCAAAATTAATAATCTCACTTAAAAATTCATTTTATTTAAACTTTCAATTATAATAAACTTTTTCCAAATACTTATAGACAAACACTACTTTCACAAATTCTGACTGATACTCAAAAATTCTTTTATGTACACAAATACGGGAAAGTCCCTTTTTATTTAAAACATATATTTATACCGGTGTGTGCAAGTAATCACCTAATTGTTTTTTGACAATCCGAGCAGGAAGGCCTTTTTGTTGTAGAGATTCACAGACCTTATTAGTTGGCCATAGGTTTTCATTGTATTTTTTAATACTAAAAAATTGTTTCATATTAACTAGAAAATGTTATTATTTTAAATGAGTTAGGGCTTTGTCTTTCAAAAGAATTTTGAAAGGAGATAGGGCTTTTTTTAAATTATTACAGGTCTGTAATTCGTCGACATAGGAGCCTGAATTTTTTAGGGGAAGTGTATCTGTGCCTTTTCTAACAGAATATGTAAAAAAAAAACTAGATACGACCTTTCTATATTAAGCCATCGATATTAAGATTGTGGCAACACTGGCTATATATATTATTTGCAAATTATTTATTTTTCAAATTAAGTGTCAAAAATATCAATGAAACAAATATGAACGAAGAAGAAACAAACGAAAATAAAACTTGAACTACGGAGCCAATGGAACGCATTATCTGGCAACACTGATTGTACATGTTATTTTCAGGGTGGCACTTCCAACGTATGTTCTTTTCATATAACATGATAAAAGACACACGAACTAAAGAGAATCATGAACGAAAAAGAATCATGTACGAAAAAAAAAACATGAGAGAACAAACGACCGAATGAACTACGAAGCCAAAAAGACTCATTGTAATGACCGACTTTCTTAGCTCACTTGTGTGAGTAGTTCAATTGTATTAGGTCGTTCGCGAACTACCCAAGTCTAATTGGAAATACATATCCGACTCATAGTGGTATTGGCAGCACTGTTCAAATAAATACAGTGTTGACAGGGTGATCGTATCCTTGACACCAACCAATACAATAACTTCCATAATAAAGTTTATAGCAAGGCTAATTTAACAAGGCGGTCTTATTTTAAAAACGATTACAACACTGTTTAAATACTTTAAACACTTTTATTAAACAAATTAACTGTGTTTCAAATATATTTGTTGTCAACAAAAAGTAATGGAGAATCATTTTCACATATATGTAGTTAAATATAAGCTGTTGTTTACGTAGCAAGCCAAGGTCACCTGGTGTGAATTCGCCTTGCTTTTTAGCTTTAAGTGTTGGATAACTTTATTGGTGTTTTCATTTTCGTAATAATATTGACTTTTATGTTGAAAAATTTTAAATTATGATTTAATTATAATGTCTTCTCAGTAGCGTGGTGAATGAAAAATGTGACGTCAGGCATAGTCGGTTTTGTTTTGTCGTATAAGCAATATTATTTTGGATTCTTTTTAATATTATTACATATTTCAAAAAACGACTGCGCATGGCGTTAGTATTAATAAATATTGCAACAGTATTGTCTTATTTTTTTTCCACCATGATTTTAAATAATATTATGTTCAATTTTAGATTCGAGCCCCAGCAGAGGATTTAAAAGGACAAAAATTTTATTGCGGTTTTCGAGTATTTCATTAAGAGACTTTAACCACTCCTGACCAAAACACTCAACAAAAGCGTCCCTGGCACTCCAGCTTTACCTCTGGCGACGATGACAGTCATCACAAGAATGATCAGAAAAAACGCCACCTACTGGGAAAAAACGGCAATGCTAAGTAAGAATCACCACCAACACACTTAGCAAGGATCCTCACGACCAAAATACTTCGCAAGGATTCTCACCACTACACAATACAATGGAGGCGTCGTTTCTAGGCGGCGATAAGATGGCAGCCATATCATCCTGAAATGGGCTACAGTAGACTAATCATCTACGTAGCTTGTAACCAAAATCATTAACGAAACTGAAACAAGGCAAAATAATAATAATAATATACAGGAAAATACGGTAACGACCTTCGGCACACGAAACAGAACGCGCGTTGCGCAATGGAATGTATGAACTCTTCGTGAAATGTCAAGGCTTGCACAGATCAAATGTTGACGTATAAAATCGAAATCTGAGGGATAAACGAAATGAGGTGGAATAGCAATGGCGAACTTATCACGGCAAATGGTAATACTGTACTATACAGTGGAAGAACAAATGGCGGCGAAATTAGAGTTGGATTAATAATATCAAAGAGAGTAAAGAACTCCCTTCAAACATGGAAACCAGTATCGGATTGTGTGATAATGGCCCGCTTCAAGGTTAGATTAGGACGACATGTTACCATTGTGCAGTGCTATGCCCCAACGGAAGACGCTGAAGAATCTAAAAAAGATAAATTCTACACACAGGTAACATCTACGCTCACGGAAATTCGAAAAGGTGATATCATCATACTCATGGGTGACTTTAACGCGAAGATAGGTAGCGACAATACTAATATCCGATCCTCTATGAGAACACACGATTATGGAGTCAGGAATAAAAACGGAGAGCGACTAATAAAATTGTGCCAGACATTTCAATTAGTCATAGGTGGCTCCATCTTCCCGCATAAGGAAATACACAAGTATACCTGCACATCCCCGAGCGGCAATACGCGCAATCAGATAGATCACATATGCGAGAGCAGAAGATGGAGAAGCTCTTTATCGGATGTCAGAAATAGGAGAGGAGCTGACATCGACAGTGACCACTAGCTTATCACTGGTGAAATCAAGATTAAATTGAAATGTCAAAGAAACACCATCAGGCACACAAGGTGAAAACGGCTCTACCTACAAAAACTCCAAAACGATGCAACCAGGCACGCATTAACAATCCGTAAACGGCTACCAACAAGCCAACATTACTCATGGGAAGATATCAAAGCAAAACACTTGGTGTAGTGCAACCAAATAGAAGAGTTTGGATATCAAATTGCACTTGGAACCTGCTTTCTCAAAGAAAGGAACTAAAACTGCAGCTGAATAGCAACAATACCTTGAGGCAGCAATACCATCAGCTGGCAAAACAATAAAGAAAGCTGCAAGAAGAGACAGAAGAAAGTTCCTGGAACGACTGGCAACAGCGGCAGAAGAAGCAGCTGGCCAGAATAATATGAGAAAACTATACCAGACGTTTAAATATCTCACTAATCAAAAGTGGAATAGGAACCAAGCCGTTGCTGATAAAAATGGTACACTAATAACGAACAATGATGCACAAACACAGAGATGGAGAGAACATTTCAATGAAATTAGTAACGTCACGAACACTACTGAGGACAGCGAAACAGTTGAGAACATAGATGAGGAAATAGTTTAAAAATATCATGCAACCTTCCCAATCTGAATGAGATAAAAGAGGAGATTGGTAAATTGAAAAATCATAAGGCGGCAGGCGAAGATGGACTACCAGCGGAAATTCCCTCCTACGTGGAAGAAGAGCATCATTGTAAAGTTACCAAAAAGTAGTGACTTAAAAGACTGTAATAATTGGAGAGGAATTACTCTGCTTAACACCATATACATAAAAGATACTTGCAGTTATAATACAGGGGAGGCTTCAGAGCAGAATAGACAACATACTGCGAGACGAAAAAGCTGACTTCAGACCAACACTTTACGAATAATCATTGAACAGTCCATAGAATGGCGTACCCCCCTGTATCTACTGTTCGTCGATTTCAAGAAAGCGTTTGATACCATCAGGCGAACGGCTATATGGAAAGCACTAAGAACAAAAGGAGTACCCCAGAAGATAATTCGAATAATCAGAGCGATGTACGTGGATGCAGAACTTTCAGTGCTTTACAATGGGACCATCAGCCAACCATTCCACAGCAATGCTGCAGTTAAACAAGGATGCCCACTATTACCTCAGCTATTCACCATCGTGCTGGATGACATAATGAACAAAGTCTGTTCGAAAAGAAGTGGGATCACATTAAGTATCTTGCAGTATCTGCAGATGACATTTGTCTACTCTCGCATAAGATTTCCAATATGCAGTCGAAGCTAAAGATTGGCTCGTAGTGTTGGACTTGAGATAAACATAGAAAACAAGGCCATGAGAATAAACAATACGAGCAAAGAAAACATCATGCTACAAGGTCAATCAGTCGAGTATGTAGATAACTTTTGCTATTTAGGAAGTACAATGACTACCAACGGTGGCGCAGATACTGGCGTAGATAACAGGCTCAAAAAGTGAGAGCGGCATTTGGACGACTGCAGTCAGTATGAAGAAGCTCACATGTATCCAGACGGACTAAGCTCAGAATATTCAACTTATGTGTTAAATCAGTACTGCTGTATGGCAATGAAACCTGGCTTGTATCGGATAACATCACACAAAAACTCTAGGTATTCATTAACAAGTGTCTCAGAATCATATGCAGAATATTAGTAACACAGAACTATGGAGTATGATTAATGTCAACCCATACTGAAACAGATAAGGAAAAGAAAGTGGGAATGGATCGGTGTCACGCTATCCGAGAAAGTCCAGAGAGAAGAAAGAGAGAGAAAGGCTCAACAAATCGTGGCCTACCAAAAAACACCTGGAGACGCACAATCATCCAAGAACTGAGACAGAACAACCTATCATGGGAGGAGGCAAAGTCAACAGCAGTAAACCGTGTTAAATGGAGATGCTTTGTGGAAGCAATATGCTCCCAAGAGGAATAAAGGGAAAAAAATTTAAATTTATTTTTTATTTATATTTTTTTAGTTATACGTTTTTAACATCTTTTTTTAGAGAGGAAACGATGTCAAAATGCCACTGTTATATTTTAATTTATTTCCCAGCCGACATGTTGACAACTCGATGTTTAAAGAATAATTGCTTTCTACTTAAAAAAAGTATTAACAAAATGTCAATCATTATTGTTGTTGATATAGCTTCAATCATTAACAATTGAACAAAAAAAAAAAAAAACAAAAATACTTCTATTTTCGTAAATAATATACATACATACAATGGTGGAGGAAATAATAGGGACACACTATCAAATTATTTTTTTTTTTCGTCAAACCATAGCACGTTGCTTTACTTATAACGATGCACGTGCTGCTTGGCGTACTCCAAGCTTATATTCCGTTTGCTGAGAAGTGTCCCTATTATTTCTTCTACCACTGTATGTATTTTAATATGTACTTTCAGTCCTATGCATAAAAGATGTGTTTATTTGTGTTTGTACATACATATGTTCTCGTAAAAGTGTTATGAAAATAAGTATTTTACTAAATGATTTATATATGCTTGATCTATAAGAAATTATTAGAAGACATTGTATATGAAAGCTAAGAAATGAGATTTTCATTTCGATACAAAACAAATTTTTTGAGAGTATTTTTCTGATCACAAGAGTAACAAATTTTGAAAAATAAAAAAATTTCGAAACAAAGTAGCATTTTGTTTTCAACTAAACAAAATTCTTTAATTACAGCTTAAAACATGAAAAATGTGAAAAAATTTGATGAAATGTATACACATAGTTTGTAAAAAAAAGTATTTTCAAAACAGAAAAAAAGTTAAAACCTTATTACCATTTGAGAATTCCAACAACGAATTCTTAACATGTTAATTTTTTTTACACATCCGTTAATGTACGTCTTAAGGTCTTCGAGATGTCATAAGATTAAAAATAGACCCACACATTACAACGATAACAAGAAAAAAAAAGATTTTTACCTGATTACATGAAATTAATGGAGTTTCTTGGAATTTGGGTCTCTTAAGAAAAAAGTTTGGTTTTTTATGAATGTATGGTATATAAAAGACGTCATTATGAATTTTTATTGAATGTCGACATCGACTTGTTAGTGCATATTTTGCCATCTATATATATTTTAATTAAGCTTATTACAAAAAAATTATTACCGCTTACCAGGTCTAAAACAATTTTTAGAAGAATATACAAACTATAAAGTGTTAAAGGTTTAAAAAACGTTTGTATGTTAAAAGTATTTAACAAAAATGCTTAGATGACATAGCACAGTTTCATTAGGGACGCCTTGGACCACTCTCCCCATATAGTGTGGTATTCCGACCATCTCTGAGTTTCCCATGAAATGAAGATAACCAATGAACCAGAGAAGCATAATTTAAAAAAAAATAATTTTCTTAAATATATTTTCTGCTATTCCACAATTTTTAAAGCTTTGGCTTCAAAGCTGATCTACGAAAGAAGGTCTGGAGCACCATTCCAACTAGGATGTGCTATTCCTCCATAATCCAGGCATATATATTTTGGCAATAACTTCTCTTACTTTAATTTATAGTTACTGTTAAAGTGTTAACAGTACTCTGTTTACGTAAAACATGGCTGAGCTATAAAACCTGGTTTGCGTCTTTGCTAGTTAAATTTAAATTTAGCTTCATATACATAAAATTTGCCATGTTCATAAAAAAAAATTTGAGCCCAATGAAAAAAAACTGAAAACGGAGTTGAATTCAGCGCATCAAAATCACTAATAAATTCTTTAATATTGGCTTCCAGTGCGCCAACCGTTGCGGGCTTGTGTCTATAGACATGAGCTTTTACATAGCCCCACAAAAAATAGTCTGAAGGCGTAGGTGAAGACGTTTGTAATCATCGCAGGGTAGCGCTCGCCATTCACAGTAACGTTCCTGCCTTTGTCACCTTTGAAAAAGTACGATCCAATGATGCCACCGGCCTATAATGCACACCAAACAGTGCATTTTTGAGATGCATTGGCAGTTCTTGTAGTGTTTCTGGCTGTTCTTCACACCAAATATGACAATTTTCTTATTCACGTTCCCATTTAACCAGAAATGAGCTTCGTGGCCGAACACAATTTTCCGATAAAAAAGTGGATCTTCATCCAACTTTGCGTGTTCCCATTCACCAAAAGTTAGCCGTTGTGGTAGCTCGTGTGGCTTCACTTCTTGCACGAGCTGAATTTTAATAGGTTTTACACCCAAATCCATCCGCATAATTTTCCACTTAGTGAAGTAACAGTGTTGCCAAAAAGAAAGTTGCTAAAAAATTACCCGATTGGGCTTCTAGTTGGAGCAAAGGGCCTCCACAAACTATTTCCACCTCTTTCTGTTCCCCGAAATCGTCTTTATCTCCTTTCAGCTTTTTGCCAGAAGCTTCAATTTCCGCATATTTTGTTCCACGTCATGTTGTTTTAACCGGCTGTGCCTTCTGGTACCTTGCGGATTCCAGTCCAACGCCTCTTTTTGAGTTCACCTACTCGTTTGCGTATCGCGTGACTAATCCACCTCTATTTTCGACTCTAATTTGGATTGTCACTAACTCCTCAAAAGAATTCGAAATAGTACTTGGTCACCATGTTCTCAATATATGTCTCAGACAACGGTTTATAAACACTTGCATCAGCTAGGTTTCGTAACCATACAGTAAGGTAGATTTCACATTTGATCTAAATATTCGTAATTTTGTGGTCGTGGATAAAGCTGTTGATTTTCACACTTATCTTAATTGACCAAAAGCCGCTTTAGCCTTGTTAATACGGTTGACCACATCTTTAGTAGCTCCACCTTCGGGTGTGACGAGGCTGCCCAAATAGCAGAAACTTTTCGAGCGTTCTATGCTCTCGTTCTCGACACAAAATTGGTTATTTAACTTGGTCAGTGGAACTGACATAGTTTTTGTCCTGGTACGGTTGATCGTCAGACCCACTCCATTAGATGCACGATTCAGATCGTCTATTTTGCTCTGCATATCAGTATAACGAGGTGATATCAAACAGATGTCGTCGGCATAGTCGAGATCTTCGAGGTTTTCCTTAAAAATCCATTGAATGTCATTAGGGAGATCGATTATTCGACTTTTTCGAAAACCGAATAATTCGAAAAATTTTAATTTTTAAAAGACCGGTTTTTGGTTATAGATTTATCAAACAACCGGGTCTGTTATCAAGATAAAATTCTTCTCAATTCTAGTTGAATTAGTAAATAAAATTGATAAATTTTTGTCCCATGTTGCAGTTGTAGCAAGTAAGAATGCTAAAACTTTCGGATTTTTTAGGTCCATAACGGAAATTTCTTCCTCGATACCGCAACCTCATCTAGTGATTAATTTTTTACAGCGTATTTTGTAAGAGTTCTACTTGCCAGCGCCTAGAGACTTCTTGGTATAGAATCAAGTTTTCTTGCTGCACAATAACGTAAATCTCATAAACATATTTAATGTGGTTAATAATTTCTGGTGTCGAAGAGCTTTTTCAGCTTAGTATTTAATGCCATTCAATATATCTAGATCTTTCCTTTCTATCAATTTCCAAATATGTTCACACTTCAGAGGACATGTGTAGAAACATAAATGTATGCATCACGTATTTAACAGTGGGTGCCACTGTGGTATGTTAGTAGGACACCTGCCTAGCAATCAAGAAGTTCTTAGTTCAATCATAGGCCACACTGACAATTTTCAACAGTGGTATCACCTCACGACATTGCTAGCGGCTGGTTATGAGGATTTACGCTTGTATAACTACTAACTATATCATCTGCCGTTCGAAGCCGGCGTTTGTAGTCCCTTTCAATGAGTCTTTTGATCATCATTCTCCATATATAAAAAAATTAATATTTATTTATAGAAAATGAGAAAAAGTTTTTTTTGCTCAAGTGTGCATACTTCTTTCGATCTACTACGGTTTTCACGTCATTTGTGCGACGTTCAAGGTTGTCATATACAGTATAAAATACGTTATATATTAAATTTAGAAAAATACTTAAACGAAGAGCTTATTTCCAATAAAAAATATAAAAACATTGTCTTGTAATCAATAAAGGCCATAAAAATAGATGTGTGCCACTTATTGACCTTATTTGACAATAATGCTAAGTGTGTTGATTTGATCAGTACAGGACCTATTTAGCCGAAAACCAGCTTGCGGTTCTACCTTTTGATTAAGCTTGGTTAACAACAGCTTTATGAGAACCTTTGATGGTTAGAAAGAAGCATTATGCCACGGTAGTTGAACACACCGACAGGTCGTCTTTCTTCGGAATTCGATATTCTCTCTTCCTCCCAAATTTGCGTAATCAAAGAATATAACATATCAGCTGTATGCGTCGGGTTCACTTTAAGCAATTCGGCAACAATCTCGTCGACTCAAGCTGATTTCCCAGTTTTGGGTTTCTTTATAGCCTCTGTTACCTCATGAAGTGTCGGTGGCCGTGATACAAGCCTACAACAATCGATGAATTAGGCTGGGAAAACGTCCTCTGTAGGATATAAAAAGGGGTACACAATTGGCTGTGGTCTCAAAATGCTCTAGTTGTTGTTCAGTTGAGGTCAGAAGATCGCCGCCGTTTCTAATAGATCGGGTTTGACGGAATTTGTGGTTCTGCAAGTTTACGCAGAACGCATCTGCCTCCTGAACAGGTGCGCTGGTTGCCCTTCTTTTATCAGGCCTTTCTTACAGCTTTGTTAAGGTTTGTGTACCGCAAAATTGCGTCTTGACCTTGAGCCCTCGTCACTGCCGAGTCGTGCTGGTGATTAGCATTTCTCCGTTCCTCTATAAGCTTCCAGTTTTCGTCAGCGTTGATGAAGCAATATTTAAATTTCGAACACTTAGCTTCCATGGAATCTTCATCCGTGCCCATAATGGAATGTTGCCTACTTAATTCTCTTAAAAAGTTTGTGCGGGCATCTTCAGTTTTTACTCTAATCAAATCAAAGTTTGGTACATGGTTCTGTTGGTGTTTTATTGCGACTATTTTTATATACACCGATGGACATAAAAGATTATGGTCAATGATCTATCTGATTTTCAGTCATCCCATCAGGAGAGATTTAAGTTGTCTTGTGACACTTACGGTGTAGAAAAAGTGAGGCACCTATTTTCAGATTCACGGCATTGCAAAAGGCAATCAGCGTTCTCCATTGTCATTCCTAGATCCAAATGCCTTTCTCCCCATTATAATCTCAATGCCCTCGTTGTCGCTTCTAACTTTCGCGTTGTAATCGCCCGTTATCATTAATATGGTTGGACACCTCTGTAGTTTTTTACATCATTATAATAAGAGAATATAAGAACTGAATAGAAAGTAAAAGAAAAAAAAGGTTTTTGAGCGAACAACAATCAGTTTATTTGTAGCAAACTCAGCGAGTACAGTTTACAGTGCTGTAAACTCAGCAAACGGGTTATTGGTTTGAACTCAGTGTTAAGAGAGCTTAGTGTGGTTAAACTCTGGTTGAAGAGGTTGTGATCGAACCTAAGTTATAACTACGATCAGGTTGAAAGATCTTTAAGTAAAATGATCTGTCGAGTAATTGTTACTTAAAAAGTTGTAAACGGAAGGAGTAATTAAGAATAGAAATCGTTATTGCTTGTAAATCGTTATTGCTGATGGTGCCCAAAACTATATAAATTAACGATTTTAATTAAAAACTAACACAAGATTTATTTTATTTTAACTACAATCTATGAACTCATAAATACACGTTTTTTAACTTTTTACGGAGCACTGTAAGGAATCGGTGAAAATTAAAAAAAGAATTTGTTTGCTTTAAAGTAATTTATTAAAGCAATAGTCATTAAAAACTTTGTATTCTTGCAGAATTATGCCTAATGATGTGGTTTGATATTTATACCACCGTTCATGAAAATGAGCTTTGCTTATAAAATTTTTTATAACGGGTTTTCGTTCTGCTTAGACAAAGTGCAAGTAGAACACATCGATTGAGTTCTTCTCTGTTAACACGTCTTGCTACAGTGCGCAAATTTAAGTTATGTGGTTCTTTCTGGTTGGTATGTGGATGAGACTCGTTGTTTTGGATCTACACAGCGTTTATTTTTTATATGAATGTTAAGTTTTGTAATTCGTTTTGTAGAAGTCGGTAATAATTAGAGTATATCGTTTACCAGATTGTTGAGCATAGAAGTTCGTTTGAAATACGGTATATTCAATAATTTCTTCTGCAACAACTTATTTGAAAATATCAATATGTCAAAATTGTGATGGCATGTTTTTAATAACTTCTGTAGGTCGCTGCTTCGTGCCAGTAAATACGGTACATTTGGTGCATCTATTGAATATTTCTTTCTCCATTTTGGTGAAGAGAATACCAAAAATCTTCTTTTTAAAATGTGTAAATGAAGTTTGCCTTCGATATCAAATTATTTTGAAGTCACCCAAATCCACTTGATCATCGATTGTTTCCAATATATGCACTTATAAGAAATGTCGCTATCCTTAAGTTTACTTTTTTGCCATTGCTATAATTGCAACTACTTTAGTATTTTAAAATTTGTTTAGTATCACTAGTTTCAACCACTTTTGTTACTATCTAATAACTTATCAGAAATTAAGTATAACAATACAAATTACAATGCAGGCATTTTTTAATTTACTAAATAGGAAAAGCACCATTTTCACTCGACTGATGCCATTCAATTTAAGTTAAAAAAAACAGCATCTATATCTTTAAAACAATTGGTATATTTATTTTTTAATAATATATCGCACACTAAATCATGAACAGTTACAACTCAATATTTATCAATATCGCTTTTTTTGCATAAATCAATTCACCGATCGAATCTCTAACGACATTCTAAATTAATAAATTCTAAAAGATATGTATATACTTATGTTAATATTGTTACGAAAATAAAAAGACCTAAAAAGAAGATACACCAAATCTGTACCTTTAAAACTGTGATGTGTGGTTTTAGTCTATTGATTTATGTCAGGGCTGTCTATGTGTCATCCTGGTAATGCCATACTGATTTGTGTATTTGACAGCATTACCAATTCGACCGATTTTGCGTAACACAATCTTACATTTTTAAAATTAACGGACATGAATAGAGGGTTTGAGAGCGTTTGAGAAATTTCCAGAACTTTCTAAATTGTAGGCATTCAGGTACATATATAAGGAAACTGCTTTGCCTACGTCATTTAGTTATAGTTTGTTAGTCATTGCGTAAAGTTGTGATTTGAAAGTCATAAAGTCGTGTTAAGGCCTTCGTAAAAGTGTTAAGTAATTGTGTATTAAGTGGAAGTTAAAATGTAAAAAGTTGAACTGTATATATCTGCAGCCATACACCTCACCGCTCATATATATATATATATATATATATATATATATATATATATATATATATATATATATATATAGATATATATTTAATATAGACATATTAAAAAAATTAACATAAAAATTAAAAGTTTTGTGGAATTTTAATAATCAAATTATTATAAACCACTTTAATATTTCTTATTAACGTAAAAAATCAAAATATAAACAAAAATTATATATGAAAATAAATAAACTTTAAGTTCGGCAACTACGAAAGAGTACAAAATCCAACAACTACACAGAGATAGAAACATAAAATATTGATAGAAAAAAGCTGTTAAGTATATTACAAAAACAATACAACATCAAACTAAGTAAAACAAGAATATTACAACAAAATAAGCATATGTAAATATTTTTAGCGCGTGATAGATTTTTTAACTAGAAACATCTGTTATTTTTTGTAAGCTGTGTTTAATATCAAGTGGAATTTTTTAAACGCAACATTGTATTTTTATACACTGTGAAAAATTATTTACAATAATAATAATTTTAATAAAGGTAAATACAAAAGTATAGTCAACTCAAAATAGACAATAACAACAACACAACATAAAAGCTAAACTACTATATTAAAAACTACTTTTTATATTTATTAAATATCACGGATCTAAGATCTAATTCTAATAAAAGAGATAATTCAAGTCCTCTGAGGAATGATGTAAAGGCTGCAGGTTCATCATTATCAGCTGCTCACTTGGAGTCAATGTATAAGAATTTTGACAAACAATTTGAACTTTTATTTGATAAAATTAAAGGGACCGAAGAGAGAATTGTTTTACAAATAATTGAAAAAATAAATGCCGCTCAAAATAGATTCTTAAGTGAGCTCGATAAACGTGTTTGTAAAATAACGAGTGAGATTAACATTGTCAATGAGCGGGTCTCTTTTTTGGAGACACAGTGCTCAGATATCAATCAACTTAAGGCTGAAACTATGACATTGAATTCTCAACTAAACCGGCAGGAAAACTTATCAGTTTCACATAGCTACGTATTAGTGGAATTCCTGTTATTCAAAATGAGAATTAAAATAATATATTTAATAAAATTCAATTTATTTATCGTCTTCGGACAAAATATAATGGGAAAAATAACTCTCCTGATGGAGCTATACTAGTAAGACTGAATCCTGCCTATGACTCGAATTTTATCTGAAGGGCATTGGCTAATTTTATTGATTGATTTACGGTGAAAGAAGCGCATAAACTCAGCATTTTCGTTACGTGGCCTGGTATATGTAAAGACCTATGATTCCGATGAACAGATATGTATTGAAGATTGAAATGAGCTAAACCGGCTGTTTCTTGTAACTTATAATGGCAATTAAAATAATACTTATACATGTTTTTATGCTTTTCTTAAAACTTGGGCTAAATTCTAATATTGTTTTGAGTTCAATTTATTTTTTTTCCTTAGAGGTACTTGGTATTATACAAAAATTATCTGCACATTTTGTTAACCAATTTTTGTTTAGACACTTTTCTACCATATTGCTCATGTCATATGACAATCTTTTTTATATTATTAGTAGAACCATGATTCGAATCCTCACTGGACAAAGAGACGGCCTTAACATATGTCACATAAATGCTCAAAGTTTGCTGAACAAAATGAACGAATTTCGTCATTTGTTTGAGAAATATTAGACGGATGTAGTGTGTGTATCTGAAACATGGTTTGATATGAACTTGCCTGATAGTTTTGTGACATTTAATGTATATAGAATTCTTAGAAATGACAGAAAAGGTCATGCGGGGGATGTGGCAATATTCTTAAAGGATGGTATACATTACAAAGAGTTGAGGAGATCCGATTGAATATTTATTCATAGAGATTTTTGGTGCTCGTGAGAAATGACTATTAGGTTGCGTTTACCGTCCTAACTCCGATATACCCTATGAAACCTTTATGTGTGCTATCGAGCTGCTTGCCACATTTTGTAGCGATGTTATCATTATGGATAACTTTAACTACAATATATTGAATGTCAAATATGTTTTCGTGATGAGCTCTACAAACGATGGAAACGATTTCGCACCACGGAATTATATGAAGAATACCGCAATGCTCTACGGAAGGTTAATGAAGTTATTGCAGATGCGAAAGCGAATTACTATTCTAATTGCTTTCGATCGGCAGCTGACTCAAAAAAGAAGTGGCAAAAGATAAGAGATATTGGTATTGGGAATAGAATCACAAATGCTTGTATAGGTACATCAATGAACATATTGCGGCAACAGTGGTCAATACTCTCTTTCCATCAATTTGAGTTTTCATGCGTACTTCAATGTGAAGTATCGTCGTTTTTTTTAGCCGTCTCATCCAATGCAGTTAGCATCCATCCCAAACTAGTTAATCTTCTTCTACCAAGGTTATTGCAATAAGTTATTACAATAACTATGATGGAACTTCTAGATATTCCAAATCTTTATATGGAGTAGATCTTGCTGATTTGCTTAGGATAAGATCACTGATCTTTTTGCCCGAAACAACTACCTTACTTGTTTGAGCGCCTGAATTTCGCAAGGTCCAATAGAGGGCGATTTTTTACAAATTCTATACCTAATGACTTGCAAATAATCAGCAATAATTGGCAATTTAGAAAAAGATTGTTTTTAAAATTTAGAAAAAGATTGTTTTTAAAATTTCAATCTTCTTGATTTTTTTATTTTTTTATAAGACCAGCACCCAGGGGATGGCCCCTGCTCATGCAGTGCATTGTGCTGGTACTAGGAAAATAGGTTATTGGTAGGAGGACAGAGGGAGTAGTGTTCATGGACGTTAGATTTAAATTTACTCATGTCGTAGGTGGCAGGAAATACTTTCGCTGGAAGATTATTCCACAACCGAACAGTGCGACCAAAGAACGAATTCTCCCTATAATGCGTTGTGCGATTTACTGGACAATCAACTTCAAAGGGATGCGCTCTACGAGAAATACGAGTACTACGTAAGAATATATGATTTTTGGGAATTAATTCCTTAATTTCGTTAGAACACATTCCGTTATAGTACCGATAGAACAATGAAACACACGCCACATTGCGACGGTGCTCCAATGAATCGATAGAGTTGGCTACCCTACCGTCATTGATGAGCATCTTCGCCCTCTCCTGTACGCGGTCGAGAAGCTCCAAAATAGACTTTGAAGCACCGGCCCATACATGAGAGTTGTATTCCATTTTGGGACGGATATAGGGCTTGTAAATATTAAGGAGATCAGATGGGGTGAAGTATTTCTTGCACCGTCTCAAAAAACCAAGGCACTTGAATTCTTCTTTCGACACTTGAAATATGTGATCATTCCAACGAACGTCACAGTGAATTCTCATGCCCAGAACATCAAGAGCATCTGATTCCTCAATATCCACATTACCCATTGACACAGATGACAGCACACCACCACGCCTGTGTGTTAAAAAACAACATTGAGTCTTACGTGCATTAAAATCGACCCTGTTCGCACGACCCCACTCGGAGACCTTCACCAGGTCACTTGTGAGTGTGACGTTCATATTCATCCTTCTTACCCCAACCTCCAAAAGGCTCGGTCTACGATCAAAGGAATATGAGTGACAAATGTTGCTGTCATCCGCAAAAGAGTAGATAGGATTAGAAGTGAGAAGAAGAAAGTCGTTAAGAAATATTAGAAAAAGAGTAAGAGAAAGAACAGAGCCTTGCGGTACCCCTGAGTTTACCCTGAACTCGTCGGATGAGACCCCATCTATAACCACTCTTATAGAGTGATCTCTGAGAAAACTCGATATAAATCGAGAGAAGTGACTACCGACACCAAAAGCATTAAGTTTCGAAATGAGAGCCTCGTGCCAAACTCTATCAAACGCCTTTGATATATCCAGAGCCACAACCTTACTCTCGCCAAAACCATGAATGGACTTGTTCCACTTCTCCGAGAGCAACGTCAGCAGGTCACCAGTAGAACGGCCCTTTCAGAAACCGTACTGACGATCGCTAAGTAAATCGTTGGACTACAGATAACCCACAAGGTGGTGATTAATCATACTCTCCATAACCTTGGAGAGTGTGGAACAAACTGCTATTGGACGGTAGTTCTCAGGGTTACTAGCCTCGCCCTTTTTGGGGATTGGCGTTACATTAGCAACCTTCCAGCAAGATGGAAAATAACTGGCACGATATGACGCACTGAAAAGGTGAGCTAATGGACGCGCAAGCGTCGAAGAGCTCTGCTTCCGACCCAGAAGACTTGTTAACGTTGAGATTTGCAAGAACCCTTTTTACAGCACGAGCTCGAAAGAATATACTAGGCATAGTTACTGATACTCTTTCAAGTTCGGGCAGTGGTTGAACGCTCTCCGGCAAGTGAGAATTACTTGCAAACATTTCGGCCAAAAGGTTTGCCTTTTCAACCGGGTTCGTGAATGAGTGGTCATTCTTTATAAGAGCAGGAACCGAACTAGCGTTGTTCCTCAGCCTTTTAACGAATGACCAAAAGTTTTTACTTTCCCGCGGAAAAGTAAGAACTTTAGCACGAAGGCGCTGCTCGTATAAAGCCTTTTCGCGTCTAAGTACTGCGGCACATGAAGATCTCGCCTGTTTGCGAAGCAAATCAGTGTGGGCACATTTGTTATTGCGCCAATTCCTGAATGCTTCCTCTCTGGATCTGACTGCCAATTTACACGTCAGATTAAACCAAGATTTGTTTCTGGGTTTAATCGAAAGCTTTTTGGATGGGATGAAAATATCCATCCCTAGCCTTATTATATTCACCACCATTTCTGCCATGGCATCGACGTTTGAGTCAAGGAAACAAAGTTTCCAATTAAAATGCCCAAAAGAATCGTTCAGCTCAGCCCAACGAGCATCCTCGTAGTTAAAAATAGAGCGTTCCGTAGCCATGGTTGGAACCTTGCGAAGAGCGGTGGACGAGAATGAGGCAGAAACTGTGCAATGATCCGAATTTCCGAGAGGTGCAAGAACCTCAACTACATACATTTCAGGGTGTGTAATGAGGAAAAGGTCGAGGGTATTGTTCTGGTGCCCATCTACACACAATATATGTGTAGGTTCATTCACTAATTGCGCAAGGTGATTGTGCGCGGCAAATAACTCAACGTATTGGCCTTCCGGAAATTTACGGTAATCTTTATTAATATTCGTTAATACTATGTCGTCCTTTAATATTATATGAAATATCTGTAACTACTTTTTGATTTAATTTTTTTCTATCTTAAATTCCTTTTTAATCTTTTTTAATTTATTTATTTTTATAATTGTCATTATTTTTGTTTTTAATCTATTATGTTTCTTTTATACTTTAAAAAGTTTCATTTTGTTTATTTTAAGACATTATAATCAATATAAGGTCAATGCTGTAATTAAGAAAATTTATATCTTTTTGTATGTGATATTAAATTTCAGTAAATAAATAAATAAAAAAGTTGCTATATAAAGATAAAGTGCGAAAATGAAATAAAAGACTATAAAGTAAAACATAAATTCGCTGCATTTATTTTACGCAATGTAAAAGAACTCAACGTTTCAAAAAGTTTAAATCGTAACAATATTATTAAATATATATTATTATATATCCTTTTATTTAAATCCATTAAAATTTTTTAAATTATAGTATTTCAATATTTATTTTGCAACGTGTTCAGTCTGACTTGTTTTCCTCAAGACGGTTCACACTTGTCACTAGTACTTGCAAAAACAAGTTGTTTTAATGACATTGGGGATTTACAACGCGTTGCATAGTACTTACTGCACATTTTCTTTCGTTAAAATTGACAAATTTATGTAATTCACAATGTGTTAAAATGATTAATTATGTAAATCAAGAGCATTAAAAAGTTGCTTGTTGGTAAATTATGCCAAGCTATGGAAGCCAAGTATGAATCCCTGTATACGGAAGTAAGGTGATTGTCCGGACGAAAAGGTTTATATCGTGTGCTGGAATTACAAGACGAAATGAAAATATTTTTTGAAGATAAAAATTATGATTTTGTTCATTTGTTGAAAGATAAATTTGGTGTAATAAACTGGTTTACTTATCTGACATTTTTGTGATTTTTTATAATATAAATTCAAGCCTACAAGGGTTTAATGAAAATAACTTCAACTTAACCGATGGTGGGATTCCAAAAACAAAAACCTTTATGAATTGTTATTGACCATTTGACAACACTAAACAAGAGAATTATTTATTATTTACCAAAATTAGACACAAAAAAATTTGATTGGGTCCGTAATCCATTTCTCATAACGGATACTTCTGTATTTGACTTTATTTTCAATGAAGAGGAAGTACTGATTTTGCTTTCCAATAATCGGTATTTAATTTTAAAACATTCAGTAGAATAACTTTGTTCATTTCATTTTGTATTATCATTAGATGTAGCTATCCAATGATAGCTGAAAATCGTGTGAATTCAGATTTTCAGCATTAACCAACATTAAAACTAAAAAAGATGAAGATTGTTAAATGTAGAAGACGATATGAGAGTAGCATTGTCATTTTTATGGCCAACTATAAATGATTATAAAAGTATTCTTATGTTATTATTAACTTGTAATTAATCCTTTAACAAACGTACTGTTGTTTTAGTAGTACAGTACGTTGTTTAATTTAGGTTTAATTTAGCCATTTGGCCTGATATCATTGATTTATTTAATTATTTTCCTAACGTTTATTAGATTAATATCATTTAAAAAAGGTTTAGTGTTGTTGAATTTCATTTTCACGAAATACCGCTAAGCTTGGTCATTCGTCGAGGATATGTTAGTCAATTAAGTGGTCTGAAGAATGTGTGCAAGAAGGCGGTGAGATGAGTTGTAGAAGATGGCTATGGTTTATCAGCGTGTGGCCAATCCTAAGTTTTACGTAGTATGTGATTTCCTTTCTTGATAATTCCGTTGGGTAGACGGCTTTCATACAATCACTATTGACGGTAGAATAATGGTGTTGAAAATAAGACAAATCTTTGATTTGCTTGTTATGAAGATATTTGCTTATTAGCTTATGTAAATTATTTTTCGGTGATGCTTTGAAAGTTAGATATGGTTTTGAGACAGCATCCTTGGCCTCTTGGTAGGCAAATTCGTTGCCTGGAATGCCCTTATGCCCAGGGTTCCAAATTAATTAAAGTTTATTTTTTTGTTTTATAAGTATGACGCTAATTGGGCCGGTAATAGGGTTATCGTTACAGATATTTTTATTGCTGAGAGTACCGACTTACAAATAACAAACTTTCCTTTATTTTTCAATGCAAATTCTTCAACTCGCAGCACCGTGACTACTTCTGCTGTGTAAATAGAAGAATGCAATGGAAGCCAACCAGCTGTTATCAATGTACCGTCGTGGTGCCCTGCCGCAAATCTTCTGCTATGGTCGGTTTTTGATCCATCAGTAAATATGGGGGTCCAGTTGACCATGTGGCTTTTGTTAAACTGCTCAATGAATAATTGTCTAAATAAAATATGGAAAATAAATTAAAGGAGGTGACCACACAAGAAAGGAGGAAAATCAGTGCAGGTTTAAAAAAATAGGAGATTTATCGGTAAGACTCAATGAAGTATTAAAGCAAAGAGGATATGCTACTAAAGATTAATTACTTTTAATTTTTTTAGTTTTATTTTTAATTGTGGCAATAATTATGTCCATATTTTGGTTTTAATTTAAAATGCATTTTAGGTTTTTTTTACATATTGTTACGTTTTAACCTTTGTAGAACGTTTTCAATTGCGTCAAAATAAAATAAACACCACGTTGTTGTAGTTTTACAGTTTATATTTTTTCGCTTTTACATTATAAAATTATGACTATACAGTCTCCAACTTATTTATCTTGCACTTAATATTCGTTTATACAACACATTTATTTACGCCTAAACACGAATTTACTTTAAAACTGCAAAACAATAACTATCCTCACTACTGCATAAGACGCCGCCTTTTATATACAATGCCGCCTTTTATATATATATTTCCGTTAATTTCAAATGTAATATACAAAGATGATGAAATTGGCAATGCTGCCAAATGCACAAATAAATACGAAATTGCCAGGGTGACACAACCCAATTGACCAAAGTTCAATAATACAGTTTTAAAGGCGCTGATGTGGTATATCTCTTTTCTTTAGGTATTGTTTACTTTCGTAACAATATGTATGTTTTTACTTAATTTTTAATTTTGCGCTATCACTGGATGAATAAATTATTTAGTGTTAAAAATAGAAATATGTACCTTTATTTCAGGAAAAAGCAAACGTTTTATTAATTAACCCTTATGCCCAATAACTTTGTCCGGCACTGTTTATCAACGAGCAATTGATTGGAATGATTTACTTTTTCAAGCATCTATAGTATTGTATGTTACTGGAAACAATTTACTTGATCTTCTGTTTTGTGGTGTATTTCGTATGTCTGTAAAAAGTACTAGAATATGGGTTTTGGGGTAAAGTAATTGGTCTTAATGTAATTTCCAATTATCCGGTTATTATTTTCAGGTGACTTTCAAGGTATCGGTGTTATTAATTTTAGGATATTTATAACTTGGTTATATTATTCTTTTTAATTTTCGTATTCATTCTTTTGCTCTACTTTGATATCTTTTGAGGATGATGTTTTCCCTCTAGTTTTCTTTTTTTTTCTATTAAAACTAAACTTATTTTTATAAATCTTTCTCTTTTTTTATAGTTAGTTTTAAGGTTACTAAGGTGAGGGTCGCTAAAAGCCTGAATATTAAAATAGAAAATATCACCATTCAAATAATTTTCGCAACTAACATCTTTAGTTCTAATAACATCAACTTAGTAGTTATCTTCTCCCTTGACTAAAAAATAGAAAGATTTATAGAATAATTTATTAGGGGTTATGGTCTCACTAAATCTATGAGCCTGAGGTTAAGGCCGACCAGGAAGGCGAAAACCAATAATTCGCACCTGCTATACAAGATTGTATGGTCTTGAAATAAATGAGATTTTTTTTATAATGGTTTTTCCACCATGCCAATGGCCACCACACGGACTATGTAAAAAGTTATTTTCGGATCAAGTTTCGATCTCCGCCTACGATATGTTCTCCTCAAAAGTCACAATAGGAAAGCATGGTGAAATTACGTAAGGTGGTGGCAACCTACAACAATACAAAAAAAACAGGGCATTTTTGCCTCTAAAAGAAAAAAACAAAGAACATACAAATAAAAAATAAAATTTTAATTTTTATGCAAAAAAAAGATAAATAATAACAAAAAAAAATATTTCAAATAATAATTACTACACGTCTACCACATCGATAGAGACATAGGCTTCAATTTGGTGATGCTTCTCTTAAAAATATGTATAAATGTGACAAAATATGTACAAATGTGTGTTTTATTTAGCGACAGCAAATTACAGGAAAAAATTTGTGAAATTATTTAGATTTAATACAAAATTCATGCTATGGATATAGAAAAACCACACATATCACAATTTTTAATAAAAATTTAAAATGTTTACAAAAATTATGTATCTTTTTTTAATAACAAAACATAAATATAAACAAAAACATTAATAAAAACAATGCTGTTAACAGCGATAGGGCGATCCAAAAAAATAACCGGATGGTTCTACAACACCACCTTATAAATAATATAAATAATTTCACCATACGGAAAAGGAAGTAAAATTGCCCGTCAATGATAATGAAAGTCGGTAGAAGTCCAAAGATATGTGACAACTTGTCAAAATAGCACCCCCTGCACTAATACACAATACAACCTTTTTATTGAATGTACTTTGACTCTAGACAAACGCCTCGTATTTTAACTATGTTCAGTATTAATTTCCTACTAATTTATTAATATTCATAAATTTCCAATTTCAATACTTATATAATGTGAAAATACTTATATAATGTGAAATAATATGTAATAAGAAAATTAATTCATCAATAAATTAATAATTCTAAATATAATTATAATAATATACTGACACATTATTCAGTGCATAATATGTATGCAATAAAGCGAAATAAAACAGTGGGACATATTTGTAACAATGTTGCCGAACTATATGTTGATAAACGCAATGGCTGAATAAACCTTTAAAAAACAATTAAATGTTAAATGTGTGTCAATATCTAAATGATCTAATTTTACCCTTTTCTCTCGGTTTTTAAACTTTGCGTTTTCATTAGATAGATACACTTATGCATCTGTGTTCCAAATTTCAACAACATCGGTAAACACGCGTGATTAATAGGACAAAAAAACAAAATGCTAACTATTTATAAGATATGTTCAAAAATCGGGTATGTTTGTATTAATTTTTGTTTACAGATATAATATGTATCAGATCTTTAGAATTTTGATATATTTTAAGTGTGGCTCTACAAAAGTAAAGAAAAACAAATAAACATTTGGATTTTTCCATGATTCATAATAATAGACCAGGGACAGTAAGTTATAAATGATATTAAAAGAGTAATTTTTTATACATTTATTTTGAGAATTAAAAAAAGAAAAGGTCAGTCGAAAATTTATTTTTAATGAGAAGTAATAAATTCAAGTAAATCCGGTGAAAAAAAGAGTTTCAGTTTTCCGTCATAAAATACAGTAGCGTTTAAAACTAAGGACACAGCAACATATTTTTGATATTTTACAAAGTTTTTACTCGTTTTAAAAAATATTACGATAAAACCTATACAAACTTTTTATTATATCACTTATTTTAATTTAAAAAATAACATTGCAATTTGAAATTGAAAAAACAGACGTACAGTGGACTCGGGATAATATCAATACTCGCTTTCGTCAACATCCCAAAACGCCAACTCTTTGTTTTATCATTGACTACAATACCCGTACATATGTGAGTAGTGTATGTATGTAGCGTATTATGATTTGGAACTTTATGTCTGCAGCAGGCCCTGTTCAGCTGGTTTTTATTGGTGGAATAATGGACCAGTGTAAGTATATAACCATTTTAAAAGAAAATTTGGCAGCCAGTGTACAAAAGTTGTGCATTTCGGACAATTTTAAATTTTATCAAGATTACGGACCGGATTACAAAGCACATAATACGCTAATGTGGTTATTGTACAACTCTCCCATTGTTATAAAAACGCCGCCACAGTCTCCTGATATCCGCTATGGAGAATTTGTGGCATTTCTCAAAAATATATTAAAATCTCGGTCGAAATCTAATATCACTGAATTAGAGATCCTTCTAAAGGAGGAATAGGAACGAATTGATCCTTCATGTTGTAAAAAGTTAGTGGAACCCGTTTCAAAGAGGCTGGAAGCTATTCCCAAAAATAAAAGACTGACTAGAAAACACCAAATTAAAAATATCGCTGACTTAAACTTAGAAACTTTAATGTGTTCGATAATTAATTTGATCTTTTTCCCCCTCTAATTATAATTTTGTTGTTGCTTTTGTATAGATATTTTTTCCATCAATTGTAAACAGATTTCTAATCAGTCCCATGCAAATAAATAATATATGTACATAACATTTTTTTTAGTTTAGTGGAAAAATCTTGGTTTTTTTTGGTAAAAAATACATATCATTTAACTGTCCGGTTGTTAAATTTAGCCACTGTACATACATTTATATTATGGAATAAGTTACGAATTGGGGATTCACCTTATAGTTAATATAGAAATGAAGTCACATATGTACTGTCTTCTTTTCTGTTGATTTTTTGTTGTCGTTGGAAGCCATTTTTTGTTTCTTTAAATTTTTTTGTTTGATTTTAGTTTGTTAACAATAAAAACGCTTTAAACTACACTATTAATATGCTTTTTATTTTAAATTTCTACATTCTTGAACGTCAACAATCTGATAAACATCAACACCAACGGTTTTAATTAGTTGACGTTATCCCAAGTGTACTATATTTTTTTTTTTTTTTTCAAAACTAAAAGCGTAATTTGCTCCAAATATTTAAATTTGTTGAGTTTTGTTTTGGTAATAACTAAAATACATTTAGAAGAAGCTAATATAATGCCAAGTAGAAAATCTAAATATTTTAACCGATTTGTATGAAAAATATCGCCAAAACCTTATGGGAACATTGGTAAAATAGTTTTTCGGAGTCATTTTAAAATGAGGATTAAATACAAACTTGTAACGTCACATATGCCAAGAAAAACAAAAGTCATACATCAAACCAACAGACGCAATCGCACAGATTAACTTAAATAGACCCGAAGATGAAGGTACTTCTACTCAAACCAACCAAAATACAACATATTTACCTCTGGTGAATGTTTAAAAGTGTGGTGTAGACATGGGAAGGCATTAAATCAAAAAGATACGGTGAAAAGAGTTAAATATAGAATAGAAAGTGTCATGACAGGAGGCTGAATGTTTTCGGTGGCTCTTGGAAATTTGTAATTAATTAAAATACAACGCACCAATATGTTTCTTTTGATATATTGAAAATAAATTCCCGCGAAAGTGCTTTAAAAATTCGATTATATGGTGATTACTATTTTTAGCAGAGTAACGACCCGTAGCACAAAGGCCACGAAGTGAAAAATTTGGTTCTTTTAAACACACCACACGTGCTAATTTCACCTCAAAGTATGGACCTCGATTCCATGGAGCCCATTTGGAAAATTTTAGAAAGAAATGTTGGAAAACATGAAATCCGAATTAAATCACAACTGATACAATTTCTTTTGGAAAAATGGAATAAAATAACTTTGTAAATTCGACTAAAAGTTGTCCTACATAATCGATGCTATCCAATCAAGTATTTAAACAAGTAAACATTTCAATAGGTTTGTAGTTTTCAGAGTAGTATTCTTACAGGTGCGTCCTCAGTTTTACAATCTCAATTTTCGGAGTTACAATTGAATTTTTATGTATAAATCTGTTTTGAAAAATGCATTCATATTTGTATTTTAAAATATTTTCATATTATTCTTTTACATTCTTTAAAGAAATCCTAAAAACATGTTGCTGTGTCCTTAGTAGGAAGATCGATTACTCGACTTTTTTCAAAAACCGTTTTTTGAATATTCGAAAAGTAGCACTTTTAATAAAACCGGCTTTCGGTTACTAATAATTAAAACCGGCTTTCGGTTACTAATAATTAAAATAACCGGCTAACCGGTTCTTCTATTTAAATAAAATTGTTCTTAATTCTTGAAGCGCAGAGCTCGATAAAAATAAGCAGAAGCTAACGAAGAGCTTAAAATTAAAATGGCAATCAATACTAAAAATAATTCTAACAAATCTCATAAAAAATATGCCAAAACGGAGTGCGGAGGTCATAAAAAAAATTATTACACAAAGTACTGAAAGTTGCTTAAGTTTCGAACACCTACTCAAGTAACTAATTACGTTTTTGTTGTATTACTTGGTAGAAAGTGGAGTTAAAGGTTTGTTATTATAGTTATCATTTAGGTGCCTAAGATAACAAAAATTGAATGTTTTACTTTGAATAAATCTATTAGTAATATACATATGAGTTCTTAATTGCCTCGAGAAGAAAAATTGCTTAGATTCCGAGCAAGTTCACTAACTAATATATCTGCCGTTCGAAACCGGCATTTATGGGTTTGTGGGCTTTCAGTGAGTCTAGTTGATCATTCTCCATATATATAAATCAATATTTATTTACAGAAGATGAGAAAAGGTTATTTTTGCTTAAGAGTGCATATCTTGTTTGATCTATCTTGGTTTTCACGTGCTTTGTGAAACGTTCGAGGTTGTCATATATACAAAAATAATTAAATTTATACAAATAGTTGAACGATGAGCATATTTTTAATAAAAAAATATACAAACGTACAAAAATTATACTTTTTAAAAAAATCGGTTATTAGTGTTAAGTTAACCGGTTTATTCATTATTCGAAAAATGAAAGTTTTGAAAAAACCGTATTCGACAAAACCAAAAAAAAAAAACCGGTTAAAACCAGTCGAATAATAACCGTCCGATCTCCCTAGTCCTTAGTTTCGAACCCTACTATATATTTGTTACGACTTGGAAGTTTTATTTTCCATCAGAATTTACAATTACTTTAGTCATAAATTAAAATCCTGACCTTTTATTTCTTCGTCAAAAAGTAACAGTTAAAATCTGATTTAGACTAGTTTTTTAAATATCACCACAGTTTCAGAAAGAGCACTGTAATTCGGACAACTCTAAAACATTGATTTTTCAGTTAAAATTTTTCTGAATATATAACTGCTATTTGCTATCCCTGAAATATATGAAAACTTTTTGTTTATGTGTATAATTTCTACAAACATTCTTTTTGTTTTATGTATGACACAGATTTTTTGAATTGCTTTATGTACTTTACTAATGATTGAAAGCGACTTTAATTTTTACTTACTTTAAGCGGTTGTTGCTTGACTATGCCACTTCCGATGACCTAATGCTGTAGCACGCGATTATTCCATTTGCGTTTTACTTTTGCACCCTCACTTTCATCTTTCAATAAACTTTAATCGCAAAATAAACATACAAATAAATAAGTATGATTTTTACACACTAATTTTTTTAAGGAATAAATTTAACAGTATCTACATAATTACAAGCGTTAAGTTCGGTTTATAATTTCATATTATCAATAGCATTTTTTTTTTTTTCTAAAAAAATGTTGCCTTTGAAAAGGTAAATTGCTGCCATTACCCTACCAAAATATTTGTTCTTTATCTTGTCAGAAACAAAGATAAAAATGAAATTTTTCGTTAAATTTGTCACACGGTTGAACATTTTGTCCTAAGTAAATGGTATTGAGGTATCATTTTAATTTTAATAAAAAAGACTTGTTTTTTTTAGATATTAAAAATAATTTTATTTCAGTTTATTACAAATAGGTTCCTGTTAAAAATGAAAAATTATGTCGGTCAAGTGACTTCTCTTACTGGATCCGCAGGCTCCCAATATTTTAGCAAAATTATCAATCACGTTTTTCAATAAACTGTTGTCAATGATTGATATCAGCTCGATAATGTTAGACTTAAGTTCTTGAACTTTTGTGAGATTATTGCTGTACACTTTCAATTTAAAAAAATACCACTAAAAAACCTAAACGTGTCAAATCGCACGATCTTGGTGGCCAATTTACTCCTCCTTGACTAGAATTAATGCGATTTACGATCTTTTCTTTCAAAAGATCTATTATTTCTCTTGCTGTGTGACAAGTGGCACCATCCTGTTGAGACAACATATTATCTACGTCTAAATCATCTATTTTCCGTCACAAAAAGCTTCATATCATCTCCCAGTAGCGATTTCCATTGACCGTAATCGCAATTATATTTTCGTTTAAAAAAATATATATATTCCGATTATTCCTCTGTACCACAAACCACAACAAACCGTATTTTTTTTTTTTTTTTGAATGTAATGGTTGGTCTAAGATAACTCTTGGATTCTATTCACCGCAAATGCGGCAATTCTGCTAGTTGACGTAACCATTGAGCTGGAAATGGGCTACGTCGGTGAAGATTATGTTGTTAAAGAAATTCCCATTTTCTTCTTGTTTTTCGATGGCCAAAGAATCGAATTTCCGGCTTAATGCGTGGTCAGATGAATCTTATAAGCCTTTAAATGGAGATCGCAATGCAAAATGTTAAATAATGTAGATCGTTTGATGTTTAATTGCTGCGAACGATGACGAATGGATATTTTTGGATTTTATTCAACACTTCTGCTCACAGCTGCTATATTCTCGGTTAAACGACCACTACGTTGATAAGTTCATTTTCTGTTACCATGAACGGATCTAGTTTTTTAAAATTTCTCAACCATTAGCTTGACGGAACGATTTGTTGGAGCATTTTTTCTACCGAATTTTGTTCTACATTTCCTAGTTAGGTAGGCCAGATTTGCCTTGATACAGAACACCTGTGTTCATCATCCCACCGTAGTTCTGCCTTGCCCAACATGTACCGCATGACCATAAGTCTGCAAGAGGAGGCATCCCAACCAAGTGGTCAATCTCTTCACTACTGAGGAGAGCGCCCACCCTCGCCAGTTCGTCTGCCACACAGTTCCTCCGGGTGTCAGAGTAATCCCTTACCCAGATAATCCTCAGGTCGGAATATCCCGCCATCCCGTTCAGAGAATCCCGGCATTTACACACTAGTCGCGATGTCGAGTAGATACCGGAGAGCGCCCTGATCATAGCCTGACTGTCCGTACAGATCCGTATATCACAATCATATACCTTGTAGTACAATAGGCACATTAGCTATTCGAAAAATCGGGTAAAAGATGGAATTTTGGGCGAATCTGACCTATGGTTTTTTTCAACGCGGTATATCTCGGTCCACAAGAACTTTTGGGTAATGAATAAAAAATCCTGGATTTCTTGATGGAATAGCTTTCCATCCCAATAGGTCCGATTCTCCCAGAAATTTTAAATGTAAATTATATTATTTTATGCTTTTATAAAAATAAAATTTGTGCAATAACTATAAATGTTTTACATTTTCCTTTAATAAATATTTTAGAATTTCTTTAATTACATTATTTTTTTAGATTTTAATGTTCTTTAATTATCTTTCAAATTAAAACGTAATACCTAAACAAATTTAGCTTCGTAAAGCTAATTTTTTTTTGTACTGTGTAAGTTATTTAATTTCTACTGTTATTAAAAAAAGAATATAACTTACGAAGCTAACTTCACACCTTTTCATGTTAAATAACAGTCTCTGTTAAACTTACAAAAATATTGAAAAAACAATTCAACTTAAGAAGCTAACTTCACACCATTGTTATTAGCTTATAAGTGTTTGAAGGTACGATTTTTTGACGCGTTTAAAATAGAGTATCTTTCGTTTTTGTTTTATAACTTAAGTTGTTGTAGGAATTATGTTGTTTTTATGGATTTTGTAAAGCCCAAAATGCAGTCTTAAAAAATATAATACGTTTAAATTCATCGCATGTTCTGAGACAAAAACTTAATTATAGAGAATGAGGTGTACACTTTTGTTGATGGTGTCTGTTGTCGTAGCGTAACCTTTGTTTTTAATGATGGCAGCACATTTAAGATTTGGAAATGGTGTACCATGCCTCCTAAATAAAAAAAAAAAAAATTATGTGTTTGTTCATATTAGAACTCTTTTTTTCTTGCGATCTATGATGCTCCATAGACTTCCAACCAAGTCAAGGACAAGCGATTGAGTTCGATAGCCAAGAATTCTTAGTTTTGAATTACCCAACCATTCTTTGACAATTTTCGAAGTATGTTTCGGGTCATTATCATGTTGATATTTTCTTCTCATTAGGGCAACATTACATTGTCCAACACATCTTTATAAATAAATCGATCTATTTTTCCAGTTACATTATGAAGTAGTCCAACCCCAGCGTATGAAACATAGCACCACATCATCGAAAGTCATATTTAGAACATTCGTACTCTTACAGTATACACTGGGCCCCATAAATATGCGTACAGACCATTTAGTATACTTTAAAGTCTGATTGTGATACTAAGGAATAACGGTATGTTCTTGAAATTGATTTTTTTTACAGATAAACTTCTGAAAATTATGTTAGGTGTTTTCCTTTTGCATTTCCATAGTTTGGCAATGATTATAATCATTGCGTACGCAAAAGTATGGGTACACAAAATTAAACGGTACTTCGAATTGAATATTGCTGACCATAAGATTACAATACATTTATGGAAACAAGAAAAAACGTAAATCGTAATCGGTCGAGTAACCGAAGTTTTACTGTATTTAAATTAGCTTTACTTTTCTTACCTTCTTACATTCACCAACAGTAAAGCACTTCACACTTCTTTTTGCATGGCTAACGTTCTAGATTACAGAATGGTCTGAACACAAATCTAATATTAAAGGTCATAAAATATAACATACATATGAATGTTAACTAAAATAATTCAGATACTCACAATCATAGTATTTAAACTAAAAAATCCTTTACAATTGAAATAGTTGTTTTTATTTTATTTTGATATGGTCTTCTCTCTAATGTGAGATTTTATTTTTTTCTTTATCACTTGAAACCTGATTTAAATTACAAGCAAACAACATTTTTTGATACAAATACATAACAAAAAATAAATCTAGAGATGTGTTTGTTTTATTAAAAAGGCGATAAACTGTCGTTGTCGTAGTAAGGCTGTTATAGAATACCAAATCGGTAACGAGTGATAACGACGAGGATAAATATCGGACCAATTTTCGAGAATTTTTTCGAGTGTATGGGGTCGTATGATGGCCTTCAAATGCTCAATTGTCTTTGTTTAGTCGGCATAAGACTTGTCTTTAACGACTTGTCTGTAAGACCACGTTTCAAATATGGCGATTTTGCTTGTTAACGTAACGTACCCACTAAGATGAGCTTCATCCGAAAAGATGATTTCAAATGTTGAGAAATTTTCAATAAATCCCAACGTTACTCAAATGTAAATCAATCATTTCGTTCGGTGGAGATAATATACTGAATTTTGTGACAATAGAATAACACAAGAATTTTTAGGTTCGAAATAACCGCTGGTTCAATTTTAAACCGATAGATGTCCCATCCTATATAATTAAGGATAAATCAAAAAAATAAAGAAAAATAAAATAAAAATAAGATAAAAAACAAAATTGTATGTCCCAGAGATAACTTAATTCACTGAGGCCTCGATTATCCGCGATTCTAATAACCGCCAACATTCATCATATGGGAAGATTGATTTCGTCGGTCGGATTTTTTTTACATTGATTATTTTTTTAAATTAATTCTATTTTCGGCATCGAAAATCCCCTACAGTGAATCGTAATGGTACAAACGAGATAACAAATAAAAATTCATCAGTAGCATCTCGGTTTTAAATTTTTTTATGGACTACGACCACTACTGCCATAAAATCCTCATTTACGTTATAGAATATGATCGTCTTTATTTTCAACTTTGAAATTATTTAATACTACTGGTAATTTTTGTAACATAAGAAAGTGAAAATATGAAATGGGAATATTAGTGACTTCAATATATTTTATTATAAAAAAGAGCATCAAAGTCTATCGTTTTAAATAATATTTATTCCTATTTCTTATTAAATAATTTTAAAACAATTTTTTTTTTTAACAATCTGAGGTTACTATGTGATAATTATTTACTTTCTGTCCGTTCCAATCTTTAACAGAAACAAAAATACCTTTAAGCGCATGTACTCATTAAAAAACAGGTTTAAGTAAAGAGAGTTTGATCTTATGACTTCCTTGTAAATACTCATAACGTAGGCAATATTTATAGGAATTTTTTTCATCCCAAAAGACACAGTTGGATCAGAAGTAGTACAGTTTTATTGGAATAAATAATTTTTGTAGTGGTGATTTACTCAGCCTGGACACGGAGTTGACGTTGAGTAAAATGGAGAAACATTTTGTTCATTGATTTGTCTGGCATAAAATAGAGGCAATAAGGGTATCATAACAACAATAACGATGCTTCGGGACTTTGTAAGCTTCGTTATTGTAACTTGTTGGATATTCTAAGTAACAGATACCCAATTTAAGCAACCATTCTATAAAAGGAGGATCATTCAAACTCTTATTTTGAGTCATCTTATGAGATTTAACATAATGACAATTTGTTTACGGAATTTTGTTGTTCTATTGGGGTTTCTCACAACGGATAATACCTGTCGAAAATATCATCGAAACAGTATTATTTCTTCACCACTGATGATATCTGTTGTGAAAAGTTATGCATATTTTGTGTGAAAGCGAAACGATGAGACCGATGTGTCTAAGACAGGTACACGTATTTGAAAAACCTAGTGTGATGTTCGACACCCTGGTAGGATACTAGCTGTAATGGCGATCAATGCAATGGACAAAGTTTGACATTATCTGATGCTATATATTAAATGGCTCAGTATTATTACACTTAATAAAACAAACACTGCATTGTCGACAACATGCAGTAGTGAAGAAGAAGTTTTGTAACTCTCAAAAACATCTTTAAAAAATAATATATCTGATGACGAAAGTATGCGTAAATGCACAAACTTTTTTAATCTGAATTAAACGTTGTTTTTACGTTATTTGTGTACACATTTCTTGAAAGCAATTTAACTGTTAAAGTTCAACGTCACCTGATATTAAACAACCCTGTATTAATACGCTTGAAAACACAAAGACTGCATTGCCTACAACATGTAGTAGGGAAGAAAGTATTTACAACCGACAAAAAAACATCTATCTAAAATAATATGTATGTTGATGAGGATGGTTGCGATAGATAACAAAGCTTAAAAGCAATTACCTCTTTTAATCTAAATGATACGTTGTCTATTTATTTGTTATTTACATATGTGTTTATCTTCTTGAAAGCTCTTTAACTGGTAAAGTTTGGCATCACTTGACCCTATATATTAAACGAACCTGTATTAATACGATTAAAAAAAAAAAAAAACTGCATAGCCGACAACAAGCATTAGCGAGAAACGTATTTACAACCAACATAAAAACACCTTTAGAAATATTATATGCTATGATGATAGTTATAACAGAAAAAAACGTTTAAAAACAATTACGTGTTTTACTATAAATGACACGTCACTTATTTGTTATATAGGTGCTTGTTTTCTTGAAACCTTTTACACTGTATATTAAGCGAACCTGTATTATTATACTTGACAAAACAAACATTGTATAGCCGACAACAATATTATCAAGAACGGTTTTTGCAACAACAAAATATATTATGTTACACTGTAAAACAGAAAATTATGAACCTTAAGATTTTAAATTGTATTTTTTTTAACGAAATCATGAACTGCAAGACTTCTCGCTATATTTCGTCATTAGAGTGGAAATTTACCTTTCAAATTAAACATCAAAGAAAGATTTTTGCAACCGACAAAAAATACTTTTTAGAAATAATATATATATATATATATATATATATATATATATATATATATATATATGTTATGTCTAAAATTGTTTGTAAATCAATCTCCTCTAAAGTATATGATATACATAACACATGAAAAGTCCCGGGCCTAACAAAGAAACCACTTTCTTTTGCTTAAAATTAGCTTTATTCATCAACGTAATCTCAATCAAGAGCAATGTAGTCCTTCCCGCGCCTCTCTAACATTTTAATACCACTTTTGTAGAACGATTTAGCTTTTGCCTCAAAACAGCCCTCACTTTTAGTGATAACCTTTTCATTCGTGCTAAATTTCTTACCGGCGACCATTTTTTTGAGGTCTGCGAACAGAAAGTAGTCGCTGGGAGCCAAATCTCGCGAATAGGGTGGAAGTTAAAGCAATTCGAAGTACAATTGATGTAGTTTTGCCATTGTTTTAAATCATCAACACGTTCTTGTTTTTGGTTTACAATGAGCAAACGCGGCACCCACTTTGAACAGAGCTTTCTCTTAGTCAAATGTTTATACAATATAAAGCCAGCACGTTCTTTTCATATATTTACGATGTCAGCTAACTCACGCAACTTCACTTTTCGATCATTCAAAACGATTTTGTGGATTTTTTGATGCTTTCTTGTGTTACCGCCTCATTTGGACTTCACTGCATTCTGCATCATCAGTGTCTCTACGACCGCGTTTGAAGTCAATAAACCAACGCCAAACCAAAGTTGCTTCTGATGGAGCGGAGTCCCCATAACACTTTTCAAGCTATTGCTTCGCTTGAATGGTATAATTTTCCCATCAAGAAGCAGTGTAGAATTAAAACACGGAATTGTTTTTGATCCATTGTTCTGAAAATAACAAAAGTAGTGTCACTATTAGCACGATAACACACAAACTAATTAATAGATTGTCATGGAATTTTAACAGCTTTCTTTTGTTACATCTATATGAACCATCAGAAATAATTGTTTTTTTTTTAAGTTCTTTAATTAAAATAAAAGCGGCGAAAATAATCATCATTTTGTATTGTCTTACAGCGGGATCCATGTAAATGAAGCAGATACTATTTCTGTGGCTTTAGTAAAGGCTGAAGCCTTTTTTCGTTCGTTGTGATTAGCTTCTTGATACCACTGGTACACATATGTGTACTTTAACTTTAGTTTTTTAGTAGCGACATTATTGGTAAGCTGCTAGACTTCTATTTCTTGGTATAGGCTCTACTGTTTCTAAGACTATAAACAGATGGAATTGAAAAATTTTAATTTTTTTTTTAATAAGCCCAAGAGTGTTTTAATAATGACAAAAAAAAAACGATATATAAAAAAACAAACTGTTATAATCGCTTCATGCTCAAGTCTCAAGAGGTTAGGGATGCCAATCGAGAATTGACGATTCCGAAAATCCCGGTACTTTAAAATACCGAAATATTTATACCGGAATATTTATACGAGAGATTCTAAAATCCTGGGGTTTTCAGGATTTATAAATTCCGTTCTATTTTGTATAAAAAGTAATATTTTTTGGGTATTTCTTCTTATAACTTAAAATTACGTTATAAATAACAAATATTTGACGTACCAAATCAAATCAAGCTGGTTACTGACATGGAAAATTCATTGAACCCATTTTTAAATTTAACTATTGTTAAAGGTAAGCGTACACTTCTTTTTTAATATTGTAATATGATAAAATTATAAACAATGGCTCACGATGAGCCGTAAACAAATTCAAAAATAACTACTATTAGTTCTTCACAACGCAAATAAATTAAGTACCTCGTTGCGAGCTCGCGGATTTGATATTCCGACTTATAATGTGTTTTAAAATTCGTTATAGATTAATAGACGATACACTCAGAAGCTGTAATTTTTTAAGACCTTAAGTATATTTTTTAAGATATTATTTCAAACATTCAAAACATTATTAAATAGTTTCTCTGATTTTTTTATGATGAATATTAATCTATTTTAATGCACGTGTGTTTTTCTTCTTTTTAAGAATCTTAAGAAAGAAGTTCTTCGAGGTAAAAGTTTGTATTTTTGTAATCTAGGCAATAAATCACGCACAAATGCATTATTAGAACATAAAAAACTAAATTAGATATATACCATATTACTTTATTGAAAATATTAGTAAATAAATGAAGAAAATGTTCTAAAAAATTGTATTGTGCAGTGAAAATCCGAAAATACTATCTAAAAATTTTAAAATATGCTTTAAAATAATAAACATTTTTTCTTTGTTATTAGAAAAAAGGTCTAGTCAACACTTCAATTTTTTTTTAACATATTTAATGTAAGATTTACAAAATTATTAATACAGACAACAGTACAACAAAATAAACATCTGAGCAAACTTTTATACATTAAAAATGTGTTTTAATCATCACCATCTTTATGTATTCGTCTTATTACTATTCCAAACCGTCTCAATTAATATGGCGTACTGCTCAACTAATGTTCTTAGTTCTTTATTTCGCAGTTTTTTGAATTCCTTTTTCAATTTGTGAAACCGAAGCTTGCAGCAATAACAATCAACTTACTTTTTGTATTTACATTTTTTAGTTCATATATTGACTTCGCATTATTAAATGCGCTAAGAATTTCTAAGATATTTCTTTTAAAATTTCAACTCAGGTTTCCAGATGTCCTTAAAACCTTATCTACATTTGCATTGACTTTGTTTACATATTTTTTTTTTTTTTTTTGATCTCTAATACGTTCGCATAAACGATGCAGTCCATGAGCAATACAAGTAACATATGTTAGTTTAGGGTTAAACACCTTTTTGGCTTTGGCAGCTTTTACTATATATGGTGCAGGAACCACCAGAAATAATAAAATAAAGTTTTAATTTAAATTTACGGCCAATATCATTAACGAATCCCAAAAAAGTTGTGCAACTGTGAAGTGACTGGATTTGTTCAAAACAATTGTGTTAATTAAGCTTGATGCTTCTTTGTCACAATGTAGAACAATAACTTGCAATAACTTTTCCTGTGAACGTTAAACGTTTTCTGATTGCACCTTATAAGTTTGTATATTCCAAAAATTGTTTAAGATCCTGGTAAATTTCAATTCACATCTAATTTAAAAATGCTTGACTTGGTCAGAATTCAAAACAAAAAATGTGTTCTTGCTGAAAAAATATTTTATAGCAAAAAATATATTTATAAATACTTATACGCTAAAAAGGCCTAAAATGCTTTAAATACGAAAACAGAAATGTTAAAAAATGCTGTTGTGAGTAAAATATGCACTAACAAATCAATGCCAAAATTCATAAAAATTCATGAAACGGATAAATATTTAACATCTGACTTAATTGGTTGCATGAGAAAAAATATGCAATTGCATATTTCTGGTTTCCCTGCTCATAAAAAACAAATGGTCGGCATCTACCAGTATATGTACTGATTGCCTAGTAAAAGTTTATAATGCTGATCTTAAAAAATCTACAATGTAAAAAAACCTTGCAACACAAATGTCGTCACTAAATATTTCAGTATCTACCATAGCCAGCTACCCAATTCAGCTTCTAATCAATTTCTCACGCGTCTGAATTTAGGCCAATTAATGCAGATTTTGTAATGCATGATTTTAATTTCTTCCTTTTCTGTATCCGTAAGCATTCTTTGAATAAGATTTTCCATAAATTATTCAATGCTATACAACACATTAGTGATATTATTTTTCTTGAACTCTTACCACCGCTCTAGACCACTTTACACTATATTAGTGAGTATTAATGAGAATGTATATTAATGAGAAAGTATAATAGTGTAAAAACAATGTGTTACGAATTGTCAAAAAATACGTATAGAAATTTGATAGTTCTGCGGCTGTCAATATTTTTAGAATTTTTTTCTAAACAATACGATTTTTCATGTGATCAGAGCTGTCTATTTACAAAAGCACAAAAAAATCAAGGATGGAAATACATAATTTGAATATTTCTTTCTATAAATGGATACAGTTAAACCTTGTTAATCCGGATAATTGATTGCAAACTCTGATCCGGATTACAAAATAAATATTCAGAATATATTTTTTGTATTAAAAATGCTTTCAAAAAACATATCGAATAGTGTATTGTCTATATAATTAATAGGCTAACACATATCTTTTTATCCCTTTTCCGCCCGTTCCACTGCAAAATCGAAAAGATATATATGGGTTTAAAGCACTTTCTGTGCAGATGTGCACATATTAATTTTATTTAAATTGGTCCAGTACTTTTGGAGTAATACGACTATAAAATTCTTACTACACTTTTACACTTTTAGTTAATTGTTGTTAACTAACTATAAGTTAGCTACATAACTAAACTGAAATCGAAAATTTTATATTAATCTAGATTAACTTAATTTTTTTTTGTTGAAATCACAATTTATTCATATTAAAAATTTTAAATTTTTTAATTTTCAATTTGTTTTTGAAGATAATTTTTTTTAATTTTAATTTTATAATAATAATAATGTATATTCATTAGCATTTTATCGTGATTTGGAATCACTGTTAGTTAGCTAGCTTAAATTATATTTTAATATAGCCAATTTAAATCTAATTTAAATATAGTTAGTTAATAGCTAACTATATACATATAAGATAACTTTAAACTGACTTGTGTTCAACGAGTTTAAAGTTAGTTTAAAACTCATTGCACAATTGACTACTGCCTAGGACATGACAATGTTTAACAGTATCAACCACCGCTAGTCTCAAAAAAGTTAGTTTAAAGTGAATTTAAAGTTAGTTGAGTTGCCGGTTGCGTATATATAAAAAAGGAAAATATGTATGTATATATATGCGTATGTATGTATATTTTTTTGTTTGTCGTATAGAAAAGTTTTTTTTTTTTTGGATTTAAAAGAATTTTGGTTTTTGGCTGATTGTATCAGCCGCTAAGCACACTAGTATTTATAAATCGTTTAAATAAATAATTACATTAAAAAAGAACAAAAAGAACACATTTTATAAAAGAGTAGTAACATGATTCATTTTTATAAGTCATAGAAATAACAGTAAACTGTTAAAATTAGAAAAATAGTTTGCTTTTGTAGCAAAAATTAGAAAAAAAAACCATGTTTTTGGAGTAACTATAAATATAAACTCGAAAGCAATCTGGATTATAAAGTTAAAATCAATCCGTTTTATAGCGTACAAAATGATTAGAGTAGTTCGGGTTATCAAGATTTTACTGTAATTAAAAAACAATAAAAAAAAACAAATTAAATATTCTGAGAAGTTTATTCTGCCTCCTTTGAAGCTTCTCCACGTTGTATGGTGAGGCCGTCCCCCACAGTTGGATGCCGTACAGCCAAATAAGTTTCAACACTGCCTTATATAAAAGCAGTTTCATTTCTAAATCAACGGTTGATTTAGTTCCAATAAGCCAGTAAAACTGTGCTGTTTTGAGTTTGAACTGGGTTATCTTAGCAGCTATATGGTGGGACCAATTTCTTTATGGTGGACAATTTCCCTTTCTCAATGTGAAAGTTATGTGAACACACTCAGAACCGTTGACCTTTATCTTCCATTTCTCAAGCCACTCTTCTACAGTAAACTAATTGGACGATATGATGACACTTGCGTGGCGTCCTTACCTGGTTTAGATATCATTACCAAATCTGATGTCTTCCAAGATGCAGGGAAATAACCTATTCTTAACATAGAGTTAAAGCTAATAAAGCAAAACGCACAGCAGAAACAGGCAGATTTTTAATCATTGTAGCTGATATTTTATCACAACCAGGGGATTTCTTTGGCTTTAGGCTTTTAATGACGGCAATCACAGCTGGTAGTCGAAACTTGATTGGATCTCGAACCAAATCGTCAATAATAACAGGAGAAATGCTAAAATTAGTCCTATTTGGCGTAAAGACATTTTCTAAATTTTCTACTTTTTGTTCTGCATTCTTTGCCCATTCACAGTTTTGTAGACGTAAGGGGGGTTCATAAAATAAGTCGCCGCATTTTTCTTACCGCCTTTCATAAGCTGTAGCCCGATTCCTTCGTTGCGTCCAAATTTACCAAATATTTTCGCAAATTCGACTATGTTTCTCTCTTCAAAGCATCATGCAGAAGCCTTTGGCATAGGTTCAGTTGTGACTTGAGACCTGGAGAACGAAATTCTTGCCACTGGCGTCTTAAGTTCCTTTTCTGCCGTAATAGAGCCTTTATGTTATCAGCACAGGCAAAAGTACTCTTTTGCGCTAAGGGAGTAGAAGATGTTGATACTTTAGCAGCTTCGGTTAAGATGTTAGTAAAGTGGCGTACGCCTGATTCAACTTCCTGTTCACACTTTAGTGAAATATTTAACGGCAGATGCGAGCTTACGTACATTTTGTATTTCCCCCAATTAGTCCGCGTATTAGGATAATATTGGTTATTTTGCTCAAATATATCTGCGTCAGAAATTAACGTTAGGAACGTTGGTGAGTGGTCGGAGGACAAATCCAATGACGGACTCATGCAGAATTGCTTACGTCTTATATTTCTCGATACGGCGAAATCTATTACATCTGGTATCTTGTTTAAGTCAGTAAGTAGGATAACCTGCAGACAAAGCATCCATGTTGTGTGAGGATATTGCTTCCAGAAGCTGCCTTCCTCTCGGTGTAATGAGGCGTGAGCCCCAAGAAGTGTGTTTTGCATTGTAATCGCCTGCTGGGATAAATTTTGGACCCAGCGTTTTGAAGTAATCGAGGAATTGATTTTTACAAATATTGTGCCTTGGAGGACAGTATAGTGCCGAAATAGTGCGACCAATGTGAGAAATATTTATTGATGTAGCTTGGATGTAGTCTTTTCCGAATTCTGGCAATGGAAAATGTCTAATATCCTTGCGAACAAGAATGGCCGCCACTCCGCATGCTCTACCACTAGGGTGTTGTGTGTCGTATGTGTGGTAGTTATTGATTCTGAAACAATTTTTATTCGATAAATGTGTTTCTGATATAAGCATGACATGAATCTGGTAGATATGCAAGAAGTTCTGTACTTCATTTTTATGCTGGCTTAAGCCGTTTGCGTTCCAAAAGCTAATTTTGAGGTTGTTCATATCTTATTAACTAAAATCTGCATTAGCATATTGTGATTTTGAAGCAACTGTTGTAACATATTCTGCATGTTAGCCATAAAACTAGTCATTGTTTGGATAAGTGAGTCAATCGAGCTTTGAGTATTGGCACCGGCGGTAGGAATGCCTTCTTTCACAGCGTTAGAATATGAGAAAGAGTCAGTAGCTTCACTTGTGGCTTGGGCAGTGCACTTGGCGGTTCCTTGCTGTGGAATGGTGGACTGAGGTAAGCTTGGAAAATTCGAGTCACGGTACTGCTCATATGTAGTAGGTCTTTTAACCGTCATCTTATTTTTTAGTTCAAGAAGCACTTTACAGCCTCGATAGTTCGCTGTGTGTTTTTCACCACAGTTGCTACACTTTTTACAACTGTCGTCAATCTTCGCTTATGTGCATTCAGAGCTTTTGTGTATAACACCACATAAAGACAGAAAGACTTTGTGTGGCCAAATTTTTGACAATTTTGACACTGAGGGGGACCTTTACGTTTAATGGGTTCCTCTACGTAGATTCTACGGTTGAGAAGATACCGCATCCCATAGATAGGGTGACTGTCGCCCTTTTTCTTTATATCTTGTGAGTTAAAATCTATTTCAACCCTAAAGATTGGCTGAGGAATTTTATTTCTATTTAATATATTATGAATAGATTTTACTACGTACCCTTCAAACTGAAGGGCGTTCTTAATCTCATCAGTCGGTACTGTACTGTCGATGCCCTTAATGACATCATTTAAGCCCTTTGCACTTTTCAGTTGGTAAGTGTAATAATTTTTCTTCTCAGCATCAAATTTGGCTACCACAATTCTGAAATTTTTTTCATCCTTAACTTGTATTTTAGTTTCCTGTATGTTACCCTTCCGAAGAGAAACGACATAGAAATTATCCTTGCCGATGAGCTGTGTCAACTTGATTACCAAGGAATTGTTAGTAGCCTCCCGTAGATAAAGTGGTGGAGGCTTAATATTTTGCTTTACTGGTGTGTGATTTTTCTGGTCCTTAGTTGCAAGTATCGTAAAACGATTTTCGCTGCCACAGATGTTTTTTGAGTGCTTTGGATTTGGTTCTAGCGTTGGAGCTCTTGGACTAGACTTACGTTTTGTAATTGTGATGTAACGGTCCATGCCTGTAAGGACCTTTTCGCTGCTCGCCGGGGTCGCTGAACTTTTAGTAGATGTTTTCGTTACCGTGTCTACAGCCGGTGATTGCGAGGAAGGTGTGTTTGAGGTATTCTTTTTATTTCCCAAAGAAATGGCCTGGGATGTATTTAGGTTGGGCGCACTTGCACTTAAGTTTGAATTATTGTTTGGTTTCAAAAAAAAGCATGGCTCAAAATAGCTCCCTTTATTGGGAGTGTTGTTAACACTCATTCACTTTCACTCACAAATTACCTATTTGATATTTTCTTTTTCTTGTCTTTTAATCTATAAAATATTCTTTTCTTCTTTTTTTTTTTTCTCCAATTACCGAATATTAGGTAGGAGTACCTATTAACAATTTTTATTTTCAACTTCCAGTAGGCAAAACAATATTACCTATTACCTATTACGTACTTCCGCTTTAAAGAAACACGTCCATACTCATTGGATGCTGGCACTGTGTTGAATAGTGTAAAGTGGTCTTAAAAAACATTCTCAAAATACGTAAGAGCAGTCAGGGGTAACTGAAATTTGCATGTATTTAAAATACACACTTGTAGCAATAAAATATGGGGTGGGCAAATTTGGCTGTCAGATGATGAAATGTCAACCTTTGACACTTATTAAGTAAAAAAAATTGGGAAATTTCAACTCTGGTACTCTTGAACAAAGAATTGTAATTGTGAAAAATTAGTGTTTAAAAAACTGAAGGAAAACAACACATTTTTCAACAAAATCATCTTTAGTGATGAGGCCCATTTTCAATCAGGCGGTTATGTAAACAAACAAAATTGTCGCATATGGGGCTCACAAAATCCACAAACAGTCCACGAAAAACCATTACATCCAAAGAAAGTGACCGTATGGTGCGGTTTGTGGTTAGGCGGCATCATCGGGCTGTATTTTTTCGAAAATAAGCAAGGAAATGCCGTCACCGTGAATTCTCTGCGCTACCAAACCATGATAACCAATTTTTTGTGGCTGCAATTGGCTAATGTTGACATCAGCGACCATTGGTTTCAGCAGGATGGCGCCACAAACCACACAGCCAGCGAAACAATTCAGATATTGCCTAATTTCTCGATTTAGCGATGTCAATTGGCCGCATCGTTGTTTAGATTTAAAGCCGCTGGATTGCTTCCTCTGGCGCCATTTGAAAGACCGGGCTTACGTGAACAAACCACAAACAACTGACACTCTGAAAGATGAAATTCGGCGCTGCATTGACGAGATAAGCGAAGCTTTGTTGCAAAATGTGGTTCAAAATTTTGTGAAAAGCGGGGACGTCTGCCGACGTGCTAGAGGTGGACATTTGCCCGACATCATATTCCATTATTAATTCGCATATTTCTATTTTATATTGGTATGAATAAATCTGACTGTCAAAAAAGGAACTGTCATTTCGCTAGATTAGGCGTATAATAAATTTTTATAAGCAATAACAATGCTGTAAATACAAATACATACCTGGTTCTCAAATTTATTATAAATACATCATCCGTTACCTAAACAGATTTTAATTGTTACCCTTTCGGTGCTTTTATGCCATATGGTATAAAGACTTTTTGAATGAGTCTAGATTCAGTTTGGCTTATCCTTAACATTTATTGTTGATGTAATATTGTAATAGAAAGTCCTAGGAATCCCATTTTTAAAAAATATTTACATTATTACTATTTACATTTACATTTACTTTTATATTATTAGTATATTTTTAAAATTTTTAAAATAAAAACGTATCGAAAGGGTAAAATTTTAAAATTTGCAATTTTTTACCGTGTCAAATGAAGGCCTTAACTTTGAGCAACAATTTCAAAAATTATGCAAGACTTTTAGATATTTCAAAAAGCTGTAAGGAAATTATATATCCGACATCGATTTCAATTTTATGTTCCAAATTACTTCGCAAAACCAACTACAGATCGTATTGTGTTGACCATATTTCAACCCCGCATTTTTACCAACTATTTAAAAATATTATTTCATGATATCTGTGGTGTATAGATATAAATTAAGAATTTTAGAAGATTTCACATAACTGCGCTCGATAGACCGATAGATATTGAAGGCCATTTATAATAACTTTGGACCGTTATGTCAAAACCTACACATTTTTTTAATAAACTATGTTATAATTTTTTATTGAAACTTCACTTTTTAAAAATAAGATGCTGTATTTTGTTTTTAGAGATATGATTTTTAAATATTTTATTTAATTTTTGTTTGTGAAAAATAAAAAAATAAAAAATCGGATTTAGATTAATAGCGACATAAACGTTATTTTTTGATGATTTTCCTATTTTAGGGACTACAATTGTCTTATTTACTGCGTAAATCTATAAATTGTCCGCTTTTGTTTAAAATAAAATGGTTAAAACTTAAAGTTGCTTATAAGCAACTTTGGGGTCGAAGTGGGTAATAATCTGTGTAAATATACATATTTCATTCGGCATGAGGTCCTTTTTTAATAAATTAAAAAATACTTTAATTTTTCATGTGTATGCGTGTAATTAATTTTTTTAACTAATATTTAATTGTCAGTAGATGGCTTTAAAATGTAATATTTGTGGTAATATAAATTGTATTAGGCAACCCTATAACTTGCTTGAAAGGTGACATTTCAAAAACTTAGGAATACATTTAATATTAATATTCCATAACATTCCATTTTAGACTCATAGAAAGTTACCTACAGTTTAACGCCGGCTTCGGACGGAAAATGCATTTAGAGAAGTTTTCAATAGTAGTAATACTCATAACCAATTACTAGCTAATGTTATGAGGTGATACCGCTGTCGAAAAACTTTTTTCTTTTTTTTAAGATGGTCTGGTAGGCGGGTGTCTTACTTACCAACCACAGCGGCACACTATGCATACATTTAAAAGTGATTGAAAATTCGAATCATTGCTGTCATATTTTGCTTGTCTATTATAGAAAAGGAAAGAGTGCTTCGCAGGCTACTGAAAAAATTGTGAATTTTACGGAGACGATGCTGTTACTATAGAAACACAGCAGCGATAAGACTTGCTCGTTTTCGATCTGATAACACTATGCGACAAATGGAAACAAATTTCTAACCTTGGATAACCACTATATTTTTTGATGCGCTATGGATAAGTTTTTCTTTATTTTTTTTTTTTTTTTTTAATGTGAGATTTTTTAAGAAGCTGCTTCATACATCTTATGATAACTTTGAAACGACTTATTTGACTTCGTCACGTTAAATGTTAAAAAAAATATAAATTATACCAGCTTTAAGTCGTTCTAATATAATTTTTTAATACAACGAATATTATTTGAGTTATTGAAAAACAAATTATAAATTTTTCTGTAATTGCCAAAAATTCCAACAACGGTTCATCTGAGTAGCATACAAAAGTTATCTTTTAAAAAATGAAATTTACAAATAGTTTTATATTTTATATAAAAGGTTAACGAAATATGATTTAAAAATGATTTTGCTTTGTTTGCTATGATTTTTTGAGTTTGATTCTCTTATAAAGAATCAAAAAATCTCCCATCATATTTTAATTCCATACTCCCTGATAAGGATGCTCCGTGGTTTTAAGATGTTAATGAAAGCATTTATGATCGTCGCTTACGGAACACAGGTTTTCCGGAAAGAAGTCCAAATGCGAATGTAAGAAGTGCATTTGGATTGACATTTTTACACCTAAAATAAGCATTGAATAAATTTTTTTTTCATTATATTTTATTAATATTCATCTATTTTAAGGAGTTTTCCACCAAATCACGAATGATTTCTTTATAATTTCTACTATACTTCCTAGTTTCGTAGGAAATTGGAAACAATTTGTCGAAATGAATTTCAGTCAACTTTCTCATCTGTTGATAATAACTTTTCAAATGTGGGTCTTAGGAGTAGTTTTCGGATTTGAGGACCATCAAAAACACCTTCAGAAATTTTTGCAGTTGAAAGATTTGGAAATATAGTTTTTAAATAAACGAAGGCTCTTCTATCCTTGTCTAGTGCATAATAAAATTGTTAACTATACCCAGCTTTATATGTAGCGGTGGTAAGATTACATTATCCTTTTTGATCAGGACGGGATATTTTACATTATCTTTTCGGCCAATCCTTTTTTACACAGTGATTTTTTCGATCTCAATATCAATAACTTTTTAATCGCAACACACTTTCAAACTCTGTTTTTAATAATTAACATTTTTTTAATAAACTGGCCGTAGCTTCATATGTTTCTTTCATATTCATGGCATGTGCGATAGGTATAGATGGCTTCTTGTTGCCTATACGAAGCAGTGTTGCCACAACTTAGAATTTTTGAAGTGTGTGAAGTTAGCTCTCAAAGTTATATTCCAATTTTTCTGTTAACGCGGCTTCTCTGTAAATTAACATTGCCCTGTTAAGTTAACAGAGTTAACTTTTTTTGAAAGAATACAATATTTTTAAGGAAAAATTAGTAAATTTATTGTTCAAAGTAAGAAATTTTTAAGCAAATTTTTTAACATTAAAAAAAATTAAATAAATGGTTTCAGATAGAAACGTAAAACGACAAAATTTTACATTTAAAAAAATACGCACTCGGGTATTTTTTAAATTTGAAAAAAGTGTTCTAAGAGTGCGAGGGTGGGGCAATGGCGACTATTAGGATTTATTAATAAGGTATCAAGGATTCCTGTCCACAACCGTTAGCGATTTTTAGATATAGTGCCTTAAAGTTAGCCAATATTCGGAAATTCAAATATGGCCATTTTTTAAATTTGAAAAGTGTCCTAAAAGTGCGAGGGTGGGGCAATGGCGACTATTAGGATTTATTAATAAGGCACAAAGGATTCCTGTCCACTTTACCGCATGTCCACAACCGTTACCGATTTTTGGATATAGTGCCTTAAAGTTAGCCAATATTCGGAAATTCAAATATGGCCATTTTTAAAATTTGAAAAAAGTGTCCTAGAAGTGCGAGGGTGGGGCAATGGCGACTATTAGGATTTATTAATAAGGCACAAAGGATTCCTGTCCGTTTTGCTGCATGACGCCAGGAGTTGTGATTTCTCTTTTGTTAGTTCGAGATCTCTGATAAGATCATTTAGCTCTGACTGCTTGTAAAGCTTCGATGCTCGAAAATGAAGGTTGAGGTGGTGATGAAACTTTATCACTATATAGTAAATCACACATATTTTCGAGTAGTGGCATTCTATGTGGATGTAAAGCGGGAAGTGTAAACCACTTGCTGAAATGGTAGGGTAGGAGCATTGCATATGTTTTCCGAACCCGATTTTAGTAGTTAAACAAAAATAGCAATCAGAGTCATGACTCGATGTTTCTCTTCACAGCACAGGTTGTAGAACTCTCCTGTGTATTCTATTAGACGGGGCAGATTTGTAATGTATATGTATACTATATTTATAAATTTATTAAGAAATACTTACTGAGAATTCAAAGACCATCTTTTTAAAATCAATCATCACTTATCACATATCGAACTAATCCAATATTTGTCAATATTTTTTACCTTAATTTTGAAGTAATCTTTGTATTTATTTCGTAGGAAAATTGAGAAATAGTGCCGTTTCTTTCTCATAGTATATTTGCCACAAACATAACGAAATAAATTCGGCTCATTTTTTATAGAACATTTTTCTAAGTTTTCCATAAATTTTTTTATGATTTTATGAGAAAGCACAAAAAAATGCTAACATCTAATTGCGTATATTTCCCAGAACAGGTTTTTTAATGCAGTGTTCTTTACCTTCAAATATGCCTATTATACATATTCAGGGGTAGTGTTGTTTGGCAATTACAGTATTTTTTTTTTTTTTCAAAACTAGGTACTTTTACTTTATTGTGAATAAAATAAACATCGATTTTCGTGAACTATGGTTTATTTTATTTCCATTATATGCTGCTTTATGAATAAATATTGAGTAAATATTTGCTGTTTTCTATTTTTTGTGAATTTTTATAAATCAAAAATTTCATAATTTTTCAAAAAAAAACAACTTTTTTTGTATAACTTGTTTCTCAATATCAGAATGACTTAAAGCTGGTATAATTTTGAATTTTTTTAACATATGTCGTAACTTAGGCGGTCTATTTTCGAATGTTTTTGAGTCTAGGAATATTTTTGGGGCCTCAAAATAAGAAAAATTTTAATGATTTCAAATTTGAGAGTCCTTTAGCCGGCAATGAAGGAAGCGTCCTGCTTGTATCTTTTTAGTAGTTGTTGTTCGAGAATTTTTAGGAAATGAAAACCTTACAAGTTATGAAAATATTTTTACTGATTTACTGAATAATTTAGAAGGAATGAGTGTAATTATATCCCCATTCACATTTGGACTTTTGTAAAAAAAACCTTGGAAATATTAGTGATGAGCGTATTGAACATTTCATTAAGATTTAAAGTCCTTTTTTGGGATCAGCATATGCTAGCTGACTATTTTTGGAGTGTGATATGAAAAACGTATACGAATTAACTTATATAAAAAGAACTTTTCAGTTTTTTATTCATAAACTAATTCTATTCTTACTTTTTAATTTTTTATATAAATATCTCAAACGTTTGACGGCCTAGATATTTTTTCACAATTTTTCCCAAAGTAAGAAAGCCAAAATTAATATCCACATGCATGTTTTAAACTGTGAACAAAAACCTTGTAAATTGGCGTAATCAAACCGTTAAAATAGGGTAATTTGTTGTCGGATTCTGTCTGCCTTGTAAAATTTGTCTTCCTGTTAAAATCGTTTGAGTTTCACGTACTTTACACATTCTTATTGTTGCGAATAGATTATCCATATATTTTGTCATCATCCTTGGTCGTGATTTAATTTCGACTATTATGGTGTTTATTAGCCCCTCCTGACGGTGTAAGTGATAAAAATAAATCTTAATTATAATTAAGCGGAATTTAGATTTACCACTTGAATTTGGATTTTCTTTGGTTCTATTTATTTAAACATATCTGTACGTTGCTTATTACACTTTCATACATAAAGCATAAGGCTTATTCCAACATCTAACATGTTTGTTGTAAACACCACATGTTAATAGTAGCTGTCTTTATAGTTGCCACCAGAATACCGTTTTTGTAACTAATGTGCAATTATTTTTGGCATTTTGGACTTTTTTGCTACTCAATTAAGGCCACTCTATTTTAAACACATAAAATTATTTTTTCATTTACATATATACGTATATGTCCATAGACAATCAAGTACAGATAACCTTTGTATAATCTGGTAGATACGTTCTTCACTTTCGACACTTTTTGTATAATATTGCGAAAAGAGAGATCTAAAAGGAGACGCGTGGTTCCGATAGCAAATTGAAGCAAACTCACTTAATTATTCGATTGAACTAACTTAGTAAGTGTTTAAATCCTCTATAAAATTTTCGTTTTATTTTATCCTCTCACTTCATTGTCAATATAATTCCAAAAGTCGACTAATGAGTTTATTTTAAACTATTTGTCTTTATAAAGAAAACGTTTAAAGTATCCATCTTTCTTTGGAGTTAACTTTATAATTTAATGGTGCAACTCAATATCACCATGTGGAAAGTTTGAAGACAAAAAATAAATTGTCCTTATACCATTTACTCCACCAACGCCTACCAACCCCTCAAAGTGCAACTTTGGAAAATACACTTTTGTACAGCACATTTTAGTGGATGATGCATGTTAACAAGCAGAAGACTTTGCTCTAAGAAAAATAGTATAGTATGCGTGTCATTTCAAAATAAAAGTCACTAATTTTGCCCGTTAACTCCCGATTTATCGTCTGCAAGACTCATTGAACTTTCGTTAGCTGTATCTATGTACCAGGGTTCTAAATCTGTTTAGTAAATATGTATGAATGACTCATAAAAAAAAAATTGTTTATCAGTTTTATTTGCATACTTTAGGGAGGTGAATTTAATAAATTTGCAAAGTTTAATGTGTGATAAAAACATATTACACCTATTTCTCGAACTACACGATTTCCATGTATATCGAAATATATAGAAATGACCTGTATTTACACAAATTTTGTGCGAATATTATACATACAGTAATTCCCTGATTTACGTCGCCTCGTTTTAAGTTGTTGCGATTTGCGTCGAAAATTTTTTTAAGTTCAATTTACGTGGCCGCATTTATTACCAAAACCCAGGAAATCTCTTTTTTCTAGGTATAAAATTGTAAATTTTTTAATTTTTTGTTTGTTTTTTATTTCTGTATTATACTGTTGCATGTACATAACATATGTACATACATTAGTAGACAGTGGACATGTATTTCATGTATACAGCATTGAAAAGCGTATATTTTTTTCTATGCATCAAAATTGAGTAAAGTGTTGTCCATGGTGCGCTAAGTACGTCCAATAACTTCTTTTTAAATTCTTTTGTGAGTTTTATTTTTATGTTTAATTTATTTTAAAAAATATGTTATCTGCGCTGGACAGCAATTTAGCACATTTTACAAATTTTGATATTCTTCAATAATTCTTTCTTTAAAATCTTAAATTGGTTAATTTTGTTAATGTTTAATTTCAAAGGTTTTAGTAAAAACGATAAAACAATAAATAGAAATAGATCAAGATAAATGGTGCACAACGGCATAGCGTGAAGTTATTGATCAAATAAGCTCTAGAGTAAACATCGCTTGTGACATTCCTTCCCTATTAAAGTACTACAGAAAGATGATGTACAACGTATTAGTTCATATTGAGCCCATACGACATACAAATTTATTACATAGTGCGCTAGGCCTAGTAAGAAGGACTCCTTTATTTGTAATGCTCCAGTTACAGGCCCCGTTAAATCCTCAACATAAATTTAAAACGAGTTTTCAACAAAATTTAGTATTGACGCCTTCACGCGAACATTTACAAGAAAGAAAAATTAAAACAATATTACTTGGGTGCATTTTAGAATATAAGGCACACATATCAAAAAAGAACTTGAAGTAAAGTAAAACGACCGTTCTTTTGGAAAAATGTCCTGTAGTGTCCTAATTTTCTCGATCTGGAATTGACGGAAAATATTATATATGGCGTTCTTGAAGGTACACGCCAATCACAGTAAAGCATGGTGCCGGATGTGTGATGGTTGGAGTCGCAATTTCTGCGCACGGTGTTGGTTCTATAATCAAAATAGGTAAGCAAATGGATCAGTATGCATAGAAAGATATACCGTTGAACACAATGACTCCATTTTCAGAGGAAGACATGCGATTTAGATAGTATTTTATGCATGATATTTATCCAAAACACATTTCACGCACACTGAAGTGTTTCTTAGAGCAAAATAGAAACGACAATTTCCATTGTTCAGCTCAATCACCAGTACTTAGTTCTGTAGTGAACTAATGAAATGATGAAGCAATACCAAATGCGTAGGACTTGTGGACAGTATGCCAAGGAGATGTGAATATGTTAATAAGAAAAAAGATTATCCTACCAAGCACTTAGTTTTAAATAAAATAAGTAGTTTTTTTACCAAAAATTTTTTTATTTTTTTATTTTGCACTTAATTTGTCCAGTCCATTTTTTGGGTTTTGCTCTATTTTAACATAAAATAAACGAATGGCAACAAAAGAAAGTTCAAGTAAACTAATGAATGTAGATATAATGAAAACAATAAACATGTAAAAAAAATTCTGATACCAAAAAGTACACTTAGGTAATGTTCTTACCTAAGGTCCGCCACTGTATGTACATATGTGCATACTACATATGTGCCATAAATCCATTAAAGTTCAGTCAGATTAAAATACATCTTTCAGTAGTTAAAATTCGTGTGGTAACACCCTTATATGTATGTATATCTGCACCAAGTAAAAAGGGAATTTCCATGTTAAAAACTTTATTTTGAATTATATTGAATTGAATGTTAATTTTTGCTTCTTTCGTTAGTTGTTCTGCTTGTGGTACCACAGTGGGCCCGACCTAAGTGGGACCCAATTCTTCTAGGACCGCAACCTAACCTATTATATAAGAAATTTATGCCAAATAAAAATATCTTTACAAAACAATTCTTTTGAGTAATTTGAATATTTTTTCGATTTTCACGATTTTTCATATAAATAATTTCTATTCTCGATTTGCACAGTGTTTTTGAAAACGTATCTATCGTGTAAATAGAAGGATAGGTGTAATTAAGAGCTAAAAAGTATGCCTAACTTATATTACCTAATTTGACCCATTTTCCCACGACTTTGAATTCGCCCATGTCCAATTTTAATTAGCTAGAAATATCTGTGTTCCAAATTTCAATCGAAAAGCAAAGAAACTTACAAAGAAATTTATAATATACATATACATACATATCTGGATATGGTTTTTACTAAATTTAAGAAGAATTTGGGAAAAAAATATTTTTTGCGCAATAAAATTTTCCATCTTTACATTCCGAAAAAGAAAAATTATTTAAATTTCGGCAAAAAATAAACGGCAACACTGGTCGCAATGCAACTCAATTTACATATAGACCCTCAAACGGTATCTAATAGCCAAAGTACTGCAAACCTGTCATTGAGTAGCTAAAGCAACATCTTATGTTATCCAGCGAATGAAACGCAATGAAAAAGGTATATTTGTTTGTGTGTAACGCTACCGGTGTCAGCAACAGTGAGCAAATATTGAATGAGCTGGTGTATAAGATTCGATGAAGCTTGTTTGCTTAGCTTGTTGGCTGGTTGGTTAGTCGTTCGCTCGTTCGTTGGTTGTATCATTTAGATTTTTATTTGAAATTTTCTTTATTATACGTATTTTCATTTTCATTTTGTGGTTGTGACTGTGTGGGATATTTTGTAAATTCAGTTAACAAACATTGTTCGTTATGTTCGGATGTGTTCTTCTTTAGCTTGTGATTTCTGTTTCGTTTGTGATTTCTGTTTTCCTCTTGAGTGTTAATTTACAAAAACGCGTTTTAAGGAATAATAATGAACTAATTATTTAATATTTAAAAAATATACAAAAAAAGAACATTTCATATATATTATATTTTTTTATATTAAAATAATTTTAAAAGTGTTAATTCATACTTTCGTTGTTTTTATTTCTTAATTTGTCGTTCGTTATTTAATCGGTATGTTTTGAAATTGTTGCGCTTGGTTACATGTGTTTGTATTTCAAACACTTTACTGTCTACCATCATTAATGACATTCGATACTTCTTTCAACATCTGAATTACTTAAATTTCCTTAATACAAGATTAATAAAGTGTGTGTGTGGTGTGTGTGCATAATGTTTTCCACGTTATTATTGCAACATTAATATATTTTTATTTTATTTTACTATACAACAGCGAATAATATGTAAACAAACAACTCGTACAACTCATTAAACGTTATTATTTACGTATCTATAAGAAAAAATATTAATTAAATTAAAAATAAATAAACAAAATATACACAATATGAAGTAAGAAAAACTAAATAAATAAATAATCGTTTATTGCAGTTGTATACGAGTGAATAAAATATGTAATAAATAACCTTCTAAATTTTGTAAAATATTTATTGTACATCAAACATCGAACAACGCACATTTCATCTGAATGTGGAAATTGGAAAAAAAGGGAAATTGAATCTTTTAAAAGCGCATTACAATTTTATATTCTGTAACCAAACCACAAGCGAGTACCAGTAATAAATAAAATATACAAACCCTTAAAAAAAAAAATAAAAAAATTAGGAATCACAAACATCTTATATTAATTCAAATTATATTAAGACTTTAAAATTTCTTGGCAATAGAGAATCAATTTAAATGTATAGGACGTTTTTGAGATAGTAGTGATGTTAAATCAAAGGTTAAAAAAGGTTTTCGATTAACAAAACATTTGTAGAGCTTATTGTCATTTCTTCTAAAGCTGGTTTAAATATCTCGAGTAAACATAAGAAAGTAAAACAGTGAATTTCTTCATAAGCAGTAAAAAACGGTTTAACCGGTATTTGACTTCGACTATTTGGTACCCTCGAATTGGTGAAAACATTCAATAAAGATTTGAAGGATATACTTGCATTTTATTATTATTATTTATTTAAACGTTTAAATATGTTTTTTTCTTTTTAAATAAAAAAATAACAAAACTATACAATTAGGTAACCAGAGAACTTATTCATATATTTGAAATATTATTTTAAAAGAGTTATTTTATGATGTCTTATAATTATTATGTTAATAACCGAAGGGATTTCCTTAGCACTGGAGAACTTCCGATTTTGATCTGACTGATATGGATATTTGTTTTCGAAGCGGGGCGAGAAATTATCCTAAAATTTCGCAATGAGGGAAAATCTTTATGTGAAATCACAAAATCTATGAATAAAAACCACGCTTCTGTCCAGTATGTTCTTAAACACTTTCAGTTACCCGTTTTATTTAATTCAATCCACAGAAACGACCCCTACTTATGAAGTGTGTTGTGTTGGTACTAAGAAGGAGTATAGAGAGAGTACTGATTATAGACATTAGATTTGAATTTATTTATACCGTAAGTAGCGGAAAAATCTTTTGCGAGGAGAACAATCCACAGGCGAATGGTGAGGCAAAAAAATCTCTTTATAATGCGTTGTGTGATTCATTGGACAATCAACTACAAAAGGATGCACTCTACGAGAAAAATTAGTGTTACGTGATTATAAGGTGTCAATTCCCTTGTTTCGTCAGAGCGCATTCCGTTATAATACCGATATAACAATGAAACATACGCCATATTGCGACAAATTTCTAACGAGTTGGTTGGCCTACCATCATCAATAACCACCTTTGCAATTTTCAGTAGATAACAGACAATTAAAAAAAAAAAACTGTCTCCAAAAGTAACGAGAATATACGAAAACTTATCAATCAATGTATTCATTAGGATATCATACAAAAAATATTGAAAAAAGCCTATTATGTAGCACGTGAAATTCCCTAATAAATAAATCAAAGTGACTATGAAAAAGCCTATTATATTTTTTACTGAATACAGTTAATTACTGTTGCACTATAGTCAGTAAAAAATAACAATCAAGCCAAAAGATTTTAAAAATGTGCGAATACACACAATCAAATGTGTATAACTATAATGTACTTAACAAACTTTTCGTCAAGTATCGTTCAGTTACATTTGCTTACGTTTTAAGCGAAACTGATCGCATTGTACGTACGTAAATAGCTGATTGTGTGGCGATTGATAGCGGCGATTGAACATGTGTAGCGGGTGTATGCAGATCTTTTAAATTTCTATTTAAACTGTGTTATTTTATTGATAATACTTAAATTTTTACACAAAATATTTAAATTTTTGTATTTTTCATGAAAACTAAATTCATCCAAAAACTAATAATGCTAATTACTCATTCAACTCAACTCTCAGATATGTTCTCACTAACGCAACTGTTCAAAGGGTTCATTATAGCCACCAAAAACTTCATTAAATATTTGAAAAACTTTTCGTTGAGTTTTTTATAGTAGCTTAAGTAAGCAAAAGTATGTATATCATAACTTTGTTTGGGCCTTAAGCAATAAATGATCTGGTGCCACACTACTTTTCGGTGGAAATTCTCATATAAATGGTAGGCAAATTTGAGGTTAGGAAGTAAATTGGCTTAAAAACACATTTTTTTGACAAATTCAGTTTTATTCGTACCAATATAAAATAGAAAGATGGGAATTAATAATGGAAAATGATGTCAGGCAAACGTCCACCTCTAGCACATCGGCAGACGTCCGCTCTTTTCCCAAAATTTTTCAACAAAATCATCTTCAGTGATGAGGCCCATTTTCAATTAGGCGGTTATATAAACAAACAAAATTGTCGCATATGGGGCGCACAAAATCTACAAACAGTCCACGAAAAACCATTACATCCAAAGAAAGTGACCGTATGGTGCGCTTTGTGGTTAGGCGGCATCATCAGCCCGTATTTTTTCGAGCAAGGAAATGCCGTCACCGTGAATTCTCTGCGCTATCAAACCATGGCAGCCAATGTTTGTGGCCGCAATTGGCTAATGTTGACATCAGTGGCCTTTGGTTTCATCAGGACGGCGCCACAAGCCACACAGCCAGCCAAACAATTCAGTTATTGCATGAGAAATTTTCCGGTCGCGTAATTTCTCGATTTAGCGATGCCAATGAGCGGCCATTCTTATGATTTAACACCGCTGGATTGTTTTCTCTGGGGTCATTTGAAAGACCGTGTTTACGTGAACGAACTACAAACAACTGAGACTCTGAAAAATGAAATTCGGTGCTGCATTGACGAGATAAGCGAAGGTTTGTTGCAAAATGTGGTTCAAAATCTTCAAAAATCTGCCGACGTGATAGAGGTGGATATTTTCCAGACATCATATACCATTATTAATTCCCATATTTCTACTTTATATTAGTACGAATAAAACTGAATTGGTCAAAAAAATGTGTTTTTAAGCCAATTTACTTCCTAAGCTCAGATTTGCCCACCCTTTACAATATAATTATTTTTTATTTTTTTGTACGCAATGTATGCGATAATGGGTTAAATATCAGATCATTTTATTTATTAATAATGCAGTTTTGTTCTTATATCGAAAGTTTTTTAAAAATCAACACAAATGTTAGAGTTTGTGCTATGCGCAAATAATTTAATCACAGCATACATATAGGGTGCTTCTTTTAGCTGCACGAGAACTATTGATAATTATATGGTTTACCAGCTGAGAATGTTAAACTGTTTTGACAATTCTCTTCAGTAAGGCTTGACAAGTCATAATGTATCGTTTAACACCAAAACAACAATTCCAAATAATAGAAATTTAATTTGAAAAAACAAATCTGTTCACGTAGCATTTCGTCCATTTTACGGTCAACATAATCGACAAGCAATTCGTGCAGTTATTACTCGTTTTCGCACTTATTTTACTTTTTTCGATTTAAAACTGACTGTTGATGCTGTTTACACGCTGACGGCATCAGCGATCCTTATTTATTTCGATATATGCAAGGAAAAAAATAAATAAATGCCATACAATTATCTACTAGATTCTGTCTGGTATTATAATTTTGAGTTCTTAAGCTCTTAAAAAACACCCTATATGTATGTACAATTGTTTATCTGAAAAATTTAAATTGATATTAATAAAAAAAATTATTACTAAATTCAAAACATGGAAAATTTGTGTGGGTGTTTCTTTGTTTTAGAAAAACAAAATTAATAAAAATAATACGAAAAACACGGATAATCATTTTATGGCTGCTTAATTGAATTGCGTGAATTATTTTAATTTAATTTTGTATTATATTAAAACAGACATACTAAATTAAAAATTAATTTTAATTATATCGATACATATTTATTACGTCCGTTTATACGTTTCATTCACATTCAAATTTATATTCTACATATCTCCTCTTATTTCAATACAGAAAACACGCTCACTCCCCCCGCATTTTCTTCATCTTAAAACAGTCCAAACGATTAGAAAAACGTTCTGTTCATCTTCATCACGTGCTGAAAATTAAATATGATTGCCTTGTATGAACAATGAAAAAAAAAAAATATTTTTTCATGTCTTTCAAATACTATTACACATATAGTCATATTACGCATTCGTATGAATGTATATATGTAGTATATGTTAGTTTTTGGATTTGTAGTTTTTGTTATTTTTTATCAATTAATTTATGTCATAGATATCGTTAACCCTTAAAAAATTCGTGGTACTTTAAGGAACATATAAAACATAAAAAATAATCATATAAAACTTCAAGGATTATTTTAACGGTGGAAACGCTGTAGGTTGCTTCCATGTGCTTGAAAACAAAATCGTTAAAACTTATTATCTGTTAACCCGAAATAACCCACGATTACCATATGGTATAACACAAAATATGCCGTTATATTTACACGATTAAATCCACAACAACATAACAAAATTAGAAAAGGAAAACGTTATTGTTGTAAAATTACATTAGCATTGCGTTATTAATCACCTAGTTTATATCTAGTTCATAATTCCTTATTGTAATAAATATAATATTTTAAATATGACTAATAAATCTGAATTCATAAAGTCAACATGGTGTCAGTTGTCGGGTGAAAAAAAAAAAAAAAAATATATATATATATATATATATATATATATATATTTATATATATATATATATATATATATATATATATATATATTTATATATATATATATATATATATATATATATATATATATATATATATATATATATATATGTTGCAATAGAATGGAAGCAGTGGAAGTGTAGGATGTTTATAAGAGAAGTTAAATTAGAAGAAGAAGCTAATAGTAGGAAGGTCGCATTACTTCTACATAACATGGGCTATGAGTGCTTTAGCATTGCAAATTCTTTCAACATAAACTTTGATACAATTGTCTATGCAGATTTATTCTATAAATTTGATGGTTATTTTGTCCCGAAGGTGAAGGTGGCAATGGAAAGGCACAAGTTCTGTACAAGAAAGCAAAGTCAGACAAAACCTTGAATGCTTATGTAACTGTTTTAAAAATTTAAGCTTGTCATGTGAGTTTGGATCTCTCAGGGAGGGTATGGTAAAAGACATTTTTATATGTGGGATGTCACCAAACTTTCAACACATTAAAGACAGGTTGTTAAATGAAGGAAAAATTGACTTGGAGAAAGCTGTAGAAATCTCAAGAAATATTGAAGCAGCTAGAGAAAATGTAAATCAACTCAGTAACAGCAAAAACAATCAAGAGATAAGTATAAATACATTAAAACAAAAAGATTATAAACGAAAGAGACACCACAACAATATAATGCAGTATGTCATGCCTGTAATAAAAAAGGGCATTATGCAAAAATATACTTTACAAAGCAAAAACAACAACAACAAAAAGTAAGGTAAAGCCGGAATTCGTTAAACATGTGTATTGTGATGAAACTCTGTCAGATCAACTTTTTGTTGGTACTCTATCATTTTCAAATGTAATACAATATAATCAAAATAAACAATAAAACTAGAAATCTTCAAATAGTTTGCAACAACAATATAAAATCACAAAGATAGATCAAGAAAAACGACAAATGGTGAAGGGATTTAGAAATTCGAGAATAGAACCACAACAAACGAGAATTCAACAAAATTATTCATCAAAACACCTATTGAGTCTACAAAGAGGCTGGATAGTACAAGTTAAAATAAACAACAAGCCAGTGGAATGCCAAGTGGATACTGGTGCAGATACAAATATTTTATCTAAGAGAATGGCTGACGGACTAAGTCTGAGGAAAGATCGTCTACAATCAACAAAAACAAATATGTTCACATTTAGCGGTGAGAAACTTCCAATAGATGGTATGGTAGATGCTGATTTATTTTTTAAAGATAGAACTTTTTAGAGTATATTTTATATTGTTGATTTGAATTGTCAAAATATTATCTGATTCGAGCTAGCAAAAGCAATGAATTTAATAGGATATATTAATTGTTTATCGCATAATAGATGTTTATCATCCAAAAAATTAATTGAAGAATATTCTGATACTTTTGAAGGCTTAGTTGCACAATGCTTTGAAAATTGAGTTAGAAAGGATGATCAATTTAAATATAATTACTAAAATAGAAGAACCATCAGAATGGGTTAGTTCCATTGTCATGGTATCAAAACCAAATAGTCAAATTAGATTATGTCTGGATCCCAGAAATTTAAATAAGGCAATACTAAGACCTCATTTCCCTTTCCCAAATATTGATGATTGTAAGGTAATATTGATGATTGTAAGTGGATCAAAATTCTTTAGTACGCTTGATGCGAATAGTGGTTTTTGGTTGATACCACTAGATGAAAGTTTTTCTAAATTATGCACCTTCAACACGCCTTTTGGTCCTTACAGATTTTTACGCTTACCTTTTGGAATCAATGCTGCGTCAGAGATTTTTCACGCAGAAATGATAAGACTATTTGGTAATATTGATGGTTGGATAATTTATGTAGACGATTTTTTAATATTTGCAAACATTGTAGAAAACAATAAAATTTTGAAAACCATGCTTGAAAGGGCAAGAGAGGTAGGTAGGTCTAAAGTTTAATCAGGCAAAGTCTAAAATTTTACTTAATGAAATAATGTTTATAGGCCTAAAGATGCTACAGAGTTACAACGTTTTTTGGGCATGGTGAATTATTTGGGAGTATTTATTAAAAATTTGTCTTTGAAAAATACAAATTTAAGACAACTTCTTAAAAAGGACATTTGTTGGCATTAGAATGAAACTATAGAAAAAGAATCACCAGTTTTGACTTATTTTGACCCTAAGAAAAAAAATTAACTTTGACTGTCGATGCGTCAAAGTATGCTGTCGGAGTTGCAATACTCCATGATAGAAATCCCATTGCTTATGCATCTGCGTCTTTAACAACAGCACAAATAAATTATGCTCAAATTGAGAAAGAGCTTTTTGCAATTTTGTTTGGATGTACCAAGTTCCATCAGTGCACGTATGGAACGAAAGTTTATGTAGAAACGGACCACAAACCTTTAGTGTCCATTTTTAACAAACCGTTATATAAAATTCCACCAAGATTACAATAGTTTATGCTTAGATTGCAATTTTATGATTTAGAGGTGAGCTATAAACCTGGAAAGTATTTATATATTGCGGATATTCTGTTCAGGTGTCCTTTAAGTGAAAATGCATTAGTTGATGAAGAAGTAAATCTTCATTGCAATTTCATAATTTCTCACATGGAAATACCATTTTCAAATATAGAAAATATCAATGAACATGTTAAAAAAGACCACGTTTTTTCAAAACTGAAAAATTATATCTATGGATGGCCAAAAGTAATAAAAGGTAATCAAATTGGTATACCAAAATATGTTGCCATGTTGCTATGTTGCCTTTAGTTGCCATACGGGATCGTTAGTTTTTCGCGTTTTTCGTAAAAGTGTAACAATCTATTGAAAAATGCATTTCTTTTGTGTACTCAGGAGGTCGAAACATACAATTATATGTACATATTTCCAACAAAATGTAAGACAAAAAAAGTTCTGGGCATTAACAGGTTAAGAAGAGTGGTTTAACCTCGTAAATAGATTTTCGTTGTTTTTGTTTTCATACGTTCAGTTGTTTTTGAATAAAACACAATGAAATTGTTTAAATAAACGGTGTACCTGATATATACATACGTACATATGTATAGAAATACTTTAAAAAATGCTTTCTAATCATATTTTTTTTTGAATGTAACTTCATGATTTTATTGGCTAATAAACCCAACTTGGCCTCAGATTTAGCAACCACTGGTTCGACTACAGTTTGGTCTCTGGTGTGTTGTGGTGGTTCACTTTTCTTCTGCGGTTACGAAACTGCACAAAATTGTCCATATTATGGTTGAACAACGACAAACACTTCTGTGAGATTTTCACACGATTGTGTTTATTGTCGTTTGCGAGCAAACGCGGCAACCATCTTGCAGAAAACGCTCTTATACACAAGTGATCAATAAGAAGACCTCAACTGGTGGTCCAGAACGGAACACTTTTTTATGATTAAAATTTATGGCGTAGAGCTCCCATAGTATTTATCAAGCTATATAAGCAACTTTGTGCTTATAAGCAACTTTATGTTTTATCAGCTTTATTTTAAATAAAATGGGCCAACTTATAATTTTACGCAGTAAATAAGTTAATTATTGTTCCCAAAATAGGAAAGGCAACAAAAAATAACAGTTATGATGCTATTGATGTAACTAAGATTCTTTATTTAGTGTCAAACGAATCTCGCGTCATCAATTTTAGCTTACAAAAAAATAAATATATAAGGTGTCCGCCGGGAAGGTATACTACTTCGTTTCTTTATAATTTTTGATTATATGAAAGAGAATGGATCTCATATTGATAAATCAATATCACCATTCCTTGAAATAATTTGTTGTAGAAAGAGGTCTCGCAGTAATTCCATTGTAATCCTGGCTGTACGCGATGTGGCACCGTCTTGTTGAAACCACACGTTAGTCAAGCCCAAATCATGCAGTTGTGGCGTTAAAAAGTTTTCAATCGTATCACGATATCGCTCCCCATTGACAGTTACCGTTACGGCATTTTCAGTTTCAATGAAGTAAAATCCAATGATTCCTCCTGACCAAATTGCACATCAGACTATCACTTTTAATGGATGCAAAGGTGACTGATGAATAGTTTGAGGGTTTTCAATTGGCTAGAACCGACTATTCTGTTTATTCACATAACCATTAAAATGAAAATGTGCCTCGTCACTCATTATGATTTCTTCATGAAAATCGATGATTGATTTTTATAAAATGTTTTAATGATTAACACACGTTCGTTTACTGAATATTTTTCCATAATAAATTTGCCACATCTCTACTTCACGACTGCCAAATATGAATTGTCAAGACTAATGTTTACCAAAATGGCGGCAAAGCAAAGTAATATACCTTCCCGGCGGACACACTGTATTTAAAAATTATATATCTAAACGCAAAGTAAATAATCTTGTTTATAAAAGGTTAAATTTAAATAATAAATTAAAATATATTAAAAAAGTTATATAGTTTCCACCATACGGTCCCAAACTTTATTATAAACAACCTTTAATAAATATCCATCTAACGAGCCCAGTAATTTGGAATCTTCTAAAATTCTTAATTTATATATAAACATCACAGGTATAACTAAGAAATATGTTTAAACAGTTGATAAAAATACGGGGTCGAAAAGGTTAATGAGCACACGAAATTCACATTTTTTATATTCTCCTCAAATCACGTGGTAGTCTGCTATCAATGGCTGTCAAACACAAACTAAATGACGCAGCCTGTTCAAATTTCGCATTAAGTGAGCTGACATCTGTTGACATGAGCAGTGTCCCTTTCCTTTTTGAGCTTATTAATTTGTAAATAAATAAATAAATTATGCCTATTTTTGTTGTAAACAAATTGTGAAAACCTTTAAATAATAAAGAAAAACTTCTGGGTTTTTATTAAGACCTGCATTTTCTTTTCGAAAATATTGAAAAATTTGTTCTACTCATTAATCGTTTGATTTGTGTATTTGATGTGTCATCATATGCGTTATAGTTAGGGTTACCAGATGAGCTTGTTGTAAATCAAACAATTTTTCGAGCTTGTCAAGAATCAAGAAAATATATGGTTTGTCAAGATTTTCAAAATATATTTTTTAAAGTTTTCCTCACACAAAGTTTTATGAAAAGCTATTAAACATTTTAGTGAACCAATAACATAAAGTGTTTTAACTATATGGTGTTTTGTATGCATCAAAACTTCTTAACCAAACTCTCTCAGTTGCTGCCGGGTCATTAAAGATGTAAATGGTCTGGCGTTGTCTTGAAGAAAAACAAAAATTTTTCTATTGATCGATTCTGGCCATTTTAATTGAATTCCTTTCCTACCCCACCATACACACAGCATTACTTTTTTTGGTTTTAATCCTGGCTTTGCCACCGCCTGTGAATCTTCATCGTCCTTGATATTTTTTGCACATTATTGTCGTACCGCTTTTCATCGTCCGTAATCATTCCGACCTTTCAAATAAGCTATAGGTTGCCCAGAAATATTACATTTCAGAGTCATGTACGGACAATTTGTAGTCAAATTTTTTTGAACACCCAATATTTTTTGGACTGTCAAGATTTTTTTAAATCAAAATTTTTTCCATACATTACGGGATTTCGCAGTTTTAAATTTAGCAACCCTAGTTATAGTATAAGCGGATAATGAAATTCCCAAAACAATTTTTTCTGCTTCTCAAAAAAGCGAGATAATTAGCTTTGAAATATCTTTTAAATATGTTCCATCTTCATTTTTAATGCCGAGGAAGACCTAAAGATAATAAAAACATTAAAAACATTGGCCGACATAAATAGTCAAAAATAAAGTATACTTTAAGAGAACTTTTGGAAAAAGTCGACTCTAACTCATTCACAGACAACTTAACTTTTGGCGTTAGAGTCGACCCTAAATATAAAATCTGAACCTGTTTCTAAATAATTTAAGATAATTAAAATGAAATGAAAAATTTGTTTCGATTAGAAGATATTTTGCTGTTATTGATTATTGTAAAAGGATTTCGATGAAAAGAAGTCTAAAATATATAAAGGAAGGTTTAATCCTTTTGGCCTAAATGATGATGAATTTTTGTCGCGTTACGTACATACGTAAAGTATAGCCTATTGTTTCCCAGGTATTTTTTCTTTTCTATCATAGAAATAAATGTCATTAGCTCTGCTCTCTACACATCAAAAGGGATGCATTTTATCCCCGCTTCTATAGAATATAGGTTTTGATGTTATGGTTTGCAATAATACAACAGTTAGCAAAGGCAAAAGATGGGAACTTAACTGATACTTGGCGTTGTGGAATTTAGCGATGATATTTGCCTTTTAACACAAGGCCATCATAACATCTTTGCTAACCTTAAATCTCTAAGGAATAAAGTTGCAAAGACTAAGGCTCAACATTGAAATATGTAAGATAATGCGCTGCAATATCCTTAACAATACCAAATTCAGGATACGTAATATCGAGTTGGAATAGTTTATTTATTTCTTTTAATTTGGCAGAATTCTAACAAAAACTGTGGCTGTAGCGGCGATACAATGTTTTGGATGTTCAAAGCCAGTCAGTCTTTCAGTATTTTTTGACCTGTGTGAGTGGACTGACTGCTATCTCGAAATGGACTAAGAAAAACATATTCAACTGATGCATAAAATCAGCTTTCCTGCATTGATGCAAGTCCTGGAACGTAACTTTAATAAATATAATATAACGCAATTGTCGATAAGATTCTCTATTGCAAATGGTGCATGAACTATCGAACATTATATTGATACACATGCCTACAAACACTGCTGATAGATATGACGATTTATTATCAATTTGACAATATTTGTCACGAAAAAAGTTCAAAGAAATAAAAATCGCGAATTACAATTTCAGAAAAATCATTGATCAAAAAAATATTGGTAATCAGATATACAAATGAGTCAATAGACCCCTGCTCAGCATTGTAAGCCTACAAAAAAATGCAAAAAAAACACCTATTCAGAGTTCCCACTTTCAAATATTTGATAAAAAATTCCATATAAACTTTAATCAAATTGTAGTTGACACCCATTTAAAGCCAGTTCAAGTATACTTTATTTTCAACTATGAATATTAAAAAGAGATAGTAAAAGGTTTTAAATTAAAGACTTACTCCAACAAAAGTCGACTTTAGTGTGGGACTATGAATATGGGCTATTGAATTAAACCTTTTATATAATTTTTTCGCGACGCAACACACAAGAATGCTCTCATTGGCCCTACCACAGGTTTGCACGATTATTTTTTAATGATGATGACCTGTTAAAAGGTAAACTCATACCTCTTTATACGGCCAAGGTAATTTCTGAAAATGTAGGCCGTAAGTCAAAATGCTTTTAAACGAGATGAATTTCTGTTGCGTTTGCTTCCCTTACACTTTTTGTTAAAAAATTGAGAGTCCATGGTGTTTTAACCGTAGAACTAGGTAATATCCGCTTAAAGCGAATATGTTCCATATTTCGAACAGGCTGCTATAGCAAAATGCCATTTAAAGAAAGCCCTTATAAAGAGGTGTGAGTTTATTGTGTCCGTCGCAACAGCCGACAAAGCAATATTCGGAGAATACGGCAGATGCGGCATTTAATCGGTTCTAATAATTGTTTTAAAGCTTTTGCGACATGTGGTCAGGTGTTGTCATGCAAAAGAATAAATTTATCATGTCTGTCTTTATATTCCGGCCATTTTTCTCATAATGCATGATTCAAACGAAGAAATTGTATTTTGCTTTGCTTACCAAGTTTAGCAATTCATAGTTCACAATGCTGTCTTAATCACACCAAGAGTGCAAAGTTGCACTATAAATACTAAAACAAAGTGATTGTATAAGCAAAGAAAAAATATTGTCGACTTGAACGAAATTTGGAAGCAGTTATAGACCAAAAAAAAAAAAAAAAAAAAAACCATCAAAACAACCAACAACCAACTTGGTTTAAAAAAAACCCGGGTTTTTATTAACGCTGATAGAAATAAACTTTGATGAAGTTCATAATGATATGGAAATGTTAAGTGATTCAGACGAGGAGAATGCCGTGCAAGAAAGTAATGCAATAAAATTATACGATGAAGCACTACAAAAAATCTAAAAGCCTTTGCAAAAAACGATTTTTTTTGCGTATAACAAATTAGTAAGCTTAGAAATGCATATGGAAAACATGCAACAGAAATGGAGAAACGCAAACTGTAAGCAGACTACAATCCACAAATTCTTTCAAATTCAGCCGTAATTAAATGGTCTAAACTGTTAAGGTGAAGTTGATATGTTTTTTCTTTTAATTTAGTAAAAGTTCTTGAATTTTTTTAAAACACACTCAATTTGGCAGCACTGCCACATCGACCATCTTTACGTTACATTTGAATTAACGGATATGGAAATAGAAGATGGTCGAAATTTAAACGAACTCAAACGTTTTAAAAAGTTTAAAACGTAGCAATATGTATGTACGATTGTTGGTATATACATACATATAATATAGACATATAATATACATTATATGTATGTACATAATAAAAATTTATATAATAAAAGTGAATTTAAAAGCCATTAAAACCCCATCAGTAGTATCTCAAACATTGAAGGGTTCAATAGTAAATACTGAACTTATTAAAAATAACACCCCCTTAAACGGACACCTGGCGAAAGCGGACAAAACTAGCTCGATGGTCATTGTCTGTTTATTCAAGATTTCGATATATTTCGTTTCTATTCAATACAGATGAATAACTATGAAAAGAGAACAAAAAACACTCGATAGTTAAGAGGCAAGTATAATGAAGTTTGTGTAAAACAAAAGTGAAACAGAACATGTCTCCAACAAATATCGATAAAGTTCATGCTGAAACAATATACTTTTAAAGATCAGTGTTGCCAAATCTAGGAAAAAGGAAAATCATTTAAGAAATACTTAAAACATATACAATGATTACATGATTTTACCAAATTGGCAACATTGCTATTGTGTATTTAGAAAGTTTAAGATGAGCAGTGTTGCCGTTTTAATGATTCCTAACCAAAATTAGTTATTTTTTTCTTCGATGTGTAGATGTGGAATTTTTCCATTTTGGTTACTTTTTTTTCTTGAAGTACGAAATAAAGGTAATGATTTCTTCAATTGTTTATTACTCAGGTTTTTATTGGGTGTATAGCACAAAAAAGTGGACTTTTGTCTGGTCTTTCGTTATGAAACATTGGTACTATCTAAACTTATTCAAAATATTGATGTGTTAGCTATAACCTCTCTTACATTTTTATAACATAACTACGTGCCAAAAACTCTTCATTTTTTGAGCACAAAAAGGAATCCAGCCAATTTCATATAATCAGTTGTGAAGTGAAATGTATCCCGATCGATACAAATGTTAGTAGGACGGACAAGGTGTGGACTATAAGACGGGTAAGACAAAACTTTTGAACCATTATTTTATAGTTTTGAATGGTAATATAATGGCATTCTGGTCGAATATTTCAGGTATTTTTATGCCAAGGCTTGTACTTAGGATTGTCGTAATGGATCCACTTTTCGTCGGCAGTAATTGGATGCCGTAATATATTGTTACGTTTTAACGTTTGAGTTCGTTTATATTGCGTTAAAATAAAATAAAATAAAATAAAATAAAATAAAACTAAATATTTTTTATTGTAGTTGTTTTACAATCTTGTCTCTTTCTTTATTAATTTCACTGTACTTTAACACACCAAATTCGCTTTAAAGACATTTTTTATTTGTGCCTTAAACAGAATTTTCTTCTTGACAGCCAATTTAAAACTAACTAACTCACTAGCCGCACTTCGCCGATTTTATAGTATTTCATCTTAGTTTAGAATGTTCTAGTACGGTTACGAATCTTCGATTTTTCGACGTTAATTCAAAGTGGTCTAGAATAACACAAAAAGTAACCGATCCATGCATTGGCAGCATTTTTAATTAGTGCAGATAGTTTTAGAAGTTTTTAAGCCTTGACACAAGCCAATACATTTTATAGCTAAAAGCTCATAATAAGCTCTGACGTGGTGAATTTTGCCTTTAGCATTTTCATTTTCGTAACAATATATTTATGGCTTTTGAGCAACATTTCGGACATTAAGTCTTCGAACAGTTTTGCTGATCTGGAGGGTTTTGTATTCGTATCGAAATTATAACTTTTAAACCACACATTTCATATTTCGCACGTTGAAAACGGTGGAACATACTCATGACAAGCTTTTGTGAGCAATCGATGTTCCTTTGCTGTTCTTTTTATTTTGTTGGCACATAATTTGACGTTTACAAATCTTGGCAAATATTTAACTTTAACGCTACTGTTTGGTTTGGGTATTTTAAGATTCATTAAGAGGAAGGGCTTATTTACTTATTACTGGCTATTTACAACCTCAGTTGATCAATAGCCGAGCATATGGAAGCCCAACCACGTAGATCTTGTGCACTTCTTCTTCAGTTAGTCAGGAATCTCGTCGACCTGGTCCTTCCAACGGAGTCTAGATAGCCACCTTTGGAATTTTTACTCATGCACGCGACATGTCCCAGGCAGTGCAATTGTTGCACATTGATGCGCTTAATCACGTCGTTGTCAGGATATAGCGTTTACAGTTAAGAGTTCATACGGATTCGATATTCGTTCTTTAGGACAGCGTATTCTGCAGAGAATCTTACTCTAGAAAACTCCTTGAATCACCTTATCAGTCTGTGTCAAAAGGAAGGGCTATTTAGCTAAAATTTTGCACAATTATTAAAACAAGTTATATTAGGCCGATCTATATTTTTATTTGATATTTCTATAAAATCGATATCTTTTATCTCATCATTTATCGTTTTATCTTAACATATTAAAATTTTGGCTGTTTTTTGGTTAATTTTTTATCGAAATTTGTTTAAAAAAAATTCGAAGTTGTGGCAATACTGGAGATGAGAGCGAGAACTACGACATAAAAATCGTTTCAATGAACAATCTCTTTGTGTTAACGAAGTGAAACAAAATATTCTCACTAGTTTGTTTCGTGTTCTAATTTTTATTCGAAATAGGGTTTTAGTCAATGAACATATGAAAAGGTTCACTGATGAACACGTTCATGCAACTCTATTAAGAATCAACGTTATTGTAAGTGCGTACTCACTTATTGGTACTTATAAATTCATAAGTGAGTTTTTTGGTTAATTTTTTATCGAAATTTGTTTAAAAAAAATTCGAAGTTGTGGCAATACTGGAGATGAGAGCGAGAACTACGACATAAAAATCGTTTCAATGAACAATCTCTTTGTGTTAACGAAGTGAAACAAAATATTCTCACTAGTTTGTTTCGTGTTCTAATTTTTATTCGAAATAGGGTTTTAGTCAATGAACATATGAAAAGGTTCACTGATGAACACGTTCATGCAACTCTATTAAGAATCAACGTTATTGTAAGTGCGTACTCACTTATTGGTACTTATAAATTCATAAGTGAGTGTCAGTAGAAAAAACGATTCATTGCTAATCATGAAAGGAAAGGTGCAAACATGAAAGGAAAATTACCAATACAATTAACTGAGACTTGAATTTTAAATATAGACCTGCGTTCGGCAAACTAATATTAATGCATCTTACAATTGGGGTAGTAATTTGAGAATCTTTCACCCAGACCACTTTGCACTGTATTTTTCCACTTTTCTCTTTACTTCTCTTTGTTTATTTTTTGTCTATGCGTGTGACTACGTACGTTTAAAATAGTAGAGTAGAGCAGCTCTTTACCGAAATCTGATATATCTGATCTGATATCATTTAAAGGGTTTTTGTTTCTTTTATTGTTTTTGGTCTTTTTTATTTAAAAACTATGTGGTTCTACGCTGATGAACCTGACCGTATATATTCTTATTGTATCATAAAATTGTTCTTACATCACAGCCTATTTCTTTGAATGTTGGATTGAGTTATTACAAATTACAACAGCAGTGCCATTTACACATTTTAAGATGCCATCAAGTTAAGTTGGGAATAAGTGGTATATTTTTCAGTGTTTTGAAAATTAAATTTTCTAAATTTTTATTAATAAATATGACATAGGCCATAAAATTTTTATATTAGTTTCTTGTAAGTAGTCAGACAACTACGCTTTTTATCGGTAAACAAATTATTGTATTTTAAAAACGTACATATATGTATGTCCAAGCATTATCTATTATTCAATAAATTTTTGTAGAACAAAAAAATTTCATCTTGATTGATCTTTTTTATATTTATATAGTTCATACGTACTATTATGTATGTATTGTACATGCATACAATATACATATGTATGTACTATTCTAGTGTATATGTACATAGCGCATACTAAATCATAAAGAAACACAACTCAAAATTTATCAAAATTTATCATTTATCAATGATTAAATATCTATTGACCACGAAATTTTCGTTTGCATCACTATCTCTCTTACATAAGAAAATATTATGTCTGCTTTTTATGTTGCCTGTGTCGCTTGTACATTATCAACTAAAGAGAACTATTTTTAATTGTGACAGTGAAATTATGAGTAGTTCAGTAGTTTTCACATAAATAGTATTATTTCGATTTGTGACACTATTAATGAAAAAAGGATAAAGTTTATCAAAACATATTCCAGTTAAAGAGGCACGATTGGAAAAAATTGAACTAAATTTTCAACTAAACAGTTACAACTGAAAATTACATCATAATTGCAATATTATTACACAGAATTAAGAAGAAATTAAGTAACTGTCTTCTAAGACAGAATACTTCAATATGGAACTCAATTTGATTATTTAATTACAACTGTATTATTGAAAACATTTTATTGTCTCTCCTGAACATTTACAAATTTTGAGTTGTTACCGTTCATGATTTAGTGTGCGATATGTATTTTAATTCCTGTACCTGAAAAATCAAATATGTACTTGCCTAACAATTTACATGAAAATTTCCGATAAGAATTTTTTATACGCATGTACACAAACTTGAAGTACATAAATTAAATAAAACTTAAAAATTATAAAAGATAATTTTTAAAAGCTAATTAAATATAAAATTGCATGTACCTTTTTTATATAACATTAAATTTACAAATATACCAAATGGTGGTCCAACCAAGACGCACAATGTTAGTTGTAAATGAAACAAAAAGTTTTCAGAGAATTATCTTAATATTTTTTATTATGGTAGAAGGATCAATGACAATTATATATTTGTGAAACAAAATATCGGCCAAATGCTCGCCACGGCTTCTTTGACATACCTCTATTCAGCGGTTCATATTTTCGATGACTCTGAGATATTATTGAGGTTTAATGTAGTTAATGTGCCGAATTATCTCATCATTTAGATCTTGAACTGTTCTTGGCTTATTGACGTACACTTTTTCTTTCAAATATCCACAAAGAAAGAATTCGTCGGTGTCAAATCAGATGATCCTGGTGGCCAATTAATATCGCCAGGGCATGAGATAATACGGCTATTGAATTTCTCGCGCCGTTGTTTCGTTGGTTGTGTGCAAGTGGCACCAACTTGTTGGAATCACATATCATCGAGGTCCATATCTTCAATTTCTGGCATTAAGATATTTGTTATCATCTCGCCATTCACGGTAACTGCTTGGTCGAACTCATTTTCGAAGATGTACGGCCCAATGACGTCGCCAGCACTTAAACCGCACCAAACAGCATGCACAGGTGTTTCCACATTTCCTACCAGATTGCTGAAATTAGTGGACAATTATGCTGATCAACGCAAATGCCGAATGCAGAAAAAGTTGTCACAAAGTTGATGCTAGTGTCATTAACTTTATTATTATTACTATTTTCTTTATGTTTTCAAAAGACAGTTCATTCTAATAAAGTCTTTTTGAAAATCATTTTAAGAGGAGATTAAAAACAATAATAATTTTTTTAAGAATGGTAAGCAAATATACATACAGTCACACAGATTATAATACGAACCATCAATAAAAACTGTTTTTAAGAAATACTTTACGTATCTGATCGTAGTTGCTTTTATGAATATGCTTTTGTGAATATGAATATAATGGCACAGGCGTCTTAACAAACCATGGCAGAAATGGTAGTGTATATAATAAGGCTAGGGATGGATATTTTCATCCCATCCAAAAAGCTTTCGATTAAACCTAGAAACAAATCTTGGTTTAATCTGAGGTGTAAATTGGCAGTCAGATCCAGGGAGGAAGCGTTCAGGAATTGGTGCAATAACAAATGTGCCCATACTGATTTGCTTCGCAAACAGGCGAGATCTTAATGTGCCGCAGTACTTAGATGCGAAAAGGCTTTATACGAGCAGCGCCTTCGTGCTAAAGTTCTTACTTTTCCGCGAGGAAGTAATTACTTTTGGTCATTCGTTAAAAGGCTGAGGAAAAACGCTAGTTCGGTTCCTGCTCTTATAAAGAATGACCACACATTCACGAAACCGGTTGAAAAGGCAAAACTTTTGACTGAAATGTTTACAAGTATTTCTCACTTGCCGGAGAGCATTCAACCACTGCCCGAACTTGAAAGAGTATCAGTAACTATGCCTAGTATATTCTTTCGAGCTCGTGCAGTAAAAAGGGTCCTTGCAAATCTCAACGTTAACAAGTCTTCTGGGCCGGATGGCATACCAGCACTGGCCCTGAAGCAGTGCTCTTCGACGCTTGCGCGTCCATTAGCTCACCTTTTCTGTGCGTCATATCGTGCCGGTATTTTTCCATCTTACTGGAAGGTTGCTAATGTAACGCCAATCCCCAAAAAGGGCGAGGTTAGTAACCGTGAGAACTATCGTCCATTAGCAGTTTGTTCCGCACTCTCCAAGGTTATCACTACCTTGTGGGATATCTGGAGGTCAACGATTTACTTAGCGATCGTTAGTATGGTTTCCGAAAGGGCCGATCTACTGGTGACCTGCTGGCATTGCTCTCGGAGGAGTGGAACAAGTCCATTCATGGTTTTGGCGAGAGTAAGGTTGTAGCTCTGGATATCTCAAAGGCGTTTGATAGAGGCACGAGGCTCTCATTTGGAAACTTAACGCTTTTGATGTCGGTAGTCACTTCTCTCGATTTATATCGAGTTTTCTCAGAGATCGCTCTATAAGAGTGATTATAGATGAGGTCTCATCCGATGAGTTCAGGGTAAACTCAGGGGTACCGCAAGGCTCTGTTCTTTCTCTTACTCTTTTTCTAATATTTCTTAACGACTTTCTTCTTCTCACTTCTAATCCTATCCACTCTTTTGCGGATGACAGCAACATTTGTCACTCATATTCTTTTGATCGTAGACCAAGCCTTTTGGAGGTTGGGGCAAGAAGGATGAATATGAACGTCACACTCACAAGTGACCTGGTGAAGGTCTCCGAGTGGGGTCGTGCTAACAGGGTCGATTTTAATGCACGTAAGACTCGATGTTGTTTTTTAACACACAGACGTGGTGGTGTGCTGTCATCTGTGTCAATGGGTAATGTGGATATTGAGGAATCAGATGCTCTTGATGTTCTGGGCATGAGAATTCACTGTGACGTTCGTTGGAATGATCACATATTTCAAGTGTCGAAAGAAGCATTCAAGTGCCTTGGTTTCTTGAGACGGTGCAAGAAATACCTCCTTAACATATACAAGACCTATATCCGACCCAAAATGGAGTACAACTCTCATGTATGGGCCGGTGCTTCAAAGTCTATTTTGGAGCTTAGCGACCACGTACAGGAGAGGGCGAAGAGGTTCATCAATGACGGTTGTGTAGCCAACTATATCGATTCATTGGAGCACCGTCGCAACGTGGCGTGTGTTTCATTGTTCTATCGGTACTATAACATAATGTGTTCTAACGAAATTAAGGAATTAATTCCTAAAAATCATATATTTTTACGTAGTACTCATATTTCTCATAGAGCGCATCCCTTTATAGTTGATTGTCCAGTAAATCGCACAACGCATTATAGGGAGAATTCGTTCTTTGGTCGCATTGTTCGATTGAGGAATAATCTTCCAGCGAAAGTATATCCTGCCACTTACGACATGAGTAAATTTAAGTCTAACGTCCATAAACACTACTCCCTCTGTCCTCCTTCCTATAACCTATTTTTCTAGTACCAGCACAATGCACTGCACGAGTAGGGGCCATCCCCTGGGTGCTGGTCTTATATATAAAAAAAAAAATTCCCACTAAGTAGGTGCTTACTGCGCTTAAGCACTTAAAAGACGTATGACAACACAGATAATTATACGTACGATGTGAAAAGATACTACATTTCTTTAACTTTTACGAAAGAATTTCTATATTGATCTACTCCGTGGCACATTTATATATTAGCCTAAGGCCTTTCCTGTCACCGGTAAAAAAATATACTATTTTAACCGAAAATAAGTCGAAAAGATACTTGTGTTACACTTTTAGGGCAAATAATAAACTTAAGAAAAGCTGGGAATTTATTAAAGCCATTTGCTAAATTTGTTGGTAGTACCATGTCCACATACCAAACAGTTCTTAAAAATATTTTTGAGTCGAAATCGTTAGCAAGCAAACCCAAAGCTGGTCGTTCACCTAAAATTTTGCGTAGTATTGTTCGATACATGAAAAGTATTGTGGATAAAACACATAGAACAACAACGGTGCAAAATCGTAATACATAGTAGAGAACCAAGAAAGAAACCTTTTATTATCGAAATCAATAAAAGAAAGCGACTGGACTTTGCACTGTGTTAGAATGTGATATTGAGTTATGAGATCAAGTTTAACTTATTCGGCTGTGACGGCAGGCAAAAAATTTATGTTTAAAATCAAAATATTTTTAAGGGGTCGTAATATAATCTGTGTGACTGTATTTACTTTATTGTTTCTAATTTGCAAAAGAATACAAATGTAATTATATAGGGAGAGCAAAAAAGAATCAACTCTTGTGTTTTAATATATGTTTTATACAAAATTTTTGTATGAATAAGGATACATTTGTACGCGTTTTAAACGCTGTTCACCATGACCTAAAAACACCAAAACATCCATAACCATTCCAACAGTAATTAGAATGGCCGCTGCATTAAAATTGCTTGATCAAGGTGGGTATCAACACTAAATAAGCGAAAACCGTCAATTAGGACAACTAAGTCTGTGTTGTGATTAAAAGAATAGTTTGTCCAAAATATATACAATTTTATGTATCTGCGGAGGAGGAACACGAAATATTTAATATAAATAATAAAATAATAATTAATGCATATTAGAGTACTCACTTTTTCCAACCAGCTATATCTCTTACAGGAGGCCCATTACATTGAATTTGTCTGATAGTTTCATCCACAAATTATGGACTCGTTGTTTATTGTTTACTGACCGCAACTGTTCCTTGGTCAAGTTACTGTATTGCAATATAAAATATATCAAAATTTCAAATTGACACTGTTTCGTTTGTAATGTTTTGCTTTTTTCCCTAAAATTAACAATTTAGATATAAATTCTAATCGTTTTTTAATTTACTTTTTTTCCTTCTTTGCGTTTAATGCTCTGCCAAAGCAAAATATTTTAGTTAATTGTACTTTTTTGACAAACGTTTTTGCAATATAGAGAGCGGTATTACCAGATTTGCGAAAAATAAAGTAATGAGATGAGTACCAATCGTTTGATTTGGTGCCATTTTTTTCACATCGCATTACAGATTAACCCTCCAGTTCTTTCAATTTCAGTCCCATCGCTTCTCTAGAGGTGCCATTTTGCTTAAAAATGATTCTCCAATAAGTTTAACTGTTGTTAGCTGATATCTAAGGGAATGTTGCTGCTTTGGCGGCTCGAAATTTGTTCGATTTGAACCAAATAAATTGGTATAGTCGCTCGACTGGATTTAGCCTACTTATTGCTTGCCTGCCTAATACTTTATTGCAAAATTCAGGCGCTTCTATTCGTTGACTTTACCTTTTCGCAATTGCAATTTCATAACTTGCAACATCCACTGTCGTCATTCGAATGTCTTCTTTTATAGTTTTTACCATCTAATTACACCATTACCTGCTTTCCCATCTACTACTTTTACAAGTAGAATTGTGATGCAATACTACATACCTATGCTTTATTTACATATATTAAATATCTGTCTAAAATAATTGTAGTTTAATATGAATAAGCATAACATAGAGAACTCTGATGATGAACTCCGTAGCTGCTGGTGTTTGCATATTCCTTCACGGATATTTTCTTTTCCATTGCCGTTGCCAATTTATTGAAAAGTCTGAAAATTTTCTGTTTGCTTAGAAATAATTTGGTCCTGATAATAAAAATTCAATAATTAAGTGTAAAGATCAATGGGGGTTCAAACTTACAAATAATGATGTCATATCTGTATAACTTTAGTTTCAATAATAGCAACTTTTCTATCAACTGATATGTAATTGAAATACAAAAACATCTGACTTTTACTGTTCCGTCATTACGTTTAATTTTGTTCGTTAAAATTAATCACAGTTATAATTAAATATTGAACTTTTTAACATGTGAACTAAAACAAATTGTAGTTAATATGTATACGCTCAAAAGAAGAGATAAATTGGTGACAGTTATTTTAAAACATTAACATTGCTTTGTTTTTTCTGCTCGCTACCATACGTAAATATAAAGCCCAGTATCAAAAAACAAGTTTTTTATTTAACTTATATAAATAATTTAAGTTTTTCCTTTTCCTACGCAAACTTTCTTATGTGTGTGAAGATAAATTCGAATACGAAAAGCCAAGACACCAACCTTGCTTTTTTAACATACACCAAATTTTGCGTTAACAGAGTACTGTTAAGAGATTAACAGTGATTACATACAAAATGTAAAATATCGTCAGAGGATAAGTGACTATTTCTCTAAAATATGGAAGTGCTCCCCTATACCACTATATACAAATGTTTGTGCCAAGGGTCCTGTCTAGAGCCCATATAGTGGTATGTCTGGAAAAATCACCGGTTTCGGGAAAATCGAATTTTAAAAAATCGCCTTTTTGAAAAATCTGAAATTTCTTGGGAGGATGAGCGGCTATTTCTCTAAAATATGGAAGTGCTCCGCTATACCACTATATACAAATGTTTGTGCCAAGGGTCCTGTCTAGAGCCCATATAGTGGTATGTCTGGAAAAATCACCGGATTTGAGAAAATCGAATTTTAAAAAATCGCCTTTTTTAAAAATCTGAAATTTCTTGGGAGGATGAGTGGCTATTTCTCTAAAATGTGGAAGTGCTCCCCAATACTACTATATATAAATGTTTGTGCCAAGGGTCCTGTCTAGAGCCCATATAGTGGTATGTCTGGAAAAATCACCGGTTTCGGGAAAATCGAATTTTAAAAAATCGCCTTTTTTAAAAATCTGAAATTTCTTGAGTGTAATAAACCAGAGTCAATAGTGGAAATCCCACTTGCTTGCATGGACACCCGGCTTTATCAAATAACTTATTTATGGTGTAAAGAGTAATAAGTGGATATGTAATAAAGCATAAGAAATTATATGAAAACATGGAAGTAATTTTTTTAAACAGCAAATTTTAGATATGTTCCACTGTGTTTTTTTTTTAAGAAACAAGTTTCTGTATACGGATTAAAAAAGAAAAATTATATGATAGTGCTAAGAATTCGGATTACTTCGCTCTCTGTTTGTATTACTTATTTATATTATCACGTTCGCATGGCACCTTTCTAAATAGTTATTCTTTTTTTTTTGTTTTGTTTATTTTTGTTTATTGCTAATTGTGTAAAATTGGGTGTTAAGAATGAATAGAAAACGTATGTAAAAAATATTTTTTTTTTTTAAAATATGTATGCATGTCTTTAAAATATTTTTTTTTAGTAAATAGAAAAGCTGCTAGCAAATGAATCAATGTAGCGAGCGGCCATTGATTTGTTTGTTTATGTTATTTTTTGTTTGTGTTTTATGTTTGACAGATAATAATGACAAAAACCGTTAGAACTAGAGATCACGTTGATTTTGAAGTAATGCATAGAGTAACTGAAGTAGCATTAGTAGAATTTGGGGATTCTTTCTCTAATTTTTGTATGGAGAATTATGTCTTAAGCTCATAATGGGGGGTTGTATTATGAATGAGAGAGTGAAAGGTGTCGTGCTAACGTGACATTTCTGAATACATACTCTATTCGAATTACACAATATTTAGAACAATTAAATTGATTAATAGATTATCCGAATAAATTTTTAACAGGAATTCATTTCCCAATCGAAGAAAAATCGATAGCATAATATTATGTATGTGTGTGAAGTTAAATACGAAAGTTAAATATATTTTTCTTAACATAACAAAAACTTGTGTAAGTTAACAGAATATGTGTGAAGATAAATACGAATATGAAATTTTTCTGTTAAGTTAACAGAGACTTCTATTTTAGCATTACTTCCACAAATGTGGATTATGAAATATAATTTTGAATAAGAATAACTAAACGAAGGTAAAGAATTACAGAAATTTGAAACAATATTTTTTAATTCTCATTAGGTCAATTTTTGGTTTACTATAACAGCATTGAATTAAATTGGCTGGACGGTGGGGGGGTGGGGGAAAAAAAGTTAGTTACGGTCTAAATATCTCCGATCTGGTACTTTGCAGCCCAAAAAGGAAAACTGGCCCTGAAACCCTGATACCTTGGCTATAAAGCCCACCAGGTCCGATTCCCCCACAATTGCATCTTAGGTCCGATTTTTCATGAACGACATATATATACGGTAAAAATGAAAAATAAAAGTTAGCTACGGTCTATATATCTCCGATCTGGTACTTTGCAGCCCAAAAAGGAAAACTGGCCCTGAAGCCTTGATACCTTGGCTATAAAGCCCACCAGGTCCGATTCCCCCACAATTGCATCTTAGGTCCGATTTTTCATATTTTTTGATGGACGATTGTTTTTAATGTAATTACCAGCTACAAGAAATAAAATTCATTTGTTATTGTTACTGTATCTCTCTAATTATATTTTTTTTGATTTTTACAATCCTTTACCTTGTTTTGGTTATTTTTATACCAAATTATGTTTTTATACCAAATTATGTTTTATAATCCACAATTGTGGAACTAATGTTAACATAACAGTCTTTGTGATCTTAACATAAAAATTTCATATTCGTATTTATCTTCACACATATTCTGTTAACTTACACAAGTTTTTGTTATGTTAAGAAAAACGTATTTAACTTTCATATTTAACTTCACACACATATATTATGTACTGTTATTAATGACAGGAAGATCCATTAAACCCTGAATTACCACACCTGATAGAATAAATATCCGTACACCTCAAGCCTGAAACTTAAATTTAAAAAAATTTCCTGTATTTTTATATTTCCAATATATTTAGTAAACATTTATTGAAAGGTATACATTGCATTCTATTATGTATATAAAATCTCTTCATTTCTTTTTAAATTAAAAATATTCGGAACTATAAAAATAATTAACCAGAAAAGGTATTCGTACATTTCAAATATATATTATTGGATAAAAATTATTTTATGATGTCTTGTAATTATTATTAGTAAATGGTGGGATATCCTTAGCATTGGCATTATCTGATTGATTCAAATATTTTTCTCGCTAATTTTGGTCCATTCTTCCGTAATAACACTTTCAAGCATTTCTATCAAGGTAATATTATGTTTGTGGATCTTGCGCTGTGGTATATTTTACAAATGCTCTATGTGGTTAAGGTCTGGTGGTTGAAGATGAATTTTCCATTAACGTTTGATGTTATAATGAAACCACAACTTCATATTTTGCGCATTTTGTATGATTTTTTTTATCCTTTTTAAACCAAATGTATTATCCTAGATGCAGCTGTTGTGAATATTTCTTTAAATTAGATTTTAAAATAATTATATATGTAATCATATTGGTCCATCGTGGATTCTATAAATGTAAATTTTCCAAAATCTTAAGCTGACATGCACTCGTAAATCATAATATCACCTCTTCAGCGCTTTATAGTTTAAACAAACTTTTCTTTATTTAGCACTATTCACTTTTACTATCAATCCAACTTCTTTTCTAAACCCCAAAGATGCTGAAATTACTCTTGTCGAAATATATAACCATTTTTTAGAGTTCTGAAGCCATTTTTATATACAAATTAATCAATTTCATTCTTGTTGTCAGTTAAGGGCGAATAGTTTTTTAAATGCTACAAAGCCATGAAAATAGGTTTCTTTTAATAATTTTCGTACGGTATCTTCATGATTTCAAGTTTCTCTTAAATTTTCGGTAATTTTGGCGACCGTTATTTTTACATCTTCTGTTGCCTATGCGTAAAAAAAATCGTATTGCTCGGTCGGTTAACGGCAGCGTTTACGTGGCTTGGGCAAAATAGAACCGTATAATTGAAAGTTTTGGTAACGTACTGGATAGAATAGTGGCTTCTGCCAATAGTCTTAGCGATTTCACATAAAGATTTTCTTTTAATAGCAAATTGTAGAATAATTCCTCTCTCATCAGTCCAAATGTCTTTCTGTAGTGAAAAAGAAAGGTCCATATTAGGTAGATCGATGTCAAAACAAGTTTCGGAAGGATATCCCACAAATTAATAATAATTATTATAAAATATAAAATGATTTTTTGTACGAATACTTTTTCTGATTACTTATATGTATAATTTCGTTTATTTTTTATTTAAAAAGAAATTAAAACATAATAAAATGTTTAATACATAATAAAATGCAAGATAAAGAAAAAACCTAGCATAAGTATTATTTTAAATACAATTGCTGCTATGTTTGCTAAAGGCAGATAAACAACTTTTCAAGCTTTGGCACAAACTTAACATAAATCAACTTGGACAGCGTTTAAAGATTGTTGATCAGAGTTTAGCAAACATATGCTATGAAAACATAAACGACAGTAAACCTGAAATGCTACTCAACAGCATTTGCTTATGCTAAACACTTGCTAGGTTTTCTTTATAAATACGACTGCTAGCGTTTAGCATGTATTAGTTTTTATTTTGAAACTTCTTAAACTTATTTATAATTTTGCTCAGTGTATTTTGGTTTACATCGGTATATACATATGTCCCTGTACAGTGCACACATAAATAAGCGCTTGTTCGTATTAGTAGATACTTCCGGCACAGGCAAAACAAAAATTTTCTCAAGATTTCACCTGAGTAAGTCTTATCAACTGCGTGGATATGATTTATGTTGTATAAATATATATATCTTCACCTGAAATTCAAAAGAGCCTTACAACTAAAAAAAAATCAAAATTTTGTTTTTGATTGATAATGGTACACCGCATTAAACTTTTTTTCAAATTTTCAGTCTTCATTTGCAAAAATAACTACTTTATTAGGGAAATTAAAAGGTCTTAACATCAAATGATTTTCTTAAAAATCGGAAAGGACTAACAACATATTAGGCCACACCAAACAAAATAGTTTTGGCTAAACTGCCACATGCCTTTGTTGCTATTGGGAGAGAATCTGCAGAGAATTGAGAAGTAGCTTTACGTTGTTTAACTTTAGCAATTACATATGGAGAGGTTAAAAATATCAAAGAAAAAATAGCAACTTAGACAATATTTAGAAGTATTAACTAATTTCATGACAAAATTTCTATTCAAGAATTTGTTTTATACAATCCTTTTATAATCCTTTTACCAATCGAATATATTTTTACGAATAGTTATATAGTTGATTTTCAGTATTAATTTTATGGAATATTATTTATTTCTTCTTGGCTTGTACTACTGATTTAGTTACTAATAAATAAAAAATATATTAAACAAAATTTAAAAAAAAAGAAAAATTATAACGATCGCTAGATAGTGTGTTCCAGAGTACTTAAAATAAGCCTTCGAATGCCAAAATGGATTAGATGTACTACACTGTTGTTAGGTCTCTTTGGTTTCTAAAAATTCAAATACAAAAGGGTGTATTCAGGGTTGGCAAAAACCCAGGTTTCTTTTAAACCCAGTCTACCGGGTTTTATTGGTTGTTTTGATGGGTTTTTTTTTGTTTGGTTTTATAACTGCTTCCAAATTTCGTTCTAGTCGACAATATTTTTTGTTTTAGTATTTATAGTGCAACTTTGCGCTCTTGGTGTGATTAAGGCAGCATTGTGTACTATGAATTGCTAAAGCTCGGTGAGCGAAGCAGAATGCAATTACTTCGTTTAAATCATACGTTATGGAAAAAATGGCCGAAATATAAAGACAGAAATAATAAATTTATTCTTTTGCATGACAACACCCGACCATATGTCGCATATGTTTTAAAGCAATTATTAGAAACGATCAAATACCGCATCCGCTGTATTCTCCGAACATTGCTTTGTCGGCTGTTGCGACGGATATAGTATACTCACACCTCTATATACGGGCTTTCTTTACATGGTATTTTGTTATAACGACTTGTATGAAATGTGTAACACATTCGCTTTAAGTGCAAATTACGTAGTTCTACGGTTAAAACACCATGGATCCTCAGTTTTTTTTTTTTTTTTTAAGTGTAGGGGAAGCAAACGCAACATGTATTCATCTCGTTTGAAAGCATTTCGACTTACAGCCTACATTTTCAGAAACTACCTCGGCCGTATAAAGAGGTATGTGTTTATCTTTTAACAAGTCATCGAATCACTTCCTTTGAAGAAATACAAAATCGGCTTCAAAGCTAGAGCGCCTTAAAACACGAGAAGTCTTTCTGAAACTAGATTTGGAAATTGACTCAGAGGTGGGAAAAGATGTAAGCAGTGATTTGATGAATTTGTTATTTCATTATCATTTTGAGTCCCAATACGCAAATTTCACTTATTTTTGTTGTAAATAAACTACGAAAAGTTTAAATAAAAGAAATCCACCGGGTTTTTTTTTTAATAAATACCCAATAAAACCCGGGTGGGTTGAACCCTGGGTGTATCCCACACCACTTACAGTAACATTACCTCATCATGTTTATAATCACAATACTTTTCATTTTATTTATGTTTTTTATCTTTCTTGAAAAATTATGAAATATAATAATTAGACTTTTTGCATTTTAGGTGACAATATATTTGTATACGTGATTGTATATTAACCATAAAATAATTTACTAGTTTATATGATATAATAATGGCCTTTATTACCCCCTATTTTTCCCCCCAATTTTTCGCTTTGTATCGATAGTTTTAAAAACGTATCGGATTTTGTAGCAATATATACGATATATATATATATAATATATAATATAATAATAATAATAATAATAATAATAATAATAATAATAATAATAATAATAATAATAATAATAATAATAATAATAATAATAATAATAATAATAATAATAATAATAATAATAATAATAATAATAATAATAATAATAATAATAATAATAATAATAATAATAATAATAATAATAATAATAATAATAATAATAATAATAATAATAATAATAATAATAATAATAATAATAATAATAATAATAATAATAATAATAATAATAATAATAATAATAATAATAATAATAATAATAATAATAATAATAATAATAATAATAATAATAATAATAATAATAATAATAATAATAATAATAATAATAATAATAATAATAATAATAATAATAATAATAATAATAATAATAATAATAATAATAATAATAATAATAATAATAATAATAATAATAATAATAATAATAATAATAATAATAATAATAATAATAATAATAATAATAATAATAATAATAATAATAATAATAATAATAATAATAATAATAATAATAATAATAATAATAATAATAATAATAATAATAATAATAATAATAATAATAATAATAATAATAATAATAATAATAATAATAATAATAATAATAATAATAATAATAATAATAATAATAATAATAATAATAATAATAATAATAATAATAATAATAATAATAATAATAATAATAATAATAATAATAATAATAATAATAATAATAATAATAATAATAATAATAATAATAATAATAATAATAATAATAATAATAATAATAATAATAATAATAATAATAATAATAATAATAATAATAATAATAATAATAATAATAATAATAATAATAATAATAATAATAATAATAATAATAATAATAATAATAATAATAATAATAATAATAATAATAATAATAATAATAATAATAATAATAATAATAATAATAATAATAATAATAATAATAATAATAATAATAATAATAATAATAATAATAATAATAATAATAATAATAATAATAATAATAATAATAATAATAATAATAATAATAATAATAATAATAATAATAATAATAATAATAATAATAATAATAATAATAATAATAATAATAATAATAATAATAATAATAATAATAATAATAATAATAATAATAATAATAATAATAATAATAATAATAATAATAATAATAATAATAATAATAATAATAATAATAATAATAATAATAATAATAATAATAATAATAATAATAATAATAATAATAATAATAATAATAATAATAATAATAATAATAATAATAATAATAATAATAATAATAATAATAATAATAATAATAATAATAATAATAATAATAATAATAATAATAATAATAATAATAATAATAATAATAATAATAATAATAATAATAATAATAATAATAATAATAATAATAATAATAATAATAATAATAATAATAATAATAATAATAATAATAATAATAATAATAATAATAATAATAATAATAATAATAATAATAATAATAATAATAATAATAATAATAATAATAATAATAATAATAATAATAATAATAATAATAATAATAATAATAATAATAATAATAATAATAATAATAATAATAATAATAATAATAATAATAATAATAATAATAATAATAATAATAATAATAATAATAATAATAATAATAATAATAATAATAATAATAATAATAATAATAATAATAATAATAATAATAATAATAATAATAATAATAATAATAATAATAATAATAATAATAATAATAATAATAATAATAATAATAATAATAATAATAATAATAATAATAATAATAATAATAATAATAATAATAATAATAATAATAATAATAATAATAATAATAATAATAATAATAATAATAATAATAATAATAATAATAATAATAATAATAATAATAATAATAATAATAATAATAATAATAATAATAATAATAATAATAATAATAATAATAATAATAATAATAATAATAATAATAATAATAATAATAATAATAATAATAATAATAATAATAATAATAATAATAATAATAATAATAATAATAATAATAATAATAATAATAATAATAATAATAATAATAATAATAATAATAATAATAATAATAATAATAATAATAATAATAATAATAATAATAATAATAATAATAATAATAATAATAATAATAATAATAATAATAATAATAATAATAATAATAATAATAATAATAATAATAATAATAATAATAATAATAATAATAATAATAATAATAATAATAATAATAATAATAATAATAATAATAATAATAATAATAATAATAATAATAATAATAATAATAATAATAATAATAATAATAATAATAATAATAATAATAATAATAATAATAATAATAATAATAATAATAATAATAATAATAATAATAATAATAATAATAATAATAATAATAATAATAATAATAATAATAATAATAATAATAATAATAATAATAATAATAATAATAATAATAATAATAATAATAATAATAATATAATAATAATATAATAATAATAATAATAATAATATAATAATAATAATAATAATAATAATAATAATATAATATAATAATAATAATAATAATAATAATAATAATAATAATAATAATAATAATAATAATAATAATAATATAATAATAATAATAATAATAATAATAATAATAATAATAATAATAATAATAATAATAATAATAATAATAATAATAATAATAATAATAATAATAATAATAATAATAATAATAATAATAATAATAATAATAATATAATAATAATATAATAATAATATAATAATAATATAATAATAATAATAATAATAATAATAATAATAATAATAATAATAATAATAATAATAATATAATAATAATATAATAATAATATAATAATAATAATAATAATAATAATAATAATAATAATAATAATAATAATAATAATAATAATAATAATAATAATAATAATAATAATAATAATAATAATAATAATAATAATAATAATAATAATAATAATAATAATAATAATAATAATAATAATAATAATAATAATAATAATAATAATAATAATAATAATAATAATAATAATAATAATAATAATAATAATAATAATAATAATAATAATAATAATAATAATAATAATAATAATAATAATAATAATAATTATTATTATTATTATTATTATTATTATTAATGATAAGATAATGATAATGATAATGATAATGATAATGATAATTATAATGATAATGATAATGATAATGATAATGATAATGATAATGATAATGATAATGATAATGATAATGATAATGATAATGATAATGATAATGATAATGATAATGATAATGATAATGATAATGATAATGATAATGATAATGATAATGATAATGATAATGATAATGATAATGATAATGATAATGATAATGATAATGATAATGATAATGATAATGATAATGATAATGATAATGATAATGATAATGATAATGATAATGATAATGATAATGATAATGATAATGATAATGATAATGATAATGATAATGATAATGATAATGATAATGATAATGATAATGATAATGATAATGATAATGATAATGATAATGATAATGATAATGATAATGATAATGATAATGATAATGATAATGATAATGATAATGATAATGATAATGATAATGATAATGATAATGATAATGATAATGATAATGATAATGATAATGATAATGATAATGATAATGATAATGATAATGATAATGATAATGATAATGATAATGATAATGATAATGATAATGATAATGATAATGATAATGATAATGATAATGATAATGATAATGATAATGATAATGATAATGATAATGATAATGATAATGATAATGATAATGATAATGATAATGATAATGATAATGATAATGATAATGATAATGATAATGATAATGATAATGATAATGATAATGATAATGATAATGATAATGATAATGATAATGATAATGATAATGATAATGATAATGATAATGATAATGATAATGATAATGATAATGATAATGATAATGATAATGATAATGATAATGATAATGATAATGATAATGATAATGATAATGATAATGATAATGATAATGATAATGATAATGATAATGATAATGAATAATAATAATGATAATAATAATGATAATAATAATAATAATAATATATATATATATATATATTATATATATATATATATATATATATATATATATATATATATATATATATATATATTATATTTTTATTTTATTTTATTTTATTTCATTTTTTTGAGAGGGCTATTCTTGGCAGTTTACATATGAATCGACAAACGAATAACGCTTGCAGTTTATTAAATTTTATTATCAAAATTCATGCACGGATAAGAACTTTTTTATCGGAAAATTATGTTCAGCGACGAAGTTTATTTTTGGTTGAATGGATACGTGAACAAACAAAATTGTCGTATTTGGTGTGAAGAGCAGACAGAAGCATTGCAAGAACTGTCAATAAAATGCACTGTTTGGTATGGATTATAGGCCTGTGGCATCATTGGATCGTACTTTTTCAAAGGCGATGCAGGCAGAAACGTTACTGTGAATGGCGAGCGCTACCATGCGATTATTGCAAATTTTTTTTTACCAAAATGGAAGAACTGGACTTGGATGAGATGTGATTTAAAAAAGACGGTACATGCCACACAGCCCCTAGATAATGTCCCAATTGAGAGGCGAGTTCAGTGAACAGTTTAGTATACGTTTGGAATCGTGCAATTTAACGCCTTTAGACTATTTTTTGTGTGGCTATGTTAAGGCTCATGTCTATCTGCAGAATTTATTCGTGAGATACCGGCCGAGAAAGTATCTCACCAAATTTGGACCCAGAGTATAAACCATTTGAAGTATAGCTGCAGTCAACATTTACATGAAATCGTCTTTAAAAATTGAATTATATGGATCGTTTTATCGACTCAAATAAAGATTTTATACACACATTTCTTCAAATTTTATGTGTCTTTTTTAACCAAATCCGAAAGCTCTTAAACAAATCACCCAATACATATTTGTATGTTTTTGTTTCACATGTGTTTATTTAAATGTACATACGTATTTATATAAAAATTAATGACAAATGAAATAGTAAAATATTTAAAAAGAAATATACTAAAATCAAAGTTTAATTTAGCAGGAATTTAAACGTAGCTAAAAATTTAAACGTATATACATATATTGAATTATCCTATTGGGATAATTATAAACAAAAATTAAATTTTACTTTAATTGCACAATTTACCTCAATATTTACTACTAGTTTTAAAATGGTGCTGCGGACAATGCAGAAATTGTCCACTTAAAACTGAGGTTTGTGGAATTTCTACACCACATTTTATCAAAGCTTTTTAAAGCACTTTTAAAACACATACATACATATGTACATATGTATTGTACTTATAGGATATTTTTCCTCTGTGAATTTTATTTTTTCTTCAATTCAATTATTCAAAAAACATGAAACACATTTACAATACAAAATAAATACAAATTCTAAAAAGAAAAAACGTAAATAGTTACTGTTTGATTTTTATTTGATTTATAAAGAAGTCACTACTTCGTGGATATAATATAGTATTTACTAGGGATATCGATTATTCGACTTTTTTAAAAATTGCAATTTTCAATTTTTTAAAAACCGGTTTTCGGATATAAATTTATCAACTAACCGGTTAACCGGTTCTGTTATTAAAATAAATATTTTCTAAATTCTAGTTGTATTAGCAAATAAAATTGATACTTTTTTAGTCCCATGTTTCTAGCAAGTAAGATTGCTAGAACAACTTCGGCTTTTTTAGGGCCTGAACGGACGTTTCTTTTTCGACACCGCAACGTCCTAATATTTTATCCAGTGATTCATTTTTTAGAGCGTATTTTGTAAGAGTTCTACATACCAGCGCCTAGAGACTACTTGAAACATAATCACGTATTCCTTCCTACACAATAACATCAATCTCATAAACATATTTAAGGTGGTTAATAATTCCTTGTGTCAAAGAGCTTTAAGGACACTCAATATATCTAGACTTATTCTTTCAGTCAATTTCCAAATATTTTCACACTTCAGAGGACATGTGTAGAAACATAAATGCATGCGCATTTGATATTGCGTGCTACTGTGGTATGTTAGGTAAGACACCCGCCTATCAACAAGGAAGTTCTTAGTTCAAAAAAATGACACATCAACCAACAATTTTTAACAGCGGTATCACCTCACAACATTGCTAGCGGCTGGCTATGAGTATTTACGCTTGAAAATCTTTACTTACTATAACATCTGTTAGGATCCAGCGTTTGTAGGTGTCTATCAATGAGTCTAGTTGATCATCATTCTCCGTATATAAAAAATTAATAGTTATTTACAGAAAATGAGAAAAAGTTGTTGCCCAAGTGTGCATATCTTTTTTTATATACCATGGTTTGCACGTTATTTGTGCGACGTTCGAGGTTTTCACATAGAGTATAAAAATAAGATATATGTTAAATTTAAAAAAATACTTAAACGAAGAGCATATTTGCAATAAAAAATATAAAAACATGTGAAAGTATACATATTTAAATTAACCGGATATTCGTGTTAAAATAACCGGTTTATTCGGTATTCGAAAAATGGACATTTAAGAAAAACCGGTTAAAACCGGTCGAGTAATAACCGTTTGATCGCCCTAGTTAAGGGTCCGCCAAATAAATTTTTTTTGTTGAAAATGCTATAAAAAAACTACTGAATATTTTCTCAAATTTCTTTTTTTATTTGAAAGTACAATCCTTCCGGTTAATAATGGAAAATAATTTCATTCAAATGGCTGCCTCAGCTGGCCATGCAGTAGCCTACACGATCGGTCCAATTTTTAAGCACATTATCGATTGTGTGCAGCTGTATTTTACCAATGGCTTCACGAATATTGTCCTTTAAAGCGTCAATTGTTTCTGGATTGTTGGCGTAAACTTATCTTTGACGGCACTCCACAAATAATAGTCCAACGGTGTCAAATCGCAGCTCCGAGGTGGCTAAACGACATCAGCTCTGCGTCTGATAATGCGATCTTCAAAAACAGGACGCAAAACATCTAGTGCAGCTTCGGCTGTGTGGCACGTAGCGCCGTCCTGGTGAAACCAAATGTTGATAATATACTCCTCTTCAATTTTTGTGAACAACAACAATTCGTTCAACATGGCCCGATAACGATCGCCATTGACTGTAACGGCCACTCCTTGCTCATTTTCGAAGAAAAATGACCCAATTATGCCTATGGATCAAAATCCGCACCAAACAGTGACTCGTCTTAGGTGTATCGGCTTTTCAATGTATGCGTGCGGGTTTTCTGTGCCCCAAATGCGACAATTTTACTTGTTTACATACCCGCCAAGATCAAAATGAGCTTCATCTTAAAAGATGATTTTTTTTTTTTTGGCAGAATCGGCATCTTCTGTAAGTCGATTGCAGGCCCACTTAGCGAAGCGAAGTTCAAGCGTATACACAACCATATTCGCTCAGCGGAGGGATAAAACTAATTATCTGTCAAATTAGACATGAGCTAAGTGTTACCATTCACGAAATAAGCACTAGTTGAAAGAAACGTTAGAACGCGGACCCTTTACTTACATTGCCCGTACATATGTACTTGTAAAACAAATGCAATGTAGAGTTGGGCAAAATCTTTCATTTAAGTGAATCTTTCATTATCTTTAAAAAAGATTAAGTGAATTAATTCATTCTTTCCTTTCATCTTTTTCAATGTCTCATACCTTTCTGAATGAATTGTCTCTTTTTTGAAAAATGTTTCTTTTTGCGTAAATTGTTATTTCAAAAACAATAATATTATTGATATTATTTGAAATCACATTTTCTCTTCTTTTAGTACAGTTTAGAAAATATTGAATAGGCATACAAGTGACTTCAAAGTGGTTTTAAAGTTGTCATTCTTACGAAAAAGGAAATTATTAATTCTTTTTTTCAATAAATGAAATAAGTATTTTTTTAAATGAAATAAGTATTAAACTCTGGTAGAATTCACTTTTAAAGGCATATACATTAAATAAAAGATAGAATTAAATAAAAGATAACAATTAAATGACAGATTCCAATTTACATATTGCTATGTAAAAACACAAGCTCTTCAACCTTTTTCGACTTTAAAAGTGTACGTCTGTCATTAATAATCTGACCCGTTGCCGAAAATACTCGTTCGCACGGAATAGATGTTGCCATTATGCATCAACGCTTCAGATAATATTAGTACATTCTTGGATATACCTGCCTTCTTTCTTTTTACCATAATAGTGGGTCCTGTGTTCTCTCCAAATATTCCTCATTCAGGTACTTGTCGAATTCACGGGCGCAAGCAGCTAAACTGTTGTCTGGTCTTATGGTTTTATTAAAATCCAAATCATATGCCTACCATATAACTGACACATTTTCTGTTGCCACGGTGCTAGTTGGTCTTGCCGTTATCTCTTCAGTATTTGGAAGTCTTACCGTACAAATTTTACTCCTTAAAGCATTCTCATTTGCGGCATCATTTTTAAAGCCTTTACGCTCAAACCGTGGGTCTAAAATAGTACTTTCTGCATACACAAATTTTCTTTTAAACCTTCTAGGCTTGAGGATATACCACTTTGACGATTGGCTATCATATTTTGGACTTTGTCATTTAAGTATTGGCAGGTGGTAATACAACCTTGCAAAAAATTGCATAACACTGTAACCTTTGACAGAGTTACATTCTTTTCTCCTGAAACCTCCATTGTTTCTTCATAAAAAGGCAATAAAATGGGCATTACCGCACCAACAATTTCCAATATTCAATATACAACACCAGTTCTGGACGGATAAGCAAAAGTGTAGAAATAACGGCGTTTTCAATTTGAAAAATTCTTTAACATTTAATATGTTGTATTCCACTTGGTCGGAATATCTTGCTTTACCATAAGCTCAGGGAGATTCATCTGTTTTCGTGCGCTAAGTAATTTACTTGACACCTGTGAACTTTTATGGAAATATTCAACTATTCTTTGTATTTTAATAATTGTGTCTGAGATTTCGGCAGTTGAAGCTTCAACAATCAAATTCAAACTATGCGAAAAACATGCGATTTCCCGCTATTCTTCTTGACGGATTGCAGCAACTATGTTAGGATCGTTATCTCTTACAATTGCAGATACTTTTTTGGCTATTCCAAAGTCAGAAATAACTTTTTTCAAAAATTCGGCCGTTGCCTACCTTCAAATTCCCCGCACGAAACCAAATATGACGCTAGTTGTGTATCGGCATTTATATAATGTGCTGTTACAGCTACGTAACTAATATTTGTTCTAGATGTCCAACTGTCTGTAGTTAGACATACGGCAGTGGCAGACTGAACATTTTTTAACCTCCTCTAAAATTTCCATATACACATGGAAGTAAACTATTGGACAATGTTTTTCTTGAAGAAAATAGTTTGGTAGTTTGATTTGCAACGAAGTCTTTTTTGAAGATTTAATAATACAAATTTTTGAGTTTAGTTTCATAAGAAACTATTTGTATTAGCATATATAACTCATTGAAATTTCGTTTATAATAAAAATATGTATTTCTAGAAAATACAGAAATGTTTCATTCTTTCACGTTAAGTTATTCACTCATGAACGACACAAGCCTATTGTTATACATTTGACAAAATGCTCATCATTAGTATACAATAGCTCTATTCACAATCCTGTGCATTTATATTGCAAATTCATTTAATTGTAAATAAGTGTTTTTTTATTAATTGTGAACGGTTTTTTTTGCTTAAGTTTGAAGTACTTATTAAAAAACAGGAAATTCACAGCTGATTGTCAGAAAAAATGAATATTATTTGTATCCAGTCTTAATTTTAATAAAGATCCTTGATGCTTAACTCTGCACGTTACATGTTAAGGTTTTTCCTGAATTTCGTTCACATATATAATTTGCTTATCAAAATTTACTGTTTCAAATGTGTTCGCCGAGAAAACAACTACAAATTGTTCATTCCAATTCTAATCAACGGTTCTCTCGAACGAAAATTGAAACACGCGATTGAAAGCAAAATTATTAATCAAGTTCGTATCAGTTTTTGAAAATGTGAGTATGTGTGAGTGTATTAAAAATTGAAATGATGATTAGTAGACTCTTTAATATGCGAAGCTACGGAAGAAAAAAAGAAAATTTGTACCGTTAGTACTGCGTTGCAAACATTTTGTATAAATGCCGTTTAAAATTATTTGAACTCTATTTACCGAGCTTCTTGATGATATCATAGAATTTTAAGTAGGTCGTCCTCAGACCATTTTTACAGGGTTTGTCCCTTTTTAAACGTTTCTCATTCTTTTTTTTTTTTTTTTTTTTTTTTTTTTTTGCAATTTTAAGCTTTTTTCTTCATTGTTTTTTTATTGTCAGCTATGTCAATTTGCTCAAGTTGTGTAAAGTTTACTCTACACATATAAATTAAAGTTTTGAGTGTTGTATATTTGTAAAAGAATAGCAAATGCATTTCTGTATATTCTGTTAGTGTGTACAAAATCACTTGCACAAAATTGCGAATAGCTCTAATTCTAATTTTAAATGTGTATTTGAATGCTCAGAATATAGAGCTCATTTTTCATTTGGTAATTAATTCTTAAACCTAGTTAAAATTTATAAAATTAAAAAAGACAATATTACAAATCAATAAAAACAGGGTCTTATAATACGAGGTTTCATTTTGATATGTAAAAAAAGATGATCATTGGATGTTTATTTAAGTAATTGTAAAGAGGAGGGTATGCCGCCATTAATGGAAAACAATGTCAGCCAAATGCTCGCCACGGCTACGCTTGTACGAAATTTTTAGTCATGTCCTTGATAACGTAGCGAATTTCATCTTGAATCGATTGTGGGCCATTGGCACAGATCTTGTCTTTCACGTAGTCCCAAGGAAAAAATTCTAAACGCTTTAATATACAAGATTTCTTCAATACCGCACCAAAGTCAAAAGTTAAGAAGAGGCTTTTCAATTCTGCTTGTTAACGTAACCTTCGATGTGAAAATGGGCCTTATCACTCAAGATGATTATTCGATGAAATTCCGGATCAGTTTGATGAGTTCTTGTGTGAACATTTGTCAAATATTTGACGAAAAAACATGACCACTATTTTATAGCCGAAATAAAGAACGTGAAAACCAAGATAGATCGAAAAGGATATGTACTCTTGAGAAAAAATTACCTTTTCTCATCTTCTATAAATAAATACTGATTTTTATATATGGAGAATGATTAATTAGACTCCTTGAAAGCCCACAAACCCACCAAGGCCAGTTCCGAAAGGCAGATATATTAGTTAGTGAAGTTTTTCACAGCGTAAATACACATAACCAGTCGATAATTTTGTGAGGTGATATCGCTGTTGAAAATTGTCAGATGGTGTGATATTGAACAGACGACCTGGTATTGAACCGACGACTTCTTGGTTTGAAGGTGGATTCATATCTAACATACCACATGACATACACACTATTAAATACGTGGTACATAAATCTATTACAGTGCTGCTCGAAATCTAAGCAAATTTTTTTGTCGAGGCAATTAAGGACTCGTATATCACTAATAGGTTTATTCAAAGTGAAACATTTAATTTTTGTTATCTTAAGCACCTGAATTATAACTATAATATCAAACCTTTAATTCCATTCTCTACCAAGCAATACAACAAAAATGAAATTAGCCTCTTGAGTAACTGTTCGAAACTTAAGCATTTTTCAGTACTTTGTGTAATAAACTTTGTTTCTTATGGCCTCCTCACATCGTTTTGGCATAGTTTTTATGAGGTCTGATAGAATTATTGTTAGTATTGATTGCAACTTCAATTTAAGCTCTCCATCAGCTTCTGCTTATTTTCAAAACGACGTGGTCTAGCTCTGCGCTTCAAGAATTAGTAATAATTTTATTTAAATAAAAGAACCGGTTAACCGGGTATTTGAATTATTATTAACCGGTTTTTAAGTGCTACTTTTCGAATTATTCGAAAACCGGTTTTTGAAAAAAGTCGAATAATTCATAACCCTAGTATTTACTTACAAGGAAAAAAGCCCACCAATAGTCCACTTGAAATAACAATACTGATGTAGTCGATTGTTTTACAGTTACAAAATTAGTTTCTGATACAAATTTTTTATTATATCGGGTCCGCCATATAACGTTTTTTTTTTCAACTAGTGCTTATTTCGTGAATGGTAACAGATAATTAGTTTTATCCTTTCTCTGAATGAATATGTTGTGTATACGCTTGAACAACGCTGGGAAATATTGCGACATTACTTAGAAAATCATGGTAATGTTGCAGAATGTGTGCGATGTGTTCAGATGAAGCTCATTTTGATCTTGGCGGGTATGTAAACAAGCAAAATTGTCGCATTTGGGGCACAGAAAACCCGCACGCATACATTGAAAAGCCGATACACCCAAGACGGTCACTGTTTGGTGCGGATTTTGGTCCAGAGGCTTAATTGGGCCATTTTTCTTCGAAAATGAGCAAGGAGTGGCCGTTACAGTCAATGGCGATCGTTATCGGGCCATGTTGAACGAATTTTTGTTCACAAAAATTGAAGAGGAGGATATTAACAACATTTGGTTTCAACAGGACGGCGCTACGTGCCACACAGCCGAAGCTGCACTAGATGTTTTGCGCCCCGTTTTTGAAGATCGCATTATCAGCCGCAGAGCTGATGTCGTTTGGCCACCTCGGAGCTGCGATTGACACCGTTGGACTAGTATTTGTGGGGTGCCGTCAAAGATAAGTGTTACGCCAACAAGCCAGAGACAATTGACGCTTTAAAGGACAATATCCGTGAAGCCATTGGTGAAATACAGCTGCACAGAATCGATAATGTGCTTAAAAATTGGACCGATCGTGTAGACTACTGCATGGCCAGCTGAGGCAGCCATTTGAAAGAAATTATTTTCTATTATTAACCGGAAGGATTGTACTTTCAAATAAAAAAAGAAATTTGAGAAAATATTTAGTAGTTTTTTTTTTATAGCATTTTCAAAAAAAATATTTATTTGGCGGACCCTTTAATATACCAAAAAAAAGAAAAAAAACTGAACATAAATTTATTTAATTGAATTGCTTTTTACTCAGTAATTTTTAATTTGCATGTAAAAATTATATAATTGATATATTATTATATATATCACTAAAAAGACTTATAAAATAAATGAATAGAAGATGTAATAATGTCAAATTCTAATTCTATACTTTTCTTTTTCAAAAATATTACAATTTAGTGAATATAAATGAGGTGACCATGTAGTAACAAAAATGAGTTATTTTTACAAGAAATGCAATTACTTTATTGTTTTTATGATTAAAATTAATTTTTTATGTGGAGACTAATTTTGGCATTATCACTTGTAATGACAATTTTAATTGTTTTTTTTTTTTGATTGTGTAATCGCCTATTTTAGATATTAAATGGTCTAAAGCATTTCAATATGTTAAACAGTTTAAAGTTGTGAATGTTTTAGAGTCATAAATGTTTTTTAACAATTTACGAATTTTAGTTTCTCAATACATCTACGAGTACACATACACACCAACAAGTTTTTTTCATACAACTATGCATATACATACATAATATGTATTTTTATATATATATGTAATATAAAAATTCGACCAACAAAAACATGTTTAGAACGTTTTAGAATACGAATATCAAATAACTTACTGAAACTATTTAAACATTATGTTTTATCCTAGAATTTCTGTTTTTGTATATATTTGAATTTAACTGAGTTTTATAAAGTGGTGTCCAGCTATTTAGGGACAACAATTGTTTGTTTACGGATAGCAAGAGTGCAAAAGGTTTTAAAATTATAAATTACGAGAGTTAAGTTCTTGGTTTAGTGGACGTCTGACGTATTTTTATCATCCTGACCATATAAATTAAACTTGGATTGATGTCAATATAAAAAAAATTGTTGTTTGCTTTGCTTGTTAAAACTGTATCTTCTGTTGTAAGCAAGCATAAACAATATACGAGGGAGTCTTGAAATGTTTTAAATTGTTTTACTAAACAAGGGGGAAATAAATGTACAAATCGAACATCCGTAGTATTGTATTGTATTAACAATAAGAGTTGTAGTATATAGTAGAAGTGACAAATAGTACTAAGAAAAATTTAAATGTATGTAAGAATTAAAATTGTAAAATATTGACAGTATAAAAGGGCTCCTAGACATATCAATATCGTGCTTTAATGTTTGTGCTTGTGCTCGTTTGTTTACAGCAAATGGTCACACAGAATATCATTATTCTTTGATATTTTTTCAATGTTCTGAAGCAGTTTGATGTAGTGATAGTCGACCCATTCGATAGTTTCGATAGTTTAGAAAAAAACTGTCGATACTATCGGATCCCTTTAAGTGCTACTTGTGGCAACAACATTAGAAGGTGAAAAGGAAAGAATAATAATAAATATACAGTGTTGAAACAAATAATAGGGACATTTTATTTTTTTCTAGTGTGTCATAAAATTCATTGTATTGAAGTTTTTTGATGGCAGGCTAATCTTTATATATAGCGAAAATTGCTCAGACCATGAAGTGCTTCAAAACTAAAGTAATTAATGCAACAGCTGTCAGTTTTGATAAACTTTTAATTCGTACTTCAAAGATTAATCCCTTCAAGCCATCAAAAAGCGTCAAAGGCTAATGGGTAAGAGTCTATTTCTCAGCAAACGTATTAGTTAGAACAACATGCTATGGTCTCACGAAATAAAGAATAATTTGTTTGGGTTAAATGCAAAATTGTATGTACGAACATATTTTAGTTACAATTCATACTTCATTTGACTTCAATAAATAAAAATTTAAGAAACTGTTAAATTGTGTTCCTATATATAAGTATAAAAGTTTTGCAAATGTGATTTTGACTGCATTTAGTGGCCTCCGTATTTACTCTTAGAATTTGACGACAGTATCGATAGTGAAAAAAAATATCGATGGTCAGTCAAAAACAAAACTATCGATACTATCGATAGTGCTATCGATTGTTATGCAGCTCTATGTAGTGAGGCATTGCTATCGTCATTATTCAATTAGTTCTATCTGACTGTTGTCTTCGCATAGTTGAAAATAGAGAAAAAAATGTGTCAACGAAATTTTATTGCCACATAAAATGCTTACTACTTAATCAGTTTTAAATAATAGATATAATAATGTAAATATATACATACATATATATTTTTTATTTTTTCTTTGTTAATAATATTCAATTTTTTTATAATGTTATGTAATGTTCCGTTTATTTTGAAAGTGGGGCAAGTCCAGTTTTTTTTTTGTTTCAAAATATTTTAAGGTTTGAGTTTCATTAAATTTAAAAATATTGGTAAGTATTAATAGACATATTTTTAATATTTTATAATCATAGATAAGGTTATTTTATAATCCGATAGTGTTTACACCAATGGTTAAAAGAATAAGAGCTTTTTTATAACTAAATGGACTTGCCTTACTTTCAAAATTAATAATTTATTTTTTGTTCATTTATTAAAAAAAATTTATCAGTTCTTTAATTGATAAAAAGTGAAACAAAATAAAGAATATTCTAGCTCCAAATACTATGTAATAAAACAAAACAAGAGGAAACAAAACAGAAAAAATCAGTCTTATTAAAAATTGGATTGAAATTATACTACATATTTCTTTAGATAAAACGTAGGTGTAATTAAATTAGTTTTACTTTGACTCTAACTGCTTTAAATATTCATGATGAATAAGGAGGTATATAAGGCAATAAATCCATGACGTCCTTGTATTTTTCAAATGATATAGGTTATGATTTTACATGCACAATAGGTAACTTTATATCTCCGAAATTACTTGGTCTTCCTAGTTGTAGTGTTTTCGATAATTTCTCATTACTTTGTAGTAATCCTTGGGAATATATAAAGAACTTGTATTCCAGATTGCCATTTTAACTACTTCAAAATCACGATCGTTTGGTAAAAATGAATGTCCTAACATTAAAAATTTGTGGTCAATGGTATTTATTTCATTGTCTTTGGACTGAACAATTTTCATCCACATTAAGGTCAACTTTCTGTTCCTGTTTTGGCCAGTGCACATGAAATGTTTTTGTGTCTTCACACTCTGCAAGTGCTTCCAACAGCAAGATGCTACTTCCTGTGCTTCTCGGCATGCTGTAGTTTCATCCCAAACTTACATATTAACATCATTATTATGTAGATTGTGAAAGCCTTGATTTAATACGTACACATTTCACTTATAATATGCAGCAGAGAGACATTGAGTTTAGGATAGGCAGTGCCTTTTGTAAATAAAAAATGCAGATATTTGCAGATATATGTATCTCTGTCTTCCTGCAAAGATTTTCTTACCATTTCAGTATTTATCAAGTGCATTTCATGTTGTTCCCTAAGGTTCGATTGCTTTTGCATTTCGGAAAAGAAACTTTGTAGGGAAAACTTTTTAATGTGAAGGGATTTTATTTTAGTATCCGTTTGGATTTTTCAATAAGTTTACTGACAACACTGGTTAGAGGTGAGCATATTATTAAAAGCCAGAATTAAGATATACTTTCAATACTGCTAAGAGTTAAAACTTCCATCTCCCATATAGAAGAATCCGTATTTTTTTACTAACACTTTTTTTAGACAAGAAGATCATATGTAACAATTCTTATGTTAAATAGCATTATCTTAATTTTTTTTTAATAGACTTGCCCCACTTTCAAAATTAACGGCTCTAATATGTGAATTACTACATATTAATAAAACATGTAAGTACGTATTTTCCTTTTATGCTTGGAAATTGCACTGACAAATTTCAGCTGTAAAAACGTATTACCTATTGTAAACAACAAAAAGATAATAAAAAGACGGTTATTGGCCGAAAACGCTTTTTGCATTTCGGTGTTAGCGTTTTTATTCATTTAAAAAATTTTAAAAATCATTTGGAGAGCACAATTTTAGTTCGTTCAGCAAACTCTCATGATTTTATTTTCTTTTAACGGCCCTTCACCCAAATTCTCTTCTTTTTTATTCCTAAGGCAACGAAATATTTTTTGTCATTTTTTTTTATTTTCCTTCAAAAATTAGTTTTACTGATAAATCAGCAACAATTAACGCCTTGAAGGCGAAAATTGTTTATGTTGTTCGTTACATACGACCAATAATGCTCGAGTATTGAACGCCCACAATGCGCTTCATCAAAAACAACCGCATGTTAATGTAAATTACCCTATAAGTATAGTGAACTTTCGGTATAAAATACTTCGTTATGGCTATTTATTCATTATAGAGGAGACGGCGACAGCTTCGGCATCGGGGTACTTTCGGTAAACACGTTATCGATACAAAGCTCTCATTGTATATTACTAGCTTTGATGTATAAGTAACGATTATAAAAATAATAACTTTCACGAATTTTGTCGTCTTTAGCTCGTAAGCTTACTTTTCTGTACGTGTTTTAATATTTTAATAAGTGTTTTTGTAATATTTTAAGTTGATTTGGTAAGTATTTTGTGTACAAAAATTTGTTGAGTTTAATACAGTGTTAACAGAAATTCATTAAGAATTGTGAATCATCTTAAAAAAACAAATATCTTTGTTAAAGATTAATGGAAAAAAAATCAATAAAAAACTGGAGCTAGTAATTTCGAGGTATATTCGGCGATTACTGAGTGCATCCCTTATTGTGCTATGTATTCATTCCAATAACTATTATTAGGTTCATCTATAGATACCTCTTTAAAATGTTTCGGAACTATAAACCTAGGACTCTACCAGGTTCTATTGGCGAAAATAGGACGTATAAGGTAGTGCCAGTTGTTTCACGTTGCGCTGAGACTCCAACATCCGTTGGTGAAAAATATAACATTAAACGCCAAGCAATTTTGAAGCGTTTAGATAAATATATACTTTAGAGAATATAAATTCTAACCACACCACTACTAATAAAAATTATCAGTCAAAGCTTACTTCAAAGCAAGTAGATATGCTAAAAAGAAGTTCTTAATGCGTGTTAAAAATTAAATTAAGTCAAGTTTTCAGTCTCAACTTTTTTTTATCGGAATTTAGTAATATGTAGCTAGTTATATATTTTTATAATGTACACACCTATGTACATATAGATACTCGTATGTATGTGTATTTTTTTTGTCCATACATATGCATGTAATTGCAGTTAAACGACAGTGACAGGTTGGTCAGGCAGTGTTACCTTAGAGAGGTAGTTTGGTGACGCTTGTAGGCATAATTAACGCTAGTGAGAATTAATGCTTAATTGGCTCATAACCAAAAACTCAATTTTTATTGAATTGGGTTTTTACCAACTAATTACCTTTCAGAATATGAGCGACGAATGTGCCCGACAAATGTCGAACGTATCCCGGCATGGGGCACCTTTACATATGTACTTGCAAATACGTTAACATATATATCGTTGTTTTAAAACCGAGACTTTTCCATTTTACTTAATACTGACCTCGTTGTATACGATTTACACTTCATTATAAAGAGACAGTTTCTCTGTATTTTGTTTAACTTTGTCTTTTGATATTTCACCTCTATTTTCCTTGACATCCTCTAAGCCAGGAATCGAATGTCGCTCCATTTGGAGAGTTTCCTCCTCCTGGTGAATGGTACTATAGTGGTATTGCCCGGTTTAATATATAACTATTTGACCTGCACCATAGATCCACAAATCAAAAACCTCTTTGAATAATATCACAAAGAGTGTCTCAAGTTTGATTATTGCTATCAGAATAAAATCGTCTACATAGCCTTGGCAACCAATGACTGCCGTAAACAATTTCGTCAGAAGTTCGTCAACAACTAGACTCCGCATTAACGGTAATATACCTACTTTACTATTTTACTTAATACTGACCGCATTGAATACAATGTATACTTTATTATATAGAGACAGTTTCTCTGTATTTTGTCTAACTTTGTCTTTTGATATTTCACCTCTATTTTCCTTGAGATCCACTCAGCCAGGCATCGCATGTCCCTCCATTTAGAGAGTTACCTCCTCCTAGTGAATGGTGCCATAGTGGTCTTGCCCGATTTAATATTTAACCATGTTGACCTGCACCATCAATCTACAAATTAAAAACCTCTTTGAACAAATATCACAAAATAAATTCAAGTTTGACTCTTGCTATCAGAATAAAGTCGTCTGCATAGCCTTGGCAACTAATGACTGCCGTAAACAATTTCGCCAGAAGTTCGTCAGCAACCAGACTCCACATTAACGGTAATATACCTATATATTCCTTTTACAATTTATCATTTTTATAATTTGTATATGTTAAATGAAATATATATATATATATATATATATATATATATATATATATATATATATATATATATATATATATATATACTACAATGGTTCGGTAACCTCATAGAGTAAGTTATATTTGCCGGTAATAAAGGCTGCCTTAATGATCATATGAAATGGCAACGTCTCCAGGAGAGATATTAGCATACTTTCGGATAACGAGGCGGCTACAAAGGCTCTGGGATTTCAAAAGTTTACCTCGAAAACGATTATTGACTGCCGCAGATCTCTTAAAGGGATGGCTCAGCAGTATAATATTCATATTATATGGGTTCCATGTCACAGTGGCATTCCAGGGAACTCTAGTGCTGCTGACTTGGTCAGATATGACAAAACTATCAGACTCACTGATGAATTCTCCACGTTGGGAAAACCATAGGAAACCTGTAAGCTCATGATTTACAATAAAGTAAGGTACTCCATCAATGCCACATGGGCACTTCGGAAATCAGCAAGATAGCGCAACAAATCTGACCAAAGCTAGTTATTAGGCGCAGGAAAGATTTCCAACGAATCACACTCAGCGTAGTTGTCGGGGTCATTACTGGACACTCATGTCGGGAGGCTGGGACTGATCTAGCTAACCAACGATTCCTGCAGAAGCTGCAGAGATGAGGCAGAGGAGGAAACAATCCTTCAGCTGGTGTGCTCATGCCCAGAGCTATGTGGCAGGAGAAAGAGGCACCTGGGCTTTATTTATTTTGAATAATGCATTTATCAATTATATTATAATTATTACGAGCGTAGTGACTAAAACCATATTCTCAGTGTAGTGTAACAGAACAAAGTCTCTGGTTTGAATCGACCCAGCGCGGGGTTCGCTAATAAACAAGTACACTACCGGATTTTGATTTTCTTTAAAAGATTTTCTTGATATTTGCTCCTAACCTTTGGCTTTTCTGAGAGATTTATTTGGGAAAATATGTGGCAATTTTATTGTATGAAAAGGTTAAACATTACACATTTTCATATGACTGAGTGTTTCGAATTATTGTCATTATGAAACATAATGTTTGCCTTTTTTTCTACTAGAGATGACAGATTAATATTTTGTAAAATTAATAAATGTTGTTCTTTAAAATACCATCGGACATACTCCTCTCTGTGTTATATATCCCCATACCATGATTGAGCTTCTAACATTTTCATTGTATAAAAAAGCACCTCTCGGAGCAGACGCGTTTTCCTCTTTGAACCAATACCAAACTCAACCAACCATCGTACTCTCTCATTAAACTAAACAACTAAAATATTCAAGATTTTAGCTGTCATTAACCAAAATCTTCAACAGCTTATTCTGCTCCAGTCTGCTTTTATTCAGTTTGGGTAAGCTTGAGCGAATTTTGTATAAGCTTTTGTTATTGTTTTTTTTTTACAAAAATGCTTTCTTAATCTTAATTATAATACTCGCTTTAAACTTCTGAATCAGCTTCTGACAGTCTGGTTTCAATTTTTAATTTAATAGAATCAGCAAGGACAATAGTGTTTTAAGTAATAACAAATTCTGCATGTTGATGACCAGTTCTGCCTTAACTTTTCTGATCTCCCTATCAAGAGAGAATTCTTTATATCTATGGTCAGAGAATGAACGCACATTGGAGACTTTCCAATCGCTGACATTATCGTAAACATTTCTCGAGGTAAGTGTTATATCCAACACCTCCTCCCTGTTACATGTTATGAACGTCGTTCTCAAGAATAAAATCATATAGTGACTCACCTCTTGCATTTATGTTAGTGCTGCCCCAGATGTTGTGTGATGGGAGTTGGTATCTCTTCCTATCAGTAGGCCAACTTTCATGCGCTTGGCCTCTTGTACCAGTTTTCTCACACGATCAGGTGGAGGTTCGTACCCCTGATCGTGCGCCATGTAACTAGAACAGAGCCAGTATTGACTTCGGCCTATCTCCAGTGTAAGAGAACATAGATCTTCATTGCTGAAAGAAGGAAGTATAAATGCATTTGAGTCTTTCTTTTTTAGTATATAGGACCTGAGCCTACCTTCACCTTTGGCATCAATCAGCCTGTAATTCTATGCCCCTAGTCCACAATCCTTATTGGCCTCTAACCATGGGTCTTGGATAAGGGCGGTATCTTCTCCTCTCCGAGACGTAGAATAAGGACAGAAGAGGCTGCTTTAGAGTGATGTAGATTTACTTGGACTACTCGGACTATGGTCCTTTTCATCCTCATTCCTCTCCACGACAGTTAAATCAAGGCATAGCTCTTCTTCATCTAAAAAAAAAAAAAAAATACATACATAACATATAACATTTCTCTTTATTTAAAAATTTGTTTTCTTTATTTTGTATACATGACATACTTATAAGTCAATTACATATGATATGTGCCTTATAAGAAAAAACTAAAGCTTTATTAAAAATTTAACTTTCCTTGTTACAATTTTATTCGTCACTGTATGCAAACAGTGTATCTGTTTGTTTTTGCTAGACAATTTTATATTTACATACAAGTGTGTATTTATGTACATGTTTAAATGAAAAATGCGGTAACATTAACTACAATTGTTGTCTCCAATTGAAATATGAAAAATATGTTGTTTTAAATAATAATGAGTATAATAAAGCCTAAAGACTAAAGTGAAAAAACAAGAGAAAGTAACCATTGGGTAATTTATTTAGTCGAATGATGTGACTCTACCAACACATGTCGCATAGTACATATGTACATGCATGCATCAAATAACGGGTGATTTTTTTAACCGTTTGGTTTTGAAATCAAAAAATTTATAAAGTGAATGAAATATTTATTTGGAGCGATAAATTAATTCCTACTACTTGCTTTTTAAAACATCCGTGATCCATCCGTGAGTTCAATTTTGGTATACTTTTTCCAGCATTTCTGCCGGTATTTCAAGAATGACAGCCGTAACGTTGTCTTTCAGTGCTAGAATTATGGCAGGCTTGTCTTAGTACATGAGAAACTTGTGGAAAATTCTGGCAGCCAAACTCGCCTCTCAATAGTTTTATGGTATAGCTTGCCGTGTAGCATGTGTCATCGTCTTGTGGTTGCTGTCAACAACTTCCACTTCTTCCACTTGGGTCCAATGATTTCGCAGGCCCACAAACCGCACCAAACAGTGCATCTTTCAGGGTGTATATAAATTTTGAAATTTTATGTTTTTTTTAAACTGTACTTTTCAAAGTTTGTTTATTTATAAAGTTATACAACAAAAACAGAATGAGAAGGAAAAAACTATGCGTCAAATCCGAATGAAGTAGAAATACCTGAGATGTGATACCATTTTTCTGATAGATTCTATCGAGTACAACAAGAATCTGTCCTTTAAATTTTTGAAACATCTCCAAAATCTTGAGTTACGGATAAAAAACCGGTTTTTCGTGCCCCCATGCGCTTATAAGCTAATAACATAGCTAACTATTAAGTGATATTAATATTTTAAGCAGATATGAAAGAAGAAGAACAGGTATAATATAACCATACTTTACTTAAGTAAACTTGTAGAATCTGTGTGCATTGCTCAAGCACATACATTTTTCATCCTATTTATTCCAAATTGTTCAAGTTTAGAGATGTTTGTACACTCTACTTTATATAGGAATGTGTACTTTTTATGAATTCATTAGAGATTTACGCTTAGTTACGCACAAAATGCTATATGGTTTTTAAGATCGGCTGCAAATTGATAGAGTTAGGGCACCCATTTGTTAAAGCACCAAATGTAATATCATTAAAATATCTTTTTATGTAAAAGTGAAAAAAAATAAAATAAAATTTGCTAATAATACATGATTTTTTTATGACCTGCTTTACTTTTTCTGACGCGTAAAATATGGTGTACTTTTTATTTTTGTTGCATAACTTTAATTGTAATAATTTTCGATGACAATGATGATAATTTCCATGACTTTTTCGTAAGGTGCTTTGTAAAGTAGGTGTTTAACTCCGGTAATTCCCAACCGATTTTAAAAAATCAAGTATCATTTCATTCACAACTAAACATACTTTTTTAATAAATTCATAAACGACTACATCGATTTTATTGAAATTTGTGGCAGAGATATATAGATCCTGGTAACGAAAGTGCTACAGGGTGCTTTTTTGTGGGGAAAACGGTGAAAAAATTAAAACGGTGAAAATTAATGACTCCTTCTGAAATGAAACTATTTTTTTTCTTAAAGCAAAATGTTGCACAAAAATACATTTTCAGAAGTTGCACTTTGTGGTGCTAATAGGGGGTAGTGTAAACGAAACATGATATATCTATTAAAGATAGAGTCAAACTTTCAACATGTTATTCTATTATCAAGTTGCACATAAAATAAAAACTAACTTCATAAGAAGAATGGTTGTGGCATCTCCAATGAAACATAGTTAATACAGGTAGAAAAAAAAAGCCAGGATATGGAAAAAAGCGAATTTATCTTCCATTTCTAATACGCATATACATATCGCTCATTTACTAATATAACTAACATAACTCGAAAAACAAAATATTTTAGGAGAGCTATTTTAATTCTCAATTTCCAATTGTAAAGCATTTTGTACGAATCGCGAAGAATTTTGCTCACAATATCACAATGTTCCGCATATTTTAGAATACTTAACCGAAAAATCTCGTTTTTTGAGTTTTGGCACTATTGTAGTATATGAGCGATGTGTATATTAAAAATGCGGAACTAGCATGTAACTCCTAACAGAAATATTCTCCGTAGACAAAAAATGCGTTGTGGAAAATTTTAGCAAATTACATCAGTGTAAGGAGTGCCGCATCCGTCCACGAGTTGCCCAACTAAGTATTTGTACTTGCTTAATAAGAAATTAACATATTTTTACGCAATATATTTTTTTGCTACAGAGAAAGAACATTTCTGGGGGGAGCTACTACCCAAACTAAAAAAAATAGTAATACATACGTTTGTAGTTTATGGGCCAATTACTTTACGTTTTATATAATTACTTTAAGTTATATATATATATATATATATATATATATATATATATATATATATATATATATATATATATATATATATATATATATATATATATATATATATATATATATATATATATTGTTGTTCGGTCTCTTCGAGTTAATTTTAACCGTATTTAAGTGTATTGATATCTGTCTATATATATATATATATATATATATATATATATATATATATATATATATATATATGTTAGTTATATTAGTAAAATTAACTCGAAGAGACCGAACAAGTTAATTTCGTATATACATAAGTAGTTTGCTACATCCGTAGTAAAGAAGTAATGGCTTGACCTAAAAAAAATTAATCAACCCTATTGTGCATTTAGATTCGAATCGAAATTTTCTCCTTTCGGCAATTTTCATATTCTGCGTTCCATTTCGTTTCCATTGTGTATATTCTGATTTGCTGATGGAGATTCTTTCGACTTTTGTTTTTTTAAGCTAAAATTTATTTTTTGGCTGCAATATTATAAATATTATATAAAATATATTTTTATTTTTTTTTACGTTTGTAAATTTGTATGAAAAACACAAACAAAAATTGAGTATTTTCTTATTGAAACCCTTTCTGTTTGCACTTAGTTTTGAGTTCTAAGTAATTTTCCATCAAGGCAGTGACCCAAAAACACTGTCCATATTGTAAAAATTGGCTTAAAGGGACAGTGATGGCTAATATGAAATGGCCTCTACAATCCTCGTATATAAATCTGATTGAGAATTTGTGGATTCATGTCAAATCACTGCTAGCTAAGTATCCATAGAGACGACTGGAAAGATTTAGGAGATTACGTGTTGAAACATCACGAATTTAAAGTAATATTAAAATGGTACATACATACATATATTTAATGTACATGCATATGTAAGTATATTGCTTTAAAAATGAGTTGACGAAGGGAATCGGCATTAGGCATTGTTGAGGCATCATTATTCGTACTGAATGCATTTGTGGTTGTTAAATTTACAAGTCATTAGGAGTTTTATGCCTTTGACTTATTTCTCCTTTTTTACTACATTGGAGTGAGGATAATCCAGAAGCTTTTCAAACAGAGAAAATTACTATCTGGTTCGCTTCATGAGCTGGCGGAATCATTGGTCAATATGTCTTCAAAAATGATGATGGTCAGAATGTTCGTGTCAATGGTGAACAGATAGGTACATATTAGAATTTTTTTCGTACCTCAATCAGGGTTGGCAACCCAATTAAGCTCATCCGGGTTTTATTTATACATCTTCTCCACTTCCGAACCAATTTCCAAATCCCGTCTCAGAAAAACTTCTCGTCTTTTAAGGAGCTCCAATTTTCAAGTCGATTTTGTATTTCTTTAAAGGAAATTATTCGGTGAAATGTTAAAAGATAAACTCATATCTCCTTATACGTCCTAGATAGTTTCTGAAAATGTAGGCCGTAAATCGAAATGCGTTTAAACGAGATGAATATGTGTTGCGTTTGCTTCCCTTACACTTAAAAAAAAGGAGAATCCACGTTTTTTTTTAACCGTAGAACGAGGTAAATTGCGCTTAAAGCGGATGTGTTCCATAATACAAATAGGTCGTTAAAGCCAAATGCCATGTAAAGAAAGCCTGTATAAAAAGGTGTGAGTATATTGTATTCGTCGCAACAGTCGACGGAAAATACGACGGTTGCGGTATTTGATCGTTTCTAATAATTGTTTTAAAACTTTTGCTACATGAGGTCATGCATAAGAATAATTTAATCATATCTGTCTTTATATTCCAGCCGTTTATCTCATAAAGCACCATTCAAACGAAGTAATTGCAGTCTGCTTCGATCACCCAGTTTTAACAGCTCATAGTACACAATCCCTTGATCCCACAAAGAGTGCAAAATTGCGTCATAAATACTAAAATAAAGTGATTGTATAAACAAGCAAAAAATATTGTCGACTTGAACGAAATTTTGAAGCATTTATAAAACCCATCAAAAACCCCAATAAAACCCGGTGGGTTGGGTTTTTTTTAAACCAGGGTTTTTGCCAACCCTGACCTCAATTAGCTAGCATTAATCTTGATGACATGTGGTTCCAACAGGAAAGAGTCGCATGCCACAGAGAGCGCGCTACAATTGATTTACTCAAAGAAACTTTTGATGAAAGGGTAATTTCACGTAATGGTCCAATAAATTGGCCACCAAGATCGTGTGATGATTTAACCCCGTTGGACTATTTTTGTTAGGGTTACGTAAAGTCACTTTTCTACGTCGATAAGCCAGAAACAATCAAGCTCCTGGAAATCAACATTCGAAAAATTATTTGTGAAATACGGCCGCATTTGCTGTGAAAAGTTTTTGAAAATAGGTGTTCCAGATTGCATCGTGTCGCGTGTGAAATATATTTTAATTTTAAAAAAAAAAACTCTAAAAATTAAATTTGTTCAAGGTTGTATGTTTCAAAACTAATTCTTATTTTTCAGATACGTTAAAATTAATTTTAAAAATATCTCAAGTGAGTTTTTATTCTTATTAGTTATGCTTTCAATTGTCGCCTAGTGTAGATATACACAAAATCCTGGTACAAATAGTGTTAAAGACAAATTGAACGGTACTACCATTTGTACTTAAAAGGTTTTGGAGCTAATATTTTGCTCTGAACTATCTATTCATATAGATAGATATTTTGAATAAGACTTAGTTTGCGAAATAAAGAAGGGTACTCTTTAGTCGCATATTCCACATTACCCGAAGTTAATCTTCTTTTTCACTTTTTTATGTTCTTAAAGTAACTGAGTTTGTAACACTAAACCCAACGATACTGCATGTATACATATCATATTCCTACTATAGCAGGTCAAATAACCCGTTGCGGTAGTTATTGCATAAATGAACAAGAGCCGAATGCCGAAATTCTAATGTTATTTACAAGAAATTTTGACAACAAATTTAAAATGTATCATTTGAGCTGGTTGGGGTAGCTTTAGTGTTAAAAAATAGCATAATTTTTTAAAGTTTGCTATCATAAGCTATAAAATGTTCTTTCGATGTTGAAACAAAACTTGTACTAACAAAATATCTTGAGCGTACTTAAAAATGTAAGCTTCATCAGGTGCGTTACTATGGTGAATTTTATTTCCGGGAAGATGGTGCTAAAATACATGTATACATATGTACATACATTTGTAAGTACAAAGGCATGAGCATTAATGTAGTAGACTCATTAACATGACAATTGCACACATTGTAATGGTTTGATTAGAGCGTAATTCCAGGGGCGTTTTTAAGAGATATATAGTTGTGGTCATATAATTCCGTTTACATTAATTGAATCTATTTAAAAATTTAACTCTTTAAAATAAAAAGCTTTGAAATTAGCGAATTTTTTTATGCTAACAGAAAATATTTAAATAAAAAAATTAATAACCATATTAAATTGAAGTTTAAATGAATTAAGCACATTTTTTGTATGGTATTATTGGTATTTATTGGTATACAATACATGTTCTCTTCCTCAAAAACTAGTTTGACGCCAATCCAACAACAACGACAGCAATAGAGCAAAAAGTGTAAATAAAAACAAATGTTACAATTTTGAACCGTTGGTTTTATTTTAAATATTTATAAAAATAAGTATTATAATCAATAGAATGTCCAGCATTCTTTGTCCTTTATTGAGTCTGGTTGCGATGAGGGATATTGGAGGTGTTTTTTTTAAGTCAAAAAAAAAATATGTTCGGAAAGGGTTAACAAATATAAATACTATATTAAAAAATTGGTAATTTTAAACATTTTCTTTTTTTTGATATATTATTTCAGATAATTTATCAGGTGAAGGATTCTGACGACGCCATTTTTACAGCTTTGGAGTAGAATAGGAACTGCAGATTTGGCTGGTCAGTTTTTGAATTGATCTATTTTTAGTGTGACATAACGCAGTATTTTGTTAAACCTTCAAGAACTGCCAACATTATGTGGTATCAGTTTTCATCTAATTATACACTACTCATATAAAACCAAATAAAAATGGTTTTTGTTCGATACCGTTAGAGTTCAATACTATATATACCAAATGTGACAATTAGAGTTATTTTCCTCGGGAAATCGAGAAATCCTTTTTTATTTAAAAGCAAGAACAATACCCTCGATCTTTTCCTCACTACACACCCTGAAAAGTATGTAGTTGAGGTTCTTGCAAATTTACTGGTATATCTTACCAGACGTCCTTTCTTTGCACCCACAGCTCGTTCATTCCTTTGGTCGGACTTGGATACTTAGCTAGCAGTGATTTGACATGAATCCACAAATTCTCAATCAGATTTATATACGAGGATTGTAGAGGCCATTTCATATTAGCCATCACTGTCCCTTTAAGCCAATTTTTACAATATGGACAGTGTTTTTGGGTCACTGCCTTGATGGAAAATTACTTAGAACTCAAAACTAAGTGCAAACAGAAAGGGTTTCAATAAGAAAATACTCAATTTTTGTTTGTGTTTTTCATACAAATTTACAAACGTAAAAAAAAATAAAAATATATTTTATATAATATTTATAATATTGCAGCCAAAAAATAAATTTTAGCTTAAAAAAACAAAAGTCGAAAGAATCTCCATCAGCAAATCAGAATATACACAATGGAAACGAAATGGAACGCAGAATATGAAAATTGCCGAAAGGAGAAAATTTCGATTCGAATCTAAATGCACAATAGGGTTGATTAATTTTTTTTAGGTCAAGCCATTACTTCTTTACTACGGATGTAGCAAACTACTTATGTATATACGAAATTAACTTGTTCGGTCTCTTCGAGTTAATTTTACTAATATAACTAACATATATATATATATATATATATATATATATATATATATATATATATATATATATATATATAGACAGATATCAATACACTTAAATACGGTTAAAATTAACTCGAAGAGACCGAACAACAATATATATATATATATATATATATATATATATATATATATATATATATATATATATATATATATATATATATATATATATATATATATATATATATTGTTGTTCGGTCTCTTCGAGTTAATTTTAACCGTATTTAAGTGTATTGATATCTGTCTATATATATATATATATATATATATATATATATATATATATATATATATATATATGTTAGTTATATTAGTAAAATTAACTCGAAGAGACCGAACAAGTTAATTTCGTATATACATAAGTAGTTTGCTACATCCGTAGTAAAGAAGTAATGGCTTGACCTAAAAAAAATTAATCAACCCTATTGTGCATTTAGATTCGAATCGAAATTTTCTCCTTTCGGCAATTTTCATATTCTGCGTTCCATTTCGTTTCCATTGTGTATATTCTGATTTGCTGATGGAGATTCTTTCGACTTTTGTTTTTTTAAGCTAAAATTTATTTTTTGGCTGCAATATTATAAATATTATATAAAATATATTTTTATTTTTTTTTACGTTTGTAAATTTGTATGAAAAACACAAACAAAAATTGAGTATTTTCTTATTGAAACCCTTTCTGTTTGCACTTAGTTTTGAGTTCTAAGTAATTTTCCATCAAGGCAGTGACCCAAAAACACTGTCCATATTGTAAAAATTGGCTTAAAGGGACAGTGATGGCTAATATGAAATGGCCTCTACAATCCTCGTATATAAATCTGATTGAGAATTTGTGGATTCATGTCAAATCACTGCTAGCTAAGTATCCAAGTCCGACCAAAGGAATGAACGAGCTGTGGGTGCAAAGAAAGGACGTCTGGTAAGATATACCAGTAAATTTGCAAGAACCTCAACTACATACTTTTCAGGGTGTGTAGTGAGGAAAAGATCGAGGGTATTGTTCTTGCTTTTAAATAAAAAAGGATTTCTCGATTTCCCGAGGAAAATAACTCTAATTGTCACATTTGGTATATATAGTATTGAACTCTAACGGTATCGAACAAAAACCATTTTTATTTGGTTTTATATGAGTAGTGTATAATTAGATGAAAACTGATACCACATAATGTTGGCAGTTCTTGAAGGTTTAACAAAATACTGCGTTATGTCACACTAAAAATAGATCAATTCAAAAACTGACCAGCCAAATCTGCAGTTCCTATTCTACTCCAAAGCTGTAAAAATGGCGTCGTCAGAATCCTTCACCTGATAAATTATCTGAAATAATATATCAAAAAAAAGAAAATGTTTAAAATTACCAATTTTTTAATATAGTATTTATATTTGTTAACCCTTTCCGAACATATTTTTTTTTTGACTTAAAAAAAACACCTCCAATATCCCTCATCGCAACCAGACTCAATAAAGGACAAAGAATGCTGGACATTCTATTGATTATAATACTTATTTTTATAAATATTTAAAATAAAACCAACGGTTCAAAATTGTAACATTTGTTTTTATTTACACTTTTTGCTCTATTGCTGTCGTTGTTGTTGGATTGGCGTCAAACTAGTTTTTGAGGAAGAGAACATGTATTGTATACCAATAAATACCAATAATACCATACAAAAATGTGCTTAATTCATTTAAACTTCAATTTAATATGGTTATTAATTTTTTTATTTAAATATTTTCTGTTAGCATAAAAAAATTCGCTAATTTCAAAGCTTTTTATTTTAAAGAGTTAAATTTTTAAATAGATTCAATTAATGTAAACGGAATTATATGACCACAACTATATATCTCTTAAAAACGCCCCTGGAATTACGCTCTAATCAAACCATTACAATGTGTGCAATTGTCATGTTAATGAGTCTACTACATTAATGCTCATGCCTTTGTACTTACAAATGTATGTACATATGTATACATGTATTTTAGCACCATCTTCCCGGAAATAAAATTCACCATAGTAACGCACCTGATGAAGCTTACATTTTTAAGTACGCTCAAGATATTTTGTTAGTACAAGTTTTGTTTCAACATCGAAAGAACATTTTATAGCTTATGATAGCAAACTTTAAAAAATTATGCTATTTTTTAACACTAAAGCTACCCCAACCAGCTCAAATGATACATTTTAAATTTGTTGTCAAAATTTCTTGTAAATAACATTAGAATTTCGGCATTCGGCTCTTGTTCATTTATGCAATAACTACCGCAACGGGTTATTTGACCTGCTATAGTAGGAATATGATATGTATACATGCAGTATCGTTGGGTTTAGTGTTACAAACTCAGTTACTTTAAGAACATAAAAAAGTGAAAAAGAAGATTAACTTCGGGTAATGTGGAATATGCGACTAAAGAGTACCCTTCTTTATTTCGCAAACTAAGTCTTATTCAAAATATCTATCTATATGAATAGATAGTTCAGAGCAAAATATTAGCTCCAAAACCTTTTAAGTACAAATGGTAGTACCGTTCAATTTGTCTTTAACACTATTTGTACCAGGATTTTGTGTATATCTACACTAGGCGACAATTGAAAGCATAACTAATAAGAATAAAAACTCACTTGAGATATTTTTAAAATTAATTTTAACGTATCTGAAAAATAAGAATTAGTTTTGAAACATACAACCTTGAACAAATTTAATTTTTAGAGTTTTTTTTTTTTAAAATTAAAATATATTTCACACGCGACACGATGCAATCTGGAACACCTATTTTCAAAAACTTTTCACAGCAAATGCGGCCGTATTTCACAAATAATTTTTCGAATGTTGATTTCCAGGAGCTTGATTGTTTCTGGCTTATCGACGTAGAAAAGTGACTTTACGTAACCCTAACAAAAATAGTCCAACGGGGTTAAATCATCACACGATCTTGGTGGCCAATTTATTGGACCATTACGTGAAATTACCCTTTCATCAAAAGTTTCTTTGAGTAAATCAATTGTAGCGCGCTCTCTGTGGCATGCGACTCTTTCCTGTTGGAACCACATGTCATCAAGATTAATGCTAGCTAATTGAGGTCAGGGTTGGCAAAAACCCTGGTTTAAAAAAAACCCAACCCACCGGGTTTTATTGGGGTTTTTGATGGGTTTTATAAATGCTTCAAAATTTCGTTCAAGTCGACAATATTTTTTGCTTGTTTATACAATCACTTTATTTTAGTATTTATGACGCAATTTTGCACTCTTTGTGGGATCAAGGGATTGTGTACTATGAGCTGTTAAAACTGGGTGATCGAAGCAGACTGCAATTACTTCGTTTGAATGGTGCTTTATGAGATAAACGGCTGGAATATAAAGACAGATATGATTAAATTATTCTTATGCATGACCTCATGTAGCAAAAGTTTTAAAACAATTATTAGAAACGATCAAATACCGCAACCGTCGTATTTTCCGTCGACTGTTGCGACGAATACAATATACTCACACCTTTTTATACAGGCTTTCTTTACATGGCATTTGGCTTTAACGACCTATTTGTATTATGGAACACATCCGCTTTAAGCGCAATTTACCTCGTTCTACGGTTAAAAAAAAACGTGGATTCTCCTTTTTTTTAAGTGTAAGGGAAGCAAACGCAACACATATTCATCTCGTTTAAACGCATTTCGATTTACGGCCTACATTTTCAGAAACTATCTAGGACGTATAAGGAGATATGAGTTTATCTTTTAACATTTCACCGAATAATTTCCTTTAAAGAAATACAAAATCGACTTGAAAATTGGAGCTCCTTAAAAGACGAGAAGTTTTTCTGAGACGGGATTTGGAAATTGGTTCGGAAGTGGAGAAGATGTATAAATAAAACCCGGATGAGCTTAATTGGGTTGCCAACCCTGATTGAGGTACGAAAAAAATTCTAATATGTACCTATCTGTTCACCATTGACACGAACATTCTGACCATCATCATTTTTGAAGACATATTGACCAATGATTCCGCCAGCTCATGAAGCGAACCAGATAGTAATTTTCTCTGTTTGAAAAGCTTCTGGATTATCCTCACTCCAATGTAGTAAAAAAGGAGAAATAAGTCAAAGGCATAAAACTCCTAATGACTTGTAAATTTAACAACCACAAATGCATTCAGTACGAATAATGATGCCTCAACAATGCCTAATGCCGATTCCCTTCGTCAACTCATTTTTAAAGCAATATACTTACATATGCATGTACATTAAATATATGTATGTATGTACCATTTTAATATTACTTTAAATTCGTGATGTTTCAACACGTAATCTCCTAAATCTTTCCAGTCGTCTCTATGAGTCGCAAACAACAAACTTGTTAAATTGCTTATAGGTACAGTTGTGCAGAAAAATTGTTAAATGTTTTGTTTTAACTTTTTTAAATTGAAAATTACTTATTGAAAATTGTTTGTCTTATGTTTAGTGTATTCTAAAATAATATATCATTCTTGTATCTTTTAGCCCTAACCGCAAGAAATTTGTATAATATGAAGGAATGTTGTATAATATAGTAAAAACTTTTATAATTTTCGAACTTATACTTTCACAAATTCAAAATAACTTCAAACGTACTTTTATTTTTTACATAAAATTTGTTGGCCGCTAAAAGTTTGTACAATAAATAAATCTGAGTCAGAATGCAACGAAAAGAAAACGAATAAGATCCATTATTTTAATATGATTTCATTCAATTTTTTTATAATTTGTGAAATAATAGTGCGTGGTAAATCAGCAATGCAGAGTATTGTTAAAAACCATGACGAAGTGCGCTCTTTCAAAAAGAAAGAGCTTTAACTGCATACAAAAAAATTGACGGAAAACTATTTGAAACACAACGACAGAGTCCAGAAAAAAGATTTGAAAAGTCGGCAAAACGTAATTGGACTTGACAGTAGATTAAAGGGAAGATTCACAGATTTTATAAAGCAACTTTAACTTTTACTTGTTGTAGAAAGTTATGAACCTCTATCTATATATATCGAACTTTTATTTATAGAAAATAGAAAATAAACAAACCTTTATTTGTTACACTACAAAAGAAAATACCTTTGAATACATAATAGAATACCATTGTCTTTAGTGATGAACCTAAGTTTTATGTGTGTTGTGTGGCAGTAATGTTGACGTATTCCGTAACAAAACTTAGAGTCCTCTTACTGTGGAATTCTTTATGTCAGAGCCTTTTGTAATAAATTTAGATTCATCTGAATATGTTTCGCCAATTCGCAGCACTCTAAACAATATGAGCCCTTTTACAAGCTTATCTGATCATGTCATTTTTTCAGAACTAAACGGTTTCTTTAACGATTTCCAATACGTTAGAGTTAGATCAATTATAAAATAATTGAAAAAATTGGTCGATTTATTTATTATCAGGAAAACGAGAAATATGCTGTTAAAAAGTGTTTTATACGCATAAAATATGCAGTAAAAATTCGCAATATGATCTAAAAATTTTAAAATATGTACTAAAAACAAAAATTTCTTCTTAAATGATAGAAAAAAAGGTGTTTTCAACAATTCAATATCATTTAAATATATTTTAAGTAAGATATACAAAAAATAATATAAAGAATAAACAAATTATATTTCAATTTCTAAGGAGATCTGGATACTTAACTTAAATTTTTTTGGTAAAATAAAGCAGGTTTTTTTGGCATCTATTTGTTGTTGCAATACACAACAAAACATTAACTTGAATTTTTAAATGTGCAGCGTTGTCTATTACATCAGAGTAAACTTTTATGTATTAAAAATGTCATTTCAATGTCTACTGATGTAATGGGCATATTTAAAGGATAACAATACCTTATGATCATATTTTAGAACTTGATTTGAAGAAGATACGCTAAGATCTTTTGTTAGATATTGTCGTATAAATTTTACTACAAAAAGACCATTGCCTTATAGTTTTTTAAGTAACTCTTCAATGAAACTGAAGTTTGCAGCAATAAAAATCAATTCACGTTTTGTATTTATATTTGTCAGTTAGAGCTTCTAAGATCTTTTCATAATTGTAAGCGTAATAATTGATGGCCGCAAGCCAAGTTCTGCGACGAATTATAACTGTTTCGAGCTGCAATAGAATGTCTAGATACATTTCCTTTAAAATTTCAACTATATTTAGAGTTTTCAAAGACATTTTACTTACACTTGCAACGACTACTTTACATTTTCGTATTTTCACATAAGCGATGCAGACCATGAGAAACATGTAACATGCGTTAGTTTAGGGTAAAAACCCTCTATTGCTTTGGCAACTTTTACCATATACGGCGCAGCAACTGTCGCAAATATCACAATCAAGTTTTTATTAAAATCTACGACAAATATTTTTAATGAATTGACAAAAAGTTGTGCAAATGTGAACTGATTGATTTGTCCAAAACAACTGTATTAATTAAGAATTTTTGGATTGATGCTTCTTTGTCACAATGCAGAGCACCTATAAGCATTGCCATATTTTTTTAGTGGCATCAATTGTTTCATCTACTGAAATCCATTTTGACATACAAACATATTTAGAACGTTAAACGCTTTTTGATCGCACTTTATAGTTTGTATATTCTTCCAAAAATTGTTTTAGATCCTGGTAAACGGTAATAAACTTATTTTCTGTTACGAGCAAAATATGCACTAACAAATCGATGATATTGCATGAGAAAAACATGCAATAGCATATTTCTGGTTTCCCTGTTTATAAGAATGTGTTAAAAAACGTGGTGCTACCTTATGCAGAAAAAAATTGATCCTGCCTTGAGTTTTCAAACATGATAATAAACCGAAACATGCAAGAATTGTCGGGTGGACAGCTCAGTCGCATGATCCTCGTTTCATTGAAAATTTATGGAGCATCATAAATCGAAAAAAGAAAAATTCTTATCCCGGAGGCATGACACAATATTTCTTAAAGTTTAATTGAGGGACTTCTTAACTCTATGGACCACAGATATGCTGTTATCATAAAAAATAAAGGTTACGCTATCGACTACTATTTTTTTTTTAATTTTGTGACCAGTTATAAATTAATTAAAATTTATTTTGTTATGTGTATTGAGAAAAAAATATCTGAGAAAAAGAAATTATATTTTCTCTTTATGTATGCTTTTGTGAATTAAGTGTTAATATTTAAGCAAAAAATTCTCCCTGTATTTTTTTTATGGCAATATATTTGCCATAACGTCGCTGTGTAAAATCAGTTACATTAGTTATGGTCACCAGTGTATGTAGCTATGCTTTTAAGGTTGGCTTAATACAGATATCTCTTTAAACTAATATTTTAGTTCTTACATGTATTTATTTTTTGCACGCTACTGTAAATACATACATACATACGTAAATGCAAATTGACATTCAAATACATTCCTCTGTGCATACATACACATATATTATGTACATACTTACATCTGGAATTGTAGATTCTATTGTATTTTGCACTTGTTACAGCAGCATTGGCCAACAGTAAGATCATTACAAAATACATAAATATTAATCCACCGTTAGAGTATTTAAAAAAAAAACTAAGAAACGATGACTCACAAAAACAAGTAATTAACAAATACGCTGTAAGACATATGTATATATGTAAGGGGGGTTTTTTATAGAGTTATAGAACTTTAAGTTGCAATAAAACTACGATGGATTATTCGATTGACATAAATTTTTTTAAACGAAAGATAATCTTGTGGCATTACATTTTAAATATGATTTCTGGCATATGACCGCCACGGCTGGCGCGGATGTAGTCCAATCTGGACGTCCAATTTTCTATGACTTATTCCAACAAACAAAACTGTCATCGCTAAACAAATATCGCTTATGAAAATCGGGAACAACGGTAATCTCGTTTTGGGCCCATTCGACGAATCTACGCCGGACGTGAGTCTATTCATGATGAATTGCCAAACCAAACTGAGAATAAATCACTTGACAGCTGTTAATTCGGTAGCCATCTTGAAAAGTAATGTCAACTTAAAGTTATATACCTCTATAAAAAAACATTCGGGTGTTCCTTATATTTTTTTAAAAGTTCTGTTCGTAGCCATAAAATGCATTGTAGAAAATTTTAACAGATTGCATCAGGGGAAGGCGTGCCGCATCCGCCTACAATAGGGTGTGCGTTATATGTACGGGCCAATTTTTTTTTTATTTATTTTTATTTTTTTTTTGTAAAGTTCTGATCGTAACTGTTCCGCAGTCAAAAAAAGTTGTGTGGAAAATTGCATCAGGGGAAGGCGTGCCTCGTCCTCCCACAAGTTGTTAGGAAATTGTTTCATATGAATTTAACTTATTTTGACTGCTAGGTGGCGGGTGCGGCACGCCTTCCCCTGATGTAATCTGCCTTAAATTTTCCACAATGTACTTTTTTGCTACAGTGAACATTTCTAAGGGAGTTACGACTAGAACTTTACAAAAAAAAAATGCCCATACATATAGGCACACCTTATTCTGAGTGTATGCGGCACGCCTTCCCCTGATACAATCTGCCTACAATTTTCCCCAACGTTTTTTTTTTTTTTTTTTTTTTTTTTTTTTTTTTTTTTTTTTTTGTTTTGGCTACAGAGAACATTTCTATGGGGAGTTACAGTGTTGGAATTTTTAAAAGTAAGGCGCACCCTAATGTACATACATACTTACGTCCATTGTTTACTGGCCAGGATAATGCATGTGAGTCATGTGCAAAATTATTTTTTATATCCTTTACAACAGTTTGCTACTAAAAATAAATACAAGTTTATATGATATGTTGACATATGTATGTATGTATAGTTGAAAATAGTAAAAGTTGAACTTAATGATGGATAGTTTAAATATGCTGTCAGTAGTGAACTATAACTTTTTTGAAAACTTAATGCAAAAAAAAAGCATTGAAAAAGGCGTTTAGTTAGAGTCATAAAAATCTAATGTCATGGCATATAAAATAAATACCTTGTTGAATTTTAAAATGTTCATAACTTCGCAGAAACCAAATATGTTTATGAAGTCATATCTCAAAATAAATTACCTTAGATAATTGTGATTAAAATTTTCAAAATGTTAGCTTCATGATGTGAGCAACTGAAAAGTATTAAGAAATAACTCTGGATAAATTTAAATATTTAAATAAACAAGTTGACAACATAATGGAATATCAAATAATACTGAAAAATCTGTTCACGTTGTATTAACTTACTAAAAAGAGTTTGTCCACAATATTTATTAATGGGGGTGAAATTCCCCAAAAAGATAATATTAAATATGTATATTGGCCTTCATATTGATGAAGGCCAATATACATGTAAGACTCACTTAAAAGCAAATAAAGAGCATCTTAATATCAACACTAAGCGTCTTATGGTCTTCTAAGTCCATGGTCATAATCATTATATATTTTAAAACAATTCTTAAACCTCTGTGGACTTATGACATTCAGCTGTGGGTAACTGCTAGTAATTCTAATGATTATTGTTAAAAATTTCTTTTGTCCGAAATTTCGTTCTAAATAAACATTACTTAATGGCTAATTTATACCATACTTTAGCTGCTGGCTTCGAATTCCGGTTTCGTTTTTCAATATTGGTTCTAGTTTTCGAGTTATGGGCTGTTGATAGCACTGTACTATCACAACGGCACACAGATATTGGCATCGCTAGAAATATCATCTCGATTATATTTTTAAAATTCTTATTTGTTAAAAAACCTGTAAAAATACAAAGAGAAAAATGCAAAGACGATTACAAATGTTTTTGTTATGTTTGTGGATGTATATATTAAAAATATGTATACTTTCGATTCTTAATGTCAATGTTATGGATGTTGATTGTGTAGATGTTTGTTATTTTGCTTGATGAATTCGGTCTGGCTAAATACAAAAAAAAAAAAAAAACTAGGAAATTATAAATATTCTGACGAGTCATCAGTGTTCAAGCCAGTTTCCAATCTGTCCGGGATGAGTGCGAATTCCAAGGGAACTTTCAGTTTATCACCAATGAAGAGTTCATCTTCGACAGAAGATTTTACCATGGAAGAAAAACATTTAATTTCACAAAGCCAACTTTGTGATTTGGATTTATCGAAACAAAAATCAGAATTACTCGCACCACGGTTGCAGGAGTGGAAATATCTTGTCTACAAAGAGAACAACTACACCATGATTTGGCGAATATCGAAAGCGATGAGCGTCTACTCTTAGGCTCTAATGCGTAAAACAGATTCCAAACAATACATCACTTTTTTTTCGAGAAATAATTGACAGATGTGACCGTAACTTTAGACTGCTCTTCAGTTCTATATTTTCACTTTTTGTTGAATGAAATAAACATTCATTGTCAAAAATTGTAAAACAATATTTTATGCAATATCTTGATAACTAGAACCAATGTTCAAAAACGGAGTTCATATTTGCTCTTCAGCACTCCAAATAACTTTAGAAATGTCTTTTAATTGCTCTCATCCAAAACCGTGTATACTCGTGTATTTTTCCTCCTCTTGTTAAAAATTTAAAAACTATTTGATAAATAAATATTTGTAAATACAAATGTAATATTGTTTAGTATGTATGCTAACTTTAAGAAACATATAAAAACTTAGGAACTTTATTGTTGTTGCTCTCACTGGTATTCAACAAACACTTAATTATTTTATAATATAAAATTTGCTATTATCCTCCATAAAATAGATTGTAAGTAACGCCAGTTAAGAAAACAATAAGTTATTTAGGAATACCTTTTCTTTGATCTTTCTTTAAAATTTTAAGTTTTTGAGATATGACTATGTTGCAATAATGAAACGAAATGTTCTCTCATTTACTTATTTGAATGTTTTTTTTTTTTTTTTTCATTTATAATTTAAATTTGCTATATAAAGAACAAAAACAGATTTTATTTTAAAAAGTTTTTATCTTTCTGGTTTTTGCTGCATAGTAATCAAGGTGGCACATTGTTTAATAATTTAATATTTTTTAAATCTAATAAAAGCTACTGCGCTTTCATTTATCGTTCCTTAATTAGAGCATAGTAACATACAAGGCACATTGAACAAAGATGCCTGTACAACAACTTATTTTTTCACAAAAACAACATATATTTGTTGCTTTTTTGTGAATTATGAAAATTAAAGAAATTAAATTATTCTATTTTTTACGCGTCAAAAAAGTACACAAAACAAAAATAAGAAAAGAAAGAATATAATAGAAATATTCGGTAAGTGATGCTATTTTTATGATAGGTGCTATCGAGTACAACAAGAATCTGATTAAGAAATTTTCGCAATACATCAAAAATCTTGAATTATGGGTAAAAAAAACCGTTTTTTCGTACCTTCATGCACTTATAAGCTAATAGCTTAGCTAAATATTAACCGGTTCTTAAAGAAGAAAGAAGAAGAATAGGTATATTTAATAATATATACTTTACTCAAGTAAACTTAAGGAATCTGTGTATGTTTTTCAAGCAATCATCATATTTTAAAAGACTGAAATATAAATTAAATTCCAGAGAATGTGAGTGTTTATTTAATGTTGAAACTCATAGTATAAAATATTTATGTATATTGTATGCTTACCATACAGTTGCTGACAATGATCAGACACTGAAAAATTGCCACCACAATGTATGTTGCCAGTTCACACGAATGCAAGACTTTTGTTAGAAAGTCTGGCACTCCATTGAACATATGTTTATTCTGACAATGATGTCGTTGTCCGATGTTAAAACTTCGGGTATCTGAGAATGATGTGACAATATTGAATGACAAAAATTATGAGTTCACATTTTTGTACAGAAAGTACAGTTTGCTGACAATATTGTTAAATCTGACAACCTTCTAAACAAAGTTTAAGGTAAAATTATTATGTTTTAATTTTAAGTTTTTATAAGACAAATATCTTTAGTGTGAATCTCTATTTGTTATTTATTTTGTCGTTAAAAACACCCTTCGTGTAACGTTATGTTTTCGTATAAACATGTGAAACAAATTATATGAACTACTAAATTCCTTGGAAATTATTTCAAATACATACATACTATTTAGTATTAGTAATAAAATATATATGTTTTTCATAATTGTGATAAATATTATTTATTTGGCTCAATAATAGGTTATATCTTTTTTTATTGTTTATTTATTTACATTCTACATAAACATTAAACTACATAAACACTAGTTAACAATATTAATTTAAATTATACAATGTCTCGTACAAGAGCTCTCTAGTATAAATGATATGTATGTATGTATAACAATAATTACTTTTGTGGGTATATAAATAATAAAGAATATCTTATTTTATTTTATATATTTGTAATGAAAAATTTTAAAAAATTTTTTACAGTGTTGTGACATTATTACACCAATCTCTCGTAAAGATTTGCCTTCTTTGTAAAATTTTAACACAAGTTCACGAACATCCAAAGAAGTTTGTTTGCATTTTTAAAAAATACAAAAGTTTCCTTGTTTGAACTGCTTGTGACAAAACCAAATCTATTAATATCTTTAATAATTAGTTAATATTGCTTAAATTGTCATATGAAAGAAAATAAAAAAAAAATAACGGAAGGTTTTTACTGTAAAATTGCTTATTATTTGTTGTACAAAATAGTTGTACAGTTTCTTTTGACGCGTGGAATTTGAAGATTTATTTGTTTTTGTTATATATTTTTTGTTTTTGTTTTTGTTTTTTAATAAAAAGTTTAAGAAGGACATATTAAATAGACATTATAAAAAAAATAATAAAATAAAAGTTTAAACATAAATGCCACTGGTGTACAGTTTCTTTTGACGCTCACAGTTACTATTTAGTATTAGTAATAAAATATATATGTTTTTCATAATTGTGATAAATATTATTTATTTGGCTCAATAATAGGTTATATCTTTTTTTATTGTTTATTTATTTACATTCTACATAAACATTAAACTACATAAACACTAGTTAACAATATTAATTTAAATTATACAATGTCTCGTACAAGAGCTCTCTAGTATAAATGATATGTATGTATGTATAACAATAATTACTTTTGTGGGTATATAAATAATAAAGAATATCTTATTTTATTTTATATATTTGTAATGAAAAATTTTAAAAAACATTACATTTTTTTAGAATTAATTAAGTTTGTCAAAAAAATAAACATAAAGAAACATAGTATAACAATTTATAGATTTAGCCACCAAAATTTTTTAATTTTTAGTCTTTGAATAGTACGAGATACGTTATTACCTATACATGTGTTAAATCTATCATTTGTCGCAAAATTACAACAAACACTTTTCACATTAGCCCGTCTATAGTTATGATAAAATATTGGGACTAAGTTTTCATTTTGTATGATATTGGATTTATCCAAATACAAAAAAGCTTCAGGGGGTACAAATCCTTTTTCCAATGTATCAATAATATATTCTTCATTTGTATAAAAAGGGGCCATTATTAAATTATTACTACAACATGATATACATCTTGTTATATTATTTCTTATTAGATAAATAATAAAATTATCAATTCTGATTACATTTGATAAATTTTACAAAGTATTGTTAGAGATATATTTAACATAATTGCTCTCAGAAGATCTAAATTTAGAAACACAATCCCTAAAACATTTTCTTTCGAAAACTCTTAGCTTTTCCATGTAAGATGGTGAAATGTTGAACCAAATAGGACAGCCGTAGGTAATTATTTGTCTAATTAATGTTTGGTACATAATAACTTTGACTCTTGGTTGACTATTAAAATTTGTTTGAAGATTTTGATTTATTTTTTCAATGGTGCTGTCAGCATTATATATTATAATATCATCTGAAAATGATATAATATTCTCTATTTTGCTCAGAAGCTCCAATATAAATAAATTAAAAAGAGTAGGTGAGTTCACTGTACCTTGTTGTAATCCATTAATAATTGTAAACGTGTTCTTACTTTCAACATTTTGATGAAATATCTTAAAGGATTTATTGGTGATCATATTATAGATTAGCAAAATTTGGTAAAACGGAAATTTATAATTATTTAAATATAAATATAAGACCTGGAATCCAGACGTTATCAAATGCTTTTTCCATGTCTATTAGACATGCTCCCGTGCAAAGTTTCTTATTCCAATTCCAGTTGATGTTTGAAGTCATTAAAGCTATTTCATTTATTGTAGAATGTTTGTACTAGAAACCAAATTGTTCCTCACTTATTAAATTTTTGTCTTTACAGAAGGCGTTGATATTATTATTAATACATATTTCAAATATTTTACTAATATTAGGAAATAACATGAAGGTTTTTTGGGTTACTTGCATCTTTATCTTTTTTAGGTAAGATTACAACTTTAATTTCTTTCCATTTAATGGGAAAGTAAGAATTGTTTAGCATATTATTAAACAAATTACAGTATTCGAAAATAATTTCATTGGGTATATTTTTTAATACGATATTTGGTATTTTATCAACGCCAGAAGATAATTTACCTTTTAATTTATGAAAAATATATATAATTTTGTCTCTCGTTATGAAATAATTTGCTTGAGTATCATTCATGTTATCAGCCGTTTTTTCGCATGAAAAGTTTATTAAAGTAGTTTGATTATTTTCGTAATTACTTTTCATTTCTAAAAATTGATTAAAATAGTTATTAACTTGCTCCTGTGATCTATTACTGAGATTAATTGGTTTGTGTGAATGAATAGACTCTAAATAAGCTCCAATAGCATCCAACATTTGTTCTTGATCACGTACTATGAAGTTATTAAGGTTGTCTTTTTCAGTTTGTCAGGTAAAATATTCGCTCTGTTCAATATGCCTTCCGAGTCTTCTGGTATTTTTGTATTCTGAAGAGTTAAAGGTTTCAATTTCTTGAAATTCTTTTTAATCTCTTGAAAAATGTGTACTGATTCCTTTGGATCTATGCTAGTTAATTTTTCTTGTATATATTTATTAACCTAAACCTGGAAGTTTTCTTGAATTAATTTTCTAATCATTTTTAGTTAAACCTTTAATAGGTTTAGTGACGATTCAGTTAGAGTGTGTTGTAATCTATTATGTTTCTTAATACAATTTAAAATTTTGCTTTTTTCTGCATGAAGTTTTTCTATAATTTTGTTGGGTTTTTTCGACAATGAATCAATGTTTTTGTACTTAGGCACAACTTTTTCCATAGTATTAACGATTATTATTATTGAGCCTAGAAATCTGGAAATCGATTTCAGAATTTGATAAATTTCTATCATTTGGAATTTTCATTTCGGTTTATAATTTATTTTTAATTTTGTTCTGAAATTGTTTCCAATTAGTTTTCTTAAAATTATATTTTGTTATTAGGGGTTCCGTAATGAATACAAACTCTTGCTGCTCATTATTCATTGAAGCTTTAATTTGGATAGCATTGTGATCGCTATCGAATTCTAAGGTTTCAAGTTTATTTAATTGTTTATTTATTGTTTTCCGTATGTATGTAAAGCCTACAATCTGCGATACAAACAATTATATATGATCCTGTTCTAGGAAAAGAAGGAAAATTTGATGCATAAAGCCTACGTCGGAAGTTAATTTCATTATCTGTTAACCACTCTTTTAGTTTATTTCCTTTCTGATTGTTTGTTGGGTTTCCCCAATCTGAATGTCTACAATTTAGATCACCGGCTAATATGTAATAATTGTTTATGTTTTGTAATTTTAAGGAATCAAAGAATTTGTGTATCTCAGTATTTATAAATGAGTCGTTATTTCCCGAAGGAAAATAAGCTGAAGTAATATAAATTGATTTATTAGAAATCATTGGTATGCGAATTATTCAAGTTTCAAGATAATTAAATGAGTCCGTTATATTATTTGAATATTTGTAAAACTTTAGGTCATTTTTGATTAATATTGCAGTACCTCCTCCTTGTTTTGCACCTGTCCTATCTTTTCTAATTATTATGTAGTTATAGAACTCTAACTTATGTCTATAATTTAATTTTGTCTCGTTTAAAAGAACAATGTCAGGGTTGTGTATATTAAGAAATAGTTGTAGATTATATCTTCTACTTACAAATATTACTTTATGTGTATAATTTTTAAATTTTTAGATATTGTATTCTGATTATTATTCATGTTTACACACCTACCATTGAAAAAATTGTATCTATACGAGATGTTTGTAAATGTAATTGTTTTTGTATATTTGCTATTTGATTATTTAAGCTAAACATCATAATTTTTAATTCTAATAGAAATGAACTATTAAAATTATCTTGTATAACATTTTGATTGACGTTTACATTATCATTTCCTCTAACAACATGAGCAAAACTTGTGTCCAAAGTAATTGTATTGTTAACATTACTAGATTTATTTTCCTTCAAGGATTTTTTCTTTAATCAAAGTTTATGTTGCAGTTGTTTATAAACTTCACAACTTCTATAAGACGCAGGATGGCCATATTTTTTACATACAACACAATAAAGTTTATCTCTCTTATCTGCTACTACATCATTTATAGGACATTTCCCTTTCTCATGACTTGAATTACATTTTACACATTGTGCATCAAGAAAACAATTTGCTGCACTGTGAAAAAATCCTTGGCAGTTACGACACTGAGGTATTTCAGGACGTCTAATTTTCTCCCATTTCACACAACGATGTAAAAGAGCCCTGATATTTTTTAATTTATTTATGTTGCTTTTTGGGGAAATATGACCCAGAAATATTGGCAAACTGCATCCTTTTTCAGAAGATTTTTTAGTAGAAAATTGACTAACTTTTATAAATTGTAATTCATCACCTTGAAATTTATATAGTTCAAGTAAAATTTCATCAGTAGGTATATTGGCCTCAAGGCCCTTAAGTAAATAAGATTTAGTTTTTAACCCTTTCGGTGTAAATATAAAAAATTTTGCTTTTGTTTTTTCTAAATAAGTTTTAACTCATATAAAGTCATTAATATTATTCATAACTAATAGATTTTTGTTTCGATATTCTTTAATTTTAAATTTGTCGATTTTCAACGCATCTTTGATAAACTCAATTAAATGTATTGTTTCAATATCGACAATGTTTATTGTTGAAATTTTTTTGTTAATATTTTTATTATTATTAACCGCTGTATCATTATTTGTATTTGTTGCAGAAACATTGTTATTAGCAATCTGTTCTTGATTCATTGCTGTAATTAGTGAATTTAATTTTTGATATTTTTCTTTGTTTTCTTTTACTTGCTTCTCAAATTTCTTTAACAGGTTTTTAATCCACTGTTTGTCATTGTCAGTATCCAGAACTGCATAATAATTGTTTTTGTTATGTTTTTTTTTGTGTTCGAATCCATTTCGCTATTTTTTCTTTTACTTTTATTTTCAATATTAACATTATTGTTGTTGTTATTCACAAAATTGGTATCATTATTTTTTAGAGCTTCATGCTCACTCATAATATTATTGTTTGTTTCGTCTTTTTAAAAGATTTTTTATTATTATTTTTTTTCCTTTTTTGAAATAAAGAAAAGAAACAACTAAGTTGATATTGCTTATTGATTTTTTAACGGTTCTGATCTCCGTAATGCGTGTGTCACTTATCAATCGTATACATACTGTAAAGTTTTTAAAATTATATTCATATGCATGTATGTATGTATGTATGTATGTTAGGTTTACACATATTGACAATTGAAGATGAAATGAACACATTTAAAACTTAAAAACTTTAAGTTAATAACACTGTAATGGTCTTATTAATGTCTAAAACATCAACCAATTATTAAAATTTTTAAATTAATTCTATTTAATTTTTTTCATGATATTTTCGTTTAATCAAAATCGTTTACCACCCAGCCATTTCGTCAAACATTAAAACCAGAAATAGTCGCAAGGGGGGAGCTATGAAAGAGCATCCTTTTAGTTTATGTTATCTTATCTTGAATGTGTGTTTGTATGATGTATGTATGCATCTTTGTTTGTTCCTTATAGACAGCAAAACGGCTATACCATTTTCTTAAATTATCTTTTTTATATCTGGAAGGACCTAGCTTATATATACTTTTCAAAGAATCCAACCGTCTTGTGCCACGGCCTTTAACACATTTATTTGTCTATATCTTCAAACTGGTAACAGTCAGAGTCTCTAAATTTTACCCAAACAGCTTCGAAATCAAAGCAAATCGTCAGTCAAAAAATGGGTGGAATCGGATAAGTGGGCATGGTACCTCCCATTCAAAGTAAATATTGATTTTTGTATCTCTGGAAAACGGTTCAGATGGAATTTTCTGAAAAGGAGACAGTCTCCATACATAGTAAATATTAATTTTTGTATATCTTGCGATCGGTAATAGTTGAAGTTTTCAAATTTCATCATCAGTTAATGGGCAATACTGAATAAGTGGGCGTGGTACCTCCCATTTATATTGAATATGTGTAGTAACAGTAAAAGCTTCGTTATATATCCACATCAGCCACAAATCGGGAGAGATAAGCAAGTGTATTGCACAAAGTTAGTAACTTATATAATTAAATGTTTAACTAATTTTAGCTTTTTAATAAGCCAATTTTTCTTTGTGTTAAATTTTTTGCTGTTATAAGAAATAATTCTTTCTTTGATTTTTATACAATATAATTCTTTTTAATATAGTTTCTTTGATTTTTATACAAGTATTCTAAAGCATTTATGTATTTATTATATAAAAGTAAAAATTTGTACTTTATTATTTTTTGTCAAAAGTTTTGCAAACTACGGTTATTATTTGTGTAATTAAATTTTAAGATTTTACAGCATTTCGTATGCTAGCATTTGGTGTTAAAAATATTTAAACTATTTAACAATGACAGTGGCACTTCGATATGACGGATCTGAAGAAGACCGAAAAATGTTTCGTTGTAGTTACTTTATTTTGCTTTTATATCGGAAATTGAAGAAATACGAAAAAATCGTTATAACTATGGTTTTTTATCCAAACTATTTTACATGAAAATACTAATAAAAAATTCTCTATACAAAAAGTTTTTTTTTTATAAGTACTTTCATTTGCCATCTATTTAATAATAATAAGCAAATTTTTTAAAAAACTAATTATTTACAGCAGTGTCAAACACAAATACAAAAGTAAATAAAAAATAAATCAACTTCTGTGTTTTTGTTTCTATTTGAAAGATTTTAATAAAATATTCTGTAATTCTTGTTTGCTTACGTAAGTCCCGAATGCAATCATGAATGATTCATGTAACTTCCCGTTCTTTCAAGCGGCTCATAAAAAATTCATTATATGTACATACATGCCTATTTTTCACAATGTAAAATTCTTCAATTATTAAATTAATTTACTCCATACAAACAGTAACACTCAAAAAAACGGAAAAAATAAAATATTATAGTAAGCTAGTCTAAAAATTATTAATATGTATTTCTGTTGTTTTGACTAATATACATAGCTTAGGTCAATACCTATACGCATTTTTAGAATTTGAATGCATTCATATATAATTAGAATTATAGAAATCAAAACGGAGGTACAACTCTCTTTTAATCCTTGCTCTTATTCACTCCACAACATAAAATGGCATACAGTGACTTACTAATCTGTCTCAGTGTTTGTCTGTTGCAAAAAGCCCTTTCACATTATGCTACAAGTTTAAAAATTTGCAAAAAGAAAAATCCAATTGCTTTTTTGTCTGATTGCTAAAATTGTTTTTGTTATTATCTTAAAGGATGAAAAAATTGATCGTACTTTTACTGTGTGCCGTGCTTAATTACTTTTTTATCACATGTATGTTATAATATTATTGTAATTTATTTAGAATTGGAAAGAAAATACTTGAAATTTTATGTTTGTTTTTATTGTTTTGCAACTATTTATTAGAAGAAAGAAATAAATAGTAAACTTATTTGAAACATTTTTTACTTTCCATCCCTGAAAAACACAACTCTGACCAAATTACAACTCTTAGAACAAAAAACTATTATGCAAAAAAAATTGACAAAGCTTGTTAAACTTTTGTTAAGCAAAGTTCTTTAATGTTGTAAGCAAAACCGATTATTCAGTCTTGCTTATGCAGTTGTTACTTAAAGTTATAATCTCGGTAGTTCTGTTCTTGTGTTGAAAAACGAATAAAACAAAATATTAAAAACAAAAACTATGAAAACAATTTAATTTTAAATAAATTACCGAAAACAAACAAAGATCAATTAGCAAGATCAAACGTACACGAAAAAGTGATGATGTTTACGCATCATGCGTTAACAAAATACCTAAAACAAATCAAAGACAATAACAATGTGTCCAGTGTAAACACTAACAATTATTTTCCTCCGTTACAAACCATCGATGAAGACGGAATCGATGATGAAATTATCATTAATAAAACAACAAAAGTTAATATTCCTCCAACAACAATTTTGAAATGCAAAATTGAAGAGGTTCATAAAATATGTGAATCTGCAAATGTTGCTGATTATGCTATCAGAAGAATATCAATTGGACTAGAATTATTTTGTAAAAATAAAGGAGACTTCGATAATGTCTGTAATGTTCTTGAAAATAAATATGAATTTTTTACCTTTGCATCTAAGGATGACAAACCATACAAGGCTCTTATCTTTGGTTTAGATAAATGCGATCCTATTACTATTAAAACTAAACTTATAGGTTTTGGTCTAAAATGTTTAGAAGTCAAAATGATTACCAAAAAAAGTGCTCATTATGGCGAATATTATATGTATGTTGCTTATTTTCAAAGAAAGACAAACACTATAAAGGAACTTAGACAAAACTTTTCAGTAATTGACTATGTTAAAGTGAGATGGGAATTCCAACAAAACAAAATGTCGAAGATAACACAATGCTACAATTGCCAAATGTTTGGGCACGGCTCAAGTAGATGTAAAGTAAAAAAGTTTTGTGCGAACTGTGCAGGTCGACACAAAACAACATAATGCAAGGTAACAACTATTAAGTGTGCAAATTGCAATGGAACGCGTAAGTCATTCTCTGATGATTGTCCTAGTAAGGCTTGCTACATTCAACATTCACAACCAACACTACAACATCCTGCCAACAACAGATTTGCGGATCCAAGCTCCAACGACTACAAGAGAAGCTTTCCTAATAACCTAAGGCAAAGCGCTCCAACTACCTCAGGTGTGTGGCGACTGACTAATAAAAACTTATTTGCCAATAATAACAACGAACTTTTTACCATTGAAGAAATAAGAAACCTTGGAACTGATCTTCAAAAGTGCAAAACTAAGGCTGACCAATTTGGGGTAATTACTAACCTCGCTTGTAAATTTCTCGTATAATGAATAATGTTATAAAAATAATAACTTGGAATGAGAGAGGCATTTGTAGCAAAAGTCATGAATTATTCCAATTCTTGGAAGATCATGAAGTTAACATATACATATTGTCAGAAAAGTGGCTTAAATCTGACACATTTATCAGACACAATGAGTTCTACGTATATAGAAAAGATAGAGGTTACTTCCAGCTATAAACACAAATTTAATTGAGAATATTGGTATTAAACTATTTACTAATAATTGTAGTATTAAAATATATTTATGCTACTTCCCTGATAGGCGTGTAGGAATTGGCAATTATAGAAAACTACTTCTTACATCACACTTATATAAGTTAAGTAGTTCTGAAGAATATATTCTTGGTGGGATTTTAATAGCCGCCATCAGTCATGTGGCTGCACTAGGACTAATTGCTATGGCAACATTCTTTATGATATACTGGACCCTTATAATATTCGACTTTTATAGTGTAAAGTAGATCCATTCCGTAGTGTGGAACATTTGCAAAAATTGATATTTCGAAACGACATTACGAAATAATCAGGTTGAATCAACCAAATAATGGGAATGAAAAACTTCGCAACTGTTATGCAAAGATTAATCAATTCAACAGAGTTATGCTTAGATTCGACGTGATTGCACTTGTCAATGACCACCTGGTCCACGATAAACGAAACACTATTTGCTACAAAAGTTGGCCAATAGCACGGGGATTTTTGAAGCCAGGACAGAACGATATTCGAACATGTCCAATCGAAGGCTACCGAATTGGTAAGATCCAGGTTCTTTCAAAGTGAATTCACCATTTTTGCCAATAGAGTTGCATAGCAGAGCTCGGGGTAAAGTTTAAACTTTCATATGCGCAAGTTTTACTTTGTATGGGTGATAATTTCACCAGACGGGGTTAGGACTCGACTATACAGAGTGGCAGCATATGCTTCCTCAGAAGCATTACAAAGTGCATACTGATGGTTAAAATTAACCCAACGGGGGATGTTAATCCGTTCGATGAAAGAGCAATCATCTACAAAATCACGCCATCTGTTTTACATCATGAGTTTCAAACATTCGTCCCAATCGTTTCTGTCTTTCGAAATTTGTTGCTTAAGAGTTTTAGCAACGACTATTCTAGGTGCCACTCACCACACGGGGTCAAATAGCGTGGCTGTTTGAGACAAGACAGAATATTTGGTGACTAGAAAAACCAGGCGCTGGAGCTGGCTTGAAGAAAAATGCATTAATACTCGCATTCGAAGGTAAACCCAGAAGTTTAGCGGTACTGGCGTCTGACAATTTCAACAAAATATGGAATCTAACAGATGTTTGATAGTATAATGGCTAGTATGCAAAATATTCTCTAATGAATGGCATGAAGCATAAGAAACGTCACAAAGCCTGTTGGTTATAGTTTTAATATGGGGGTTTTTCAACAATCTAAACACAAGTTAATAATTGGGACACTAGGGATATTGCCAGTTAACTGAGGGTACTGCCAGTCACAATCCAACCAAAACTGTTTGTTGAGCGATTACAAGATTTTTGGAATCCTTTTTAACTTCGGAAAGCATAATCTGAGGGTATATATCCGCACCCAATAGCAAATCCATATGGACACATTTCAAATCTGTAAATTGGAATCGGGTATATTGAAATCAACAAAACTTACTAAAGAACAAGAGGGTAATCGACCGGTGAGTCTATCAACGTCATATGCCCTCGTGAACAGACTGTGGGCATTAATGCCCACAACAATTGCAGCAGGTGCCGAAAAGATTGAAAGATTGAGCTTCTGTTGCAGCTTTTTTGAGATAAAAGTAGCTTGAGAACCCGGGTCTATCAGAGCTCTGGCAGAAAATACATTACCGCTCGATACTATATTAACCTGAGTAGTTCCAAACAAAACAGTTGAGTTGAGGTGAGTAACGAATTCATATAAATTTGAATATACAGTCGCACAGGAAAGAATACATTTTCCCTCGAAAACTGGATTTTACATAGAACTATAAGTTTGGATTTTCAAAAATAAATATAATGTAATCTACGCAAAAAATAAACCAAAAGTATATGAGCTTTTGCGTAACATATCATTTAAGCTTAAAGAAATATAATAAATTCAATTTTCTGCACACAGAAGAGTATACATACTCTGCAGTATTAGGTAACTAATTATCCCCAAAAAAATGTTAAAAATTGTTTTATTGTTAATTTATATTTTATAGAGCCATATTTAATCATTAAATTTAAATACAATTTTTATCGCAGTTTCACTTGAATTATTGTGATATGCTTTAGGACGAGGAGTCTTACAGCCTTGGCTGTTTTTAATTGCACTTTCTTTGTACTAGGTTATCCAATTTATCAAATAAATTGTCTGGGGGACTTATGTCAGGTGACTAATAAGTAGAATGAAGCCGTCAAGTCAAGTTTTGATGCCGGAAGTTCTAGTTTTTTTAACTTTTTGTTTTCGGTACACTTAAATATAATACTCCCACTTTCACCGCTCAAAACAACTTTACTCAAAAATTCTTCAACATAAAATTTTAATATGCGCGATTATATATGTTTTCTTATGGTTTTCCATATTGCTAGATGAAGCCAGCTGCTGCTCATATATTCATTTTAATTTAACCACAAATAAACAAATATATTTTTATGCATAAGTTAATATTAATACTTACTTGTCCATTCGCATTTATTTTGTAGCAAATATTAATATAATTGTATATAGATGGCACGCGAAACTACAAAATTAAATGGAAATCTACTAAAAAAATATATAAATGCTTCTCGCTGTCAAAACTTAAGCCGAAACACATACATAAGCCAGGGCATAATCGCAATTGATCAGTTCATTTTACACAATTGTCAAACTTTATATGAAAAAAAATAGGTATGCATGGAATATGACAGTTGCATAAAAGTCAGTTGTTGTAATAATAATATCGAATGCAATTTTTATATATGTATATGTTCACAAAACTCATGCATGTTATGTCTATATACAACATACATATATAAAAGCTAAGTGTACTGAGAATTTTCGTGAGGAATTTTAAATTATTGCTTAATTTAAAAAGAGTCAGAAAGGGGTACATTAAAAAATGGTCATAAAAAGTGTCATTAGCATGAAAAAGGATCTAAAGTGATACTTTAGTGTCACAACGGCAACGCTGTATGTGTTGTAAAATCAGCGAGTACAGTTTATTTGGTGTAAACTCAGAGAACGTGTTATTGGTTTGAACTCAGTGTAAGAAGATTTTAAACTCTGTTGAAGAGGTAAGTTGTAACTACGATCAGCTTGGAAGATCTTTAAGTAGAAAGATCTGTCAAGTACAATCTACGAACTCATAAATATACGTCTTTAAAAGGTAAAAGTATAACAGTATTTAAAAGCATAAAAGCATTTACAGACATACAGTATTGCACAAAACATTTCAACTACTGATTCTATTAAAAGAGATTGAGAGAGTCTAAATTGGATGTATAAAATATTTGATGGTGTTATATTTCACTTAAATTTTTATTTATTTATTTTATTGTTTATTATAAAAACATTTCATATACAGTGCTGGACAATTCAATGGTTTTCATGCAAAAGTTTCCATTGTTTTGTCATGACCTCTAAATTGAATACTTTTACATTTCTTTATAATTTTACAACAATGTTATTTTTATGTAATTTTTTTGTTTGCTAATGCATAAAAGATAATGTTTAAAGTAAAATTTTTAAATATTCTTAAATGTTTCTTCAGAAATTGTGTTTGGTTTCCGACTTCTCACAATAAAAAAGTAAATTTTTTAAAAAGTTTTTATTGAATTGTGCAGCACTGTATGTACATATTTTATCTATAATACTTAAACAAGATTTTATTGTAATATATGTATGTAAGCACCTGAAAGTAAATGTGCAATCAGTATTTTTGCTCCTTTTATGATAAGATTTTGTAAATTTTTTTTTCAGATTCTAAAAATTAATTACTTTTAAAGCAACTAAAATATTATGAGTAAATAGTAATATATACTTGAACACGACTTAATGCTAGCTAGAGGCCCTAATGTATAATTCACAAACTGATTTTAAATATTTCGGAAACACTCTCAAGACCTTGAGTTATTCTGAAAATAAAGATTTTTGCTAGCTTTAAGTACTACATAATTAGTGCGAAATTCATTTCATTTTTAAACAGTTTCTATAGGCTAACGATATTTGAAATAAGAATGGGTGATTTTTTGGAAAATGCAAAGCTAGTTCAGGGAAATTAGGTATTGCAAGCACACATCAGGTGCCAAAAATTGATCCAAAATTGTTTCGAACTTTGTAAACACCTGCGTGGAGTCCAGGGCCTTATGTAATTTGAATTGGCTAAGGGAGTTCATAAAAAAATGTCAACACCATTGTTCAACTTAATGTGACATTATTAGAAATATTGAACTCCATAGAGCCTGAGTTGAGTCAAAATCAATTCTAAGACACTTACTGACTGAGTTAGATTATAAAGGATATGCAAATTATTACTGATTGGTCGTTTATTACATTTAAGTAATTCAAACTTTGCTTTGTCTTGTCTTGTATTTATTATATTTTTTACGTTTAGAGGACTTACCATATTTATGAGAAAAAACGTGTCAATTATGCTTTGTAGTCACTGTGTGTATGTATGTACATTTTGTTTTAAATTAAAAATAAGCATCTAACAAAACAAAAGATTGTCACTTTTTATTTGGATAGCTCTGAAAGATAGTTCACTAAATATTTTGGATTTGTTTATTAATGAATAAATTATAGTTAAATTTTTATTTTTTATCATTTAATACAAAAATTTGAACACGTTTTGTGGAAAGATATAGAATTATTTTCTTTTTATGTTCTAGTACCTAAGCCCGGTGCGGTCCGTTACGTTATTATCATTTACTTATTCATATTTTTAGTTTACTATTTCTGGGTTAGTACCTTTAATTTAATACAAAAATATTTTTTATTGCTTGATTTTTGAAGGAAACCATTTTTGAAGGAAACCCAAATTTAGAAACTTTAACTTTTACCGTTTTCAAAAAATGTATAACTCAATATTTACAGAAGGTACCACTTATTTAATCCCGCCTACTTTTTGACTGATGATTTGTATAAACCGTAAAATTATTTGGATCAAATTTAAAAACTCCTGCTATTGCCGTTCTCAAGATATACAATAATCAAAATTTACTAAGTATGAAAGGAGCCACTTGCACTTATCCAATTTCGCCTATTTCTTCACCGATGATGTGTATTGACATGAATTCATTCAAACGAAGTTTGGGGATTTCCACTATTACATCTCTCAAGATTTGTAAAATTCAACATTTGCTATTTTGACTGGTGTTTTGTATTGACCGTGAAATTATTTTGATAAAATCTTGAAGCTTTTACTGTTACCATTTTGAAGATATAGACAAATAATAATATTCTTTGCATTGGCGTAACACCACCCGATTGGAATTCTTGAGATATGTATAGCCTATAGATATTTCATATAGACATACAGAGAGATGCTGTAAACATTGCTAGAAAGTCGGCTCGGCCGTTTATCTGTGTATAGCAGGGCTGCTTGACAACCCACCCAAACAAGTAAATCAAAATGTTGCCCATCATTGCTTACGACTTTTCCCCACCTCTCAGACAATTTTCGATATTGAAGCCAATATTCGAAGTGCAACGGTGATCTGCCAAATCATGTGTATCTGTCGAGACAACCAGTAATGAGAAGCAGCAATGTTCGAAAAATAGGGCGGATATGTATGTATGATATAACATTTGATCGTTTCTAAAAATTGAGCAAGATAATAACTTTATCATGTTTGTCCTAAGGTATATTCCGGAAATTCTTCGCGTAATGCACGATTCAAACGAAGTAATTGCTGTTGGTACTGGTCACCGAACCTTTGCAGATAATAGTACATAACACCCCCTTGGTCTCACCAAGAGTGCAAAATTACATTAAAAATAATAAAACATCGTAATTGTACTAAGTAACAAATAAAAAAATATTGTCGAATTGAACGAAATTTGAAAGCAGTGGGAAAACCTAATAAACCCTAAAAAAAACCCAACCCGATGGTTTAAAAAAAAAAAAACTTGGATTTTTGCCAACCCTGGTCTTTAGACTTTAAAGCAACATACAAACAGAATTACTTTTTTATTTTTGATATAGAGAGAAGATAAGGTATGAAGAAAGCTTTTTTTGTTTTTAAAATTTACCTACATATAAGTTATATCCCTAATGTACATGAAAATCTATACAAAAATACATATGAATTTTATGCCTAGATATTATTTTGTTATTTTGTTTTCTTTCAGATGTGACAGCGTCAATTCTATAATTCTTTTTTACCTATTTTTAAATTTGAGCAGCAACAGGCACCATAATACAAATACATATACATATGTTCATATATTAACCCATTAATAACCTACAAAAATACATACTTGTGCGATATATATTTTTGTTTTACTAAAGGTTTCTTTAATGAAGTAACATACAAATTTTGCATTCTAAAAATGTATCTCCAAAATGTTATTGGTCATTTTAAAATTTTAATATTCTTTTTCATTCATTGTAAAAGATCGCCAAAACAATACCATGTTTTGCTAATTATTGAATCAAATTAAATATAAGGTTTTATTGCTTATATATCTACATCGTATAGATAAGTATATGATTACGTATCATATTAACACTTACGTATAACAAGTGTTTAATTTTTGTTTAAAAACACTTACATGTACATATATATATGTATATATGTGTATGTTTCGTGGAATGTGTATACTTCATGTATGTTACTAAAACTCGAGCATGAGAGAGACCATATCTTTGGAATAGTTTTTAGAAATATCCCTACCTATTTATAATAAAGCATAGAATTAATGTTAATTTATTTTAACATATTAGCTTGTCTCTTCAAAAAACTCAATATAAGACAAAGTATGTTTCTTGTTTTTTAATTTTTTTATAAATGATAACATAATCAAAAAATTATATGATAATAAAAATTAATGAAAAACAAAAAGGACATTTGTTTTAGTTTAGTCCGACAAAAATTAATGACTTTCACAATATACAAACAAACAAATTGAACTTAATTTCAGCGGAAAATCTTATACACCTTTTGCACGTTCAAAGTACTTGCAAAGTCTTGAGTTTGTAAGGGAGACGAGAAAAACGAGAGGGGGTGAGTACATACTTCGATGTACTCCTAAAGTAGCCTTGTTCTACGTTGGTATTTATACGTAGTTGTATTTAGTTACATGTTTTATTTGACATTTTTTTTAATTTTTTACTTCGCACAGTGAAGTTTGTTGTATAAAAATAAAATAGTAAAAAAAAATTGACAAAGCAAAATTTGAACGCGCAGAAGCAAAACAAAGTTTTAAAGAAAATGTAAAAGAGTTTGTTAAAGTTCTTTGCAAAGTACTTTGAACGTGCAAAAGACCTCTTATACTTTATGTGTTTTAGTACTATAATTTAATTATTTTGTAGTTTAAAGTTACTTGAACTTTTTAGGCTCGGGTGGACGGCGATATGTATAACGTACCCATAATGGGCAATTTTACCCTAAAAACACCAAACCAATGGTTAAGCATGGAGGCTTATCAAGTGATAGAATGGACTTATATGGCCACTGTATGAGTAAGAATTCTTCATTTTATAGAAAGTATAATGCATAAAGCTTGTACAAAAGTGGTGCATTTCTGACAATTTTAAATTTTATCAAGCACAAAACACATAATACGCTAATGTGGTTATTGTACAACTGTTCCCATGTTATGGAAACGCCTCCACAGTCTCGGTAGATATCTAGCATCATTGAGTTAAAAACGCTCTTAAGGAGGAATGGGAACGAATTAATTCTTACTAATTATGATTTTTTTTTTGTTGCTTTTTGTATAGAGATTTTTTCTAACCATTGTAAATATTTATAATCAGTCCCATGTAAATAAATAATGTACGTAAATTTTTTTTTTTTCAGTTTAGCGATTTTTTTTTTTTTTTTTTTGGTAAAAAATACTTATCATTTAACTGTCCGGTTATTAAATTGAGCCACTGTAATTCGTTGTTTAAAAGAAATGGTAAACCTTTATAGGCAAATTATAGTGGAATCACTAAATTGAATGCAATTTTCAAACTTCTAGATAAGATATTGACGGACCTTTAATCTTGAAGTCAATATGCCATATTGCAAAATTACGTTTTGCGATTATTGAAAGTCAAGTTTTCAATTTTGCCAAATTTATGTACAATATAATTAATAGTCTGAATATTTATTTGAGCATTTGTCAGTTTACAGAAATGTATAAACTGAATCTAATAAAACGGAACAGACTTTATTCTTCAATCAACAATGTTTTATGCCTCGTTTTACTATACCAGTAAAGATCCAAACGATTTAACGAACCTAATTGTTCCTTTCCTTCAAAGGCTTTTTCCAGCATTTTGCCGGGGAATGCTCATAAACTGATTTTAATGCCATCGATGCTTCGTATAAGCTAAATTGTTTGTAAAATGTGTTTACAGCCCAGGTGCTACAGAGTCGGGATAAAAGACTATTCTTGTAATGCAGTTTTAGCAAGCAAATGGGATTTTGAGCCATTGACTGAATCAAAGGTTTCACATATTGTGGCATGTACCGCACCCATATTTTTCTATAATTTATTCTCTTTATCATTTCTTCTGTGGGGGATAAAAAGGCGCTTTATCCAAAAGTAAGATGACAATAAAGAGTAAATTGTTTTCGGCAAGAATCTTTTCCACCTAGATTAAAAAATGTAGTAAGCTTTAAATGCAGTAAGAAATTTCTTAATCTTACCTGTGGAGCTAACTTTTCGATAAACTAATTTTTTAAAAACGTACTTGTCATCAAATCATTTTTGGAGTGAGCGTAGTCTACAGGCTGTGTTTTATTGCTGAATGAATGTAGTTTTTGAGACTTTCCGATTAATCATCGATAATTTTAACTTTACCCTTTAAGAACAATCTATTTCTTTTACCCATTGTAGCACAAATTACTTCACACAACTGACTCTCAAATAATATCTAACAAAACCATCAAAAGAAGAAAACTAACGGTAAATTTTTATGTATTTACATTCTTTCTAAGTAATTTTTTGGTAGCAATTATGTTATTTATTTAATTTTATGTTTGTTCGTTATACCGCGTACAATATAAAGTCTTTGTTTGTTGTATAATTTGCTCAGTATAAAAAATGTTCACTAACTCGAATGTTCTTTAAATCGGAAAACTACTGTAATTCAATGTGATCCCTTATTCTTCATTCTTAATTGATATATAAATATACATACATACCTACATATATTACTAAGTATGTTAATATATGAGGTAGCTAATGCTATGTTCACACGAGACTTTGGATTACTTTACTCTGTGCTTGTATTCCTTAATTGGATTATCCCGTTCGCACGGCACCTTTCCGTTGACAGTTCTTTTTCTTTTTGTTATTTTTGTTTATTGCTCAATTGATTTAATTTAAATTGCGCATTAATTTTGAAATATGTTTATAAAATAAGTATTTTTCAGTAAATAGAGTAGCTGCTTTCAAGTGGAATCAACGCAGCGAGCGGCCATTCTTTTGTTTGTTCACTTTTTTGGTTGTTATTTTTGAGCTTGAAAGCATATTTTACAAAAGGAAGAAATAGAACTTCTTAAAATTTAGGTGATTCTCTCTCAAAATTGTTTTTGGGAATTTATGTTATTAATCTCATACTATAGGGTTGTATTATGAATGAAATAACGAATGACAAATAAAAGGATGCCGTGCGAACACACCATAGTTGTTGCTGAAAACTATTACAGATTGCATATTTTTAGATTTATCCTTCGATTAATATAGTAAAAGTATTACAGCCACATTAATGTCAAGGCAATTAAAAACCTATATTTATATACTAATGTAATGTATGTAATATAGTGTTAACAGATTTTATAAATAAACTGTAAATTGTATGTTAAGTAGGGCTACTACTTTTAAACATATTTTGGGAATATTAAAATTGGCATAGCACAGTCGAATAAAAAATATGATGAAATAAAATTTTACTTTTTCGCCGGCGTCAAAAAGTTCACGCACCAACAGCGATGAAGTTATAAATGTATATTTATATTTGTATGCAAAGAGGTAGTACGATATATGGTTCTCACATCACTGATATCATGAGGTTAACTTTAAACTTTTAAATCTTACACATTAACAACTTGTGCAGAGCGTGCAATAAAAAAGGGCTGGATAACTAAAGGATACTATAATATTAATTTCAATTTTCTTTAATTACACAACAATTGTACATGAAATTTAATATTTTATTATGATATAAAATGAAATAAAATATTTTGCTTTTATTGAATGAAATCAAATGAATTTGAAAGTAACTCAAATTAATATTTTTCATAAATAAAATAACATTGCCTACTTAGTGGTACTAAACCAAAAAAAGTGTGTGTGAAGTTAAATACTAAACTTAAATACGTTTTTCTTAACATAACAAAAACTTGTGTAAGACAACAGAATATGTGGGAATATAAATATAAATATGAAAATATTCTGTTTAGTTAACAGAGACTGCTATGTTAACATTATTTCCACAATTGTGGATTATAAAACATAATTTTGGATAAAAATAACTAAAATAGGGTAAAGAATTATAAAAATTTGAAAACATATTTCCTAATTCTCATTGCGTTTATTTTTGGTTTGCTATAATTGCTTTGAATTCAATTGGTTGGTTGGCAGGGAGAGGTCAAATTTTTGCAAAAATTAAAAAAAAAGTTATCTACGGTCTATATATCTCCGATCTGGTACTTTGGAGCTAAAAAATGAAACCTGGCCCTAAAGCCTTGATACCTTGGCTATAAAGCCCACGAGGTCCGATTCCCTGACAATTGCATCTTAGCTCCGATTTTTTCATATTTTTATTGGCAATTGTTTTAAATATAATTACAAGCTGTAAAAAATAAATTTCATATATTTGTTACTTTATTGCTTCACACATACTTAAAATTTGGTTGCCTTAATGTATTGCAAAAGTAATACAAAAGTATTTTAGAGCAACATCTGTTATTGAAACTTATTTATCATCTTAAGTTTCAGAAATGTTTGGCTATGTTTTTAGACATTATGATCGGATACAAGGTTATCGTCTCACAAAAAAGAAAAGCTGACAAGAAAGGAATATAACTGATCTTGAAGTAATGTCTTAAATATCTTTTATTATACAATAATTTTGTTTTATTATACAATAAAAAATATTTAGATATAATATATATAGTATGTATAATATATATATATATATATATATATATATATATATATATATATATATATATAGTATGTATAATATATGTATATATATATATATATATATATATATATATATATATATATATGTATAAAAAGTATATATATTTGAATTAATGTCTTAAATATCTTTTATTATACAGTAATTTTATTTTATTATACAATAAAAGATATTTAGATATATATATATATAGTACTCGTATGTATAATATATATATGTGTATTATATATGTATAATATATATAATAATATGTCTTAAATATATAGTATGTATAATATTTACTTTATATATATTAAAATATTATTATTATTATTATTATTATTATTATTATTATTATTATTATTATTATTATTATTATTATTATTATTATTATTATTATTATTATTATTATTATTATTATTATTATTATTATTATTATTATTATTATTATTATTATTATTATTATTATTATTATTATTATTATTATTATTATTATTATTATTATTATTATTATTATTATTATTATTATTATTATTATTATTATTATTATTATTATTATTATTATTATTATTATTATTATTATTATTATTATTATTATTATTATTATTATTATTATTATTATTATTATTATTATTATTATTATTATTATTATTATTATTATTATTATTATTATTATTATTATTATTATTATTATTATTATTATTATTATTATTATTATTATTATTATTATTATTATTATTATTATTATTATTATTATTATTATTATTATTATTATTATTATTATTATTATTATTATTATTATTATTATTATTATTATTATTATTATTATTATTATTATTATTATTATTATTATTATTATTATTATTATTATTATTATTATTATTATTATTATTATTATTATTATTATTATTATTATTATTATTATTATTATTATTATTATTATTATTATTATTATTATTATTATTATTATTATTATTATTATTATTATTATTATTATTATTATTATTATTATTATTATTATTATTATTATTATTATTATTATTATTATTATTATTATTATTATTATTATTATTATTATTATTATTATTATTATTATTATTATTATTATTATTATTATTATTATTATTATTATTATTATTATTATTATTATTATTATTATTATTATTATTATTATTATTATTATTATTATTATTATTATTATTATTATTATTATTATTATTATTATTATTATTATTATTATTATTATTATTATTATTATTATTATTATTATTATTATTATTATTATTATTATTATTATTATTATTATTATTATTATTATTATTATTATTATTATTATTATTATTATTATTATTATTATTATTATTATTATTATTATTATTATTATTATTATTATTATTATTATTATTATTATTATTATTATTATTATTATTATTATTATTATTATTATTATTATTATTATTATTATTATTATTATTATTATTATTATTATTATTATTATTATTATTATTATTATTATTATTATTATTATTATTATTATTATTATTATTATTATTATTATTATTATTATTATTATTATTATTATTATTATTATTATTATTATTATTATTATTATTATTATTATTATTATTATTATTATTATTATTATTATTATTATTATTATTATTATTATTATTATTATTATTATTATTATTATTATTATTATTATTATTATTATTATTATTATTATTATTATTATTATTATTATTATTATTATTATTATTATTATTATTATTATTATTATTATTATTATTATTATTATTATTATTATTATTATTATTATTATTATTATTATTATTATTATTATTATTATTATTATTATTATTATTATTATTATTATTATTATTATTATTATTATTATTATTATTATTATTATTATTATTATTATTATTATTATTATTATTATTATTATTATTATTATTATTATTATTATTATTATTATTATTATTATTATTATTATTATTATTATTATTATTATTATTATTATTATTATTATTATTATTATTATTATTATTATTATTATTATTATTATTATTATTATTATTATTATTATTATTATTATTATTATTATTATTATTATTATTATTATTATTATTATTATTATTATTATTATTATTATTATTATTATTATTATTATTATTATTATTATTATTATTATTATTATTATTATTATTATTATTATTATTATTATTATTATTATTATTATTATTATTATTATTATTATTATTATTATTATTATTATTATTATTATTATTATTATTATTATTATTATTATTATTATTATTATTATTATTATTATTATTATTATTATTATTATTATTATTATTATTATTATTATTATTATTATTATTATTATTATTATTATTATTATTATTATTATTATTATTATTATTATTATTATTATTATTATTATTATTATTATTATTATTATTATTATTATTATTATTATTATTATTATTATTATTATTATTATTATTATTATTATTATTATTATTATTATTATTATTATTATTATTATTATTATTATTATTATTATTATTATTATTATTATTATTATTATTATTATTATTATTATTATTATTATTATTATTATTATTATTATTATTATTATTATTATTATTATTATTATTATTATTATTATTATTATTATTATTATTATTATTATTATTATTATTATTATTATTATTATTATTATTATTATTATTATTATTATTATTATTATTATTATTATTATTATTATTATTATTATTATTATTATTATTATTATTATTATTATTATTATTATTATTATTATTATTATTATTATTATTATTATTATTATTATTATTATTATTATTATTATTATTATTATTATTATTATTATTATTATTTTATTATTATTATTTTGCTTTAAGTAATATGTAACGTTTATTATAATTTTAAATTTTAAGGATATTTTTATTTAAAACAGTGATAACATAGCAAATGTGAATTATAAATTAAGTACGTATTCTGTCAGCTATGGTATCATATTTTGTTGAACTTATCGTTTGGTAACAAGACTACACACAAATGATGCTTTTTCCACATTGTTTTTAAAGTTTGCTAATTATTACTTAAAATGTGTGCGTTTAAGGGTTAAAATGTTAGGTTATCAATTGGTATTTTAAAAAGATTTACATGAATTTGTATTAAATAATACGACTTGCCAAAATATTTAGTTGGTATTTTTCTATATGTTTTTGTTTTGTCTTGTTTTTTTTTTTTTATTATATTTTTTATGTAAATGCAGAGAAAAATTAAAAATGTTGAAAATTTTCAATTTTAATTTATATATTAATATACAGACATAAGTATGTATGTATGTATATACGAATACGTACTATTTTCTTTTAGAATTTCATTGCTTATTGTATTTAATGTGTATATAAGGTCGACATTTGTGTTTGGTATTTTTGAGGATAGAAAAATTAAAATATGTATATATGAATGTACAACAATTCTTTAAACAAAAAAAAAAAAAAACAAAAAAAATTAAAAGAAATCGGTGTATGTATGGTATGTACATACATAAATATTTAAAATTTATATAGCTTTAATTAAAAACATTCTTAGGTACGTATGTATAGTATGTATGTGTGTATATTTTTCTACATACATACATACATACATACATATATATATATATATACATACATAACCATACAATATTTGTATATTTTTCGTATGTACATACATACATACATACATACTTATGTATAGATTTAGTGTGTACATTGTTTTATAAATTAAGTAATTTATAAAAAAGAACAAGGTTGTTTTCTTTTCGTTTGTTCTTTAGTAATATTAAAATTCAAAACTGCATCATAAACATTTTCGTTAAAATTAAAAAAAAAAATAATAATTTTTGGCAAGATTTGCATCGTAATCATATATCAGGATATTAAAAACAGTCGTTGGATCACACATGAATATATGTACAGTGACTAACTAAATTATTGACACAGTAAGTTCTTTCAACTTTATGGGTGATTTAATGTTTTTATTAAAGAATATTTGGCAAACTAATATATTTACTAGGTACATAGAATGATAAATTTCTCGCAAAAGTTACTATATTTTATTCGAAAATTTGTATATTTATATTGTTACGAAAATAAAAATGCCTACATATTGTATATTTGGTAGTTATGTGTCACCCTGTCAATGCCGTACCTATTTGCGTATTTGGCAGTACTCCCAAATCGACCATCTTTACGTTATATTTGAATTAACGTATATGAAAATAGAAGATGGTCGATATTTCCAGAACCTTCCAAACTGTATTTGCAATTAGGTATATAAGTGGCTGCTTTATTACAAGTTAGTTATTGCTTGGCTGTCAACAAATAAAGTTGTGTTAAAGCGGGAGTAAAAGTGTTGTATAAAGGAATATTAAGTATTGTATTAAGACAAACAATATAAAAGTATGTGTAGTAAATTAAAAACTGCAAAACAACAAAATAAAGCGGTGTTAATTTTATTTTAACGCAATTCAAATGAACTCAAACGTTTTTAAAAGGTTAAAACGTAACAATATTACTTAAGTGATGCCACTTTTTGTTTAGTTATACAAAATCTGCACTATTTTTTTAAATTTTTTTTATTTTTTGTACCATAAATTTTTTGTATAATTTTCGTACTATTTTAATAACTTTATAAAAAAATCACTTGCTTACTTCCAAATACATATGTATGTAGAAATCCATACAACTTTTTCAGCAATAGTAACCAGATGGTTGGCATTAAGGACTTGCATTGATTGCTTTCTAAAGCAATATGAATATATAATGATTTTACAAATCATATTCAAGATTGAAAGTTTTCGAAGATCTTTCTTAAGCAAGTCAATGATTTTTGGCTTGGACGATAAAACAACAAGGGAGTACTTAGAATTCTATTAGTACTCTTTTGCTTTAACAAATCTTAATTTAATTTTCCAATCAGAGCCTCCTATATTGTCCAAGCTAAAAATGAAGTAATGAAAATTATTAAATTTTGTTATCTTAAGCAGATGTTATAAAATAAAACGAATTAATTTTAATTGATCATAGTATTAAGCATTTTTTTTTAACGGAAACATGAAATGTGTATTTGCTTTGCTGCACATAATATTACATATTTTACTATGCTCAGAATCAGCAACAAAATATGTATACTGAGTTCAGAAATTTTTACATTTGGAGATAATTTCTATGATGACCTTCGTAACTTTATAGATATAGTAAATTCAAGAAGTTTAAGCAGTCGTTTAATATCGATTCACCATCAAATTTTAAACGCAGATTCTCTTCGTTGAAAGATTATTATCAAAAATTGGACAATGAGTGGCGTAAAAATACGGTTTTGGATTACAAAAAGCTAAAACTTCTGATTTAGATGTTAAAAATGTTTAAAATAAAGAATTGTGCTCGTGAAACCTTTTTTCCGAATTTGAAAATTGTTACAATACTACGTCTTAAATCACTATTTTTTAACTCTCCTATTATTCTAGAAACAGGTTATCAACTGATTTTGTATCATTTTTACCATACTTTCGTATAATTTATTGTTTCTTTGGTGGCAATACTGTATTATATATTAATAAAGAAAAAGGAAAAAAAAACACCGCACAATGCTTGGAATGGAATCCAACTTCTGCCCATTATTTCTACAATGTCAATGTAAGACTATTCATGATTGTGCAGACATAGAAAATTTTTTCGCTGAGACGCTGTTGTTTTCTTCTGCTTGTCGATTTTTAAAGTTTGTTACAGATATGTCACATGGGGCTATAAAGGGTTAATTTTGGTTTTATTTAAGTCGCAGTGAATTTCTTACTTAAACATACATATGTAAACTGTTCAATTATGAAGTGGACTAAATGGCTTTTTTCGAAAAAAAAGTTGCCAGATCTATGAAATTTTCAGAATGTGGCTAAGTATGCCAATAATTTTGCACAGTAATATATATTATTTTTCCTTTTTTCTTTATTAATAAATAATAATAAAAAGAAATATGGAAGGAAACAGTGACTTTTGTGGGAAATTTATAATTTTTTCTAGTAAATATATAAGTTTATTAAAAATCTTTAATAAGTACTGTTAAATCAGATTAGTTTATCTGACATTCAATTTTAAATGAATTGGGGAGAGTTGTAACTTGTTTTGTGTTCAGAATAATACAAAATTTTATTTTTTCAGTTTTATGTTACAAAGTTCAAAGTATAAAGAATTTATGATTAACTACTGTTATATTTAAGAGAACAAATATAGTTTACAAAAGATTTCGAATATAAGAGCAGTAAATTATAGATACATAAAAATAAGATCATAATTTATGTATTATAAAGTAAAAAGAGAATAGGAAAGAATGCTTATATATTGAAAGCTTGAGGAGAATTTATATACATATATTGTATTATATTATAAATGAGAAATAGATAATCTAAAGTTAAAGGGTTTTCACTTATGAGGTGTCCCAACATACCGGCCCCCTTGAAAGGACTTTCAAATTGGCAGCAACGCAATCTTCCTAATTGGACGCCGAATAATTCCTCTAGAGGTGCGAACGTCAACTACACGGATGTGGTTGTCCTTTCCATGCATTACAGAGACTATTCTTCCAAGAGTCCAATGCTGCGGAGGCACGTTGTCCTCATGTACAATTACCATTGCGTTGACCTTGATGTTTTCGGAAGAATGATGCCATTTGCTTCGTGTTTGTAACTCATTAATATATTCGTGATTCCAGCGCTGCCAGAATTGCTGTTTGATGGCACTAACACGTTTCCATTTTTCCACAATATTAATTTTGTCTGCTTCTACGATTCTTTCTGGGAGAGCCTTTAGGGATGTTCCAACCAAGAAATGTGCGGGAGTGAATGATTCCAAATCATTTGGATCATTCGATGATTGAGTCAGAGGACGCGAATTCAGAATTGCTTCAATGCCGGTTAGAGCTGTTTCTAGTTCTTCGAATGTTAGACGTGCGTTAATGAAGCTCCGATTTAACAGACTTTTAGCAGATTTTACGGCAGCTTCCCAAATACCGCCAAAATGGGTCGCTCTAGGGGGAATAAAATGAAAGTTAATAAAATTGTCAAAACAGTACTTAACTACTGAATGCTGATTTTCAGATTTGAATAAAAATTCCTTCAATTCTTTCAACTGATTACAGGCACCAACAAAATTCGTTGCGTTATCGCAAAAAATGTCTGATGGCAAGCCACGTCTGCCAATAAAACGTTTCAAGGCTGCTAGGAAACAATCAGATGTTAGACTTGAGACGACTTCTATGTGTACAGCCTTTGTGGTAAAACAAACAAAGATAGCGATGTAGGTTTTTTGCGGCGGTTTTCCCCTAATTCGAAGATAAGTGTTTACTGGCCCACAAAAGTCTACTCCACACTTTAAAAATGGTCTCGACGGAGTTATTCTTTCGGGGGGTAGGTTTCCCATGACTTGTTGCAGAAGTTTCGGTTTATACCGCACACAATGAATACAGGACCGTACAACCTTTCTTGCTATTTCTCTGGCATTAATAACCCAATATTCCAATCTTATGAAAGACACGAGAGACTTAGGACCAGCATGATAATTTGCTAAGTGAAGATGTCGAACATAATTCATAACAAAGGAAGATTTGTTCGGCAGCAATATTGGATGTTTCCGAGAATTATCGAGATTGGCAAGTTCGAGGCGACCACCAACTTTGATCAGTTCAAATCCATTTGTTGATTCCAAAAAGGGATTAAGATTTTTTATATGACTCTTTATAAATTGATTCTTCTTTAAAAATGCTATTTCTTCTGAAAAGTATACTTGTTGTAAATTCCATATTATACAATAAAATGCGTTATGTATTTCATCAGCTGATAGTGTTCCAAATAATTTAGGATTTTTGATTCTTGAAGCCAATTTGCCAAAGCGTTGCATCCACGCTACTATACGAATGCTCTGCATATGTGAGCTGTATTTTGAAAGTGCTTGAAGAAGGTAATTGTTTCCTGTAGATAGTACAAAAGCTGATTTTCTTCTCTCACGCATGTCTTCTTCTGAGTCAAAAGATAATGTTTTAAGTTGAGGCCAGTTATTTGAAATGTCCTTTAAAAAAGAAGGGCCATTAAACCAATTAGACGCCTCCAGTTCAGCGACCGAGCATCCTCTTGAAATCAAATCTGCTGGATTTTCCTTCGTTGGCACATGTTGCCACTCTGCATTAATTGTTAAATCTTGGGCCTTGGACACGCGGTTGCCTACGAATGCGGATAATGTGGCTGAATGACACTTGAGCCAATGAAGCACTATTTGAGAATCTGTCCAAAGAAATACCATATAATCGAAATTAGTAAACAGACCTCTAACCTTTGCGTAAAGTTCAGCAAGAAGTAACGCGCCACAGAGTTCTAGCTTTGGAAGAGACTTTTTCTTAATGGGTGCAACTCTTGATTTCGCTGTTAGTAACTGCACATAAACGTTGCCCACATTGTCTTCAACACGAGTGTACAAGCATGCTCCATATGCACGTATTGAAGAATCACAGAAACCATGAATCTGCAAGTTTTGTGGAGAAGAAAATTTTAGACAATATCTGGGAATTGAAATTTTTTGAAGTAGCGATAAATTCTGCAGAACTGTTTGCCAAGCTGAGTATAAGTTTTGGGGCACTGATTCATCCCATGAAAGTTTAAGAAGCCATAACTCTTGTAGTATTATCTTAGCTCTGATAATTATTGGTGCGATAAGTCCCAACGGGTCAAATAAGGAAGAAGCGATTGAAAGTATTACCCGTTTTGATATATTTGAACTGTTTGGTCTTGATTCGAACGAAAATACGAGTTCATCTAAATTTTAAATCCATTTTATACCTAAAGCGCTTGTTGTTGAACCTTCATCAATATTGATATGTTTTGTTGTGTCATGTATGAAATCCGGATGATTTGAGTGCCATTTGTCCAGTTCGAAACCTCCTTTTCTTAAAATTTCGGTTACTTCATGTTTAATTTTTAAAAGTTGCTGCACTGTATTGGCTCCGCAAAGCATGTCATCTACATAAAATGAAGATTTTATGATCATAGATCCTGTTGGAAAAATATCTGCGTATTCATCAGCTAGGTAATTTAAACTTCGTACTGCGAGATATGGGGCAGATGCTGTGCCATAAGTCACTGTATTAAGAGCGTAGGTACATATCTCTTCATTAGGAGATTTTCTCCATAAAATATACTGGAAACATCGATCTTTGTGGTCAACAAGTACCTGACGGTACATTTTTTTTATGTCTGCAGTCAAGGCGAATTTGAACAGTCTAAATCGAGTGAGTAGTATAAAGAGTTCGGGTTGTATGGTTGGACCAACCATTAATAAATTATTGAGAGATACACCAGAAGTCGTTTCACATGAAGCGTCGAAAACAACCCGAAGCTTTGTAGAAGTGCTAGATGGTCGAAGCACACAATGGTGGGGAATAAAATAGTGGGGTTTGTTCAAGTTGGATTGTTTTACTAAAGTCATATGTCCAAGCTTCTCATATTCATCTAAAAATTCTACGTATTGAGACTGCAATTCATTTGATCGTAAAAGTCTGCGTTCCTGACACAAGAATCTTTTTAAAGCTATTTCATATGATGATCCTAGCTCCTTAGGATTACCTTTAAATGGTAAACGAACCACTATTCTACCAGCGGTATCGCGTCTGACTGTATCAATGAACAAAAGTTCACAATTTTCTTGCTCCCTAGTCCTCATCGATACAGTTTCGGAAAGATCTTCCAGTTTCCACAACCGTTGTAAGTTTTCGTCTATGGAACTCTCTGTCGTCATTATGAATGTAGAAGAATTTGATGATGAGCAACGTTTCTCATAACGTCCGGAGACGACCCAACCGAATAAGGTTTTTTGAAGAATTGGAAGATTCGATGCGAGTCTTATTTGTCCAACAGGAAGAATATCAAAAAAGCTTTCAGTACCTAAGAACAAATCTATACGATGTGACTTGTAGAAATTTTCATCTGCTAATTGAATGTTTGAAGGTATTTTCCAGGTAGAAACATCTAGCTCTTTATCTGGGTGATATGCAATATGTGATGTAATACAGAATGGGAGCAATAGTTCAAAATTAGTGAATCGGGACTTTATGGTAGTTGATGTACTATGTCTGATCTGGGACGATGTATGACCAATACTGTAGATTTCCTGATTATGTTTTTTGCGAGGTAAACGAAGAGTTTGTGAGAAATGTTCTGTAATAAAATTGGCCTGAGAACACGAATCAAGCAAAGCACGACCAATTTTATACTCTCCAAAGGCGTTACGAACCATATTTAAAGCTGTTGCGAGAATAATCTCTTCACCTACAGAGTTGTTTACGTGAGTATGCACAGAAGCTCCCTTTGGGCAGAATTCCGTTGCGTTAGACGACAGCATTGTTTGTTGAGATATAGTTTTAGTTTCACTGGAAGCATTTGTTGGACTGCGATGCAATAAGGTGTGATGCCTTTTGGAACATATTTTACATCTATGACGCGAAGAACAATTAGACCAAGTGTGCCCTTTAGCAAGGCAATTTATGCACAGATTAAGCCCTTTTACTTTTTCAAATCGCTCACAGACTTTCATGTTTTTAAACTCAGCACACTGTAATATATTGTGTTCCTTACTTTCGCAAAGATGACAATTCGAATTAGAACAAGTAAATGAATAGCTATGACGTTGACCTTTTTTCGTTGTTTTATCTCCACTATTTCCCTCATTGCTGTGAGCATTTGAACTATGAAGAGACTCTAAATATTGGCAATGCCTTTCTAGAAGTTCTGCACAAGATGACCATGTTGGCAGTTTTTTAAAATCTAATGATTCATTCCACTTCTTTTTAGTTTGTCCATCTACCTTATCAATAACCAAATAGATAAGCATTGCTTGTGCAACATCTTTTTCCGAACCTAACGACAATAGAGAATCATATAATGCTGAAGCCCCATCAACAATACTACGCAATTGGCTAGGGCTTGACTTCGACATAGGTGGCAATTGAAAAAGTGATGCAATATTTTCAAGAAAAATTAGTGTGCTATTATCATACCTTGATTTTAGTCTCTCTAACGCCTTTGGATAATTTTCATTTGTCACCTGGAACGCCTTTACCGTCTCCAGAGCTTGTCCATGCAAACAATTTAACAAATGGTTGAACTTCTCGATGTTTGAAAGTGATGTTTCCGAATCAATGATTTGATTGAAAGAAGCAAAAAAAATTTTAAATTCTGAATATTGTCCTCCAAATGATGGCAACTTCAGCTTTGGTAGCTTGGAACTTGACCCTGGTGTGATGTAAGAAACATCCGCTGTTGTAGAATTGTGATCGGTCGAAGCAGAGCATTGATTTTGAAGTAAGACTTTCGTTGCAACATACATCTCTTCAAGTTGAGAACCTCCAGTATCATTGACGTCAATTTGCTCGATTTTAAGCTGAATATTTAATGCCATCCTAAAATATTCTTCCAATATTTCAAGCCGACATTTTACCTCTGATGACGTCATTGGTTTAGCTCCACCTTTCGCACATTCCTGAATTCTAGTTATTCTTTTGATAAACTGTGTTTGCTGTTGTTGTAGTTCTTTAAGCGACATGTTAAAATCAATGTATAAAATTTATTTCTTTTTGAACACGAGAGCTATGATGCACAGCAGCAGAATAACAAGCGGTGATATCGTTGAATATTGATGTTGTCTTTGACCTTGAGTGTTCTTTTCCAATAGAAATTTTAGCATAGAACGATGTGTTAGAATTTGTTGGTTCACGAAACAACAAATTATCTAATACGACAATAAACTCTGGAAGTTTCCAGAAATTGAAATATTTTGCCAAAAGAATAAATAAGCCAATATGAAATTAATTATTTGAAAAAATGAAATTACAACTCGAGCCCCACGTTGGGCGCCAATGTTAAATCAGATTAGTTTATCTGACATTCAATTTTAAATGAATTGGGGAGAGTTGTAACTTGTTTTGTGTTCAGAATAATACAAAATTTTATTTTTTCAGTTTTATGTTACAAAGTTCAAAGTATAAAGAATTTATGATTAACTACCGTTATATTTAAGAGAACAAATATAGTTTACAAAAGATTTCGAATATAAGAGCAGTAAATTATAGATACATAAAAATAAGATCATAATTTATGTATTATAAAGTAAAAAGAGAATAGGAAAGAATGCTTATATATTGAAAGCTTGAGGAGAATTTATATACATATATTGTATTATATTATAAATGAGAAATAGATAATCTAAAGTTAAAGGGTTTTCACTTATGAGGTGTCCCAACAAGTACATTAAATCGCCCCTGAAGTTGAAAGAGCTTACTGTGCCAATTATTTAGTTCGTATTTATATTATAATTATATAAGATCTCTATTGAACCCTAGACAATAGTCTAATGCTAGAAGAATAAAATCATCATACAATCAATAGAACATTGTATTGTTAAGTATGTAGTTTTCAACGGTGTGTAAATCGTTTTATATTAATATCATACTTACAAATAAATCATTAGTCCATCTATAACAACTTCTCCCGCTGATATCTTTATTGAGATGTGTAAATAAAAATTATATTTTTTATGGTAGGCGCTACGTCCACTCTTCCTGTAGAGTTAATTTTTAAACCTAATAGCATGTGGAAAGACACTCTTTAATAGTTCCCTACAGTAGTTTTCGCTTATATTACATACTCATAGTTGCACAACATTTGTGGATATTATGCTTAATTCGACAGTTAAATTAATTTTTTGCGACATATTCTTCACATATTTTCAATACTATGATTATAAATGAAAAAAGTAAATACATAGTAACATACATACATATGTATGTACATATATAACAAACGATGATTAGTTAATATACTATAAGTAAAATGGGGATTCGCGCTCTTAACACCAATGCTGCCAACCGCATTTACATAAAAGCATTGTTACCAACTTGCGTTTATTAATTCCATTTTATTTAAGTTTTTTCATGTTTTTGTCAAATAATTTCATAGTGTAGACTATATACAGTGCGTATCACTTAAAATCGTATAGCACCATATTTTTAATAACATAAAATTAAACAATTTTTATATACAATTTAGTATTTAAAAATTAAAAAGCACATCAATAATTAGAACAAAACACATGTATTTCAACAAAAAAAAAAAAAAAAAAAAAAAAAAAAAAAATAAGAGAATTCATTTCTTTTAAACGGTATTGACAAAAATTAAAAAAAAAATCGCAAAATTCTCGCTTCACTTAAAATCGTACATTTATATAAACTTATAATTAAAGCATAACAAATACAAAAAATATTAATGTAAAATAATATTAATATTTTTTCTGGTATTTTTTATTACTTTTTAGAGCGTTCTTAGCATGGACTCCACTCTATTGCACGTTTAAGGAGTTATTTTATAACATTCTTCTTGATGTGTTTTCCGTAGGACCTTTATGTTAGATATGGGTATTTCATATTTTTTGTGTGGTATTTTCTACAGATGTTTAACAGCTTTCATAGCTGTTGACTGAGATGGTGTTTCATTTACCTTTAGACAGTTATATAGCATCTGGAGCCGACCAACATGGGAAGATTGCTTTAAATCTTTATTGATGTAAGACTTAAAAGTGTTCGAAGTACTCATTTTTCCCAATATTTTTTTAATTGTGCTTTTCAACTCAATTTATACATATTGCCTTTAACAAATACTAAGTTACCCACTCCAGTAGTTGATATACCACCCCAAAACCATTTGTGATATTTCACCCTGTTTCACAGTTAATCGAAAGTTGGAATTACCCATTACTTAATTGAGTTTACCCACGCTGGTGTTTTCCTTAAGAGCACAATATATTAAGTTTCTACTTTTCAATTAATATTACATCGTTCCAGAATTTGGTTAACTATTTGAGATCGTCTATTGTTTACAAATTGTCTTTTAAGTCTATTTTAGTAACTAATATACGGTTTATTTCCATTAATTCGGCTATAATAGCTGTTAAGATGGAATAATTTTTTAATCGTAGACTCGCTTACTTGCTTATACAAGTATATTTTCAACTAATATTGGGGCTAAAAGCTGGGATTTGCTTTATTTTCTAATTATCATCATTACGAATTAACTTTAATTTAAGGCATTTTTAGTTTAATTTGTTATCCGATTTTCTTTTTCGTAATTTTTAATTACGTATTAGCAATATTACGACTACGATTAATTTAATTTCCCATATTTGGGATACAATTTATTTTTTTTTATACTTAAAACTTACCAATTGCCTCTCTCTGGTTTTCACTATTCAGTTTAATTTTGTACTTTTTTCACTCAAACTCTGTTGATGATAAATTACACTGAAAAGTCACTTTACTTAATTAATTGGTATTAAAAATTAGTGAAAACACCTCTGATTCTCTGATTTCTTCTGTACCATATTAAATGACGCATGGATATTGTACGTTTTGACAGTTTAACGTAATTTTTTTAAATATTTCGATGGAATAAAAAACAATTGTTCCATATTTTGTGATAAATAATAGCACGAACAATATAAAAATAGCAATTTAAATAATTTCTAAAACATAAATGGCCTTAAATGAATAAATATATTTTCAAAACCATATTGTACGATTTTAAGTGATGTACACTGTATCTTGAATACTTTATATGATAAATTCCACCATAAGATATATAAGAAATAAATTATTATTATAAACGAAATAAATTATTTCTATAATGACGTTAGAACCATAGAACTGGACTACTGTAGTTGTGTAGTAGGAATGGACTGTGAACCAAAAATTCTTCCTTTACCCGTTATTAGGCCTTCAAAATGTAACTTTTGAAACTGTACTTTTTGTACAAAACATTTAATTGGATGACGAATGTTAACAGACAAAAACTTTGCTTTAAGAAGAAAACTTACTTGTCATTTCAGAAGAAAAGCCACTAATTTTACACGTTTTCCACGATTCCGGGGCTTAATTTTGAAAAAATCACCCTACAGAACTTAGCATAAAAAATTATGCCAATCTAATTTGGCCCGTTTTCGCCCGATTTTAACCTCTGACATTACCAATTTTGAAAAAAAGCATAATTTAATAACAAATAAACGAATAAATAAACTTACAAAAAAATTTTTAATATATCCATATTAGAGAGATCGAACGGTTATTATGCGACCGGCTTTAACCGGTTTTATTGGTTTTGTTGAATAGGGTTTTTTAAATGTCCATTTTTCGAATACCGGATAAACCGGTTATTTTAACACGAATAACCGGTTCATTTAAATATGTATAATTTTAATATGTTTTTATATTTTTTTAGTGCAAATATACTCTTCGTTTAAGTATTTTTTGACAACCTTAAACGTTGCACTAATAACATGAAAACCATGGTAGATCAAAAAAGAAATGCACACTTGAGCAACAAGAACTATTTCTCATTTTCTGAAAATAATATTAATTTTTTATATATGGAAAATTATGATCAACTAGACTCATTGAAAGGCACCTACAAATTCCAACTCCCAACTGCAGATGTTATAGTTAGTAAAGTTTTTCAGACGTAAATAGTCAAAATCAGCCGCTAGCAACGTTGTGAGGTGATACCGCTGTTGAAAATCTCCAGATGTTGTGGCCTATAATTGAACTAAGAATTTCTTGGTTAGTAGGCGGGTGTCTTACCTAACGTACCAAAGTGGCACACACTATTAAATACATGATGCGTGCATTTATTTTTCTGCACATGTCCTCTGAAGTGTAAAAATATCTGCAAATAGATGGAAAGGATAACTCTAGATATATTGATTGTCCTTAAATTCTAAGCTGAAAAACTCTTCGACACCAGAAATTATTTACCGCCTTAAATATGTTTATGAAATTGACGCTATTGTGCAGCAAGGAAAACTTGATTCTATACCAATAAGTCTGTTGGCGCTGGCAAGTAGAACTCTTACAAAACACGCTGTAAAAAATTAATCACTGGATGAAATATAGGACGTTGCGATGTCGTGGAGGAAATGTCCATTAAAGCCCTAAAAAAGCCGAACGTTTTTCTAGTATTCTTACTTGCTAGGAACTAAACCAGGGGATAAAAATGTATTAATTTTATGTGCTAATGCAACTTGAATTGATAAAAAATTTTATTTTAATAACAGAACCGGTTAACCGGTTATTTGATAGAATTATAACCGAAAACCGGTTTTTAAATTGCAATTTTTCGAATTATTCGAAAACCGGTTTTTGAAAAATTCGAATAACCGATCTCCCTAATCCATATACAGTGAAAGCTTTCATGGGCGGACACCGACCGTCACAGCAAATTTGTCCGTTATCGGGAGGTATCCGTCTACGGAATAATTAATAAAAAATGGTCGATATTCACTGCTATTATATATTCTCTTATGTATTAATATGTAAGTGAAACAAATTTGAACGCATTGCATCTTTAGTATATACATATATATGTATGTATGTTTATTTGTTTCCGATATCCATTTAAAAAAAGAACTGGCGAATTGTAGTCTGCTTAAAGTTTGCTTGTCTCCATTTTTTGTGCATTTCTTCAAAATGGTTTTGAAAATTGTTCAATTTTTTATATGCAACAAAATCACCTAAAGGCCGCCAAATACAAAAACTAGGGGTAAGAGGAAAAACAGAACTAAACAAACATTATAGTGGAAGAATGGTTAATAATTCCCAGCACTGTGAAGAAAGACTTGGTAAAGAAGATACAACATATAGAGTTGACCCTATCAAATAATAAATTGACTAAATTTTTTTGATGAAAACCAAAAAATTTTACTTACTGCATATATCATACTTTTGTGATATTAATTTAGAGAATTTTATTGTTTTCCTTGCACAAATTAAGGAAATGCAAGAATATTGATAATTTTTTTATTAATTTGTTGATTGCCTTTAGCTCTACAAAACTGAAATAAAACTTTTTTGTTTGAATTAATTTATAGGCTTTTACTTAAATGAAATATAAAGATTGAATAGTTGCATATTCATTTTACACTGTATATAGTATTTGCCTTGTTCTAAAAAATATAAAAAATAAAATAAATAAGTGTTATATTGGCTTTAGTGTTGCTGTGAATTATTTTTGTAAACATTGATGTGTTTCTTGTAATTTTCTCCAAGCATATTTTTATATTTATTCGTCTACGAGAGTTGTTTTGCAGAAAAAAGGTGTCCATGTCCGGCCATGGGAGAGCCCGTCTAGTAGAGTGTAATTTGTTTTAAAAACACTTGGAAATCGAATGGACTAAAGAAATTGTCCACTTAATAGAGGTGTTCAATTGCGGGAGGTGTCCGCAAGTAGAGTTTTCACTGTATACATATATATATGTAAATTTACAATATAAAAAAAGCATTGCAAATACATTCACCACAGCAGGCTACACAAACAACTTCAATGCCATGAATGTATGTATTCGACTTTATAGATATTTTGAGAACAGCAACAGCAAAGCAACAAAGTAAACTGTTGGTTGGAGAAATATGTATTGCAGTAGTGCCACTTTCAAGCTTTTCACTATCAGAAAAATAAAATCGCTTGTTTAAAATATACATACCTAAATATGTATATCAAAAATTTGTTTAAAAGCTCTTTATTGCCAATATAAATGTACATATATACGTATATATACAATATATATAAATATAAACCATATATTAATTTTGTACTATCCTTTTCTGCTTAAATTAAAAATTAGTCTAAGTTTGGCGACAGCTATAAAAGTTTTGTCTAGGCTTGTAGATGTAATGTCATCGAAATAATAGTGTATTATAATTTTAACATTTTGCAGTCGGTAGCTTGCTGTAGTGAATGTGTTTAATGCGGAAATCGTAAATCAGTTTTCAACACTAAGTTAACTTTTAATAATAAAATTGCATTTGAAATGATCTTCATTTTCATTTTTCTATAATTTTATTAAAAGATAAAATAAAAAAGCCATAAGCGTCAGGACGCAATTAACTTACATCAGGTACCTGATTGTCTTTTTGTTCCCTAACCTCACCTAAATAAATAAACAAAAAAAATTAAATTTTACTTCGGTTTTGTCAAATTAAATTTTAGTAATAAAATTGTAAATAGATTTAAATTGAAAATAGAAATAAATTTAGGCTCAAAAGAACTTTAAATTTGGGGGGAAATAATAAAAAAAATAAATTTTTATGAAAAATTGTTATTTGTTCGAAATACATGGCATTAAAATTTGAAAATGATTTTGGCCACATGGCCGCCGCGGCTATTCTTGACGAATCGAATACTGAACGTCTAATTTTGGGTCACTTTTTCGAGCCCGTATAACACGAGCAATGTTGGCCTCCAAGGCGCAATTATTGCTGGGATTTACATCTAAAGAAAAGATACACCAAATTAGTATAGCAGTAGTATTAGCTAAAAAAATCATTATGGCATTTATTGTATTGGCTTGCGACAATGGCGAATCACCCTGTTATTTGTGTTATCAACAGTGTTTTCGATTGGATACGGAACGGTGTTACCATATCGCTTTTGGGTATTACATTTGAATAGCAATTTTTGGTAACTACAGAAACATACGAAATTGATGATAATTTGCTTGCGCTTAGTGAGTCAGTTGTAATTTGCTGTCAATATGTAAAGTATTGTTAAGCCGAAAATAAAATTATTGAGTAAATCTGTGTATAAAGCGGATATTAAATAAGTAACTGTATAAAGATAACCTGTTAAAATAAAAAAGGATTCTAAAATAAAACATTTATATATTTTATTTGATGCAATTTAAAAGAACTCAACCGTATTAAGAAGGTTAAAACGTAAAAATATGTATGCTCTGAATTTCAGCATCAAAGAGTAAGCTTTTTTTCTATAACCTTTGGTAAATTTAAAATATTGTGATAGAAGTTGTTAGTATTGCTACCATCAGTGTCTTTATTATTCCCTCTTAGCCTTTATTCCCTACTAATTTTTTAGGTGCGAACCGCTTGGAAGGGTTGTTGTTAGATTATTCAGTAGTGAAGGTATAACACTGGCTACTGAATAATCAATCAGCAGCAACCCATTTCCTTGTCGTCCGCATCTGAAGAACGGTTGTTCGATTTTTATTTGCTTATGGTTTCCTATTTATTGCATTTTCTTATCCTTGTTCAATTTACGTAATGGCAGGACGTTTTAGGATTGATTTCTACAATGTACGCGGGCTACGGGCGATCTTTTTCTCCGTGTATGCGCACATTTGTCTCTATAGGCCGAATGTTTTCGCCTTATGTACGACCCAGGTTTCGGAGAATGCTAATCCACAGGATTTTCATATCCCTGGGTATCACCTTCTATCCCTTTTTAATTTTCATAGGGGCCTTACAAGTTGTGTACCAGTGCCAGCTCCCACTTGGCATATATGATGTAGAATTTAACTGTCTTTGGGTTAAGTTCAAAATCAGGGCGCATCTTCTGCATTTCGGGTTCTTGTATAGAAGCCCAAACGCGAGAAGAGAGGTTTCCATATCTGGCTTTGACTCTCTTTCCGATTCCATATCGAGTATCTTTGCGAATTACCCGAACAGTGAATTGTTGTGGCTGGTGGTTTCAGTATTCATAATTCGCCATTCAGGCCGCACAACTCCAGAAGGCCAATACGTGGAGATATTTACAGCGCATAACCACCTTGCGCAATTAGTGAATGAATCTACTCACATATCGTGGACAGCAAAATAACACCCTCGACCTTTTCCTCACTACACACCCTGAAAAGTATGTGGTTGAAAAGTTGTCCTTGCACCTCTCGGAAATTCGGTCCATTGTACCATTTCCGCCTCTTTTCCGTTCTCCACTCTTCACAACACTTCACATACAGCTACGTATCGCTTGGTTTTCAATAACGCGAAAGATCGTTGGACTGAGCTCAACGATTTCTACGGGCAATTCAATTGGAAACATTGCTTCTTTGATTCTAACGTGAATGCTTTGGCCGAAATGGTTGTTAATATAATAAAGCTAGGAATGGATAGTTTCGTCCCATTCAGAAAGCTTCCGATTAAATCAATAAATAAATCTTGGTTTAATCAGACGTGCAATCTTGCGGTCAGATCCAGAGAGGAAGCATTCAGAAATTAGCGTAATGACAAATGCGAATGACACTCAATCGCTACGAAAACAGGCGAGATCTTCGTATGCCGCAGTACTAATGCGCGAAAAGGCTCTGTACGAGCAGAGTCTACGTGCTAAAGTTTTTACTTCTCTGCGGGAAAGTAAGAACTTTTGTTCATTAAAAAGCTTAGCTGAAATGTGTGCGAGAAATTCGAACTCACCGGAGAGTGCTCAACCGCTGCACAATTAGAAAGATTATATTCTTTCGAGCCCTTGCAGTTAACAGGGCTCTTTCACATCTTGACATTTATAAGTCTTCTGGGCCGGATAGCATTCCAGCACTGATCCTGAAGCGGTGGCTAATCTTTTCAGTGCGTCTTATCGTGCGAATGTTTTTCCATCTTGCTGGAAGGTTGTCAACGTTACGCCAATCCTTAAAAAGGCTGAGAGGCTAGTAACCCCGAAAACTACCGCCCAACTGCAGTTTGTTCGGCACTTTCCAAAGTTATGAAGAGTATAATTAATAACCACCTTGTGAACTATTTAGAGCCCAACAATTTGCTGAGCGATCGCCAATATGGTTTCCGTAAAGGTCGATCTAGTGGTGATCTGCTGGAGTTACTCTCTGAAAGGTAGAACAGGCCCATTCATGGATTTGGTGAGAGTAAGGTTGTGGCCCTGAATATTTCCAAGGCGTTTGACAGAGTCTGACACGAGGCTCTCATATCGAAACTTATTGCCTTTCGTGCCGGTAGTCACTTCTCTCGATTCATATCGAGCTTTCTCAGAAATCGCACTATAAGAGTGGTTATAGATGAGATCTCATCCGACGAGTTCAGGATAAATTCAGGGTACCGCAAGACTCTGTTCTTCCTCCAATTATATTTCTAATATTTCTTAACGACTTTCTTTTTCTCACTTCTATCTACTCTTTTGCAGATGACAGCAACATTTGTCATTTATATTCTTTTGATCGTGGGCCGAGACTTTTGGAGATTGCAGCGAAGAGGCGGAATATGAACGACACACTTACAAACGACCTGTCGAAAATCTCTGAGTGGGGTCGCGCGAAGGGGGTCTACTTTAATGCGCGCAAGACCCAATGTTGCTTTCTGACACACAGACGTGGTGGTGTGTTGTCATTTGTATCTATGGGTAATGTAGATATTGAGGAATCAGATGCTCTTGATATTCTGGGCATGAGTATACATTGTGACGTTCGTTGGAACGAGCACATATTTCGAGTGTCGAAAGAAGCATTCAAGTGTCTCGGCTTCTTAAGACGGTGTAAGAATTACTTCACTCCATCTGATCTTCTTAATATTTACAAGACCTATACCCGACCCAAATAGGAATACAACTCTCATGTATGGGCCGGTGCTTCAAAGTCTATTTTGGAGCTTCTCGACCGCGTACAGGAGAGGGCGAAGGTTCTTATTAATGACGGTAGGGTAGCCAATTCTATCGATTCATTAGAGCATCGTCGTGGCGTGTGTATCATTGTTCTATCGGTACTATAACGTAATGTGTTCTGACGAAATTAAGGAACTACTAGTAATCATATAGTTTTACGTAGTACTCGTATTTCTCATAGTGCACGTCCCTTTCTAGTTGATTGTACAGTAAATCGCATAACGCATTGTAGGGAGAATTCGTTCTTTGGTCGCACTGTTCGTTTGTGAAACAATCTTCCTGCGAATGTCTTCCCTGCCACTTACGACATGAGCAAAATTAAATCGAACGTCCATCGATACTATTCTATCTATCCTCCTTCCCCCAACCTATTTGCCTAGTACCAGCACAATACACTGTATGGGTAGGGGCTATCCCCTGAGTGCTGGTCTCAAGAGAAAAAAAAGAAAAATGTAATTAGTTTTTGAAAATTTTGTCAGAAACAAATATTTTTGAAATTTATTTTTTATTTTATACCTAATCCTGTTTTTACATTTATATAAACAAAATGAAAAACATGGCTGTTTAAGTATAGCAAATGTATTAGCAATGTTTTTTGTGTAGTAAATATGCATAAGTGCAGCAAATGCACTTTAATTTAATTTGTTGTTGTGACGTAGCAAAATGCAGCAGATATGCTACATATATTTTGTTATGGTGCTCACAATTTAAACTATATTGGCCTGCTAAAAACCAGGCTTAAATGCCAGAGCCGGCAGTCTTAGATCGCGTTTTCAACTCAACTGACACGTCAACGGAAAATAATAAATATTTAAATAGATTTTATGCGAATATAAATAATAAGCTATTGTTACTGGTGTTGTTTTTTTCAATATTTCAACTACTTTAGAGTTTTTTTTTGTATCTTCGGCTTGCAACGCCTGTTTGCAATAAAGTGTGATTTCCCCTAATTAATTATTTTTAAATTTTAGTGAGAAGTTTAAAAAATATAAACCTAAAGCAAAAAAAAAAAAATCCAAATTTTCATCTAGTTCCGATGAATAGGCATAAATTAGAATAAGTAATTGTTGATAAATATTCTATTAAATACGAAGTTTTAATTATTCTATAAAAATATAAATTCATACTTATGTACATTCTGTCTTACATATGTATGTATAATTATTTAAAAATTTTTATTAAATCATTCATAATAACAAACTAAACTCGATTCGTTAGCAATCGAATGCCGTTGTTAGGCAACTTGATACTTATTGAAATTTATTTTCGTTCAATAGACTATTCGAATACGGCGATTTATCAACATAATCCAGTGACTTCAAGAGGTTTCAATGCCGCGTTGGTATTAAAAAATTGTCAAAAAATCGAAGTACTACCGTAATGGGCATAACGACATTTTTCGTCATGGAATTTAGCCGTATTATTTTTAAAGCATTAATTTTTATGCAGATCTTATCTATCCTGTTACATACCATCGAACTCTTTAAAAGCAAACGTAACCAGGCGATGCAAATTGTGCTATTCGAAAGGTTTTAGAAAAGAATCCAGATTCTGGTGTCCATAATAAGAAATAAATTTTAAATTCGTTCAATTAATTTTTTCTGCATTGAGTTAATTTATTATATGTTATAAAATATTTCATCGAAAAAAATGAAATTAATAAGATAAATAAATAAATAAAGACCATTTTCTTTTACTAATGATATTAGCAGGTCACTCAATGAGTGTGTAGGATGACACATAGATTGCGTTACTAGAATTTTGTGCATATATTTTTTTAGTACTAACCTTCAAAAGATACGTGTATAAATTTAACAACAATCTGACTATTGATTCTTGAGTTATAGCATTTTGTGTGAAGGAACTTTTGTTAACTGGAGAGCAGTGAGTTTTGAGTTTTGATAAAGCATTGCTTTTTAATGAAAAAAAAAAAAAAATACAGTGGAAACCAAACTGTGGACAAATGGTAGAGAAGTGGTTTTCTGAACTTAAAAGTTGTCGTACCAGCACAAATGACGCAGAGTGCAGTGGACGCTCAAATGAGGATGTTATTTCAGAAAATATCAAAAAAATCCAAAAATTGGTTATGAACGATCGCAAATTGAAGGTGCACAATCTAGCTGACGTTGTAAAGATATCAGATGGTAGTGTTTTTACCATCTTATTCGAACATTTGAATATGCGAAAGCTCTGTTCAAAGTGGTAGCCGCTTGAGCTCACAAATCGTGTCAAGAATCGCTGAAAACGGTGGCAAAATTGAATGAATTGGGCTACGAATTGCTAACCAATCCATGGTATACTCCAGATTTAGCCCTAGCGACTATATCCTGTTTTCAGATCTCAAGAAAATGCTTGTTGGAATGAAATGTGAGTCCAATGATGAAGTAATCGCTCAGATTGAGGCCTATTTTGACGAAAAAGAGTAATCGTGCTATAAAAGTGGTATCGAAAAGTTAGAAAATCGCTATACTCGTTGTATCTCCCTCGAAAGCAACTATGTTGAATAATAAAATCGAGTTTTGTCAAAATTTTGTTTTTTTCTCACCTGTTACTTATAAGAAAAAATTCCCATTGTAAAACGAGTTGAATAAAAGTTTATTCCCTGGTTTATAAGTTAATAGCTTGCAAGCAAAATAGGATTATTCTGAAAATACTCAGATTAGTTAATTATCACGTACCATTATTATTGGCATAATAAATCGCTTCAAATTTATACCAACTGAAAAGCGAACGGCGCCCAAAACTATTTGTTTGCGAAAAGCAAAAATACAAAAAATTATTAAAAAGAGCCCAAAAGTTCTGCCATTGTCTTTATAATGCCCGAGTTTTTAAGAAAGATATCATATGTTAGCATGGGGCCTTAAATAAATAGTATGTAATAGTAATAAATGAGAGTAAATTTTGTATACATAAAACATACGGACGTGTTTTGACATGGAGGCAGAACAGTGATGCTTTAAAAGCGGAGCATATTCAGACGACTGTTATTCATAGTACTGCTGTGTTTGTCTGTTGTTAGGGTCGAAGGGCTCGTATTTACCATAGAAATAAATGCTAAAAATCTTTATTTGAATATTCTTAAATAAGTTTTGAAGAAAAGTGCTCAAAAATATGTCAGTGAATGTGAGTACTACATTCAACGTGACAGTGACATTAAAAAGCAGTGACTATAGTTTCATTTTTTTTTTCTATCTATGTTTTTTTTTATCTATCTCAAAAGATATTGCACAGTACACTGTTGGGCTTCGAGCATACAAATTTGGTCTCCTCCTTATGATTTAAATGAGCTAAGTTTGGCAACTCTAACCATGTTTCGATCGTCGTTGGACTTTATCCTTTATTGACGGTCGCTATTCTTGGTAGGTTTTTGTGTTTAATGGTATGTAAAATGACTTTTTGCCTAGCAAGAAAGATGCTTTTGAATTTTTGGTGTAAAATTTTCCTTCTTTTCTCCTATTTGCTCCAATAAAGTGGAAAGTACTGCGAAAATAATTTTGGTTTAACTTACTATTAAAGTAAATAAATACTATTTAATATTCATTCATACAAATGCTGAGGTTTATCAAAAACAAATTTCTTAAATAAATACGCGCTTTTCACTACATATATTTCAATATTTTATTAATAAAGGTGTTACCACAATTCTTTCATGATTAACTTTTTATAAGCAACTAGCTAAAACCAGGCGTGCTTCGCTACCACCGCCTTAATTATTATCTTAAATGCTACCTTAGTTAAATTGTTTACCCTTATTCCACATTTTGTTGCCTTCCGGTTTAAATCCAATCATTTAAGATAGTCTATAGTTCCTTTCAGAAATGCACTGTAGGTTCTGCTAACACGTAACGTAGGTTCTTCAAACAAACACATTCATTTGTATAGTGTATACGTACATAAATAGATTTTATTCAGTGTGCTATATGTAATTCCCGCTTTTTGAAAACTAACTGAAAACTAAGTCTTTTTCATCGTTTTCCACATAATATACAAAATTCGTTATTTAGTTGTGAATGAAAGGCTTCACACCCACTTATCCAATTGCGACCAATTTTTGATGGTTTGGATTGATTATGAAGTCATTTTGACAAATACTGAATCTAGCTTTAACTGCTCTCAAGATACAATAGAATCAATATTTTGTTTGCATTGAAGGTACCACGCCTACTTTTTCAATTCCGCCCACTTTTTGCATTAATCATTCTCAATCAATATTTACTTTGTATGGGAGGTACCACGCTCACTTGTCCAATTCACCATACTATTTGACTGCTGATTTGTATTGTCTATGAATCTATTTGGCCCAGATTTAGAGACTCTCTGTTACAATTTTAAAGATATAGACAAATAAATATACACTTTGTATGGGCTTGGCACCGCTTAGTTGGGATTTTTGAAATTTATATAGCCAGACATACAGCGAAATACTGTAAGAAATGTAAGGAAACGAGTTTAGCCGCTTAGCTATCTATAAGTTACAAACAAACAAGCATATGAACAAACACACATTCAGTTTTATATATCCGTGGCTTGGCTAATATTAAAATATTTACTTTGGACACAATTGTAATTAATGTTTTTTATTTTAGATATGAGTTAATTGTAACATTGAAAAACTGTTCTGTGTTGAATTAGACATTGGATGTTTAACCAAAATAAAAGAAAGTAAGAATTGGAACCTAATACAAAACAGCAACACATTGCATTGGCTCTTTTAGCACCTAGCTACAGATTTAAGATAATAGGCTCTTTCAATAATTTAGTTTTCTTGACTTAAGCAGATACGTTGTAAAACGTAAAAAAAAGTATTATCAGAGGTATTGCTATTTTAATGTTCGCAACTGTGTGTGTGTTTTCAAAAATACAACATATACAGTGGTAGACCTTCGTTTGACCGCATCAATTTTTTTTACTTTTTTTTATTTTTTTCATGTGATATATATTAAATAAATATCACTTATTTTGTTGTTTTCTGTAGACTAAAGAATAGGCTTAACAAATCAAAAACAATAACTGACCTAACGGTTCAAAAAAAACAAATAATGCATTTTTTTTAAAAATCATATAGTTTTTTGTGAGACATACGTTTGAACGCAAGCTAAAAGAAATTCATTTACATTGTAAATCTGGTAGCGTGAATATTTTTGATTAATAATAATAAAAGTGGTTATTAAAGCAAAATGGGTTCTGGAAAACGATTAAATGAAACTGAAAAAAAAAAATTAATTGAAAATTTGAAAAGATGTGCAAAATAAAACAGAGAAATTACGAGATTGTTGAACCGTTCCGAAAAAGTTGTTAGAAACTTTTTAAAACTTGGCACCAAGTATGGTATTAAAGCTCTAACGAGGAGATCTTCCAAATTAAACAGTCGTCAAAAGGGTCTAATTCGATTTGAAGCGTCAAAAAATCGACTAACATGCCGTGAAATAGAGGAAAAAAATAACCTTTCAGTGTCCAGGCGAGCTATTGCTCCCGTTTTAATTAAAACTTCATCAATTAGATGGAAAAAAATTAAATCTAAACCCCGATTAACGAAGCTTCATAAAGAGAAAAGGCTTACGTTTGCAAAAACATACATGACATGGAAAAGTGAGTGGAAAAGAGTGATTCTTTCTGGTGAAAAAAAAATAAATAAATGTGGATGTACCGGATTGCTATAGCTGCTATTGGCATGATTTTAATGAAAGAAATGTCAGGTCTAAAAGAAATTACGGTGGCGAAAGTGTTATGGTATGGGGTGCATTTTACTATAATTCCAAGCTTCCCATATGTTTTGTTACTAGAAAAATGAATTCACAACGATATTTAGAACTCCTTGAAGATGTCCTTATAACGAAATTGGATGAAAACCCCGACGAAAAACACATATTTCAACAAGACAACGCTGCTATACATGTTACCAGGCTATGTAGAGATTGGTTTACGTCTAAAAACATAAATTTATTGACATGGCCGGCATGCAGTCCGGATTGCAACCCTATAAAGAATTTATGGGGAATTCTGGCGTCAAAGGTTTATGAAAGAGGATAACAATTTTCATCGATTAATGAACTGAAACAAAAAATCAAAGAATGCTGGTCGAAAATCGACATAAAAACAATACAAAATCTAGTTGAATCTATGCCAAACAGAATATTTTCAGTTATCCACAATCAAGGTGGTCACACTAAATATTAAAACAGCAACATTTTTTTAATAATTATTTTTTTTACATTGCAGTTACGAATTGCGTCCAAACGAAAGTCTCGGCATATTTTTCTTATTTCCCAATGTTTTGTTACTTAATTGAAATATATTTTAAGTTTGTTTTTTATTTTTAAGGAATTGTTAAAATAAATCAATTCCAAAAAAGTTTCATTCATTTACATAAAAACGACAATAAGTATGGTGCAGCCAAACGAATGTCTACCACTGTATATAGTGTGTCGTGAACTAAACTACCAGTTTATTGTACACACTCTTTGTGCTTCTATGCCATTCCATATTTTTAAATGTTTTTTTTTTTTTTTTTTTTTTGTGAAACTTACCGTAATAATATTTGAAGCATATATTTGAAATTTGTTGTAACACTGGATAAGGTTTCTGTTTTAAAGCAATGTCATACAACTGTGAATTTTGTACAAATATATGTATGTATATCAAACAGAAAGAAAAAAATTCAATTTTTAAAAACTAAAAGGATGGAAACACCAATCGATTGCTATCAAAATAACTGAAGAAATTTAAAATTCAACAAAATTCCATAAGAAATAAATCGATTCAGATTAAAAAAATAAAATAAAACATTAAAAATCTGCTAAGTTGCATAAATAAATACTTCATCTGCAAACGATTAAAAATCAATTTAACGCTTATGTGACTAACAAGGTACCCGGGTATATATCGCGTTTTGGAACGGTATAGTATGAAATATGTAGTTTTTTTTGTTAATAGCTTAAAAAATAAATCGATTGTAATTTGGACAACAAAATTGTACTGCATTTCTAATAAGCATCAAGCAAAAATCAAATTAAAAAAAAAATGGTGTAAATATTTTCAAGCGTATTAAAGTGTAAAAAAATTTGATGCAATGACAGTTCCAAGTACGAAAAATCTTTGATTTTCACTTGCACCTTTCTTAGTATAAATAAGAAACTCCCTATGTCTCTTATTGTATATTGAGATTTCTGTTTACTCCGATTGCTTATTTTTTCACTTACACGCACACAAACACACTTTATCATAATCGGATAGATTGAACAAATTCTAGATATGAAAATAATACATGCATCTGCAAAAATTCATATAAGTGTCTTTAAAAACAAATTAAATTAATATAAAATAAACTACTACAACAACAATAACAAAAAGGAATCAAAGACGAAAATATAAGTACAAAAAGCATATATATATATATTTATATGTATATATATATTTATATGTATACATTTATACAAGAGTAGTTAGTGATAACAAAAACCAAATAAATCAAGTAGCATGCAGTATCAGCCTGGCTCATGGTACTTGCCATGGGGAATACCATTACAGAAAATGCTTACAATGCCGTTTCCTCAACTAGGATCTCCAAACGCAGCAGCAATTAGTCCCTATGCTGCAACAAACAATACATCCCTAACATGCCAAGTTTTGTCGAACCAGCATTCAAACAATGTTAATAACAATGCTGCCACAATACAAGTGCAGGCTGCAGCAGCGGCGGCTGCGGTAGCAGCTGCTGGGACACATAATTATCAACATACAGCTTTTCATCCAAATGCTGTAGGGACATTTGCATGTGGCAATGCGGCGACATCAACTGTCACAGCACAAATACCACAACATTCAACACCTTCTATATCAGCAAATATTCTAAATGGTCACGGACACAGTCTTCCACATATCCAAAGTACCCAATTGCAAAATAGCCACACACAACATCCCAATACTTTATTACCATCAGCAGCTGCTATGTTTTCACCACTAGCCTTGCGAGCGTACTTGGCTTCATCAGCTTCAGCAGCACTTGGTAATAATTTATCTGGAATGCCGAGTCAGGCAACTTTATCGGGCTGCACACAAGTGATGCCACAGCAGCCACCAAATCAAGTCAATACAGCAACAACTCAATTGACGTGTGTTCCATCATTACCATCACCTCAAACTCACCATAGTCATAGCCATAACCACCAACATCATCAACCCCTTCCAGCAGCTATAAACTTGAATGTTGACGTTGTTGCAATGCGTCATCATATCAATAATAATATAAATACATCCAGTAGTCATACAATCCCATTAAAAAAGGTAAGTTAAAGGTAACAGAGTTAAAAAAATTGAAAACTAATTTCTTTACATTAAAAAAAGACAACATTATATATAAACAAAATGTACAAACAAAACATACTTATAAATAAATTTGCAAATAATATTTTATAAGAAATTTTCTATTTGATGTTATTCAGAATAAATATGTATGTATCTACAAAGTGGAATATGTATAACGTTTAAACACATAACGTTGTTCAAAACGCACAGCAATGGTGTGACCTCCATTTCACTTAATTAAATCTTTAAGACGACCAGAGCAGTTTTTAAATCATTCATAGTCTTCTAATCTTCACCTTACGAATCGGCAAATTCAAAATATCCCACAAATTATCCTGTTTAAATGGGTCAATTGTGGAGAAAGATTCATGGGTTGTGGTTAGTTTCATCTCAACTATGACTGCGCAGTGCCCGATTTATGTTTCGGGTCATTACTCTGATATTATCGAATTTTTATTTTGATAGTCTTTTTACAAAAGCGTCTGAAGATACTATCTGTAATCGACCTCTGTAATTTCAACTGAAAACGAGGGTGGATCCCATTTTAGCTAACATGTCTACCTTTTCATTGCTATAGTAGTGTCTATGCGCAGGTACCTAAACTATGGTAATGTCAGACAGACGACCCAGACTTAGCAACTCGTTTTTACACCATCGAACCAATAGAGATATAGTAACGTATGAAGTAAATGATAGAAGCTCCCCCTGGCTATTGACAAAAATTTCCATATTGTCGACAATACTGCTGCCATTATCGTGAATATTCAAAAATACTAATTTACGTCATCGCCCTAAGGTTTTTCCTAAGCCTTAATGTTTGTAAATATTATTTTAATTGAATTTAAATTTTTAGCGTATCTATAATAATAGGTTGTAATAGTATTATATATGGTAGGCCATTTAAAAGTTTAATTTAAAATGCAATAAAACAAAAACGGTTTGAACTTTTGCCAATTTTTATTTTATTATTATTATTATTATTATTATTATTATTATTTTTTTTTTTTTTTTTTTTTTTGTGAAGTGCAATTGTTCCGGTTAGAAATGAAATATTCTTTCGTTCGTATGGCAGTCGTGGCTAGCCTCACAGTACCCAATTCGATCGGATCAATTTTCGTGAACTTTTTCTAGTGTATGGAGTCGTATCTGGACAATGGCATCACGAATGTTGGCCTTTAAATGCTCAATTGTCTCTGGTTTGTCGGCATAAACTTGTCTTTAACGGCGCAACACAGAAAATACTCCAACGGTGTCAAATAGCAGCTTCTTGGCGGCCAACTGACATCACCATTTCGGCTAATTAAACGACCGTCAAACGTTTGATTGTGGCAAGATGCACATCCTGTTGAAACCAAGCATCAATGCCATGAAGAGCGGGCACAAAAAATCGGTTATCATGGTACGATAGGTGTCTCCATTGATAGTAATGGTTGCGCCGTTCTCATTTTTAAGGAAATATGGGCCAATGATGCCTCCGCTCCACAAGCCGTACCAAACAGTCTCTCGTAAAGGGTGCATTGGCTTCTGTAAGACCACGTTTGGGTTTTCTGAGCCCCAAATACGGTAATTTTGCTTAACGTACCTACCAAAATGAAAATTAGTAGCTTCATCCGAAAAGATGATTTTTGAAATTTTTTGATTTTTTTTTTTTTTGCAATTTCCGACAAATTGTCTTTGTTTTGGAAATAAATTTCCAATAAATCTCAACGTCGAACAATGATAATATATATATTATATAAAATGTATATAATATGCTGAATTTTGTGACAGAATAGAATGGATTAGTATTGCCAGATACGAAACAACCGCTGGTTCAATTTTAAACCGATAGATAGCCTATCCGGCAATAGGCCTGAAATAAGAACAAAAAATATAAATGCAAGTACACACGCCTTTCTAAAAAGGAAACCAAAAACTGATGATAGATTATTAAAATTATAATAAATTTAGTATATTATTGTACTAGATCTTGATGGCAAATTAATTTTCAATCCACTCACACGTTTGTCACGCCATAATTAAAGTCAAATTAATATCTTAAGACGTCTAAGTTCATATGAAGAATATACAAGCGCCTAAAGCTTTTAAAGCTTCTTGCAAAAAGAAACAAATAGGAAAACTAATTTTAAAATAACATTTAGTAATAAAAGCCTGCGGAAAAAAATGGGAATTGATACTAATTAATTTATTAAAGAAGAATGTTTAGTCATGAATAAAATGCTACTTTTTAGTAAAGTATAGCTTTTTAGTAGGGTAACTCATAAGAATCGTCCAATTATTATAATTTTCGCAGAATAGTAATGTAACTGTTTTATTAAATATGTAATAAATAATAATAAATAAGCTTACACGGTTTTGGTTCAGAGCAAATAAAAATTATATCTAAGGCTGTTTGGGGCGTCGAATTCTAATATGTATCCATTTCGTTTTTTTTCATCGGTTCTTGTTTTAAAAACATTGAATAAAATAATTTTTGACAATAAATGTCCATTTTATTCAATAAAAAGTGAAGTTGATAATAATGAAGATCAGCAGTAGTCGCTCATCATACCCTCGTTCCAAAATCCTTGATATCGCTTTTCTAATTTTTTCTTCTTCTTGCTCGTCGCTCATATCACCAAAGTTTTTAGGAAAAAAGTCGACGTGCGAGAGAGAGGCGTTCGAGCTCCAATCTTGCGATAATTTTACAATAAACAACAAACTGTAAACAGTAGCTTTTGCTTGAGTGCAAAGACAAATAATTTCGGTACCCACGGCTTGTAACTGTTTACCACAGAGAAACCAAAATAATGGATCACATTTGTAATATTTTTTCCAGTTTTTCTTATCATAAAACATTCGCAAACATAATAAAAACACTTGGAATCGACATTTCTTTTGTATTTTTCAAGGTTTTTTTTAACAAAAAATAATTTTAAGAATAAAATTTAGATGATAGCGATACTATCAGCTGATAGTCATTATGGCAGTGTAGTGCTTTCAATATCCAAGAACTGAAAAACTAGAACCCATCTTAAATTCAGCTGCTCAAACAGCGTTAATATTTGTTCTCATCGGCTCTAAACCAGAAGTTGACCGGAATTTATGAACTTATGTAATAATAATAATCAGGGAAACCGGAAATATGCTCTTAAAAAGTGTTGTAAGCGCATAAAATACGCAGTAAAAATCTGAAAATATAATCTAAAAATTAAAAATTTGTTAATAAAAAAAAGGTTTATTCCAAAATTCAACTTAACAGTACAAAAAACAATACAACAAAATAAACACCAAAAATTTTACTTCAATTTCTAAAGAGATTTGAATAGACAACTTAAAATTTTTAATAAAATTTTTTTTATTGGTATGTGTTTGTTGTTGTAATAAACAACAAAATATTGGCTTAAATTTTCAAATGTAAAACGTCTCTTAAATCTAAGCAAAGTTTTATACATTGAAATTATGAGGGTATACTAAAGTAATGGGGATAATTCTTAAGATCGTATCTTAAAACTTGGCTTGAATAAGATGCCTAAAATCTTTTGTTAAATATTTATATGAAAATTTTATTACAACAAGTTCTTCATTTTTTGTTATAATCTGTTTAGCTTAGTTTTAATATTCAGTTTTGTATTACAATTATTCATCTTGCCAATATTCTGAACCGTCTCAGTTAAATGGCATACTGATCAACTAAAGCCAGGGGTTTGCAGTTTTTTACGTAACTTTTCAGTGTAATCGAAGTTTGCAGCAACAAAAATTAGTTTACGTTTTATACATTTATTTACATTTTTTAGTTTATCATTTTCCATTTGCACACTATTTAATATGCTAAGAACTCCTAAGATCTTCACACAATTGTAAGCGTAGTAATTGATGGTCGCAAGCCAAGCTCTCTGACGAGTTATAGCTGGAAAAATCAAGTTTTTATTTCAATTTACGTCAAATGTCTTTAACGATTTGTCAGGAAGTTGGGATATTGTGACTTAAGACTGTAGAGCATGAGCGATAATATTGTTGTTTAGGGGTAATTTGCCTACTATAGTGTTTTTGCACTATATCGTCTACAGAAACTTTTGAAAGCAACAGATTATGTTAAATCCTCCGAATGTGTATGCTACCTTCATCCGAAAAGATGGCTTTTGCATTGCAAGGCATTCTAAGAAAGTGTTCGATGATAACAATATCACTGTATTAGAGTGTCCCCCACAGTCTCCAGACTTAAATGGGATAGGGAATTTGTGGAATGTGGTAAAAACAGAAACTAAAGTAATGTGTCCCACAGATTATTATAAGCTTTGGAAATTAATTCAGTCTACGTGGTACGATATATCGGGGTCAGTAGACCAATATGTTGTCGACTCTATGCCCATACGATATTTGGCAGTTTTAAGCAACCAGGAAGCCTCAACAAAATATTAATCACTCTAGAACAACATTAGAACTGAAATTAAAGCAAATCTATTATCTTATTATTTCTTTCTTATAACTATTTCGAAAATACCATGAAGTGTCATTATTATTTTGCACAGGGTGAATTTGTATTTTATGTTTAATTTAATTACAATTTTAAAATACAAGCAATAATTTAATAAAAATGGAATGAAACACTTTTCTGTAGCTTATTAACTAAAAATAACAACAATTATTTATCAGCAATTATCTTTTTATGTACTTTCTGATCAAATATCAGTATGCCTTATTTTTCACATCACTGTATGTATGGTAGGTATGTATGTATGTATGTATAACCAACAAATTGTGTGTAGCAAAGATTCGTTTTCAAATAAATTTAAATTTAGTAAGACTTTTGCAAGGGGATATGTACATATGTATGTAGTTAAATGAAAATAATTATACAAATCTTTTTTCACACAGTGCACTGTGGCACAGGATTGCGCCATTTTTTGAATCAATTAAACCGCTGAGTTTAGGTATAAGATATTGGTATCTTTGGAAATATCGTGGTCTGCCTATTATGAATTAATCAAAAAACTTTCATTTTTATTGAAAAATATAAAGAAAAAAATTAAATAAAAAACTATATTTTGTTTTATTAGAATCATTAAGCTAATGCAAAGAATTATAATTATTTCATTTATTATACATATATTCGCTATCACTTTGTGTTTCATCGGTATCTTCGCCACTGCTTACGTTGAAATCCACTTTATCAGATGATGACATTTTGCTTCCGTATGCAGAACCATTTGTTTTGCCTTGGGAGTCTTGCGAGTTGCCCCGACCACCGTTTCTCAATTTGTTGACGGAAAGTTAAAGATATCTTCTAAATTATTAATTCTACTACATTTTCTTGCATTAAATATTTTATTAATAGATTCTTTCGCTTCATCAGACAAATATACCAACAGGTAATTTTGAATTTTGAACTACTTCCTAATTTTGAATCAACAATTTGTGTAGCGTTGGAGACAACTAATACCACTAATAATTTTTCACGAACGTTTTCACATATATGTATATGTACATATATTTTTAGGTCGATATTTATCCTGGACATTTTTGCTGAAATTTTGTACAGCCTAAAAAATACTCTGGAAGTACATTCATCATTGTAATTGCATTTAGTCTAAAAGTTGTTTTAAACTCTTTTTGAATTCTTTTTTACATAATTTTCTTTTACCAATTGTTTGAGAAATGCACAGATATATCATAAGGCTACGTAAACGAAATATATATCAATTAAAAGGTCTGTTTCTCTTTTTTCCAAACCCGCTAAGAAACTTAAAATTGGATAATATTCGAATAAGTTATAAGCTTATAAGTTTATAAATGTACAAAAACCGGTTTTTATCTGTATCTCAAAATTTTGGAGGTGTTTCAAAAATTTCAAACACAGATACTTGTTGTACGTCCCTAGTGTTTATTTGTCGCACGGTGTTATTTACTGCATAAAACAAAACAAAAATTCTAATAAAGCAGGTTTGAAATTTAAAAAAAGTGTTCTGATGGGCAGCATTTGGGAGAGCGAAATTACTATAGCTGGAAATTAGACACTTTGGACTAAATAACCCATATAAATATGCGCTTGAGAACCCATGCCGGAAAAAATGCAAGCCTTGAAAAATTAAATATTGATTTTTTTGATATGAAAAAATTCGATTTTTTTAAATTGGTCTTACAGCTGTCGTGTTATTTGAATTCATGTACAGTGGCTCAATTGAATAACCGGACAATTAAATAATATGTATTAAAAAAAAAATTCCACTAAACTAAAAAAAATTTTATGTATTTTATTTAATTATATGGGACTGATAAAAAATGTTTACAAAGAATAGAAAAAATTTATATACAAAAAGCAATAGCAACAAATTCATAGACAAAGAAAGATCAAATTCATAATCGGAAACTTTAAAAATTTCTAAGTTTATGTCAGCGTTGTTTTTAATTTCGTATTTTGTGGCCAGTCCTTTATCCTTGAGAATGTTTTATTGTATGTTGCACCATGTGTTTTTTGTATGGCGAAGATTGCACTCTCTTTATTCTTCATGGAATGTTGCAGACATACATTATATAATGTTTTCCGTTCAGATGGGCAGTGCGGTGCTGGAAGTGTGATGGTTTGGGACTGTATGTCTACAGCGAGCCCTGGTCACTGGTTTTTATTGATGGAATAATGGACTAATAAGTATATAACCATTCTTTGTAGTTTAAATTAGAGTATGTATAAGGATATATATGTATGTATATATGTTTAAAAGTTAAAAAAATAGTTAAATTGATGTCATTCATATTTTGTAACCATTCAAAATTGGAGGAATACATTTTATAAATATATATATTTTTTTTTTTAATTTGATGTTTGTACTTTGAGGCATGTCCTTCGTTAAACACGAACTTATTAAAAAAAATTCAATGCAGTTTAAATAAGAAAGGTGTAAACTATTATAAAAATATTTTCTCAATTCTAATTTTTAAAACTGGACCTTTTTTCCAAAAAATTGTTCGGGCTGCCCCAAAGTGCATTGTATATAAAAAATACGAGGGCGGATTGATATTGAAGCTACCTAAGTAGGAAAAAACATTTTTTTTTTTCAAAAACCATTCATTTCTCAACATAGTCTCCTTTTAGCTCAATACACTTAGTAAGACGATTTTCCAACTTTTTTATACCATCTGAATAATACGATTTTGGGAACTCCTCAAAATACGCATTAGTTTCGGTAATCACTTCTTCGTTTGAGATTAATCTTTTTCCTGCGAGCCATTTTTTCAAGTTTGGAAACAGGAAAAATTCACTGGTGGCTAAATCTGGACTATAAGGTGGATGATCAACCAATTCGAAGTGTAATTCTCGTAGTTTCAGCATCGTATCTAATGCTGTGTGAACCGGTGCGTTGTCTTGAAGAAAGAGCACTTTTTTCTTGTTTAAATGTGGTCGTTTTTCCTTGATTGCATCAACCAATTGATCCAATAATGCACGATAATACTCTCCTGTGATTGTGGATCCCTTTTCGAGATAATCGATGAGCAATATTCCATGTGCATCCCAAAATACAGTGGCCATAACCTTGCCAGCCGATTTCGCTGTCTTCGCCTTCTTCGGAGCACTTCTACCAGCTTCCACCCATTGCTTCGATTGATTTTTGGTTTCAGGTGTGTAGTGGTGGACCCACGTTTCATCAACAGTTATTAATCTACGCCAAAAATCAGCAGGATTATGCTTTATCAAGTCCAAACACCGCTGTGAAGTGATCTGTCGAACTCGTTTTTGTTCAACACTGAGCAAACCCGGCACCCATTTTGCCGATAGCTTTTTCATATGCAAATGTTCATGCAAAATGTTTAACACATGTTCATATGATATGTTTCCCATTTCAGCAATCTCACGTATTTTGACCCGGCGATAATTCATAACGATATCGAGGAGTTTCTTGATATTTTCTTCAGTAACCACCTCTTTTGGCCTTGCTTGTTCGGCCCCGTTTAAATTCAGCAATCCAATATTTTACCATATAATCTGACGGAGCAGATTCGCCATAATGTTTATCAAGCTTTTCTTTTGTCTCTTTCGCCGTTTTGCCTTTCAAATAATAGTGTGTAATCACTACACGAAATTCACTTTTTTCCATTTTCCAAGAAACAAAAAGTTTCTTACTTCAAACGACTACAATAAATAAACTAATCTATGAATTTGGCTAAAATTTTAACAGCTGACGTTTGACAGATCGTAATTTCTATTAATGAAAAAGTTTTTGTGTTTGTGCTGCAATCTAGCGCTAGGTAGCTTCAATGTCAATCCGCCCTCGTATGTGTATTATATCTGGTAATAATAGAATCAATAGACTTTATAAAAAATTATAAAACTTATTTTGATTTTAACTATTCATACAAATGTATTTCTTCCACATAAATATGTAAGTATGTATGTATGTAAGTAAGTATAAATGTATATTTTATTTCATGATATGCATGACTTGTTGTTTACTCGTATTTATTTTATTATTATCATTATATTATTAATATTATTTTTTACTTGCTTCTAAAACCTTTTTATTGTTGTTTTGAACTTACCTTGACTGAAAAATTAAAATACCTTATATAAAAAAAAAAAACATTGAAGAATATTTGTAGATGTGTGTAGTATGTATGGGCTTTGTACTTTTTAAGTTTTTTCATTTTATAGATACGTAGATAGATGGATATAAATCTTTTGTTAGCGCATATTCACTAATTAATGTATAAATTAGTATTTTTCTATTTATTCGTCTACTAGTTATAAATGCTAAAAATGCAAAAAATACACGCTCATTTAGAAAAATATATTTAACAATAAAGTGAAGGTAAATGAAATCTTGCTGTTTTTAAATTAAATTTTTAATTATTTGCTTTAAGAATTGCATAAGTTCAGTTTCCCTACGAAGCTAAATAACAATAAAAAGTATTTTAAAATTGAAAATATAATAAAATATAGCGATGGGAAAATAATAGAAATACACAAAAAATGTTAACATTTTCTTAAATTTTTATTTACCATTAAAAAAATCAAATAAAGTATGTAATGCCATCGAAAGTTGTTCATACATATCTAAACAAATAAATCTTGATTTGGTGAGATCATAGCACGTTGACCTAATTACCATGCTGGTGTGACTTGGCATACTCCAAACTTATATGCCGTTTGCTGAGGTACTCTTACCCATAAGTCCAGCTACCAGAAGTTCTCTTTTATTGTGAAGTTTGAAAAAGGATATTTGATAACTTAAAGCGATTAATCTTTGAGGTACGAATCCAAAGTTTATCAAAGCTGTCAGTTTTTCCACAATTTCTTCCCCTAGTATCTGCAATTTTTTTGCATTAATACTTTAGTTATTGAGTACTTTATGGTTTCAGTTTCGAATTCCGGTTAATAAAAATAAAAAGTTGAGGTTTTCGGACTGGGTTCAAAATTTAAAAAAGTACAAACGTTTTATTGGTATGAAATTTATTTATTTTTCAAAGTTATTTTGGTTTAATTTTATAATCAATATATTTTTAAAGCTTTTTTTATTTATTCTTTATCGACGTTTACGGGTAAAGTATTGGTTTTATATATATTTTTTTTTTTTATTAAACATTTCTCACATGGGTTCAAAAATTTTATAAACAGCGAACATGAACCCGTTTTCGATTCGGATTTATATAGGGTGGGCAAATTTGAGGTTAGGAAGTAAATTTGCTTAAAAACACATTTTTTTGACAAATTCAGTTTTATTCATACTAATATAAAATAGAAATATTGGAATTAATAATGGAATATGATGTCGGGCAAATGTTCAACTCTAGCACCTTGTCAGACGTCCGTTCTTTTTACAACATTTTGAACCACATTTTGCAACACAGCTTTGCTTATCTCGTAAATGCAGCGCCGAATTTGATCGTTCAGAGTGTTGTTTGTGGTTTATTCACGTAAACCCGACCTTTCAAATGGCCCAGAGAAAATAATCCAGCGTCGTTAAATCACAAAACGAGACGGCCAATTGACATCGCATCAATTGTGACCACAAAAAAATGGTTATCATGGTTTGATAGCGCAGAGATTTCACGGTGACGGCGTTTCCTTACTCATTTTTGAAAAAATACGTGGCGATGATGCCGCTTAACCACAAACCGCACCATACAGCCATTTGTTTTTGATGTAATGGTTTTTCGAGGACTCTTTGTGAATTTTGTGAGCCCCATATGCGACAAATTTGGTTTGTTTACATAGCCACCAAATTGAAAATGGGCCTCATCACTAAAGATGATTTTGTTGAAAAAAATTTGTTTTCGTTAAGTTTTGCAAACAGCAAATTCACAAACGTTCACAAACAATGGTCGGCTGGCTTTAATTCTTGAATTCTTGTTAGCAACAGTACCGTGAGCCTCGAATTTAGCGATTATATTATGCACAGCGGTCTCAGAAGAGGACCCTGAACAGGAGGAAATGATGCTCGAATCTTATGAAGTGATACACTAAAACTTTCACCATATTGATAGTAAATTTTCACAATAAAAATTTCTCAATTTTTTACTAAATAAGTATCAAAGGTTGACAGCTCAATTCTTGACAAATGCACTACACATTTTTTATATGTGGAGAACACCAATTAAAACTTAGTTATTTATCCACATCAGCCAAAAAGCGAGAAAGATTGGATCAAAGGGTATTGAACAAAACACACCGTGTAGAAGCTATCTACATACATATACTAAAGGGTGGTCCAACCAAAACGTACGATGTTAATAAATAAAAAATATCGGCAAATGCTCGCTACGGCTTCGGTGGCATACCTCTATTCGATCGATCGTTTTTGTGCCGAATTATCTCATTCTTTAGTTCTTGAATTGTTCTTGGCTTATTGACGTACACTTTTTCTTTTAAATATCCCCAATGAGAGAAGTCCAACGTTATCAAATGACATGACCGTGACGGCTAATTAAGATCGTCACGACATGATAACATGGTCTTTGAATTTCTCGCGCAAAACAGTCATTGTTTCGTTGGCTGTGTGGCAAGTGGCACTATCCCGTTGGAACCACATATCGTCCAGGTTCATGTCCTCAATTTCTAGCCACAAGAAGTCCGTTATCATTTTGCGATAGCGAACACCATTCGCGGTAACTGCTTGGCTGACCTCATTTTCGAAGATGTACGGTCCTATGATGCCGCCAGCTCATAAACCACACCAAACATTTGCGCACAATTCTCCCGATTTTGGACACATTTGATCGATTATACTGATCAAAAAAATCAGTGCACTAACGCCCATTTTTGTAAAAGGCTTCAACAATCTTAACGCGCTGCTCAATTGTGTACCTCTCTGTGGCTGAATTTGTCAAACACGGAAACAAATAAATGTCAAATTAAATTGGACAAAAAGTTTGACGTTAAAATGTGACTCGCAATTAGCATCGTGTATTATGGTTGGACCGCTCTTTATATAAAAATTAAAATGTGTTTATTTGAAGACTGTATACAGCTAAACAGCAGATCCTACAGTGTTTTTCTGGAAGAAACAATAAAAAAAATAATACAAAATATTAAATCCCATTATATTTGAAAAAATCTTACAATATGTTCCATTAATAAAACCTCACAATACATCAAATCTTATGACATATTATTAGAAAAAAAAAAGTGTCACTATTCCACCACTGTATATATATTATATTTAAGACACTTACAAATTAAGTTTGTAAAGCGTGTTTTTATAGAGGTATAGAACTTTAAGTTGGCATTACTTTTCAATATGGCGACCGATTTAACAGCTGTCAAGGGATTTATTCTCAGTTTGGTTTGGCAATTCATCATGAACAATTCTTGCAAATAATGCAATTTTCATTTTTCATAAGTGAATTTTTTTTTCAATTTTAATAAGCGATGTTTAGCGATGAAGCGCACTTCTGATTGAATGGCTACGTCAACAAACAAAACTGCCGCATTTGGAGTGAAGGTAATCCTCAAGTGTATGCGGAAACACCGTTACATACAGAAAAACTGACTGTTTGGTGCGCTTTATGGGCTGATGGAATCATTGGTCCGTACTTTTTCAAAAACGATGGTGGCCAGAACGTTACAGTCAATGGTGATCGCTACAGAGCCATGATTACTAACTTTTTCATTCCTGAATTGAATAACCATGATGTCTAGGAGATGTGGTTTCAACAAGACGGCGCAACATGTCACACAGCTCGTGCCACAATAGATTTATTGAAAGACACGTTTGGTGACCGCCTAATTTCACGTTTTCGACCTGTGAATTAGCCTCCAAGATCTTGTGATTTAACACCGCTAGATTACTTTCTGTGGGTCTATGTAAAGTCATTAGCCTATGCGGTAAAGTCACAAACGCTTGACCATTTGGAAGACAACATTCGCCGTGTTATTGCCGATATACGGCCACAAATGTTGGAATAAGTCATCGAAAATTGGACGTACAGATTGGACTACATCCGCGCCTGCCGTAGCGGTCATATGCCAGAAATCATATTTAAAATGTAATGCCACAAGTTTATAAATTGACTATGCTGACAATATCTTGGTTGACAATGAGGAAATTTTTTTTAATAATTTCTCTACTTTCCAATAGGATCACCCAGCAGTCCACAATGTCAAGACAAATAAAAATTCTTTTTTGGATACAAATTCTGTCTCAACTTGCTTATTCCATCGGCCGCCAATTTTAAACTTTAAAGGGGTTGAGAACATGCATTATTAAAAAACTGAAAATATACCGCTCTAAAGTTTTCGAAATCTGATAAAATCTATGCCAAGGCGATTTAATGGTGTCATTAATAGTGTTATGGCGTTTTCTTTTCTAAAAAAAATATGTTGCACTTTGTTGCCATTAATTTTTGTTTGTTCCTTTTTTTTTAAATTTTAATACAAGAAAATGATGTTGTGTTTATCTTTAAAAATGTAGCCTTTAAAAATGTTTAGTATTTTTTTATTTTTTGATGACATTTTATGGCCAAGAATAAATAAAATTCATGTCAATCGAATAATCCATCGTTGTTTTATTGCAACTTAAAGTTCTATTCCTCTATGAAAAACACCCCTTATAATTAGTGATATTAATAATTTTTTTTTTACATTTTTTTAAAAGGAATTGCCGTTAAATAATATTAGTAAAATAGATTAATATTAGTAATTAGATTACCATGTATTGTGTAGATATAAGCAGATAGGTAGATAGAGGACCGTGATTACAATCACGGTCTTAATCATCAACGTCGGTCTTAATCATAAGAAACACTAGATACAATATAAGGTTACACTGGCTGGATATAGCACTCCTTCTATATCAGGTTGAGTCCTATCTAAAAATCTGCTGCATCATTGCCGGCATTGGTTACAGTACAACTCCACATCGAGTCAATAACCTATACCTGTGATTTTAACGTATTCGTATTATTGGTATTCGTATGTTTGCATCGATTACTACCTCACTTATTTTTTAAATACGTCTTTACTATGAGGATTTATAGGTTTCAAAATTGTTTAGTTTTGCTATAATTATTAACCCATTAAGACCCAGACTATGATCACGTTTAGCTAGATTGATGAATCGTTCAGGATATGATTTTATAGAATATAAATGAAATTTATATGGAATTAGATTTTGAAACAGACTTGTAATATAAGTTTGATTTAAAAAAGTAAGCGTGAATTTTCGTCAAAGTAAACTTTGCGATAACACAGAACTACGCCTTCATGGGTTAATAGTAGTAAATTCAACTTATTTTTAATTGAGGCTACAATTGTTCCCTCTTCTGTTCGCTTTAAGTAAGCCCTTTTTTGCTCAAATTCATATATAAAAAAATTGATTTGCTTGATTTTTATTTAACCATTTTCGCTGCGATAATACTAAATGTTCCACTATTTTCATTTCTTTAACAATTTTGTTTATTTTTTGTGATTATATGCACAGAGAATCAGTTTAAAAATATTGTTTTTTATTTTGCCTTTTCCAAGAAAAATTTAAATTTTATAAATTTGCATACATCCATACATATATTACATACTTTTATATACTTTTTATAAGCGTACGCCAATTTTATTTATTTCTAGAGCCTTAAAAAAATTTTTTCAAGCGAAAATTCGCTTTGAAAAATTTTAAAATAAAAATTGTAAACCGCTACTCTACAAACTAAAATATAATATTTTATTTAAAATTTTATTTGAAAATATCTTGAGTCTTAGCGGATTTAAACAAACAATCAAAACTATTAAAAAAAATTATTTTTATTACAATAAAGGGGTTAAGGTAATATGAATTTTAAGCTGTTCATATATTGTTTTTAAAACTATTAATTGACTTTCCAAATTCACACAAAATTATTTATTTGATAAACATTGCATGCTTGACTAAATCACTGAAGCATAAAATATTAAGGAAGGAAACCTTTAAACTTATGAAAGAATAAGATTTCGTAATTGAAAATCGTCTAATTATATATGTATGGGACCTATAAATTATAAATAAAGTGCCTACTACTTTGCTTTAAAATAAAATTAATCTCTTTAGTTGTGGTCTGATGAAACAATGTTTGGTAAAGATACGCAGCAATGACATCACGAATGTTTGCCTTTAAATCAGGGGTGTGCAAAAAGAGAGAAACAGTTAAAATGATAAATACACTGAAGTTAAAACGCTGTAAAAATAGTTATTCATACAAAGTATAAACATGCATAAATTTATGTAGCTTATTATTAACACTTCCCGATGTAGAAATCAAAATTTTAGCTCTCTTCAAAATTTCTTAAAATTAAAAAAAAAAACACAAAAGCATACGCTACACCCCTTCATCGTTGACGACTAACAAGCGACTGACAAATCTCACACTCATTTTTTTTTGTTATAATTATGGTTGCCGTTTGGAATAATGTAAACAAAGCGTATGAAATTTTTTTATACAAGATTTTTTAGCATTGTTAATTTACAACAATTTCTTAAAGCTGGATTCACCCATTGTTTCGGAGCAAAATGCTTGTTTTTATTTTTTTGCAAGTTTGCTCTGAAACGATTCACCCACTTCGAACAATTGTTCTGGAAAAACAAGGGTACCGTATGAAACATTTTTGTAAACGAGGCGAGTTAGTTTTACAATTTGGCAGCGCAGTAGCAGATGATTGAAATTTGCTTGTTTTCTTTGTGTCACACTATATTAGTTATTTTGTAATAAACAAATTGTAAATTAATTGCTTTTAGCTGTTTTATGCCTTCTACGCAAACTCTTCCAAAGTGCTTGGCATTCGCTTCCTGCAATTAATTAATGTTGAATAGTTTTGATAATCATCTACAAAATTTAACTTACTTCCCATTCCAATAGAGGTTGCTATTGTTAATCACACACCTTGCTTCATATGATTATTTTTGTAACTTTTGTTACTCATATCATACAAGCATTCCCTGCCCGGCTTTTTATTTCTGAAACAAGCTTCAGTGCAACTGATTCATATAACTCCATGTTAATATTTATTTTTAATATAATAACATTAATTAACAGTTACTTTTTAAAACAGTGCAAAACAAGTGATATGTATTGTATTATATATACATACAGACATGTGTACATATAATATGATGTGGCAGCTCAGTTCAACTTTGCTTAAAAAATTGAACTAGCTGGCAGCACAGTTCAATTGTTTCGGAACAAAAATTAAAATTAAACCAATTCAAGCTGAGATTGCTTCGAAGTAAGTAAATTTTTGTTCCGAAACAATGGGTTAATCCAGCTTAAGTTCTTTATAGAAAAATAAAATAAAATTTTTTTTTTTTTGGGAATTATAAAAGCAATATCAATAAATAATGTATGCTATTTAAATTGAAAGAGTATGTAATAAAGGTTAGTGATACAGTTTATTTTGCCACATTTCAGAGAATAAATAAACAACCGAAAAACCTCGTAATCTGAACAATATTGCTACGTTTTTACCTTTTTAAAAACGTGTATGTATGAGTTCGTAGATTGTATTTAAAATAAAATAAATCTAGTGTTTAGTTTTTAATTAAAATCCTTTATTCAACACAATTTTGTGCACCACTACTTGTAACCTTTTTACGTGCAATAACAATTTTCTATTCTTAATTACTCTGTCTGCTTAAAAGTTTGTAAACAACAACAATTACACGTAGTTATAACTTAGGTTCGATAACAACTTATATTCTCTTCGACCAGAGATTAACCACTCTAAACTCTCTAAGCTGACTTCAAACCAACAAGACGATAGATGGCCCACCCGATACAATAAACAATAACCACTTTAAATTATTATGGTTTTCTGCAGAATAAAATGATGCCATTTTCTTAAGAATAGATGACCAGGTCTTAAAACCAAAAAATAAGCAAAGAATGTGAGGAAAATATTTACTAAAGTTGATATTTCGTTTTCGTTGAAATCTGTGTGAATCTTAAAGTTTCTATGAATCCAAGGCGAAAAAAAGTTATAATATACAAATGAAAAGAGAAAGGTATAGAGGTAATATTAGGCCAACACAAATATTTTTTGAATATGCAAAATATCCCTATTGTTTGTTAACCTTTTGAAAAATACAATGAGACTCGACAACGTTTTTATATTTTTTATAGACAATGCGTTAAGTAAACCTATTTTCCAAGTTTTGAATGCATATGTAGAAGTTAGAACATATTTAAAACTTGTGTTCCTTTTATTTTTTTCACCACTCTATGTAACACATGGGCTGAATAGTCCCTGGTCTAACAAAGAAAACACTTTTTTTGTTCAAAATTTACTTTATTCATTAACGTTATCTCCATCAAGAGGAACGCAACTATTCTAGCGCCACTCTAACATTTCAACATCACTTTTGTAGAACGATTTACCTTCTGCCTCAAAATAAGCCTCAGTTTCAACAATAGCCTCTTCATTCGTGCGATATTTCATACCGGCGAGCATTTGTTTTATTTTTCTTAAAGTCTGCCAGTAGTCGTTGAAAGCCAAACCTGGCGAATAGTTTGGATGTGGGATCAATTCAATGCTTAATTCATGTAGTTTTGCCCTTGTTTTGAACCAGCACGTTCTTGTTTTTGGTCAACAGTGAGTAAACGCGGCACCCACTTTGAATATAGCTTACTCATAGCCAAATGCTCATGCAATATAAAGCCTACACGTTCTTGTGACATATTTACGATGTCAGCTAACTCACGCAACTTCACTTTTCAATCATTCAAAACGATTTTGTGGAGTTTTTTGATGTTTTCTGGTGTTACCGCTTCATCTGGACGTTAACTGCGTTTTGCATCATCGGTGTCTCTTCTCAAACGGATATGGCCAACGTCATTCAGATAGCATGTATGTTTCAGGAGTCCTCACAATTTCCTCCCTAACCAATGGGCACTTTTAGATCTTTATGGAGGTTTGCATTTTTTATGTACCAAGAGGCATTTGTTTTCAGTCTCAAAATGTTATTTTGGCGCCGTTTAATGTTTGAAGCAGAGGCACTGCAACATAACTGTTTTTCGTAGCAGATTGATTTCAAAATGGTATCATAAAGTAGGAGCTTGTAGTCTGAGCTTGTCGTGTTATATTGTATCGCTTTCTCAGGACTTTGCATGTTTATTTGGCTGTTTGGTTCTAATAGGTGGACTAAACTTCCTGCTCAATGTCAAAAACATGTGAGTATCTTTTTGTTCGTTAACATTTTTGTCTTAACCAGGCCTACTGCTGCGCTATGTGGTCTTGCAATAACCGAGTAGTTTCTGATTTGTGGTATTGTGCAAACATCTGAAATAGTAAAATTAAGTTTATTAAATTTTAATGATTATTATTATACATTTTTATAATTGCATTATAATATTAGCATCAACTCTGTTCTTAAGACCCTGATAACTAACAAAAATTAAGTACAAATTGATATATAGATCCACTAGAATTCACAAAACGATAAAAAAATAATATGATTAATAAGCCCAAGGTAAGGAATAAAAGGTTTATATACATACATACATATGTACATAGTCATAGTGAAAGGGATGTCAAATAGTAGTTTAAGATTTTGTTTTGTTTGTTTTTGGGATATTTCAAGAATAAAACGGTGAACAAATCACAAAAAAATCTAAGTCATGCTCAATCAAACAATCTTTATTAAAAAGAACGCATCTATGTATGTTAGACACAATTATTGAAATGAGTGTAACAATTATAAAAAATATGCAGTTGTGCCAAAAAATATAGTATTGGTTACAATTGTTAGTGCGATAAAAATTAAATGAAAAAGCAAAAGGTAAATTAATCTATAAATAATACTAAATACTTGGTGTGATTAAGGCAGCATTGTGTACTATGAATTGCTAAAGCTCGGTGAGCGAAGCAGAATGCAATTACTTCGTTTGAATCATGCATTATGAGAAAAATGGTCGGAATATAAAGACAGACATGATAAATTTATTCTTTTGCATGACAACACGTGACCACATGTCGCAAAAGTTTTAAAACAATTATTAGAAACGATCAAATGCCGCATCCGCCGTATTAGTATAGTTCTCCATTTTTTAACAAAAAGTGTAAGGGAAGCAAACGCAACACATATTCATCTCGTTTAAAAGCATTTCGACTTACGGCCTACATTTTCAGAAACTACCTGGGCCGTATAAAGAGGTATGAGTTTACATTTTAACATATCGAATCCTCTGAAAAAATACAAAATCAGCTTTGAGCGCCTTAAAACACAAGTTTTTCTGAAACTAGATTTGAAATTGGCTCAGATGTGGGAAATGATGTAAGCAGTGATTTGATGAATTTGTTATTGCATTATCTTTTTTAATCCCAATACGCACATTTCACTTATTTTTGTTGTAAATAAACTAGGAAACCTTTAAATAAAAATAACCCATCCGGGTTTTTTAAAATGTAATACCCAATAAAACCCAGGTGGGTTTATGTATATATCTATATATATAAAATATATAAAAATAAAAGATATATATATATATATATATATATATATATATATATATATACATATGTATGTACATAATATATCTTAAAACATTCGTACTCGTGAGAAGCCATGGCAAGAAAAAGGTTCTGTTATATACAATTCTGTCTTTTGCAGCATCTAACCTTATGCGTTGTTTAATAACACTGGTCTACTGGCTTTAAATGACTTTTCTCTATTTTCACAAAATTTAAAATGAGTGAAGTGATTTGAAATTTTTCATATATATATAAATATATATATATAAATATATGTATATATATATATAATATATATATATATATATATATATATATATTTTTCATATATATATATATATATATATATATATATATATATATATATATATATATATATATATGAAAAATTTCAAATCACTTCACTCATTTTAAATTTTGTGAAAATAGAGAAAAGTCATTTAAAGCCAGTAGACCAGTGTTATTAAACAACGCATAAGGTTAGATGCTGCAAAAGACAGAATTGTATATAACAGAACCTTTTTCTTGCCATGGCTTCTCACGAGTACGAATGTTTTAAGATATATTATGTACATACATATGTATTTGTTTATATTAAAGATTCGTACGGGCAAAAAGTGAACGATGATTATGTCATATCCTCTAACATTGTTTTCAACGAAGTTTTATTTAGAAAACTATTTAATAAAAGGTATGAGGTGATTGATTTTTCTTTTTGAGAATAAAATATTCTGACGTCACCAATATTTACATTTATTATTTTCAGTTTATTATGTTAGAAAAATGTTCACTTGTGGTGTGAAATGCTTACACGGGTCATCCAGTTTTAAATAAACCTAAAATAAAATGTACTCGTACATCTTTTAACCCTTCGATAACCAGTAATTTTTTTAAAGTTCGAACCTTGCCTTGAGGATAACTTCGAAATAAATGTCTTAGTTTTAAAATACGTACATACTCGTATGTGCGAAAATCAAGAAACCTTAATCTTAGTCTAAACTCATAGAATTTCAGGTAAATATGCCAAATCATGCAAAAGTTCTGCTTATTTGAAAATGTGAAGGGTCTCTAGGTCCCTTGTCGGTTATTGGAGGGTTAAATGAATTTTGTTGAATATAACTGTGTGTAAACAAGTACCCATTACTGTTATGTGTTGTTCATTCTTAGACTATGTTTTTACTTTGCCTTTTTGTTACTTTTATCTGTTCATTTTTTATTGATGAAAGTACCTCAATGGAAACACTTTTTATTGCATTAAAAGTAGAATGAAATTATTTTCGCAGGATAGAGAAGACCTTTTTTTACATTAATATGTGCTTGGACGTATTGTATTGTACCTACATAAATACGTGCATACATATGTATACTGATTTTATTGATATTAAAGCTGCTTCTGCACACAACACGAATATTTTTCTGATTTATACTAACATATGTGTGTATGTATATATGCATGTGGTGTTTAAAAATTTTTGTGTGGAAAAATATTGTAAGCCGCTGTAGGCCATGGTAGTTGTTATGGCAAATGCACTAGGAATTGTGTCTGTGGAACCAGCACTAATGCTTTTCAAATTCTATTATCGGAATCTGCAATTTACTTGATCCAACTGTAGCATCAATTACTATATTGATTTAAGCCAATTAAAACAAGAACATGTCTCTTCAAATGGTCAACAACAGCAAAAAAGAAATACAAGCGGTTGGCGAAAGAACAACAGTAACTGTACATTTATTTCCCTCTATATACACAGTTCTATACATTCCTTCGCGCTCCTTTCCTTTCTCTTTTATTTTATTGCATTGTTCTGTCTTTTTTTACTGTAATGAAATCATATATAGTATATACGTATATGTATATACTTGTGTGCATAAATTTCTTTGAAATACTAAGTAGACTGGTGCACACATAACAGGTTAAAAGAAATCTTTTTTAATAGAAAGTTAAATTACTTTATATTTGTCGCGCTGCTGCTGCTACAAAAATAAAAAATATCACTCAATGAGTACAACTCATATAGCATTTAATGCAATACTAACTAAGAAAAATATCAATTAAAAAAATTCAAATTTAATAAGTCTATAAATGTCTCCTAATAATGATTGATAGTTTAACATACAATGTACTTAGTACGAGTACCTACCAACAATCACACAAATGTATGTTTTTTATTTTTATATTGAGTTGACGTTCTTTATTCGAAATCGTTCATAAATAACTCCGTTACCGTTTGGATCATCTAGCATCTACATAAAACTATTCTATATTGACTTGGCCAAAGCTTACCGGTTGTTCTTAGTAGAGAGCTTACAATTCTTGTCCTGTGAATTGCAATTATTCTTATCTTGGCGCATGTAAGGCCTTTTGCTGACAGTCCCACTTTAACTGAGCGTCGGCATGTAATGCGAGAACGACCTCTTGCACATGTGGATTCCATTGAAAGATGTTTTTGGCTATGGCGCTGTTGTCTTGTCTGTCTAAATCAAAAATCAATACACACTTGATTAAAAATATTTTTATAGTGATCTTGTATATATTTGTATGAACTGTATATGTATGTAAGTATGTATGTATTTATACCAGAGTTTGGCTTATTGCGGTAAATTTATAATGCATTATCGTTTCCATTACCACTAAACGACTTAGCATTAATACAGCAATATTGCAGCCACCACTAGTGGCAGATGAAAATAATTAACCACTAACTCAAACAATTTTAGTGGTAATGGAAATTGAGTGCACTAAATGAAACGATTTTAGTGGTATTGGGAATTTAGTGCACTATATGAAGCGATTTTAGTGGTAGTGGAAATTTAGTGCACTAAAAATAAAAATCGGAAAATAATATTTAATTAAATATGATGAAAACGGATGTTATCTTTAAATTATTCTTTTTCCATTGTTTTGGAATTTTGATTTCTTGCTCTTTATCAGAGATGAATAAAGTTGTAAAAATAAATTGTCAAACCAAAATAATGCGGTTCGAAATTTGTGAACAGTAGTAGGAATTTTTAGTAATCAGCAAAAATTTTACTGGTAATGGAAATTAAATTACATTATCAATAAACATTTGTTTTTACCTCAATTTTACTGGTAATGCAATGTCCATTTATGATTGACTTAAGCTATGTATGTATGTATATAATAGCATCATGTCTATGGATGAAAGTATATGACAGTTCATTTATGAAAACGATAATGGATCTGAGACGGTGGAACTGAATTTGCATTCCACTATAGTGCCAATGGATTTTTAGTCCATTACCACTAATCATTCATAATTAATGCACACAATTTCCAATACCAACAACTTCCAATCCAACTACCACTGAATATTAGAGGCGATAATGCACTATTTTTTCCACTACCACTAAAAGTAGTGGAAAATGAAATCCAATGTAATAAACTCAACTCTGATTTATACCAGTGACTGAAAACCTGTAAAAAATAGGCGTGTCAAACTAAAGAAAGAACCATGAAACTAAAAATCGGATAAGTTAAGTTGAGTTATTAGCTTATAAGTACGTGAAAGTGCGAAAAACCGCAACATGTTTTAGTTGAGTATTGGGAAAATTTCCGACATAATTCCTCCATTTTCCAAAAGGATATCGAGGTTGTGCACAGTTCCAAGGTAATTAAACATTATTTTTTCTAAAAAAAACAATGTGGTGGAATGGTCGGCTAGTAGTCCTAAATTAAAACCCATAAAAAATATATGATCATTCAACCACAATGCTTTTATGCTAGTGGTTGCCAATTTAAGACTTTACATAGTTTGAATGATCTCATTATATCCAATTTTGGAACAATAAAATATTAGGTTACAAGCCCGATTAAAAAATATTGGTAATATTAGTTTGTACGATATACTTATTTCGTTCGAAAAAAATATAGTTTTTTTAATTATAATAAGATAAAGTTATTCAATTCATGTTTTATATCCACCAAAACAATGCATGATTGATTTGTTCAAGTATTAATACACTCGCTTTTATTATGAGTACTTTTTGTGATTCACTCTTTATTTTGTGAGTGAATAGAGTGATATATTAAAACAAAAGAGTATTTGTCAAAAAATTCTAATTATGTGAGAAAACATTCGGCTAGAAGAATATAATAACACGAGTAAAGTGAATGTTTCAAATCGAGTACAATAAAGTGTGTGAATCGAATGTTTTACTCTAAAGATAAGTTATATTTAAAAGTTTTTTTTTAAACATGATTATAAACAAAAAATCATAAGAACTAGTATACAATAAAATTATTTATGGACTTACGCTGCGCATCATCAGGATAGCAACCCCCTTTTACTGACGGTTAATGTTTAATATTATCTAAATCAATTGAGATATGGCCTTAAAATTTAAATTCCCTTAAAAATAAAACAAGAACGAATGGGGGCTGTGATAGATTGGGAAGCAATATGCTACTATGGCACCTGCGATTTGCAGTTTTAACATAGCGTATGAATGCAGAGAACTACCATAGCGTTTCGAAAACGACTTTTCTACTTATTTGGGAATCTTGAAAAACTTATTTGGAAATCTAAAATGTTCCAGTCCATACAGTCCGATCCGTTAAATCGCGGATTCAGAGCCAAAAAGCTGACGCCCTTATATGGCCTCCTTATTTGCCCGGCCGAAATATAATCAAAAATGTATGGAGATGACTGGTTAGGAAAGTGTACACAAAAATGGAATTAATGGAAGGAGTAATAAACATTTGGTCCACCATTTCGTTGAATTATATTGAAAAACTTCACAATTCAATTTCCAATCGAAATTTCAAGAATATTTCAAGCAAACACCATTTTAAAAAAACCGTATTCAACAAAACCAATAAGCTGTTTAGAACCGATCGAATAATAATCGTTCGGTCTCCCTAGTAGATAGTATATGTAGGTATGTACTCTATACAAAAAAGTGCGGTACATTTCAATCCTTTTAGTTCTTATTGAGGAATATTAAACTATTTGCTGAAGAGTTCAATCTTAATTGCATGTATTGGTTTTGCCATCCACCTTACATGACGCAGAGGACTAAAGGTGTTTATACAACAACCTTCTATGTGTGGAAAAGAAAGTTGTAATAATTCCTTGCAGTCTTTTTTACGATGTAGTTTTCGACGTAGCTTTCAATATGATACTCTTCATCTAGCATTGTCGTATAAACAGTTTTTAGAGGCTGCACACTTTGATCAGACTTACAGAAATAATTTTAAAAAATATATTTCTCTGTATTTTCTAGTTTTATTAGAAAAATTACTATAGTAGAGGAGAAATAGTTGCAGTAACTCCTTCTAGTCTTCACTTGGATACTACAGCATCTAATACAGCGGTCAGCCAAATAAAATGTGCCAGAGTTAAAACGAAATTCGGTCAAAAATTGCTATGGTTGGCTTACCGCCATCACAAACATGATATTGAAAGGAGTGTTTTATGAATACAGAATGTAATTGCATGGTACAAACATTTTCATTTTTAAAAAACTTCAAATCTTATGGAATTTACTAGATATAATCTACATATGTATATCAATATATGTTCATGGGTGTGATGGCACATCTTAAACTTCTCAAAATTTGTCAACTCAAAACTTGTCAATTTTCACATTTTGCGAAAAAACGAAAAAAACATTGTTTTTCCTGAAGAAGGATTTGATTTAATTTCATGACACAAAGCAATCACAATAGCATCACCATCTAATAGGTATGTGCTTCGCTAACACTGACTCCACCGGCAATTGAATTGTTTTTAAATGTAAAGCATATTAAAAAAAACGTATATTTTCTTCTATTCAAAAGTTATCCAATTCTAAGTAAATAACGGCATTTTTTAATGACTTCTTTCTTCCTAAACCAAGACAAATTTACTTTTTTGTTCGAAGACATCATATTTTTGTAGTATAACATTTTTAGTTGGCCCTTTTCTAAACATTTTTACAATTTTCCGTGTTACATCTTAAATTTCTTTGGCATTATTGTTCATTGTTATTCCGTCTCAAAAATATCATCAGCATTTTAATCATCTTCCAAAGAATGGGAAAAATACACTGTAACAGAGTTTTTTATACATAAAGTATCTACCATACCTTTAACTAAGTTATATTTCATAAACTTTATTATTACTTTGGACCATATACATACATGATTATGTGTAACAGGTCACTCAATAAGTCCATATTCGTTTAAGATCTAAAAACAGGAAGTCGCTGGGGACTAAATCTTGAGATTACGGTGGGTGAGTTAGCAATTCGAAGCCCAATTCATTTAATTTTACTATCGTTTTCATCGATTTGTGAGTTCACACTCACAACTTAGAAACTCATTGAAAGAATTAATTTTTGATTAAAAGTATGTTAACAAACTAATAAATGAAATGTTTGTTGCTTTTTCCGATGAGAGTTCAAGTTGTTACCGCGGTAAACTTAATTTCGTTCAGTATACTGTAAATCATAGCTTAGAGTTCATTATGGTTTAGGTCTACCATTTTGAAAGAAGAGTCAGTAACAGTAAATTCGGTGGCAATATCACAGCTAATGTGTATAATAAAATGCTAAAAAAATTTTTTGAAATCTATCGAAATAATGAAATTTGGATCAATTCAGTTCTGACAGGACAAAAATCCTGAATACACATTACGCATCGTAAGGTAATTTTTTGAAAATAATAAAACTCAAATATGGTAAACTTTGTCGGGATTATAAAATTTGAACTCTGTTGATAATAAATCATCAGTTTGGGACATTAAAGTGTCTTTAAATAGTAAAACTAAAGCCATATGCTTGCCAACAAGGATACGGGTTAAATAAACAAGGATACCTTCGGAAACATTAGGCAAGTTGGTCAATAGTATACCGAAACGACTTCGAGATGTAATTAAAAATAAAAAAGGTACACAAAAAAATAATAAGTAGTTATAATTTTATGTAGGAATTGATTTAATCTAATTTGATTGATTTTTACGAGTATACTTTAAATTGTCGCGTGTGAAATTTTCTTTCATTTATAAAAAATCCATAAAAACTAATTTTTTCTCTATGTTGTATACTTATATCAAAATTGATTTCTAATATATTAAGTGGTTTTTAATTCTTAGCAAAATTATCATGTTCATTAAAAATTTATACTTTATTTTGTCGCGCAGTGTATACAAAAAAATGCTTGAGCTTCCGTATAAAAATCTCGGGAAAGCGGGAAATTAAAATAGTTTGAACGGGACGGGAATCTCGCGAAAAAATCCTCTGCAGCCTATGCAAAATAATTTTTTTCACTTTTTTGCTAAAAAAAATATAGTTGTATGCCTCTCTGAGTCATATGTTAAGACACAGCGATATGTATATATTTGACATTATATAGGTACTTTTATTAATCTTTTTGTTTGGTGTGATGTTTTAAATATTTACTTCATTTTATAAACTACGGCGAAAGACGTATACAAAAAAATTCTGAAAAACGTTATGAAGCCTTTTTTAGCAAGACGTTTTTTTATTTATTTTAAAATAACATTTAACTGCAAATGTTACTTTTTATTGCAATATTTTTTACTTTTATGCTTTTAGCAATGAACATTGTATTTGTATGCCATCTTTTCAGGATTGCAATAGTAAAACTCTTAACCATTGCTTCGTTTTGTTCTTACAAGCCAAGTTTTTGTTAACAATTCATGCAATAGTTTTAATGTATATTACGCCAATTGCTAAGGGGCTATGACACGATATGTGTTTGTCATCTGGCTGCTCAATTTTATTTTACTTATGTCAAAATTGTCTGTATGTGTGTCAAAATTTCATTTATACAGACGCTTTATCGTATTTGCTTTCGAACGCATACATACTATATGTTCAATACATATCTTAGCAAAACAAAAGAAATTAAATGTATCAAATGCAAGCTGATTAGCAGCCGCCAACGAAAATTTTGTTTGAAGGTGCCGCAATTAATGGTCGCCGTAGTTCAAAAAGATAACAAAAAAGTCATCGATTTTTTCAACAAACATATACATTTAAAAAAGATAAGCTAATATTTATGTGAAATAAATTAGTAAAATCAATTACAACCCAATTTTTATTTATTTAAAACAATTATTTTTGTTACTATCAGCGTCGCCAAACATTTTCTAATGGCATTGATTTTTGTGTAATAAGTAAAAAATAATGTATGTAGTTCATAAAAGAATAAGGTTCACCTTTTCATTTTTCTCCTTCCTTCAAAAGACTACTTGTTAGATATATGTTTCACATGACATTTTTGGTTTGTTTGTGAAAATAAAACACTAATTTCTAATGTCCTCGTAGGAATCGAAGTGCTGCTCAGCCAATGCGTGTCCAATCAATAAAAACAAATAGTAGTCGGAAGCAGTGTTGTCACTATTGGTAGAATTCTACAAAACTGGTAGTACATTTTTCGATTGGTAGAATGGTAGGCTAAATAAATTTTTGGGAGATTTTAGTTAAAGTTTAAAAATTGAAACGTTGCAATGTTACTAAAATTTATTAATTGCTCGCCATCCTTTTTTTTCTATAAACGAAAAGCAGACAAACACAATTAATTACAAGCTATTGTTATAAAAAACGAAACAGTAACAGCAAAACAACAAAAATAAATTTACTGTAAGCATCAGAATAGAGTGTACACACCCATTTTTTACAATTTAGTTTTAATTTTGTAGCCGTGGTAAGACACCCGCCTACCAACCAGGTGGTCCTCGGTTCAATCTGAGGCCAAATCATCTGAAAAAATTTTTTTTTTACTTTAATGCATTTACTGTTAGCAGCCGGCGTTAAACTGTAGGTCACTTTTAAAAACGTGGCCGCACATTGAGTGAGAGAAATCCTGTGTTCCTTCATGGAATGTTATGAGTAGTTATTATTAGACTAACATAAGTTTAAACATTTTATATTTCTTTAAAACTATCTAAAATACAAAACAATTCTGGCAATAACTATAGTTATGTTACGGAATGTACTCTATATTTTAGGCGTCAAAAAGTGTACTGCATTCGTTTGGCGTTTTCATATAATAAAAATTTGTGTTGTATCTTATTACTCGAATTAGCTTTGTATTATTACTGATTAATATTGATTATTTATTGGTTTAAATTGTAAAATTTTTCGTAAAGCAAATAAAATGGGTAAACTAACTTCAATTAATATTCGATTAGAAGTTTAATAAAAAATTTCGGTTAACTAGGAAATTTCCTGGCCGAAAATATTAAATAAGGCGTATAAAGATCTTGATTTCTTTAACGAGGCAATGTTTTTAATCACTCTGTATGGATGGTTCCTCTCGCACGTCTAACGTAGTATACTTCCTAATATCCGAATTAACCACAACCGAGCGGTTTCGGGAATATTTTGATCATAAAATTCAAAAGAAGGTAAATTGTAACAGAGGAATGGCGGAAAATCTTATCTTAATTTACAAAAGCAAAAACCTAGTGGAATCTGTTTCTCGAAGACTAGATGCTGTTGCTTAAGCACAAGAAAAAGGAACCGAATATTCTCTGCTTTAAGAATGTTTTATAACTTTTTTAAGGCGTTAAATATGGTGCACCTTTTTTCGTTGAATAAATTTTGTTGTAGTAGAACATTTTTTGGTCTCACAAACTGTGTAAAAAAATAAAATGTTTAAATTTATCGTATTTTAAAAGACTAAAATAAAAAATAAAATGTTGAAAACTTTATATTGCCGCTCACAGTATATCAACACATTTATAAATATTGGTAAAAATTGTTATTCATATCAAAATATGTATGTTTTTAATGGTTTTTGAAAGTTGGTAGATTTGTATCGAGTTTGGTAGATTTTTGAAAACATTTTAGTAGAATTAAAATTCTTTAGTGGCGACACTGGTCGAAGGGAGGCATCTCTGGTGAATATAGCAGGTGGGGTAGCAGCTTAATGCTTTGGTTGTATCCCGAACCTGTTTTGCTTTGTGTGCAGGTGCATTGTATGTTGCAAAATTACCTTGCTGTGTCTTGTGGCCTTTTCTGGTCGTTTTTCGATCAATGCATGGTTAAAATTGATCATTTGTTGTCGGTAGAGATCTGTATTAGCAGTCTCATTAGGTTTTAGTAGCTCGTGGTACACCACACCTTTCTGTTCCCAACAGACACACTGCACTGTCTTCATGCCGAATCGATCTGTTCTTCCAGCCGAAGTTGATGGTTGTCCCGGATTACCCATGATTTTTTCCGTTTAGACCATGATCACCATATGCCCCGACAACCATTCAATGCGACTCTGCAGTACTTTTCTTCAAATGAAAACAAAAAACTAATGCTTTCTGCAAATCATCATTTTCTGGTACCAAATTCGCCATCTTTAACACGATGAAAAATATGATGTTGTTTGTTCAGTTATTTGATGTACATGATGAATATATTTTACAGATGTCATTGTCAACACACAAAAAATTAAGGCTCGTTCCCTATGGAGACATTTGTATCTTGACGCTCACTTTATACCGGTACACCTGATATTTGCAAGTCTATGGCGCACAAGAACCATATTTGTTGTCAAATCGTATATGTGTTTAAAAATGTTTTGTTTTGAATTTTATTAAAATTAAATTTTTTTAATTTTTGCAAAAAATATCAAAATGTCAAAATTTATTACATTTAAGCGCAAAAATACACATTACACATTAAAACCTGTGCTTAATTTTTTTTTATATATATAAGACCAGCACCCAGGGGATGGCCCCTACTCATGCAGTGCATAGTGCTGGTACTAGGAAAATAGGTTATTGGAAGGAGGACAGAGGGAGTAGTGTTTATGGACGTTAGATTTAAATTTACTCATGTCGTAAGTGGCAGGAAATACTTTCGCTGGAAGATTATTCCACAACCGAACAGTGCGACCAAAGAACGAATTCTCCCTATAATGCGTTGTGCGATTTACTGGACAATCAACTACAAAGGGATGCGCTCTACGAGAAATACGAGTACTACGTAAAAATATATGATTTTTGGGAATTAATTCCTTAATTTCGTTAGAACACATTCCGTTATAGTACCGATAGAACAATGAAACACACGCCACATTGCGACGGTGCTCCAATGAATCGATAGAGTTGGCTACCCTACCGTCATTGATGAGCATCTTCGCCCTCTCCTGTACGCGGTCGAGAAGCTCCAAAATAGACTTTGAAGCACCGGCCCATACATTAGAGTTGTATTCCATTTTGGGACGGATATAGGTCTTGTAAATATTAAGGAGATCAGATGGGGTGAAGTGAAGAAAACCAAGGCACTTGAATGCTTCTTTCGACACTTGAAATATGTGATCATTCCAACGAACGTCACAGTGAATTCTCATGCCCAGAACATCAAGAGCATCTGATTCCTCAATATCCACATTACCCATTGACATAGATGACAGCACACCACCACGCCTGTGTGTTAAAAAACAACATTGAGTCTTACGTGCATTAAAATCGACCCTGTTCGCACGACTCCACTCGGAGACCTTCAGCAGGTCACTTGTGAGTGTGACGTTCATATTCATCCTTCTTACCCCAACCTCCAAAAGGCTCGGTCTACGGTCAAAGGAATATGAGTGACAAATGTTGCTGTCATCCGCAAAAGAGTGGATAGGATTAGAAGTGAGAAGAAGAAAGTCGTTAAGAAATATTAGAAAAAGAGTAGGAGAAAGAACAGAGCCTTGCGGTACCCCTGAGTTTACTCTGAACTCATCGGATGAGACCCCATCTATAACCACTCTTATAGAGCGATCTCTGAGAAAGCTCGATATAAATCGAGAGAAGTGACTACCGACACCAAAAGCATTAAGTTTCGAAATGAGAGCCTCGTGCCAAACTCTATCAAACGCCTTTGAGATATCCAGTGCCACAACCTTACTCTCGCCAAAACCGTGAATGGACTTGTTCCACTTCTACGAGAGTAACGCCAGCAGGTCACCAGTAGAACGGCCCCTTCGGAAACCGTACTGACGATCGCTAAGTAAATCGTTGGACTCCAGATATCCCACAAGGTGGTGATTAATCATACTCTCCATAACCTTGGAGAGTGTGGAACAAACTGCTATTGGACGGTAGTTCTCAGGGTTACTAGCCTCGCCCTTTTTGGGGATTGGCGTTACATTAGCAACCTTCCAGCAAGATGGAAAAACACCGGCGCGATATGACGCACTGAAAAGGTGAGCTAATGGACGCGCAAGCGTCGAAGAGCACTGCTTCAGGACCAGTGCTGGTATGCCATCCGGCCCAGAAGACTTGTTAACGTTGAGATTTGCAAGAACCCTTTTTACAGCACGAGCTCGAAAGAATATACTAGGCATAGTTACTGATACTCTTTCAAGTTCGGGCAGTGGTTGAACGCTCTCCGGCAAGTGAGAATTACTTGCAAACATTTCGGCCAAAAGGTTTACCTTTTCAACCGGGTTCGTGAATGAGTGGTCATTCTTTATAAGAGCAGGAACCGAACTAGCGTTGTTCCTCAGCCTTTTAACGAATGACCAAAAGTTTTTACTTCCCCGCGGAAAGGTAAGAACCTTAGCACGAAGGCGCTGCTCGTATAAAGCCTTTTCGCGTCTAAGTACTGCGGCACATGAAGATCTCGCCTGTTTGCGAAGCAAATCAGTGTGGTCACATTTGTTATTGCGCCAATTCCTGAATGCTTCCTCTCTGGATCTGACTGCCAATTTGCACGCCAGGTTAAACCAAGATTTGTTTCTGGGTTTAATCGAAAGCTTTTTGGATGGGATGAAAATATCCATCCCTAGCCTTATTATATTCACCACCATTTCTGCCATGGCATCGACGTTTGAGTCAAGGAAATAAAGTTTCCAATTAAAATGCCCAAAAAAATCGTTCAGCTCAGCCCAACGAGCATCCTCGTAGTTAAAAATAGAGCGTTCCGTAGCCATGGGTGGAACCTCGCGAAGAGCGGTGGACGAGAATGAGGCAGAAACTGTGCAATGATCCGAATTTCCGAGAGGTGCAAGAACCTCAACTACATACTTTTCAGGGTGTGTAGTGAGGAAAAGGTCGAGGGTATTGTTCTGGTGCCCATCTACACACGATATATGTGTAGGTTCATTCACTAATTGCGCAAGGTGATTGTGCGCGGCAAATAACTCAACGTATTGGCCTTCCGGAGTTGTACGGCCTGAATGGCGTAACCAAGACGAATTATGAACATTGAAATCACCAGCAACAACAATTTCACTGTTCGGATAATTCGAAAGGATACTCGATATTAAGTCGGAAAGAGAGTCGAAGCCAGATATGGTAACCTCTCTCCCGCGTTTGGGCTTCTATACAAAAACCCGAAGTGCAAAAGATGTGCCCTGATTCTGAACTTAACCCATAGACAGTTAAATTCCGCATCATACATGCCAAGAGGTTGCTGGCATTGGTACACAACTTCATTGCGAATGTACATAGCAAGACCCCTATGAAAATTAAAAAGGGACAGAAGGTGATATCCAGGGATATGAAAATCCTGTGGATCAGCATTTTCAGAAACCTGGGTCTCACATAAGGCGAAAACATCCGGCCTATTGAGACAAATGTGCGCATACACGGAGAAAAAGTTCGCCCGTAGCCCACGCACATTGCAGAAATCAATCCGAAAGCGTCCTGCCATTACGTAAATTGAACCAAATAAAAGAAAAAATAAATATATAAATTAACCACGAGTAAACAAAAATCAAACAAACCTCCTCTGAATGCGTACGACAAGGAAATGGGTTACTGCTGGTTGATTATTCAGCAGCCAGTGTTATACCTTCACCACTGAATAATCCAACTGCAACCCCTCCAAGTGGTTCGCACTCAAAGGTTTGGAAAGGAATACTGAAGGGAAGGGAAAGCACTATTGCCGATGGTAGGGCACATAATTAAATTCTCCCCTATGGATCAAAGAGTCTTTCATTTTGCCGATGTTTAATTTTGCCCGTATTCGAATTAGTTATTGTCAAGTGTGTGTTTATTTTTTTATGTTAGTGTTTTGTTGTTTGTTTCATTCAATTATGACAATTTAAAAAAACAACAACAATCACCTATACTCTTAAAAATATATCAACAAAACAATATTCCCATAAAAATTTGCTCACAGCTTAAATGATGCATTTAATAAAACAGTTATAGAAAAGTAAAAAAAATTGCAACTATTTTCGCAATACACAATACAATACTTCAGCACATCATAGAAAGGGTTGTCAATGAAAAAAGAATTGAAACAAAGTGTATAGTACCAAATAAGATATATAATGATACCAATAAGCGGTGGATCGTACGACAAGTTAAGGAAAAATCCGTTCTTAGTACTTCGAAATTGGCAGTTGAAGGAGAAATTTGCTTGTGTAAGGCTTCCAAACCAAAAACTATTCGAAGAGTTTTACAAGAGGAAAGTTTTCATGGCCGTAACGCCCGAAACAAGCCACTGATTAATGCCACTAACAAAAAACGCAGAATAGAATTTGCAAAGTAACATCTAAACAAGGATATTTCATTTTGGAAGTCAGTTATTTATGCTTAGATCAGATGACAAGTCCTACGTTTGGACAAAATCAAACACTGTCTTAAATCCACAAATATGCGAAGTATAGTTTAACATTATGAAGGCAATGTAATGGTTTGAGGATACATGTCGTATCCTGGCGTCGAAAATTTGCCCTTTATCGAAGGACACATGGACAACAACATTTATCTAGATCTATTGAAGGAAAATCTATTGCAAAGTGCTGAGAAGCTAGGTATTTAAATTTTATCAAGACAATGACCCCAAGCACACATCAGCTATTGTAAAGAATTGACCGATCTGGAACTGCCCACACGTTGCATAGACACCTGCTCGGAGCCCAGACCTTAACGTCATAGAAAACCTGTGGTCAGCGATTGAAAATAAAATTTGTAATCACATATTTCTAATGATTCCGACATAAAACGTGTTTTATAAGAGGAATGGAGTAAAATTAGTTTCGATTACAAGAAGGTGTTGGTAGAATCCATAAAAATCTGTCTAAAAGCTGTCCTGGATCAAAATAAATACCACTCTAAATACTAGATGTAGTTATTACTAGTTAGAAGAAATACTACTTATAATTTACAAAGACTGAAATATAATGCATCATTTAAGCTTTGAGCTGAAAAACCTGAGGTAATTTTTAATTTTGTTATATTTTTTTATATTGAATTATTTCCTGTTAATTTTTTGTTTAATAAAATTTACTATTTAGTAATACTATTGGCGTGTGTTTTCTTACGTACATATTTGAAACTTTTCTTAAGTCCTATGTCAGCATCAAATAAGCGGTGAGTGACTATATATTCTTGAAATTCTCTTAAAACTGCACTTTAACGAGCGGACCTTCTAAGAGAATAAAATATAAGCTTAGCAATTATGTCATCTTTTTAAAGTTTTACAATTTCAGAATTAATAAAAAATATATTTTTATGATCTCATAAAGATATTTAAAACGTACTTGTTACGTAGCTGTTCATTTTTGGCAAACGTTAATAAAAAAAATTATTTTGTTCTTTTATCTGAAGTGACCAAATTTTTAGAATGTAGAATTTTTGTCTTAATAAATACATATATTTCATGAATGGAAACAATCGTCAGTCGGCAGCTAGTTCTCCTCTCTATTTAATAAATCTATGTATATTTTTAATGTATAATAGACGTATGTCTTCATATCTAGGTATATATCTAAGTATATTCAAACGTATTTAAAGTAACAAATTGTTTGCCTACTATTGACAAAAATATTATATTCACGATCTTTTTTTCTTTTCTTTTATATAAACTACAAGAACTTTTGAAATGTTGCCAAATATCGTTTGTTTGTGCCTTTACCTCTAGATACAAATAAAAATACGAAACTGTATGTACATATTATACATATATATTTTTCAAATATACATATGCATATGTATGTATATACATAAATATACATCTTTTATTTTATTCGGGCACCGATCTTTTTTTGCACCATATATACATACTTACATATTTATGTACATAAACAGAGCAATACAAAATTTGGAAAAATAACACGGTGCAACAAAATAAAATATCTGGCAAGTGATACTATTTCTCTGATAGGCGCTGACGAGCAGAACAAGGATCCGTTTTTGAGATTTTCGAAACACTTCCAAAATCTCGAGTTACGGGTAAAAAAAAAATGCATTTACTTGAGAAATACACCTAGATCCTTCAAGGCTACTTAAGACTCATATATATCGTTTAAAAAGTCTGTTTCTCTTATTTTGCATGTCAGAAAGAAACTTAAAATCTGGTAATATTTAGCTAAGTTATTAGCTTTTAAGTACATTAAGGTCCGAAAAATCGGTTGTTTACCCGTAACTCGAGATTTTGGAGGTGTTTTGAAAATTCCAAAAACAGATCCTTGTTCTACTCGACAGTGCCTATCAGAAAATGCTATCATTTCCAGGTATTTCAACTTCGTTCATTTTTGTCGCACCGTGTAATTTCATTTTATTTTATTTTTTTGTTTTTTGTCTAGAGAAAGCGAAATTAAAATCGAACACATTTTCAATGATTTAATGCAATAATTTAAAAAAAGTCACGTGTGTGAATTCAACAAGTGTTTAATAAATATAAAAACCAATAAAATTGTCTTTTCATGATCATCATGATAGGAAATTCAACGCGTGGGGGATTAATAAAGATTAAGATTTTGTCAGTCTAGACCAAACGACTCTTTAAAAACATTTTTTTTAATAATTAAAAAAAAAACAATATATTCATAAAATTTTATGTCCAGCAATAATGACATTTAATCGATTTAGAAGCTTTATTGTCAAATCGTTATTCGTTTAAATATCAAATTATCTAAATTTTATTGCTCACAAGAAATGTAAAGAAGAGTAATGTAAAATATAAATGTAATAATTATATAAAATATTCGGAACATTGAAGGATCGGTTATAGTACATATAATACGTAGATATGTTGTATAAAGCGTCACCATAGCATTGGTAAAATATATAGTGTGTGTCATTATTACTCATGCTGTTTTAATTTTCAATTCATTGAAAAGGCATCATATTTTTCTTGATTCTCAATTGATATATAGGGTGTTTCTGTAATACAGAAATATTGTTGGAAATAAATTTTTTATTACAATCTGGTAGATAATTTAGCGCATTTATTTTTTATATATGATTTACGGCATATGCATGTCCGCTGCGGTTTTGAGTTACATGGTTCATACGAATAGTAAAGTATTTGACTACTCTTCCCAATAAATCTGGCATCAATGGCAGCTTGAATATTGGCTTGTAATGCTTCCAGAGTTGCTGGTTCGTTAGCATAAACCAATGACTTAACACAGCCAAATAAAAAGGAGTCCAGGGGTGTCAAATCGCACGAAATTCTGGAAAGAAAATTGTCACCAAATTGATTTCGCAATAAATTGACTTTTAAACGCGCTTTATGGCAAGTTGCGCTGAATCAAATATGGTTGGTGTATACCTAATTAATTTTTCGAAACAAAAATTCGGTCATCATTGTTCGATAGAGTTTGCTATTCACCATAACGGTAGCTCCTTGCTCATTTCGAAAGAAATAAAGAACGATAATGCCCCCAGCGTCAATTTCAGCAGTCAATTTTGGATCGAGAAAAGAAATTGCTTGATTACTAGGCCGGTTGTGTTGACCGCAAAATGGATTATGCGCTCCATGAACCTCGCGAACAGATTTATTTTTTCAGAGTAAATTTTCGCATTTTGGTAGCGTTTTTCTTGCGTTAAACGATTCGTGATGACTTGTCGATCCTTACTGAACAGAAATGTTAACACAGTTTGACATTCTCAGCTCTGAAACCATAGTTATCGATATCGATAGTTCTCATGCAGTTAAAAAAACAAAATATATTTACTTCAATATAAGTGTTATTTCTCAAAAAAATAAAAATGCTTAATAAACACATGAAAATAACGTTTTCTCCTTTTGTTAACAGTGTTACCTTTTCAGTTGAGAGGCAGGAAATTAAAAAGGCACGGAATTATTTACCCGCTCTAGAATGCATATGTATATGTACAGGTAGAAGGTGTTGTGGTTAGAGTGCCCTCATGCAGTACAAGCAGTTCAGGTTCGAATCTCCGTCAGAGAACATGACGAAATAAATTTAATTGCGGTTTGCGAGTTTCAATTAAGAGATTTTAAACACTCTTCAGACAACTCCATAAAATGTAATTGGCGAACTCGGCAAATGGTAATACTACGGTACAAGAGTAATTGACGACTAAAGTGGAGTTCATAATATTGACAAAAGTCAACCAACATTGCTCACATAAAGATATCACAGCAACATATAAAAATGTCAGAAGAAATGTTGGGTGTAGTGCTACCTTACTGTCTTACAAACCCAAAGTGTAATAGGAACCAAGCAGCCATTAGTCTTAATAGTATACTACTAACGAACAATAATACACAGACGTAGAGATGTAGAAAACATTTAATTGAAGGAAATATTTAATTTAACGCTACTGAGGACAGCAAAGTAGATCAGAACAGCTATGCAGAAAATAATTTAAGTATAAAGTTTAACCCTCCCAATATGAATGAGATAAAGAGGCGATAGGCAAATTGAAAAATAATAAAGCGGTTGTAGCTACATTACCAGCGGAAATTCTGTGAGTTGACATCCAAACCACGACTGAACTTCTACCGCCTCACGCCACATCATTATGGGAGTAAAAAATGCTGCCTTCAACGTCGAAGAAAGGCATCATTGTAAAAGTGACGAATTAGAGGACTGCAATAACAGGAGATGAATTACTCTGCTTAACACTACATACAAGATAATCGCAATCATAATACTGTAGTTGTCGGATATAAGAACATCGCATATAAGAAAAAACCGCTCATAAGAAGTTGGATCAAAAACATCATGTCTTTTTATATACTTTCCATAAAAAAGTTTCATAAAAGAAAATTTATATACACTGGTGGCCAGCAACTTTTTACTTACGACATCACCAAATATGAAAAAGTGCAGGAAAAATTTTATCTGCTAACAAATACTAGCAATAGAAGATGACTTTATATAGGAATTACTTAAAAGTTGCTATTGTCTTATATTTTATATAGAAATAAACATATATACATAGTATTCATTTTTTATATGCACTTATAAGAGAAAATTTCTTATATCCACATATACATATGTACATACATATTGTTACGTTTTTACCTTTTTAAAAACGTGTATTTATGAGTTCGTAGATTGTAGTTAAAATAAAAAAGTCTTGTGTTTAGTTTTTAATTAAAATCCTTTATACAACACAGTTTTGTGCACCACTGCTTGTAACCTTTTTACAAGCAATAACAATTTTTTTTCTTAATTACTCTTTCAGTTTACAACTTTATAAACAGCAACATTTACTCGACAGATCTTCCTAAAGGTCTTCCAACCCGATCGTTGTTACACCTTAGGTTCGATCACAACGTTTTCAACCAAAGGTTATCCACACTTAACTCTCTTTACTGAGTTAGCTCCAAGTAAACTGGTTTTTACTTCACTACTAGCTTCACGAGTATACTCCTTATAAATTATTTTCACACAGAGTTCAAACCAACTTTCTTCAAACCAATAACACGTTCGCTGAATTAACACCAAATAAAACTGTACTCGCTGCGTTTACGACACAGAAACTACTTGCTGTTCGCATCGATGTGCTTTTTATATGGCTGAGTAAACAACACATCGAAAGCTCTCGAACCTCTAGTTTTTCAGGTAGATTCCATTTCTTTCTTTTAATTCTTTTTAGTTCTTTTATAGTCATGCGTATGCAGGTATCTACCTCTTTCAGCTCTTAGTATTTGTTGTTACTTGTTTATTGCCTGTTACTTGTTTTCTTTGCTGTTAGTTTTTGTTGTTGCTGTGTTATTTTTATTTATTTTATCTCTGCTAATGTTTGTTGTTGTCGATTCTGGTTATTTATCAGCGTTGCCACAACTACGAAGTTTTTGTAACCATATTTCTATAAAAAAATTACCAAAAAAAAATAATCAAAAATTTTAAATCATAATTTTAATACATCGAAGTTTTATTGCTTCGAATGCTTGTCAAAGCTTATCCTGAATATGTTATATCGATCTCTACGTGCGAGAGATTATTTATGAAGTTCAGGGACGATGAATTGATGGCATTACTCTATGAAGATTATGTTCAAACTCAAAATGCTTCTCAAGATCGAAAAAATTGTAGCGGCAAACACTCGGCCAAATGTTCCAAGATTAGTTAAAACTAATCAGAAAATATTTTCAGCCGCCTTATAATCCAGTCACTGTCCGTCAGACTACCATTTGCACGATTGAAGTACCTTTCACTTTAGTGCAGAGTATAAGAAATTAGCTCGATCGTTACTGGCCTCAAAAATTTGCAGTCTTTTGACACGAATCTATATATTACCAGAAAGATGGGAAAGGCCATAGCATACTCACAACCAAAGGCCAAAGTTTGCCAAAAATCCCGTTTTTAAAGTGATATATTCAATAAGAACCTGGGTAATATACGTTAAAAGAAAATTAAACTTCTGGTGCTATCAACAGCACCAGTTTATAATTTAAAACACTTGATTTCTTTTATAAATAAATTTACTTTTATTACTCTTAATACAATTAATAAATTCCAATTATTACTTTAATTTCAATTATTTTAAACTACACGGATCGAACACGCAATCAAGACTAACTTTTCCCATGTTGGTCTTCACTTCGAAGACTTGGCAGATCACGTTGCATCGACACTTGCAGACCCGCAGACGCTTAGCTTGCAATACTGTTTGTCGTAGTAATTCGAGCCTTATATTATTTCGTAATCAGGCTGGATGCGCGTGCAGAGTTCATGGGAATTGATAAAATTATTGGTTACGCTGACACTGCTAAATTTCCTTCATGTACAGTGTCAACGCTGTTGTTAACTCCTCTCTCCTTAAAAATCTGCGTCCCGCAGATCACTGTTGTTGGTTGAAGAGGAGGACTCATTGTCCGTGGGGTTTCTACCAAAGGCAGGTTGAGTCGTCTGGTTACCCTATGCCACAACATACCGAAGCAAATGCCCATTGTTATTGTAATGCCAACTTGGCTACCGAGGGACAAGTTTGATCTTATTTTAAGGTATTGTATCTCATCGATGTTGTGTAGGCTAATGTTGTGGAATTGATCGATGTCCACCAGCAATTTTTCGTCTCCAATACTTGTCAGAACAGGAGGTAGTGGTTGCATTCTCGATATGGATGTACTGGGAAAGATTTCATTGCCTAAGAGTATTGTCTCGTTAAAGAGCCGTATCAGGTAGGTTCCATTGAGTAATTCTTTACGGTCCTGTGTTGTAATTACTCCTAAGTAATTTGTTAACAAAATTGTATCTGAGGTAATCATGTCAATAATCTGATCTTTTGTCCTTTTGAATTGGTAATTAGCGGTTCCGCCTTTAAGTAGACGTGGCACACAGCTTTCCTCAGCCAATTTATCTAGGGAGGATTGTTGGCAAACAGTTATGTTGTTTATATTCAGACAGGGACTCCTTACTCCGAATGTTTCATTCTGGCTTATCAGGATTTTATTAAAGGGTAGCTCAATTTGTTTGTCCATCTTGATTGCAGATCTGACTATAAGGCGGTGATAGAAGTCTTTTTTAGCTTTGGAATCGATATGACATATAGGATTAGGGTTCCGTTTGTGTAAATTGAAGGCTTCCCGTATTCAATTGCCTCCACTGTGTTGGTATACGGCAAGGTCTCCTTCTCGGTGACAATGTTCTCGACTTCTGTTCGCTCTAGAAGGTTAGTATTGATAATGCCGTTTTTCGCCATTTGGCACGCTCTTATTACTTCATCAATTGCGTCCTTCAAAACTAGTACTTGGTTTATAGTTCCTTGCCCAATTTGTTCGGCCTCTCTTCCTTTGCTTATATCATTCACTTTGGAGATAAGCTCGTTGGTTTTCTGGATAACTTTGTTTGCATTATTCAAAAGTTGTGAATTGATTTTGTATTGTTCATTGTTATTTGTAATTATTGTACTCTGAACTCTTAAGACGTTGTTTCCGACGTTGTTGTGGCATCCGGATTTCCAGCTATCCATTTCCAAGCAGAGCCAGTCCAATCGATTGATCTTCATGGTCTAATCTTTGTACCTTCGAGCTCTATTATCCTTTCTTGCACCTGCGCAAGATAGTATTCTATAACATTTTTGTTCTGACTTGGTGGCAGGTGGTATTAAACCAGGACTGTTAGATTGTCTTGCAATTGTCTCATAAACTTCTAAGTTTATTACGTGGACCAATTTAAAATTCCCATTTATTGCCCACGCATTTCCGGCCCTTAGTGTTGCGATAGGAGCATCATAATGAAAAATTTCTGCTGCATGTGAGGTGATTATGCCTGTGCTGGTTGCCAGAAGGAAAGCTAATAGTAGAATCATCTTTTCTGCAAAATATGAAATGTTTAGTAGAAATGTTCGGGCAGAACCTTTTTTGTAAATTTTGTTCTTGACTATAAAATATTTTTATATATAATATTATTTATGCAGATTGGCAAAGCCGGGTTTTTTTTTATGTATTTATGTGTATATGTACGTTTTCCTTTATATACAAATTGTTTTAATTAATGATTTTTCTTATTACTTTTTTTATAATTCTGCATCAGCTGGGTACACTCAGTCTTATGGTTTGTTGGGACAACTGGAATAATGTCTTTATACCGCGCCGCCACTGTGTCCATTAGCTTTGACAAAGTTTGTCGACACGCGGGATCAGTGCATCATCCAAAGATTGCAGAACCCAGCCTGATGTTCTCTACAGTGCATTTTATGAAATTTTTTCATTTTTTTTTTTACTTCTTTTTATTTTATTTTATATTTTTTCTGAATTATAATTGAATCTTATTTTATTTTGCTTCAATTTTTATTGAATTTTATTTCATTTTGTTTAAATTACATATTGAATTTTATTTCATATTTGCATTTGTTCTCTTGAAATTGGCGCTAATCTCGAACTTGCCATGGAGGGACCGTATGGTTCCGGTTTAGTCGGGAGCAGGCATGCCCCCCACAACCTACTAAGGTACGATTTGCCCCACTTACAGGCCGGCTCTTGTTAACTGTGCAAGTCAAGCATTTCATAAATTTCCTAGTAATTTTTTATATAGCCTGTTGTTTATTTATGGAAAGGAGTTCAATTATTATTTCGAAAAGAAGTGGAAGTTCTGTACTGAATTTATTTTAAGTTTTTAATATTGGCCTTATGGATCCTTTTACAATTTGCAGTACGTATTGTGACTTTATTATCCCTTTCTACATCTTCTTTTCTATACAACGCCTAGTTTTTTGCTTTAAGTTCTTCATTCGAACATAAACGACATCACCCTTTTTATACTTCCTTGGGGTTGCTGGTTTCCTATTCATGTGCTTGTTTTGATCTTTTACATTTTTCCTAATAAGTCTACTAAGATCTTTGTTAATCTTAGACCGAGCTTCAAGTAATTTACTAAAGTCCGCTGTTCTAGTTCTATTAAAAAATACATCACTTGGTCTTTTCCTAGTCACAGAATGTATTGTATTATTGTACCTATCTACTGCAACGTATATTAATTCCTGTACACTGAGTTCCGCATTATCTGCTAGCCGTTCCACCTATCCATTCACTTCACTACGTTGGGATGGCGGTAAGTATATTTTTATACCTAGCCTTTCAAGAAAGTCCTTGATCAATGGACTGATGAAACTACTTTCATTGTCGGATACTAAAATTTTTGGTACCGTAAAGTAATGTAAAATTTTTAACAACTTTTCCCTAATATTTAAGACAGATCTGTCGCTTATGTGGAAAAGTTTAGCGAAAATTTGTCTATGACAGATATAAATTTTTGGTCTTGTATTTCCATTATGTCCATGTGCAAAATTTCACATGGTACCATAAGCATGGGTGGCTGCTGAAACTCTGGTTTGGGAGGATTCCTATCGTACTTGTTAGCGTTGCACACATCACAATTCGAAACAAATTTTCTAATGAGAGTGTACATACGAGGAAAGTAATATTCGTATAAAATTTGTGTTCTATTTTCTTTCGCATTCCTATGTGCCCTGTGATGTTCTTTTTGAATTATTTCAAACTGTCCGTTCTCTAAACTAACGTCCTTGACTAATTTTTGTGCGATTCTAATTTTGTATCTAGAAAAATGCTGTAAATAAATTTCCTGCAAAATTGGCAGACACAAGTCTGGATCTTTAATCCCATTTACTAGACTAGGGTGCAATGCTTTCTTAAGGATATCCAGAAGCTTTTCACTATTCCATTCCGGTGATGAGAAGTAATGCCGATGAAAGCTTTTATGTGGTTCCTCATACGATTCGAGATCTTTTCCAATTTTTATAATTATTTGGTTCCTGAAAACGTTAATTGAATAAGATTAGAGGCATCTTGAATTGCACTGTGGACAGTTGAGCCTGTTGACAATATGTCGTCATCCCTTGCTTCTCACGCTGTCATCATAACCTGTGAGACACCCTCACTAGCTGTTACAGTGGAATGGTCGTTAATATGATTGACACTATTTTTCAATCTGGAGAGAGCGTCCGCAACATAATTTGATCTACCTGGTTTATAGATCAATTCGTACTTATACTCCTCTATGCGAGCCTTCCATCTTTTAAGCTTGGCATTGTAAATTCTGTTACCTAACGCGTATGTAAGAGATTGATGATCAGTGTATATTTTAATTTTCTTGGCACCATAAAGTTAATTTCTTAAATTGTCTAATGCCCACACAATAGCTAGCATTTCTTTTTCATTCGTAGCGTACCCTTCCTCCGTTTTATTTAGTAAGCGTTATATGTACGCGATTAGTATATTTCTCCTTGTGAAAGGACAGCACCGATGGCGTAATTTGAAGCGTCAGTCGTAAGATTAAATGGTTTATCAAAATCGGGGAACACGAGAATTTCTGCTGTGGTTAGAAGAGCTTTTAACTTTTGGAAGGCTAGTATTTCTTCATTATTTAAATTTATCTGAACTTTCTTTGGCTGACTAGCCTTTACTTGTGAATTTTCTCCTCTCGTCAAGTTTGTCAGTGGTTTTGCCACCCTCGCGTAATCTTTAATGAAACGCCTGTAGTACGATGTCATACCTAAAAATACTTTCAATTCTTTTAGATTAGTAGTAGGTAAAAGTTTTTCAATGGCCTTTACTTTTTTGGGATCTGGTTTTGTACCACTGGAACTCACTACATACCCTAAAAATTCTACTTCCGTTTGCATGAAGTGTGTTTTCTCAATATTGACTTTTAAATTTGCTTCCTCCAACTTCTGAAAATTGTGTCAGCGTTACACAAGGTTTCTTCTTCGCTACGACCAAATACGATTATATCGTCTATGTAGACGTAACAATTCTTGGAAAATCGCTGGAGAATTCTTTAGCCCAAAAGGGAGGCGAAGGAACTCAAATTTTCCATTCATCGTGGAAAACTCTGTTGAAAACCGGAGGTCAAATCAATTGTCGTGAAAAATTTTGCATTTCCTAAGCTTGCCGAAGTAGCATTTATGTCCGATATTGGATATCTATCAGGAACAGTCATAGCATTTAGCCGCTTATAGTCAACTACTAACCGGTATTGTTTCTCTCCAGTTGGTTTTGGCTTCTTTGGCACAACCCATATGGGAGAATTATAAGGACTTTTTGAGGGGCGTATTATTCCTTCGGATAATAATTCGTTAATTTTTCTGTCAACCTCATCTCTCATCGCAGTTGGATACGGATAGCTTTTAGAGTAGATAGGTTCCGATGTAGTCGTCTTTATTTCTGCTGGCACGCTGGTAGCAGCTGCTTGGCTGTCATCAAATGGACCAAATAAATCTTTGTATTTACCTATAATTTCATTAATTTTGACTCTCGTTTCTATTGATAATGATTCGCTTAATATGTAATATAAATTACTAGAAATTTTCGCTTTGAGAGGTATCTTAATTGTTTCTTTGATTAAAATAATATTTTCCTTCCTATCAACTACAGCTCCTAATTCTTTGAGAGTGTCGTTCCCTATGATACCATCAAAGGTACTTAAACCGGGTAAGACATAAAATGTAAGTGGTTCTGATAAACCGTAACTAAGAAAAAATTTCCCGACTATTTTCTGGTTTATTTCAATTTTCCTGCCGGCAGTAGAAACTACAAGTATTTTTCCTGCCGGCAGTAGAAACTACAAGTAGTTTTGATAAAGGTATGCTTCCGGCTGACAAATTGGGCTACAAAAATTTTTGTTCGAGCCTTATGGCCTTCCCGCATACAATTTTGGTCACTTGCTGCGCTATCAAAACTATCAATAACCTCATCCTGTGGAGGTTCCTTAGTATCATCATTCGTATCTAAATGATAAAGACGTGTCTGTTTATCCCTATTAAACATTTCCGAAGCACTTCTTTTTTCTGCTGGTTTAGGACGGTTCATGTAATTTATCTTTCGCGCTTGCATTGAGCGGTCTACCTCCATTGGTTCTGGTTTTACCTGGTGCGACTTGGCATAAGGTGCTGGTCTATAGTTGGAGTTGGAACTATACTGCTAATAATTATTGCTTTTTTGTTGCCAGTGATTATTCCTATAGTGATTTGGAGGAGGGTTGTTATTAATACGCCTAGGAGGTCTAGGTGGAGTTGTTGCATGTACTGGAACTTTTTGCGTAGGGCCCCTTATAGATACTCTTGTATGAAGGATATTGTTCCTTATAGTGAGATTCTGAAGCTCGAGACAAGCTGAGTACGCTTCCGGCAAAGTTTTTGGTCGTTGAATTATCACCATTCTCGACAATTCAGGAGTAAGACCTAGTATAAATATGTCCAAGGCTCTATTAATGTGCGTTGTTTTAAGAGCATTTACGGTTTCTAGACTATAAGTTTCGGTTTTTAATTTGTTAATTATTAAAAAAATTGATGGTTTACGATTGAATAAAATTCATTCACCTTTGCCGAACCTTGGGAGAGCTCATTAAGTTGATGTTCTAACGTCTGAACAATCCTTTTGTCGGCATAATGGAGCGACAATATTTTCTTCACTTCCTTCCAATCGGTCTCGAATACATTGTAGGATACAAGGGCCGCATTCGCCTCTCCTACAACCTTTTGTCTGATACTCTGCATTATTGATCGGTAGATTGGTTTATCCTTTACAATTTCGAAATCTTTAAGAACCATTTCGACCGAATGCACCCAAGAGACATAGTGCAACGGATTGCCATCGAACGTACGCAGTTCCTTGACACTATCCGGAAGTCTGCATATTGCCCTTAAATCTTCTTCCGTCCTGGGTACCTGTAGTGTTGAAGCTACCTCTGCGTCATCTACATTCCCCTCTTCATGTCTTTCTATTTGTTCTATTCTCCTACTCAACTCGGCGACATCATTAGCCTGCTCTATTCTAGAAAGCCTGCCTTCTACTAGTTTAACCTGCTCTAAGAGACGATTTACCGCCCCCGTTAAGGTAGTAATACTTATTCTCATTTCCTCCATTATCACTATTAGTATATTATATGGTAAAAGGACTCACCTGAGAATATGTACGTATTCAGTAAAACACTTTCTGGTTCCACTTCTTTTATATTACTTTTTCTTTTAATTTTTTAGGAAAATTTTCCACTATTGTTTTTTTTTATTTTTTAAATTTTCTTTTCTTTTTTCCTTAGCTTTTTTAATTATATTTTCTAGGATAATTTTCCACTCTAAATTTTTCTCAAATATTTTTGTATATATAACTATTAATATTATCTTGTTTATATTTTCAACTTTTATATTTTTTTCAACTTTTATATTTTTTTTTCAACTTTAATATTTTCAATTTTCAATTCTTATATTCTTTAAATTTTTTCAATTTAGATTTTTATCTATAAATTTACAATTTTTAATTAATATATATATATATATTTTTATAATTATAACTTCAATTTCATATCCTATTTTTATAATTTTTTATTTCTTTTTTTTTTCAGTGATTTTCTCACTTTCTTTTAAATTTCGTTTAGATATTTTTTATTTATTACCCTTTTTAATATAGATATTTAGAGTGCAAAAAAAAATATTCTTTGAGTCTTAGCCACGCTACGCGCACCTACCAATTCGCGAAATTTTCTTACACCTCGCGGGAGGTCCGTTTTATTTCTTTTTGGAAATCTGTTTTTATTTTCACGGATTCCTACTGGGGAACGGATTAACTCCACTTTCGATCTGATAACCTTCCGTGAATTTTTTCCACAAGGAATATCAGGTTGCCGAAGGAGGGGCTATTTATTCTTTTGATTGGGTTATTGGTCCTGGAGTGCTCCTTGGAGATCGCAGGACTTCTACTTATTTATGTCTTTTATTTTGTTATTATTTCCTACTAAATTATTGGTTCTGGAGTGCTCCTTTGAGATCGCAGAACTTATTTGATTTTGTATGTTATAAAGGACACCACTGTTTTTATCAGTGGGTCCCTGCTCGCGCGCCAGTTAAATTTCACCAATTGGGGATATCGAAAAAAATTAAACTTTTGTGCTATCAACAGCACCAGTTTATAATTTAAAAAACTTGATTTCTGTTATAAATAAATTTACTTTTATTTACTCTTAATACAATTAATAAATTCCAATTATTACTTTAATTTCAATTATTTTAAACTACACGGATCGAACACGCAATCAAGACTAACTTTTCCCATGCTGGTCTTCACTTCGAAGACTTGGCAGATCACGTTGCATCGACACTTGCAGACCCGCAGACGCTTAGCTTGCAATACTGTTTTTCGTAGTAATTCAAGCCTTATATTATTTCGTAATCAGGCCGGATGCGCGTGCAGAGTACATGGGAATTGATAAAATTATTGGTTACGCTGACACTGCTAAATTTCATTCATGTACAGTGTCAACGCTGTTGTTAACTTTGCTTACAAGAAAAACCCGCACTTAAGAAACATTTTTAAGTTTCTTATATCCGATATCTACTGTTCGGGGGAGGCTTGAAGGGAAAATTGACAACATATTGCGAGACGAACAAGCAGGCTTTAGGCCTAATAGAAGTTGATTAGAGCAGACTAACACTCTACTCTAATGGCGTACCATCAGACAGATTGCCATATGGAACGCATTTAGAAGAAAGAAGTATTCCAAAAATAATTCGAATGATTGCGCAATGTAAGAGAATGAAGAAATTGCAGTTCTTCGCAACAGGAACATCAGTCAACTATTCCACACCAATGCTGTTGTAAAACAATGATACCCACTATCACCTCAGCTATTCACCATCGTGCTGGATGACACAAAGAGCGAAGCCTATATAAAGAGAAGAGGGATAACATAAAATCTCTCATGCCAACTCGAAGATTTAGACTATGAGGATGACAGTTGTCTCTCTCGCATAAGATCTCAAATACGCAATCTAAAAACTGGAAAACCAAAAAGATTGTCTAGCAATGTTGGACTTGACATAAATATCAAGAAAACCATAGCCATGAGAATAATACTAGCAAGGAAGACATTATACTACAAGGTCAACAAGTCGAGTATGTAGGTTGCTTTTGCTATCTAATAAGTATCGTGTGATTTTTTAGCAACTTTATTTTTGGCAACACTGTGTCTGGCAGCTCAACTGTTTTCGTGTAACATATTACTGTCAAACTTGTTTACTTTGGTCTATAGTTTAAGCATGAATCGACTTACAAGAGAATTACGCTTGCAGATTATTTCATTTTAATATCAAAATTTATGCTCGGTTATGAAAGTGCATGGTGCACTTCTTCCATTTTATGTTCAGATCATTTCTGGTTGAATTGATACGTGAACAAGCAAAATTTTCGTATTTGGTGTAAAGAGCAGTCAGAAGCTCTGCAAGAACTGTAAATGCATCCCGAAAAATGCACTGTTTAGTGTGGATTATGGGCCGGTGGCATCATTGGACCGTACTTTTTTAAAGACGAGAAAGGTAGTAACGTTACTGTGAATAGTGAGCGCTACCGTGAGACGATTATAATTTTTTTTGCTGAACTTGGCTGACGTGTTATTTTAACAAGACGGTGCCATATGCCACTCAGCACGCGAAACAATGGCCCAATGAGAGGCGAGTTCGATGAACAGTCTATTTCACGTTTGGGAGCGGTCAATTGGCCACCTAGATCGTGTGATTTAACTCCTTTAGACTATTTTTTGTGGGGCTATGTTATGGCTCATGTCTATAGGGACAAGTCCATAACGGCAGACGTAAGCTACATGTTTAATAAAGCGACAGTGGCATTCAGTATGGAAAAGTTCACATACAGTGGTGGAAGAAATAATAGAGACATAGAAGTTCGTACATCTTTCAATTACAATGCATTCTTTATATAGTTATTGCAATGATAAATAAAAATGTAAAAAAATTTTAATTTAAGAGAATTTTGATGTGTCCCAAATATTTCTTCCTCTACTGTATGATATATTGGGTATACAAGTTAATAATTTCGATTATTTTGCTTGAAAAATGCGTTTATTATAATTACAAAATGTAGTGATACATTATTAAAAGTATTGTTCATCGTTAACCACTACTTTTTCCCATCTTTCTGATAGCATATGGATTCCGCGCCAAAAGAACTGCTCAGGTCTTGAGGTAAAGAATGAATCAAGCTCTGTTCTGAAGTGAAGCGTATTCCAGTAAGGGCGTTCTGCATCGATTGAAGCAAATGGTAGTCTAGTGAGGCAAGGTCTGGAATATAATGCGGGTGAGCTAAAATTTCCCATCCACTGTTTTCCAAATAGGGTTTGACCCGTCTTTCAACATGTGGCCGAGCGTTGTCATGATGGAAGATTATGGTCTCGTGTCTGGTCGAATATTCTAGTCGTTTTTAATTGATTGCTCTCTTCAAACGAATCCATTGTGTTCGGTACAGGTCCCCTGTGATTGTCTGACCCAATTTCAACAGCTCATAATACAAAACACCTTTTTGATCCCACCGAATACAGAGAGTTACCTTGCTGTCAGGGATATTCAGCTTCGGCGTTGATTTGGCTGGTTGACTGGACTTTACATATAACTTTTTGCACTTGAGATTATCGTAATGTATCGTATTGCATTTTTATCACCAGTAACAATACGATGCAAAAACGACTTCTTTTTGTACCGTTCATGCATCATTTCCAACATGCTAAATCGTCTCCCGGCTTCAATTCAAATATTACTTGATTTCCTTGCTTTTGAATGAATTCCAGTACCCTTAAACGTAAGGAAATGGCTTATTGTGTGACTCCCAATGCAAGTTTTTTTTTTTTCGTTTGACAACAATATTCGTCGAGTAATGCTTCCAATTCTTCATCTTCAAACTTTTTCGGCTACCAGTCTCTCCTTGTCTTCTGAGTCGAAATCACTGCTTTTAAATCGCGCAAACCATCGTACATCGTTGGTGCATGTTGACCGTAAGCTTCTACTAACAATCGATAATTTTCAGCATCCGTTTTCTTCAAATGAAAGAAGGTTATCAGACTTCCCCAGAAAACATCTTTTTTAGGCACAAAATTCGACATTATTATAGCGATTGAAAAAAATGTGTGTTTACACTTTGGCATCTATAGAATCGAATACTGAATTATAATGACAGGTGTTTACCCTACAAAATACCATATTTGTTATTATTGACACAAACCATATGTGATAGTTATGCCATATATTGTCCAAATCGACATTATTAACTTGTATACCCAATATATCCAAACGAAAGATGCTCAGAATATTCAACTCATGTATTAAATCTTTTCTACTATTCGGTAGCGAATAGCTTCAAGTAAAAGCTTCAAGTACCCATATTGAGGCAAATGAAGAATAGGAAATTTAAAAAAAAAATGCCGAGAGTATCACAAAGATGATACTTGGGTTTAATTCTCAAGGCTCAAGATATCGAGGTCAACCAAGAAAAACCTGGAGTCGCACAATTATTCAGAAAGTAAGTTGTGAAGAATCAAAAACAACATCCGTGAACCGTGTACGTTAGAGATGGCTTGTGGAAGCCATATGCTCCCAAGAGGAGTAAAGGGGGGAAAAATATATATTTATATAGGGTACCTGTCAATACGTACAGGCCAATCACAACTTGTTAGAGATGTCTTGTGGAAGCCATATGCTCTCAAGAGGAGTAAAGGGGAAAAAATATATATTTATATAGGGTACCTGTCAATACGTACAGGCCAATCACAACTTGTGGATAATGGACACTGGAAATGAAGGTTTGAAAAGAAGAATTATATCGTAAGTGTAAGTAGTAACATAAAAAAAGTTGAGTAGTAGAGAAAAAGTCAGTAGTATTTGAGCTATAGTATGCCCATAGAAAAAACGGTCAACGCTATGAGCTTAAGCGCCACGTGCTAACATTTGATATCATGAATTAACTATCTTATAATTAGTATTACCTCTTAATTTAAACTACTAACATAAATTAAAGATCTAAATATGTTACAAGTTAAATTAAAATTTTTGCACTTAAAATAATAGGCAGAAACTTTATTAAATGTTTTGTTTATTTTCAAACAAAGTTTCAACCCTTACAAAGAATCCATACAAAACAACAAATATTTTGTTAGTAACTAGAACTTAATATGAATGCAAAAAAAAATTGATGCATTAATAAAGATAATATTTAGGTATAATAATGCGAATAGTTAAAATAATGTAATTTTTAAATTATTAATTAGCTAATGAATAATTGTTTTCTTATTTCAGTTGCTATCTCTTAATGATAATGAAAAGCCGAAAACTCTTAATCCTGAAAAAAGAAAAGCTGAGGACTCTGATCAAATTAAAGACTTAAAGAAGGTCAGTTATAATTTGAAATTATGGTACATATATAGAACTTTAAAGTAAAAAAAGAATATTATCTTACATATCGGCATTGCAAATTAAATTTTACGTCAAAAATGATCTTTTCTAGTCTGAAATATTATTTGTATTTGTTTAATTAAATATTTTGCTACTTTTGCTTATAATATTTTAAAAAGGTTAATTTAGCAGTCATAAATGACACGGATATATAGGCTTACACCAGAACTGTTGAAATTTGTTATCAAAATAATGGTCCATTTTATGCCATAAGCTGGTATCACACTATTGCCTCAAATACACCAATCTGATACAATTTTTATTGTGACAAATTACCGTACAAAACTAAAATTATACTAAATTTATTGTCACAAGATGACTCGAAACGATGTATTGACAATAATTGTCCCAACGCTGTTACACGATTGCTCTAGTTTACAGCAACTCTGTGAATCAGCTGTTTTGGTAAATTAAATTTATTTTTTTTTGTGTTCAAAATGGTTCGTTTCTTAAAAAAAAAACATAGCATCCTCTTTATTTATATTAAGCTTATTTAGTGAAAAAATAAATAAAAAAATAAAAAAAATAAGAAAAGAAGTAGTGTGTGGGTCAGAGATATGCTCATAAGAAGGCCCATTGATGGTGCATATGAGAAAACATTTCAATAAATTAAAAAAAAAAATAATTCACTAAAATATTTATTTATTTAAATTGGAATATAATTATAAATTATATTTAATCCTCTAAAGTAAATATGATTTGTTCTCTAAAAAATAAAAATTGCATCGGCTTTGATTATCATGTGTCCGCTTGATAAAAAAAAGTAAACATAAGAAAAAAAAGAAATGGTTAGAAATTTGTGTAAATAATTAAAAAATTCATATTTTAAGGTATGACAATTATAAATACCCTACAAACACGTTTTATTCAGAAAGAAATCAACTAAAAAAATAAAGATTGGTGAGTATTGTCTTCTTTGCCGCACAAGAATATAATAAATATTGCTGTATTCTTATTATTTAAATTGGTGCGTGATTGCCTTTAGAGGTTTCACATGATTGTCAGTCCAGGGTTGCATTTGATTGGGATAAATAAGAACAATACTATTGCGAGTTGCCGTATGGGCCAATAAATTGTACAATCACACGATTGGCATATAAAATAGACTAATTATTGGGGCTTTACGACAATCGTGCGATCCTACCTATACATATTTGTGCTTCAGAACGGCTAAACCGAAACCCCATGGTACGTTTTCGGACCACATTTACTCTTACTGACAATGTGCATCCCGTGAGATGTTGAATAGTGCGCACTGAAGAAGATGTAGCCTCTGTACAGGGCAGCATTGAAGAAGATACAAATCAATCAATTCGTCGCCGTTCTCAGCAACTGACATTGTGTCCTTTCACTTTGTGGAAGATCTTATGAAACGATTTTGGTTTTAAAGCTTTTAAGATCTAATTTGAAGGAATTAAAGCCAAGTGACCATCGTATGCGCCAGAGATCTGCAATGAATCCATTACATTCCTGAATTTGAAGTATAAGTGATTACACATCCCACTTGACCTGAGACGTGCACTAACGGATAATTCGCTATTTGCGAAGAATTTTCAAAACAAAGATATTTGCTAAACAATCATAAATTTAAAAAAGCGAATGTTCACATCAATGAACTATAAGCGAAGAAGTTTTGAAACTAATTTTGTAAAGCCCAGTAAAAAAATTTTTTTCGGTAACTTCTCATTTTATAAATGATAAATTCGCGTTTTTGTTGAACAAAAATGCTTAACAGAGTATAGAACATTGCTGTTCATTTCGGTAACTTCTCATTTTATAAATGATAAATTCGCGTTTTTGTTGAACAAAAATGCTTAACAGAGTATAGAACATTGCTGTTCATTTCATAGGAATTTTGTCCCTTCTCAATTCACATGTATTCTACTGCTCTTGCTTTAAATGCTCAATCAGATGTGACTGAACTTAAAGCAATAGTTGCAACGCAACTAATCAACCTTATGGACAACTATGTGTTCGACTAGTGGTGACATACCATAACGCCATTACTGACCAATTTGATTCAACTATGGTTACAGTTATGATATTATGCTAAGTCATGTCTGATTGAACCTTTAGTAATCACTCACACAGCGACGAATGCACTTGTGTAGCGGGTATAAGCTGATATTTTTATTTTTACTTCAGTATTTATTTATATTTTTCAATAATATATACTTAAAAAAACATCCGTTGAAGGATATCTATTAGGGTGTTTTATTTTTATAATTAATTTGCATTCATCAAACACTCCTTTCAGTATTAGTTTATGGTTGTATTGGCTGTAAGCCAACAATTTTGGACCGCATTCGGTTGGCATCTGTATTATATGTTATAGTATCCAAGAAAACAACACAAGGAGTTATTGCAACTTGTCTCTTCCACCTAAGAGGTATTGCTTTAAAATTGTTATTTCTATAGTAGTTTACCCAATAAAACTAAAAAATACTACAAAATCGTATTTCCTAATTATTTCTGCAAATCTGGTCAAAGTGCGCAACCTCTAAATGTCACCCAATCTTCTTAAAATTTGGTATATATAACTTTTATAGCACACCTCTTGTAAAAATGAAACACTATAATCTACATATACAGATATCATATCGGGTGGGCCATCTATTGATTTAAATTTGAACCAGTGGTTCTTTCGAATCTGGCAATACTTATGTTATTCCATTCTGTCACCAAACTCTGTATATTATCTTCACTGAACGAAATGAATCGATTTGCGCCTGTGCAACGTTGGGATTTATTGGAAATTTGTTTCAAAAACAAAAACAATTGGTCGGAAACTGCACGAAAATGTCGCACAAAATTTGGTCGCAGAGAAGGACCAACAGTGCCCGGTATACGCAAGTTTATTGCTAAAGTTCGTTAAACTGGTTTCATTGTTGATGCGCGCCAGGACGTAAGCGTAAAGATCTCGGTATGAAGTCTTAAAAAGCTCAATTAGTTGAAGAGTTGAAACCGCATGACCATCCGCTTCGTTTTCGCTTCGCTAGATGGGCAAACGAGCAACTGCACGATAATGTCGATTTTGCCAAAAAAAATCATCTTTTCGGATGAAGCTCATTTTCATCTTGGTGGGTACGTTGAAATTTTTAAAATTTATATAGTCTATAGTTTCTTTCAAATATACCGAGAATTACTGTAAAAATTTCAAGAACATGGTCTGCCATTTCTATAAGGTACAAAACAAAAAACAAACATATATACCTATATACAAACACACATACCTACATACAAACACACATTCATTTATATATATATTATAAGATATATGTGACTTAGATTTCACTTAAAAAATAATTTTTTAATTTTCGAAACACTTCCAAAATCTGGAGTTACGGTTAAAAAACGGTTTTTCGTACAATTTAATCCATTGATATGTGTATTTATATTAACAATTTATTTGTTTCTTTGTCATTCAATCACTCATAAACGACTGAACCGATTTTGTTGAAATATGGAACGCAGATCTATCCAACGAAGCAAAAGCAAAGTTTTTTGTTTGTTCATCATCCTCTACATGTATTGCACTTTAAGGAGCTAATAAGGGGTAGGCTATTTCTACGAAACAAGTAGTTATTACGATATGCATATGTATTGTTTAACCTTTAAACCTTTTTAAAACGTTTAAGTTCGTTTATATTGCGCTAAAATAAAATAAAACACTACCTGTCGTTGTTGTACAGTTTGTCTCTTTTTTTATTAATTCCACTGTAACTTTAATACACTATGTGATAATACAGAAAATTCACTTTTACAACACTTTTTACTTGCGCCTAAACAGACTTTACTTATTGGCAGTCAAACGATAACTAACTTAGCAGCCGCCATCTTTTTATAGTATTTCATCATTAGTTTCGAATGTTCTAGTATAGACACGAAACTTCAATTTTTCTACTTTAATTCAAATAGTGTAAAATAACTTTATAACCACAAAAAGTAATCGATCTATGTGCACGGTAGCACACTTAATTAGTGCAGGTAATATTAGCAATTTTTAAGCCTTGACACAATCGAGTAAATTTTTTAGCTAAAAGCCCATAATGCTCTGATGTGGTGAATTTTGTCTTTAGCATTTTCATTTTCGTAACAATGCCTCCCGCTTAAGCCTGTTCGTCCCGAATAGGCTCGCAAGTCGTTCTAAATGTACCACCTTCATTTTTAATCGCTGGCTATTGTTCTTCTGTATTCTGTGTACCACATCATTTAACCTTCTGACTACTTTATAATGTCCATCCAAATTAGTTTGCAGCTTGGAAGATAATCCTTTCTTTCGCTGTGTGTTTTCTGCACGATCATATCTGGCTTTCATTCTATCGCTGACCATTTTAATTCGTTTGCGCACAAATTCGTGGAGTTCATTTAGGCTTTTCTGTTTTTCCTTTCTACGGCAGGCTTAACATCAACCTCTAAGTCACCAGGTAATTTTAGCTCAGTCCCAAAAATAATCCTGGCAGGTGATCTAGGTGTTGAGTCATAGAGAGCTGAACAGTATGCCAGTAGAAACCTCGGTAGGTGTTTATCCCAAACCTTCTGTTGCTCGCTCACTACTTTTCGCAAGTATTTCTCCAGGGTTAGATTAAATCGTTCAACCATCAGGCTGTGTGTGAAGCGGCGTCGTTCGAGTCTTTTGAAAACCGTTTATCTCACACATTTCTCTGAATATAGCAGACTCGAAATTTCTAACCTGATCGGAATGTAGCTCTATTGGAACCCCATAGCGGCATACGCAGTTGTTCACAAAAACATGTACAATTGTGTTTGCCTCTTGATTGGGAATGGCATACACTTCTAGCCATTTGCTGAAATAATCCATCACGACGAAAACAACGATTTACGGTATTACTGACAGAAAACGGGCCTGCTACGTACATCGCTATCCGTTCGAAAGATGCGCCCTAGTGATATTGTTGCAGCTGACCTCGGCTTCTTTTTACTGGACCTTTAGCTGCAATACACTGGGTAGATTTTCTATCCAATCCGCCGCTGCTTGCTGATATCCAACCCAATAAAAACATTGTTTTAGTTTCTCCAGAGTCTTCGTCACCCCAAGTTGTCCTCCGTTATGGAACCCATTTAAGACTTCTTTCATCTTGGAGGAAGGAACCACTATTATGTTAGATGAAGTTTTACCATCTGCACTTTACCAATGGCGATATAAGCATCCATTAATCAACTTCAAACTGTCCCATTGTGTCCAATACGCATTTGTAAGAGACCCTTTGCTGATATTTCAGTGCAGGTGGGCCGTCTGTCCTCTTCTTTTGCTGATATAATTTTTGCCGATATTGGGTCACACCTTTGCGCTCCTGACCAGTCTTCGTTTACATCTATTTGCGTTAGCCGGATATCAATGATGGATTCCTTCCGCTCGGATTTCACACGATATTTACATTCCAAATTACACGGCCGACGTGAAAGAGCATCAGATTTCCATGCTTTATGCCACTTCGGTGTGCAATGCTAAAATTATAAGCCTGGAGGCGCTCAATCCAACGTGCCAGTTGTTCTTCAGCAGCCTTAAATTGCAGCAGCCATCTCAATGCGGAATGATCAGTTATAAGAAGAAAGTTTTGACTATATAGGTACTTATGGTAAAGTTTTATGTATTTCAGCACTGCCAGTAGCTCACGTCGACTCACAATAATTCCGTTCAGGCTTTGACAGTGCGCGGCTATAGTAGCCAACGACTTTTTCCGCCGCATCGAACACCTGTGAAAGTACACCACCATACCATGTCCACTGTCATCACTGTCAAGGATGATTTTTCACCTAGGACTTGACACGTTAAAATCGGTGTAGCACACAGTAGGTCTTTTAGTGTCTGGAATGGCTTTTCTTGTGACTCACCCCAACGATACGCCTTAGATTTTTTGGTGGACTCGTGCAAGCTTGCTGCCCTGCAAAATTAGGCATAAAGCGTCTGAGAGTCCCAAAAAGCTACGTAATTCATGAAGATTCTGGGTTTGAGGCCAGTCCTTAACTGCTTGTATTTTATCTTCATCCGTTGAATTGCCATCTGCTGTAACTAGATGCCCCAATTATTTTACCTGCTTTTGGAACAATGCACATTTCTTCACGATTAATTTTAGTCCAGCCATTGATATTCGTTGCGTTCGTCGAAAGTTCTGCCCATCACTATTATGTCATCGAGGTAAACCAGACAAGTCTTCTAATGGAGTCATTTTAGTACGCGCTCCAGAAGCCGCTCGAATGTGGCCGGCCCATTGCAGAGCCCAAATGGCATAACTTTAAATTGCCACAAGCCACCGTTCGCACTGAAAGCAGTTTTCTCCTTATCCTTGTCTGCGATCTCTACCTGCCAATAGCCGCTTTGTAGATCCAATGAAGAGAACCACTATATTCCAGCTAACGTGTTTAGCGTATCGTCAATTCTTGATAGCGGGTGGCTGTACTTTTTAGTGATATCATTCAGCTTCTTGTAGTCTACGCATAATCTTGTACTACCATCTTTCTTTTTAGCTAAGACTACAGGTGACCTCCAAGGCTTCGATGATGGTTCAATTACACCGCTCTCCTCCATTTCATTGAACAGATTCTTAACCTCATTACGCTTTGCCAGAGGTATACTTCTGGTTGCCTGTTGTAATTTCATGTTTGACTATAGCTGTTCTACCCTGACTTTTATTTTTCTTGGCGAATACGCAGGCGACAGCTTTAGCAGCATTTTGGCCTTATTTCTTTCTGAAGCTGCTAGACCTGCTACCCATTTCTCTACATTTTCTTCAAATACCTGTTGGCTCTTGGCTGACGTATTGGCAGGTTTCGGCACATTTTCGCTGTTTATTACCGCCTCTACAGGAGCAGATTGGTCTACCTCGGGGTTTTCACAAATGAATTTTTCGTGACCTGATAGATTGAGCATTCTCACTGGGACTATTCCTTGTTTATTAGATTTGACAAGGGCCTTTGCTGATAACAAGTCCACCCTAATTTCTGCTGGTTCTACTACCCACGAGCGGTTGTCCTCACAATCTCCCGCTATACGCGCCCTTACCAATAACTCAGTCTGAAGTGGGAGTTTTTGTTGTTTGACAGCAAGTAATCTTCTGGCGTGCACTTGATGCTAGTATCCTACGTCAAGAGGTATATCTACATTACGCCAACTCGTTATCTGTTGCCCCATAATCAAATTGATGCCATGGACTATCATAAAGTCAGCACTAATGATAACCTCTTATATAATATCGGCGACAATAAAAATATTGCTTACCTCTGATTTTCCGTAGACTTTGGCAGACTCACCAGTAGCTGCTCGTAGTCTAATATTATTGAGCACCTCACACTTTCCCTTCCTTATATAAGATCTGATGATAGACTGCGTCGCACCAGTATTTATAGTGAAGGTGTGTTGTCTGCCTTAGATGTTTCCGCATGCTGTAAGGTTGCTGTTATTTTTCTGCATCACTGATATGGAGATTGAGTGGCCCTTGCTTGTGGGAACTAGCTCGTGCCCCTCAGAGCTAGCTTGTTTTAGTTTAATAGGGACTCTTTGACTGATTGATAGTAGTTGGCCCATTTGTTATTTCTCGGTGGTGAGACGGATCTTGACCTTTTGCGTGGGGCTTTACAGTTTCTCTGGAAGTGGCCACTCTTTCCATAGTTAAAATATTTTAATTTTGGTTTCCTCTTGACCACCTCCTCTATTTTGTTGATTTCATTATCTGCCACAACTTCCACATTACGCACCTTGTATATTTGTGGCTTTGATATCGTGCAAGCTGTCTCCTGAGCTAGTGCGAACGCCACTGTATCTGCAAAGGTCGTCTTTTGTTCTGCACATACAGCTAGTTTAACATCAGTGTCTTGTGAGCCGTTGACGAAGGCTTCGGTCTTCAGTTGATGCGGTGATTTTCCCCTGAATAGATTAGCTACACCAACCCCTCGACTTCCATTGCAAAGGCTTGAAGCGACTCATTAGCCTTCTGTGTTCGGCACCTTAACTCAACTGTCTCGAATTGGAATTTACGGATAGGGGTGAGCTACCATCAAAGCAAGGTGTTTTTATTCTGCTAGAACCTTCTGGTGTAATAGGCACTGGTTCCGGTCGCTGGCACTGTAGACTGTTGATTTTCTCTTCTATTACATTAAATTTTTCTTCAACAGTCTTTTCTAGATTTGTCACTCTTGCGTCGACGTCATCAACCCTTTTGCTTACCATCTCATATAATTCTTTCAGCTTTTCTGTTGTTGCAATCCACACTTCTTCATATTTCTTTCAATTTTTGCCAGAAAATTCTGGTTTTCAAGAAGTTCCACGTACCTCAGCCAAGGGTTTTTGACTATCGGCTCTAGAAGTTTCCTGTACCTGCGCCAACAGTTTTTCGTTATCAGCTGTAGAAATTTTTTGTGCACTCGTCAGATCATTATTGTTTTCTATGAGCTTTTCATTATCAGCTCCAGAAGTCTCTCGTACCTAAGCCAAAAGCATTTTGCTCTGTATCTGCATTTTTTCCATCATAGCAGCCAGCAGCGAATTAACGTCTATAATAGTTGTTGTTGTAGGGGCCCTTATCTCAGGATCATTCTCATCGTCAAAGTCATGGTTATCGATGTCTATGCCACGCGTCTGAAATTCCTCTAACATACGTTTTTGCAATTAGGTCTTATTACCAGTTGTTGGAAGCTCTAATTTAGATAACTCGCGTTTGAGTCTGTCCACTTTTAATTCTTGGAATTTCATTTTTTTTAATTTTTATTTATTTATTTTTTTTTATATCGCAATCTCACTTTGGATACCAAATGTTACGTTTTAACATTTTTAAAACGTTTGAGTTCGTTTATATTGCGATAAAATAAAATAAAACATTATTTTTATTTCAGTTGTTTGTCTTTTTTTTTATTAATTCTACTGTAATTTTAATACAATATGTCTTAATAAGCAAATTCGCTTTTACAACACGTTTTATTTGTGCCAAAACAGACTTTACATAATTAACAGCCAACTGAAAACTAACCGACCAGCCGCAATTCACCATCTTTTTATAGTATTTTATCATTAATTTAGAATGTTCTACTACGGACATGAATCTTCAATTTTTCGACGTTAATTCAAATGGTCTAAAATAACTTTATAAGCACAAAAAGTAATCGATGCATGCTGGTATCACTCTTAATTAGTGCAGGTAATTTTAGAAGTTCTTAAGCCTTGGCACAAGCCAATGCATTTTTTAACTAAAAGCTCATAATAAGCTCTGACGTGGTGAATTTTGACTTTAGCATTTTCATTTTCGTAACTGTATCTTAGGAACTATAAAAGACACATATGGTATTTTATTGTTAGAGAGAACATTAACATATATACTTATATAAAAAATAAACGGCATTCATTAGCATAAAAATTAACTTTAATACTTTTTTGAAAAATAAATAAATAGACATACTGGCTTTTGAGTCTCATATAACATCAAAAAGTTTCTTCAAATCAATCAATACACCCTTTATGATACTAAAGACCCAAGGGGCAGAGCATGTGAAGGTTTCGCGATACTAATTAAGTTGTGAATAAAGCACAATCTAAGAAACGAATATTGCGACGACTATTTTTAAGCCACCACAATTTGCATCCTGGATTTTCTACAGAAATTGATGATTTCCATTGCATTACTAAAGAGCAAAAAAATTGCAAATTTTTTCAATCGCTGGGACCCCGATTCTTGAAGAAAGGCGATTATGTAAGCGAATTCCTACTATTGAGGACGGAGTATCCCAAGTAAGTATCTTGTGGCCTATATCTGATATATAAAAATCTCTGATATGCCAACATCTTAAGAATCCCTGAAGATCCACAGAAAGCAACTCGGTATTTGAAAGATAATGTATTGCAGCTGAAAGCTTGGTTGAAGCAAAGGAGAATATTGGTTAACGAGCAAAAATGTAATATGTAGCATACAAATTGTGTAGGGAGTCATAGACACATGTTCCAAGTAATACTCCAGAGTACAAGGGTTAAATATTTGAGAATACATCTTTATCAGCCGGCAAACATGAACATTAAGTTGATCTAAATGAAATTAAGGTCGATACAGATAAATAACTGGCTTATTAATAGAAACTCGGTTCATAGCTTGGACTGCTCCTACCATATAATTCGATTTTAAAACCAGTCTGATGCTATGGAATACATCTGTTTCATATTGCCTTAGTTTCAAATATAGGAAAAATTCAAAGGCACCAAAAATACATTTTGTCCCTGATGAAAAATGTCCCTTGGTACGTTAAAAATTCGCATATCAATAAATATGTTAAGCTATATCCGATTGAGAAGAGACACTGCGAATACGATGACAAACGCGAGTAATGTCAAACTAATAATAATGTATCCTAATGTTAGTTAAGTTAGTTTTAAGATTTGATAACATATTGTTAGTTCAATTGAAGTGAAGATCTAGTTTAATAAACCGCAAAAACAATCAAAATTTGAGCTAAATTTGGTTGTTGTAGTGTTTTTATCTTTGTCGTTGTAGTAAGAATTACATTTAATTTCTAGTTACTACGCAGGATCTTATCTTACCTTTCTTATTCGACAGAGCCAACCTAAAATTTTTTGCAAGACCTACAAACATTTTATGTTGAATTAAATTCTCTTTCATAACAAAGATTATTTAGTGAGTTTGATGATTGGAAATAAAATTAACAAATATTGTTGCACTGTTTAATTAAATCTGTATTGTCCACACAAAATTATAACTCATTTATATGGGTATGTCACCCATTCCCATCGAAATGTTTTTGTTTCCGTATTTGAAATTCCGACTGATTCTGTTTTTGTTCTATAAAATTCGAAACGATTTGAGATTCCATATACTACCTTGATCAAAAACTTTCCGGAATAAGTTCTGTGTGGCGGTCATTTTTGACGACATACCATCCAAAAGCCACCAAATTCACTTGATTTGGCTCCCTGTGACTTATTTCTGTTTAATCGAGTTAAAAAACCATTACGGGGAACGCGTTTTAGCACCTTTTCTAAAATTGTAAGAAATCGCCAACACACATAGAGATAATAATGTATCCTAATGTTAGTTAAGTTAGTTTTAAGATTTGATAACATATTGTTAGTTCAATTGAAGTGAAGATCTAGTTTAATAAACCGCAAAAACAATCAAAATTTGAGCTAAATTTGGTTGTTGTAGTGTTTTTATCTTTGTCGTTGTAGTAAGAATTACATTTAATTTCTAGTTACTACGCAGGATCTTATCTTACCTTTCTTATTCGACAGAGCCAACCTAAAATTTTTTGCAAGACCTACAAACATTTTATGTTGAATTAAATTCTCTTTCATAACAAAGATTATTTAGTGAGTTTGATGATTGGAAATAAAATTAACAAATATTGTTGCACTGTTTAATTAAATCTGTATTGTCCACACAAAATTATAACTCATTTATATGGGTATGTCACCCATTCCCATCGAAATGTTTTTGTTTCCGTATTTGAAATTCCGACTGATTCTGTTTTTGTTCTATAAAATTCGAAACGATTTGAGATTCCATATACTACCTTGATCAAAAACTTTCCGGAATAAGTTCTGTGTGGCGGTCATTTTTGACGACATACCATCCAAAAGCCACCAAATTCACTTGATTTGGCTCCCTGTGACTTATTTCTGTTTAATCGAGTTAAAAAACCATTACGGGGAACGCGTTTTAGCACCTTTTCTAAAATTGTAAGAAATCGCCAACACACATAGAGATAGATGTACTCTTGGCTACTTAGCTTTTGCAAATATCAAGCTATGACACTAAGATCGCGGGAATATCAACAACAGATGTACCAACCTAACAAAACTCATCCTTCCAAGAATTTTCATATTTTTAAAATTCCATTTTCTCAAATCCGGTAATTTTTCCAGACATCCCACTATATGGGCTCTGATTAGGACCTTTCTAGCCAACATATGTATATAGTGGTAAACGAGAAATGCCCACTCATCCGACCAAGAATGTTTATATTTTTCAAAACGCGATTTTTTAAAATTCCATTTTCTCAAATCTGGTGATTTTTCCAGACATCCCACTATATGGGCTCTGTTTAGGACCCTTTTAGCCAGCGTATGTATGTAGTGGTATATGTGTACGCTTCCATATTTTAGAGAAATGCTCGCTTATACTCCCAAGAATTTTCATATTTTTCAAAAAGACGATTTTTTTAAATTCAATATTCTCAAATCCGGTGATTTTTCCAGACATCCCACTACATGGACACTGTTGTAGACCCCTCAGACAACCATATTTATATAGTGGTATATAGGAGCACCTTCATATTTTCCCGAAATATTCAGTTACCCTCTGACGATATTTTACATTTTGTATGTAGTCACTGTTATTCTCTTAACAGTACTCTGTTAACAAAAAATTTGCGCATGTTAAAAAAGTAAGGTTGGTGTCTTGGCTGTTCAAATTCGAATTTATCTTCACACACATTATCTATTGATATAAAAATAAAAGTATTTTTATTTAAAAAACCTTAAGCTTCAAAAATTAAATATGAAAGTTTAAAGTAACGTCTTTGTACCATTTAAATAACTTCCGTACTTTTTTCACATATTTTCAAATAATGTGCACATATTTAAGTGCCATCAATGATTTGCATAGCTGTTATTATTTCTAATAAACACGTGTATGTATTTGATGTATGTATACTTAAATTTATATTTTTTTCTTCTTTATGTCAAAAACACATGATACGTTTTTAAGTGTTCTATAAGTGACAAAACGTTTACATTTACGTTACATTTACATCTACGATTTCTACGGTCGGCTAATGAGGCCTTAAATAATATTTGTTGCTTTAATTATTATCTTGTTATTATCTGCTGTTTTTCGTTTGGTTGTATACATTACGCTATAGATAATTCTCAGTCAGTGTTGCCACCTTGTGTATAATTAGTAGGGAGATCGATTATTCGACTTTTTTCAAAAACCGTTTTTTTAATTCTTGAAGCGCAGAGCTGGATCACGTCGTTTTAAAAATAAGCAGAAGCTGACGGAGAGCTTAAAATTAGAGAGGTAACCTATTGGTTACTAAAAACAATTCTAATAAATCTCATGAAAACCAAAACGGTGTGTGGAGGCCATAAAAAACAAAGTTTATTATACAAAGTACTGAGAGTTGCTTAAGTTTCGAACAGCAGCTACTCAAAGAGCTACCCTACAAGAACAGTGACAGTCGTTTGACCGGTCAATTGTGTACATGTGGTTTTCCATTCTTCTCTAACTTATGTCAAAGTTGACTTATCATATTTGATGTATAAACCCGTCAAAGTTCATATGTGTACACTTCTTGTAATAAAAGACGATTTATTTTTTTTACACTAGTAAATTTAGTAAATTTAAAATATATTTTATAATTCATTAATAATACAATGTACATCATTCAATTTTTTTATTTATTTTTTTTTATTTCACTCACTAAATGGTTCTTCCGCCTCTCTTACTCTTGTTTTGAACTAAACTGGGTCTATACAGTTGAAAAAGATCTGAAAGTTGTAAAAAAGATATATTAATGATAATAATTATATGCGCAAGTATATAAGTTACTAATTATTTCATCATTTATAGGTGTATATATATGAATACCTCTCAGTCTTGTTGAACAACATAAGCTTGCCTGGTGCATGCTTTTTCCACCTTCATTCCCAATAGTACTATAGTAAGCAGATTGTCTGAAAACAGTTCTCGAATGTTGTTTGTAAAGAAGTATAAATATTAAAATAATAAAGTATTAATTTGTGTTTATTACCATTAGTTGAGCAAAATCTGGCGGTTCCACCTTTTACTTTTCATCCGCAAGTGTCATAAATTGCAGCATGTATGCGGCTTCGTCACGATGTTTGTCCTGTACCTTATCAGTCATTAACAGACAGACTGATGGCTATTTTGTATTTTATCAAGAATATCTATTGAGCCATCGTTTCTAGTTTTGGCACGACCCGGTAAAAATATTTCTTATTATTTACATATGTATATTAAAAGTAATATTAAAAGTTCTGGATACTTACATATGCTTCAATTTCATCCAACCTGGTTACAATCACTTGTCCTTTTATCAGTTTTTTTACATATTACATACAATATTTTTATTTTAATTTTGCTAGAATTCACAAAAATATTGTTTTTTATGTATTCTGTCAAATGTCTCAAAATATGACTCTGCAACACTTGTTGTTTCACTTTTTCTCTTGTTGTTTCACTCTTTCAAATGTTAAATATAAAAAATTTTTAAATTTGTTAGTAAAAAAATTGTTTCTGTTGTTAATTTCTTGTAGGGTAATTTCTTTTTTATTGTTGTATTACTTGGTAGAGAATGGAATTAAAGGTTTATTATTATAGTTATCATATAGGTACCTAAGATAACAAAAATTAAATTTTTTACTCTGAATAAATCTATTAGTAATACACGAGTCCTTAATTGCCTCGACAAGGAAAGTTGCTAAGGTTTCGAACAGCACTCTATGTAAATTCATGCATCAAGTATTTAATAGTGCGTTTGTCACTGTGGTATGTTAAGTAAGACACCCACCTTCTAACCAATAAGTCGTCGGTTCAATCCCAGGCCACACCATCTGACAATTTTCAATAGAGATATCACCTCACAACATTACTAACGACTGGTTAATGTGTATTTATGCTGTGAAAAACTCCACTAACTAATATGTCTGCAGTTCGGAGCCTGCTTTTGTAAGTCGCTTTCAATTAGTGTAGTTAATCATTCTCCATGTATAAAAATCAATATTTATTTACAGAAGATGAGAAAAAGTTATTGTTAATCAAGTGCGTTCTTTGTGAAACGTTCAATGTTGTCATATGAGTATCTACAAAAATAACAACTTAATTTATACAAATAATTAAACGATGAGCATATTTGGAATAGAAAATATACAAACGTATAAAAATTATACTTATTTAAATTGACCGGTTATTCGACAAAACCGTATTCGACAAAACCAAAAAAACCGGTAGAATAATAACCGTCTGATCTTCCTAGTAATTACACATATTGTGTGTAATTTTTCATTGCGTGTGTAGCCTGTGTGTAATTAGCTTTGTGTGTAATTTTACTTTCTGTTCGACCGTTTTAATCGCCATATTTTAAAGTCTGCCATATGGTATTTAAAATAAGAAATTTCGTCTTTTGCAAACATGAGGAGGACCATGGTTTGAAGCTGTATATTGAATACTGGTGACGACATTCACATTTTTTTAAAGTTTAGAGGGCAAATGTGTTTATCTCAATATTTAAAAGGAAAATATGAGGCAAAGTGCAGAGAATAAGGGTAACACTAGCAATTTCCAATTCTACCAAGACAACGTTCCTAAGCAAACATTCGGTAAATAAAAGTTTAGTACTCCATAGAGCCGGAAGAATGCCAATATTTAGCTAAGTTATTATTAGCTTATAAGTGTGTGAAGGCCTAAGAAACCAGTTTTTTTATCCGTAACGAGATTTTGGAGGTGTTTCAAAATTTCCAAAGACAGATCCTTGTTTTACTCGATAGCGCTTATCAGAAAAATAATATTGTTATTTCCAGGGTATTTCAACTTCTTTTTTGTCGCACAGTCGAATTCACACCCGGAAATGTATATATTTTTATGTTTAGAGGACTTTTCTATGACAAAAACTGTTGTCCGACTATGCCTTGGCCTCGCTGTATGTATATACATAATATTTTTAAAAACAGAACTATGTGTGTAATTTTTCTTCATATGTGTAATTTTGATGCCGGTTGTGTGTAATTCATAATGCTATTGGTAGCATCACTGATGTGCTCGCTATGGTTTACCGTTATTACACTTGATTATTTTGTTTTGCTTTTTTACTATCTAACAGCGATTATTTGTTTTTGAATTCTTTTAAAATGATACAGTGCTTGTTTTGTTAAGAATCAAAACCAAAAAACTTTTGTTTTACTAAAGAAAATGTACTAAATATTGTCAATGCTGTGTCGGCTGGCTTTCAACTGGTTTTGCGCAGCCCTCTAATGTAAATTGTGTCTAAGAAAACGATCGGAAAGCCTTTGGCATATACCTAACTTTTGTCAAAAATTTATTTGTGGGCAAGACAGCATTATAGTTGCATGTCTCGAAATGGTTTTTAAAATTTGAAGTTATTTAAAATCTAATCTTCTTTTATGTAAAAATAAATCATTTTATTGGCAATTTGAACTTTATTATAATAAAACAAACATTTCAATTTTTGCTTTTTTTGCAAAATTTCTCACTCTTTTTTAATGCTTCGTATTTATTGTTGTACACTAGTTTGAACGAAGTGTTTGACAGTTTTTTTCAATGTATTTCAATTTTTTTGGCATTTGCAGTAGCTTTGAACATTTTTTCTTAAGTACTGCTGAGTTATATCCAATATTATGTTTTTCAGTTTCAAATTTATGTTGTTTGCCTCATACCAATCAAGGACGTCTCTGACGTAGTGATAGCTGGCCAAATAACTGAGGTATATTTTTGTATAAGAGCAATAAAACTTTTTTCAGACACCCATTAATATAAAATTGGCTGTTCATTGTACTGAATATGATATCCAGTGAAGTTTTTCCGTGTATACGGATTGCTTGCCATATCATATACATATTTTTTTTAGCGAACTTTGAAGTATTTTTGCTCTCCAATTTATCGGGAACATTGTCTTTTTCATCTAACCCTTGCCAGGAAGCTCTGAATAGTCAGCCTTATAATAGGTTTCAGCGTCCTTTAATACACATCCTTTGAAATTATTTAATTCGTAGAGCAGCAACTTCCTTGCTCTTATTCTTGCTGTTTTTGTTCCTTTTTCGTTTCGATTTTGGACCTTCTTGAATTTCAATGTTCTTATATTTTATTGTTTTCTTTATACGTTCCACACAGTGCTATAAGATTTTTAAATAACATAAAACTAAATCACGTTCAAAAAAAAGCTAAAAAAATGCTACATTTTTATTTTTTTATATACTATTATGCACGAGTACGAGTAAAATTCGATTACGTGGATTATTTTAAAGGTGCCTTCCTGTACTCTAGCTGTGTCATCTTTATAGTAATCAGCTGAGAGTTCGTGTAATCCACTACTTGGAACTCCGCATACACTCTATAGATTTACAATATTATTCCGATTTGGATGTGTGTCCCATGGTACTAGGGAGTTGTCCTGTTGGCTAATTACTTCTGCTAATAAGGGCCCCTCGTTGCACACTCCTTTGTAATATCGCGTTTCGACCTCTTAGGATTATCATGATGTTGATCGTCTCTCATCTCGTTTCCTTCTTTATTATCACTTGCTTAGAGGCTTTATGTTTTCTTGTCCAAGGATAAATCGGCTTCTATCACTCATTAACACTGCACTTCTTTAAGGCTTCTTGTGTTATTTTTTTAAGATGAATTGTCGTTTACACTTAATAACACAGCATTTCTTAGGGCTTTTGTGTTTTTTTTTTTTTTTCAAAGGATAAATTAGTTAACGTTAAAGGAATACGATTAGAGCGCAACTTTTATGTTGGGCGCCAGTGAAAATTACATTTATTTAAGTTTTATAAAAAAAAAAAAATATTTTTTATTTATTAATAACACTTTATTGCTTAAAAGTAAATTCAGAATTAAAATAAAAAACATACAAAACATAATTTAAACTAAATATTTGGTGGTATGATTTATTAAGTTTGCTGAATTGACGGCATGTGCCGAAAGTTGGTTTCTTGCACTCTTGGCTTTTATACGATTGGTTTTACTTTCATCGTCTTGTGTATTTACAAAAAATAGCAACAATAACACACAAGAGTGGGTTATTGATTCTGGAGCTACGTGAGAAATATGAAAAGCATTCTGCGTAACCCAAAGAAGTAAGTGCTAAACATGTGTTAGCTGCCAATAACAATAAAATTGAGATTGAGTCTGCTGGAGATGCAAAAGTGTTGGTTTACATTCAGCCAAGAAAAAACAAAAATATTATTTGGAGGTGTTAAATATTTTCCTGAAGTGCTTTCTGTTAGACAGATGACATTAAAGGTTAACAAAATAGTTATTGAAGATGACAAATGTCATATTTTTAAGAAAGGCGGAGATTTACTAGCAATTGCCAATGTTGTTGATAATTTATATAAATTGTATTGCGATGTAAACATGAAATTTGAATTATAGCACAGAAGGCTTGCACATATTTGTGACAATAATATGAAGAAGGTAATAGGCGCGTCTAATGGCATAAATGTAATGGTGACATTATGCACGGAAAATGTGGTGTTTGCACAAAAGGTAATGACGAGCATCATTCAAGGTGCCAGGCCATTGTACAGCAGATTTGTTACACATCGTAAATTCGGATGTGATAGGTTCTTTCAGAACGATATCATTTTCGGGATATCGTTTTCTTTCAACATTTGTTGAAGACTACTCGCGAAAAGTATTCGTGGTTCCAATAAAACATAAATCTGATGTTGTCGAAGAGCTGAAGCGGTTCAAAATGTTTTCCGAGAAGTTGTACTTACCGATAATGGTACGGAGTATATTGGAAGACAATTTGAAAAATAATTGTGATATACATCATCAAAAGACAGCCCCATATACGCATGAACAGAATAAAGTAGCTGAACTTATCAACCGCACAATAATGGAATGTGTGGGGTGCATGCTGTTGTATGCAGGCTTGGATGAAGTGTATTAGGCAGAATCGGCAATGATTCACCTTATCTAATTAATCTTGTGCCTTGTCGTGGTAACGAAATTTGTGGCCGGGTAAAAAACCAAATTTGAAAAATTTGCGTTTGTTCGGCGGTAGAGCATGTACCAAAATAGAAACGTAGCAAGTTATAGTAGATGAAAAATCTAGAGAATGCATTTTAATGTGGTCTAGCAGTGAGAGTGAAGCATTTAGGTTACAAGGCCCAATTACTCGTAACATTATCATTGGCCGTGATGTGGTTTTCATCGAGAACGAAAATAAGGTACGTGTCATAGATAATATTGTTAATAATCGTAATTCTACCGTAGTTGATATTGGTGTTGAGAACGAAGTTGCCAATTCAGGGGAAGATAATTCTATGGGGTTGCAAACTGTAGAAGAATTGCCAACTGAGGAAGAAGACCGCATCGGTTTCGAAAGTGATTATTTTGAAGACGCAACTGATAGTAATAGCAAAAGAGGCAGCATCGATGAACACAACAACGACGTTGAAAATGTTATTCATACTCCTCGTCGTTTAGAACGTATTTCAAGTAAACCTTTGCGCAGCTACAATTTATGTATTACAAAAACTAAGTGTGATAGTCAACAGGATGACCCCGAAACTTTTAATGAAGCTACTTCGTCTTCACAAGCAGATTTATGGATGGATGAAATGATATGCGGTAACAGCGTTTTTTAATGGTGATTTAGAAAAACAGATTTTTATGGTGTAGCCAGAGGGCTTCGACGAAGTTTTGTTGTAGTTTGGTTTTCAGCGTAGTGAAAATGATCAGTGTGCATATTATAGCATTAATGGCTGTAAAATAATTTGTGTGGCCATATGTATATAATGTGTAGACGACGTTTTGGTATTTTGCAATGAAATTGATATGATCGAACAATTAAAACTTACTTTATTTGTTTATTTATTATTCGATTAATCCAATACAACAAGATTATCTCTTATGTTATAGTATTGGTTAATAGAGTTGTTATAAGTATGTTTGTGTCTTAATAACTTAAGTAACGAAAAAACTGAGGAAAATATATAAAATAAAACTTAAATTTAGTAACACACATATACTTGTTACGTTTTAACCTTTTTAAAACGTTTGAGTTCGTTTAAATTGCGTTAAAATAAACTAAACACCGCTTTATTTTGTTGTTTTATAGTTTTTATTTATTCCACTATAACTTTTATACTGTTTGTCTTAATACAACATTTAAATTCGTTTATACAACACTTTTATTTCCGCTTTAACGCAACTTTATTTATCAACAGCCAATCGATAACTAACCCCTTTTTGTATGCGTAATTGCCTCCAGTTTTGAAGGTTCTGGAAATGTCTCATATGTTCTAGTTTTATATCCGTTAATTTAAATGTAACGTAAAGATGGTCGACTTGGTAGTGCTGCCAAATACGTAAATAAGTACGGCATGGACGGGGTGACACATAACTACACAATTTAGGCATTTTTATTTTCGTAACACTGCCTCCCACTTAAGCTTGTTCGCCCCGAATAGGCTCATTATCTTTTTTCCCATAGCTCGCCAGTCGCTCTAGATGAATCGCTTTCATTTTTTATATTGGGCAATTGTTCTTCTGTTTGACTACCTTATAAGGTCCATCCCAGTTAGTTTGAAGCTTGGGGATAATCCTTTCTTCCGCTGTTGATTGTAGAGTAGAACCAATTGTCCCTCATGGAAGCCCTCCGTATTTGCTGCACGATCATATTTGGATTTCATTATATCGCTAACCATTACAATTCGTGAGCGCACAAATTCGTGAAGTTCATTGAGGCTTTCCTGTTTTTCAGCGTAAGTGGCATGATCTAGATGTTGAGTTATGGACAGCTGATCAGTACGCCATTAGAAACCTGGGTAAGTGTTCGTCACAACCATTGATCGCTCACTACTTTTCGCAAGTATTCCTCCAGGGTTCGATTAAATCGTTTTACCATTCCATCCGACTGTGTGTGAAGCGGCGTCGTTCGAGTCTTTTGAAAACCGTTTATCTCACACATTTCTCTGAATATAGCAGACTCGAAATTTCTAACCTGATCGGAATGTAGCTCTGTTGGAACCCCATAGCGGCATACGCAGTTGTTCACAAAAACATGTACAATTGTGTTTGCCTCTTGATTGGGAATGGCATACACTTCTAGCCATTTGCTGAAATAATCCATCACGACGAACACAATGATTTACGGTATTACTGACAGAAAACGGGCCTGCTACGTACATCGCTATCCGTTCGAAAGATGCGCCCTAGTGATATTGTTGCAGCTGACCTCTGCTTCTTTTTACTGGACCTTTAGCTGCAATACACTGGGTAGATTTTCTATCCAATCCGCCGCTGCTTGCTGATATCCAACCCAATAAAAACATTGTTTTAGTTTCTCCAGAGTCTTCGTCACCCCAAGTTGTCCTCCGTTATGGAATCCATTTAAGACTTCTTTCATCTTGGAGGAAGGAACCACTATTATGTTAGATGAAGTTTTACCACCTGCACTTTACCAATGGCGATATAAGCATCCATTAATCAACTTCAAACTGTCTCATTGTGTCCAATACGCATTTGTAAGAGACCCTTTGCTGATATTTCAGTGCAGGTGGGCCGACTGTCCTCTTCTTTTGCTGATATAATTTTTGCCGATATTGGGTCACACATTTCACACAATGTTTACATTCCAAATTACAAGGCCGACGTGAGAGAGGATCAGCATTTCCATGTTTTATGCCACTTTGGTGTTCAATGCTAAAATTATAAGCCTGGAGGCGCCCAATCCAACGTGCCAGTTGTCCTTCAGCAGCCTTAAATTGCAGCAGCCATCTCAATGCGGAATGATCAGTTCGAAGAAGAAAGTGTTGACCATATAGATACATATGGTAAAGTTTTATGCATTTCAGCACTGCCAGTAGCTCACGTCGACTCACACAATAATTCCGTTCAGGCTTTGACAGCGCGCGGCTATAGTAGCCTACGACTTTTTCCGCCCCATCGAGTTCTGTCCATCACTATTATATCACCGAGGTAAACCAGACAAGTCTTCCAATGGAGTCCTTTTAAAGCCGCTCGAATGTGGCCGACGCAATGCAAAGTCCCAATGACATAGCTTTAAACTGCCACAAGGCACCGTTCGCACTGAAAGCAGTTTTCTCCTTATCCTTGTCTGCGATCTCCACCTGCCAATACCCGCTTTGTAGATACAATGTAGAGAACCAGTTTATTCCAGCTAACGTGTCTAGCGTATCGTCAATTCTTGATAGCGGGTGGCTGTACTTTTTAGTGATATCAGTCAGCTTCCTGTAGTCTACGCATAATCTTGTACTACCATCTTTCTTTTTAACTAAGACTACAGGTGAGCTCCAAGGACTCGATGATGGTTCAGTTCCACCGCTCTCCTCCATTTCATTGACCAGCTTCTTAACGTTATTACGCTTCGCTAGAGGTATACTTCTGGGTGCTTGTTTTATCGGTCTCTCTTCGCCAGTATTTATTTCATGTTTGATTATAGCTGTTTTACCCTGGCTTTTATTTTTCGTGGCGAATACGCAGGTGTACTATAACAGCTTTTTGACTTTATTTCTTTCTGAAGCTGTTAGACTTGCTACATTTTCGTCAAATACCTATTGGTCCTTGGCTGATATATTGGCATGTTCCGGCAATTGTTCGCTAGTTATTACGCCTCTGCAGGAGCACATTGGCCTACCTCGGAGTTTTCACAAACGAATTTTTCGAGGTCAGATAGATTGAGCATTCTCACTGGGACTATTCCTTGTTGATTAGATTTGACGAAGGCCTTTGCTGATAACAAGTCCATCTTAATTTCTGCTGATTTTGCCACCCACAAGTGGTAGCTCTCACAATCTCCCTCCATGCGCGCCTATATCAATGACTCAGTCTGAGGTGGTAGTTTTTGTTGTTTGGCAGCAACTAATCTTCTGGCGTGCACTTGATGCTGGCATCCCACGTCAAGAGGTATATCTTCGTTACGCCAGCTCATCTGTTGCCCCATATTCAAATTGATACCATGGACTATCATAAAATCGGCACCAAAAATAACTTCATCTACAATATCGGCGACAATAAAAATATGGGTTACAGTAATGTTCGCTATAGTCACTTTCACCTCAATTCTTCCGTAGACGGTGGTAGACTTCCCAGTAGCTGTTCGTAGTCTATTATTATTAAGTTTCTCACACTTTCCCTACACTACATCGGGTCTGATTATAGATTGTGTCGCACCGGTGTTGTCTACCAATAATGTACCCGCACGTTATAAGTTGCTTTTATTTTTCTGCATCACTGACATGGAGATTGAGTAACCCTCGCTTGTGCCCCTCAGTGCTAGCCTGTTTTAGTTTAACGAGGACTCTTTTGGTGTTTAATGGTAGTTGGCCCGTTTATTATTTCTCGGTTGTGAAACGGATCTTGACCTTTTTCGTGGCGCTTTACAGTTTCTCTGTGGCCGCTCTTTCCGCAGTTAAAAAATTTCAACCAAATATTTCATTTTCTAGACTTTTTCCACTATAAACATAAATATTTTAGCATATTTATAAATATATTATTTTTTAATGCGTTTTGGAAAATTTTTTTTTTTTGCAATAAGATATAGTTTAACGATATCCTTAGCTTGTTCTGTTTAGTAAGTTTTTGCTGGGCAAGAAAAACTTTTGACGGCATATGAATACAAAAAACAATCAGCCGGACAAGAAACTCCACCTTATATAATTTCACGATGATTTGATCTTCACATTGCGCAAATATTAATTAAATTATAAAAAATTGTTTGAATTAAACTTATTTGCTTTAATGTTGTTGTTTTGTTAACTTTTGTGTAATTAAGTATGATTTTTTTTTTGTTTATAAATAATTTTTTTTACTATATTAAGAAAAGATTTTCCTTCTAGAATTAAGATTTTTTTTTAAATTAAGATTTTACTCCGAAAATTTCTGGCAATACTGATGAAATTTAAACTTGCAACTCAACTAGTTTTTATTTTCCCGCACCTTTTTATTTCCCGGGAAACCGGGATTTATTTTTAAATTTCCCGGGAATTCCCGCTTCGGATAAGTAATAAAAAAACTGAATTTTTCCTTTTGTAAGTACATTTTATTTTAAATTCACGTTTGTAAAATCAAACTTAAAAAATAAAAAAATAAAACATAAAAAATGATTAACAAAAATGAATACATACATACATAAATAAAAAATATACATAAATTCAGTTTTTTTTATATAAACAACTACATAACAAAACGAACTAGAATAGTACAAAAATATAGAAAAACTTTATATAATTAAAGTATAAATATTATTTGGTAATGTTATTGTAATAACTTTTTAAAACCGACAGAGCATTAATAGATCCATCAGAAAGTCGGCTTCTTATTTTGGTAAGAAAACACTTTCGTTTTCAACAGAAGTTGGCCTCATGGTCAAAAGGGCTTCGAAAATCAATCAATCATTGGAACTAGGAATTCCACCTTGTTGCAATATTTAATTCAAGGCAAATTTCTTTATTATGTTTAGCCATAATTTAATTATACTTCGAGTTTTTCTAGCACTAATTTGTATTTAGTGTTAATTACAAGAACACTTCCATCAGAATCATTTTCAACTTCATCTTCGAAATCTTCACTATCGCTGATTTCTAAATCAATATTTTTGGTTCAAATGTGGTCTTTTTATATAAAATATCAACTACCACCAAATGTATTGCATAACTGAAACAAAATATGCAATCAACTGGACTTTGTCTTACAAATTTTTTCATTACATTTGAACCATCAGTTATTGTGCATACTATGTGCTTTTCAAAGTTTATTTTATACTCATGATGACGAATTTCTAAAGCTCTACTCTTTCCAGGTATATAAACCATTCCTAAGTTGTAGGTTTTATCTTAACCATATAAGCAGATATTGAGGTACCTTCTATTTTTTATACTGGTCCATTCGTCCATTATTAGGAAAAATCTACAATTGTTTTTTATCTGAGAATCGATGTTGCATTTTATTTTATTTATTCTCTTCTATGGATTCAGTATTTATGAATTGTTTATTATGTATAGCTTTTAAATGACGTATCAGACCACTTGTGCTTCTTACCTTTCAACTAATTATTTTGGAACACAGCGAGCAAACGGCAGTATCAAATGTTTTCTTTTTAAAATATTCTCACACGTAAGATTTTTTATCATTCATATAAATACACAAAATTATTCACATATATCATATATTTTGTATGTCCCCGTTTATACGAGAAACATTCTGAAGGGAAACGTTTTGAATTCTCTTTTGTTTTTTCCATTCGCGTTCACACAGGCGAACATTTTGTCGTCAACATTCCATTACTATTGTTATTGTAAAGAAGTAAAGCTAATAAATATCAACAATGCGAATATGACCACAAAGCGTATCGACGAGTACCGAAGACAAAAACGATTCTCTCTTCCCCACTCGTAATTTGTTTCCCATCAAATTGTTTCCTCGTATAAACGAGGACTATATGTATTTAGGTATATGTTTACCTTAAGAACGTAGTACTTGCAAAAAATGTTCTAAAAACAAATAAACACTAACAACGGGTGTCAATAAGAATCAGCTGCTTTCATAACTAAAAGAGAGTTACCATATAATGCACTTATAAAAAAATTGCCGGGTATTCCCGGAACAAAAAAAAATTCCAATCTCGCAATCCCCGGAAATTTTGCGGGAATTCCCAGCAATTTTTTAATAATTAATAATTTTTTTGCAAATAAAAAACTCTAAACTTAACATACCGGTATATATCCCTACACCATTATCAAAACCCCTACCGGTCTTAACTGTGGCAATGAAATCTAGTTCTGAAAGTATATACTTCGTTTTTGGCTCTCCATATTTTTAAGAGAACAAAAAACATCAAATTTGGTTTCATCGTTAAATAAGATATTATTCCGGAAAGAAACATTATGTGTTTACTTTTTACGTAATCAAGGCGTTACTTTTGCTTTACTGCTGTATAAAAGACTCCTTTATTTGAAATATACCATTCTATTTGCATGTACTTATATACTTCAATACACTGGCCCTGACGCTAACATCTGGTGCAACTAAAATTTCTTATGAAAATGTAACATCACTATTTGATGGAATTTTCTTTTCATTTATTTTATAGATATAAAATATTGGTAGATATGGAACTCCATTTAAGGATAATTGTCAGTTTGACATAAAGAGGGCGTTAAAAATAAGATCGTTGTTGAAAGTGTTGAATAAATAAAAGTAAAGTTAAATAAGTATGATAATTGTGTATTGTGAGAAGAAATAAACGAAAACAATTAATTCGTTTTCTCTCATGTATTTTATCTGCAAAAAAGCAATAATATTTAATTTAAACAAAAGATTATACTGTCTAAGATCTTTTTAATGTAATACGTAAAAGAAACTATTTTTAAGAATTTATAAATATTTTATTTTCTTTAAGGCTAAACTTGAAACAAAAGCATTAAAAGCGAAAAGGCCTGGATTTACTGATGAAAGATATCATGAAACGTCGTACTATATTGAAAATGGTAAAAGATATAACCTTTTATTTGTTCAAATCTCTAAGCAATGTTCTATTTACTCGATTGTATTTTTTACTAGGTTTACGAAAAGTTTATCCATATTACTTTACATTTACTACGTTTACCAAAGGACGTTGGGTAGGAGAAAAAATCCTTGACGTTTTTGCCCGGGAATTTAGAGCCCACCCAGCAGAGGAATATGAACGTTGCATTAAATCTGGAACTTTGACGGTTAATTATGAAAAAGTCCCTGTTGATTACAGGTTGAAACATAACGATTTATTGGCAAATATTGTTCATCGGTATGTATGAGATATATATATATATATATATTAATAAAATAATACCAAAATTTATAAAATCTTGATTCAAGAAATGCATTTAACATTGTAGTATATTGATTAAATTTACAAATTAAAAAAAAATTACAAATTTTTGTTCAATTCTACTTTAAACAAATTAAGTTTAAAAATAAAACATTTTAATGCAAACTAAATAATTAATATCACCAAAAGACAATAATAATCTGAAGTTTACTAAGACAAAAAAATATGATACATATGATAAAATTTTCCTAATACACATAAACTTCACAGCTTAGTCGATATATTAATTTGTAATTAGTTTTTATTACCAGGGAAACAAGAATATTCTCTGAAAATAAAAAATATGTTTTAAAAAGCTGGAGTTTATTCTTGGTAATAAAAAAGGTTTACACAACAATTCAATACCTTTTGGTGTTATCTAAAGATATGTATAAAAAATTATCAATACAAAAAGCAATACAACAGGATAATAAAATAATCAAAAAATATACTTAAATTTCCAAGGAGATATGAATACATAACTTAAAATTTTTGGTAAAATAAAGCATAATTTTTTATTGGTATGTATTTATTTGTTGTTGCAATAAACCACAAAACATTGACTCTAATTTTAATTGCTCTATCAATCTTCGATTAATAAAGTCGAAAAAAGAAAATGCCAAAAAGGGTTTTAAAACGTCGGCGTAAATATGTATTTTATCAGGGTGCGTTTAAGCTGCTTTTTTAGAATAAAAACCTTTATTGTTATTAAACACGATCGACACAAAAAAAATACAAAAGCAAAAAAAAGTACTTTATCGTGCCTTTATAGGTGTTGTGCAGAAAGCAGTGCATTTACTAAAAAGGTACGCATATTGCTGAAAACAGTACGTCTGGCTTTCTATATTTAACTAATGTGAGTCCATTGGTTTGCAGTTTTTAAGTATCTTTACAATGAAACCGAAGTTTGCTGCAATAAAAGTCCATCACTTAATTTTTTGTATTTACATTTTAATGTATTGAGACTCCGCATAGTTTAATGCGCTCAGAACTTCTAAGATCTTTCATAATTGTAAGCGTAGTAATTGATATTTAAGTTTTCCAACTGGATCGGGAGGCAATGGAAGGTCTGGATACATTTCTTTTAAAATTTCAACTCTATTTGGAGCTATAAAAACTTTCTTTCCATTTACAGAACTTTGTTTACATTTTAGTATTGATCTGTAACACGTTCGCATCAGAGATCAGCAATGAATACTGGTAACATGAGTATACTCGAGTCATGATTTATTAATTCTTAAGACCATAACATAATATATGTGGTTTCGCTTACTTAAGCTACGGGCAAAAACTCAACGAAAAGTCTGTCAAATATTTAACCAACTTTTAGGCGCTATAATGTACTTTTTGAATAGTTGTGTTAGTGAGAACATGAAAATTGAGAGTTGAGTTAAATGGATAATTACCATTAATAATATCTAAATAAATTTATTTTTATTAAAGATATAAAAATTTTATTATTTTGTGTAAAAATTTAAGTATTATCAGAAAAATAACAGTTTGAATAAAAATTTAAAAAATCTGCATATAAATAACAAAAGCAAGAGCATCCATTGCATAACGTGTTTCCTTTGCTATTGTTTTGCATATAACATACAAACAGCTGAAAAAAACAGCTAGAAAAAACTTATCAGCGGAATCAAACCGGATAATCACACAACAGAAGGAAGTCATTTACCTACAACACATAACAATCAAAAGACCGCATCGCTAAATGCCACTTAACATTCCGGTGTAAGCAACTACGTTCTTCTTGGCACTGTAAGGGTTATTGTGAAAGCAAACGGGAAAGAAATATCATGCAGAGCACTTCTCTATTCTGGTTCACAACTTAATTTCGTTAGAGAGCGTTTAGTAAAATGCTTGGGCATTTGAAATTTAAAAATTTTAGCTTAAAATCTGAACAAACTATGAAAAAGTAAACAAACGTTGACAGCTCAAAACTGTAAACAAACAATAAGCAAAAAATATACATCTGTAGACTCGCAAGTACCTTATTAAGTTATACATAAGCTTATACTTATAAATACATGAGTGAGTAGATAGGTAGGTAGGTGCGAATGGCGATACCGAAGTACCCCACCCAGAGACCCATTGGAAAGATCTTTCCCTGAAAAAACAATAAGAGAGACCCCACAATCTCCTCTGTTCCTCCATTCTACGACGGACCCAGCTATCTTCCAAACTCCCAAAGAAACCAAGCGGCGGTCCACTTCTTCTGCAATTCCCCGAATTCCAGTGTGCTCCGGAGCCCAGCACAGTTTTACACAGCACAATCCTGTACAATGCAACCGCCTGACTGTCCATGTAAAAGACCACACCCTCTCTCCCTCAGCAGCCAAGTTGCGAAAACGCTCAGCTGCTCTGAGGACACCAAAATTCTCAGCATGAAAAACGCTGTACTCATCCGGGAGTCTAAAAGACAGTTTAATGTCACTGTCCACAAGGTAGACCCCTACCAGTGCGATCCTCGTTCTTAATTCCATTTGTAGAAATGGCATGGCCATTCTAGTCTATCAAGCATCTTGCCAAGACTCTGTCCAGAAAAACTGCCGAAGGGCATCCACTAAAGTCGCATTTCCTGACCCTGTAGTGCGTAGAACCAGCGTGGGTCACCGAATGCGCACCCCAGTACAGCCCCCCAAAATGGCAAAATGTTCGTAATTCAGAGCCTTCGCCAGGCCTCCTTCCAAAACCCTTAAGAAGCTCCTAGCAGCCCTCCTTTTCACTGCAACCTCCAGGGAGTTTATAATAATATCCAGCTCAGCCTGAGGAGTAGTGATAGATATGCCCATAGCAACACACCTGTGCACCTTGTCCAGAAGCCTCCTCCGACTAGCATTTTCCTAAGCCATCCACATACAGCCATAGGTGTGGACAGGTATGACTATGGAGCTATAGATCCACTCACCATCGCCGGGCGAAGACCACATCTCTTACCAGTGGCACTTTCAACCGCATAGTAGGCATTGAAACTCTTATTCATTTTCAGAAGGGTATTTTCCACCCAAGAAAACTCCTAAGAACTTGGCCCCATCAAACGGTCTTAACATAATTCCATTTAACATAGGTAGTTCAAACTTCTCCAATTTATAGCTCCTAGAGAATAGAACTAGCTCAGACGTTGAAAGATTGATGTTAAGATCTCTAACGAACGCCCAGGAAGAAAACTTGCCAAGCGTCGACTGCATGACCTTGCTAACGGTCGGGGAAAACTGCCCCAATATGAGAATCACCAGATCATCCGCACAACAAATCACTTTCTTCCTCAAACCGGCTGAGTATGCCATTTACAACAAGATTCCAAAGTAAAGGCTAAAGTACACCTCCTTGAGAAATATCGCGAGATACTAGTCTCTCAAGGCGTATCTCACCAAGTTTCGAGCAATCCTATCCTTAAGTACGCTAATTATCCACTCAACTAGGAAATCATGGACGCCAAAGCCAACCAGTGCTTCCCTAATCACCACACTTTTAACATTATTGATGGCACCTTCAATAACCAAGAATGCTGCAAGGGTAAAAATCCCATAGTGCAGACCTCTCTCAATGTGGCCTACATGTAGGCATGTTGAGCCCCACTAAAGGTCCTCCTATCGATCCTGCTCTTCAAATGCAAAAAAGCGATTCATTGCTGATCTCTAGTTCGCATAAACCATGTAGTCAAAAAGTTGTGCAAATGTGAAGTGACTGGATTGGCTCTGTTCAAAACAACTCTTAATTAAGAATTTTTGGCTTGCTGCTTCCTTGTCACAATGTAGAACACTATATTAATATTTGCGACATTTATTCCAGTGACATCAGTTGTTTCATCTACTAAAATTCACAAAGTTTTGTCTTTTATTCATTTGCGTATGAAGGGGATGTTGAGCACCAAGCAACGGACTGATTGGCTTTAACTTGGTAAAACTCAGTACCTATCTTGAATACTTCTTCATCTCAAGTGGACACATACCTCCTCGTGGTGTCACCTGAGTAGTTACTTTTGACACCCGTTGAAATTAGTAAGCTAATAGTGCCACGCGTACATCCAAAGAACGTAAAAAGTGGTTGAAGCGTTCGACTTGTAATCCGCCTTCACAAAAACCTACCTAAGAATTAGAGGAAAACGGATCATCCTTACTGTTGACGACCACCGCAAACGAAATACGGACCATGATTTAAGAATCTGCTCTTGCAATATTTGCACTCTGTATAGGGTAGATGCATCGATCCAATTGGCGGACGTACTGGATAGGTACAAAGCCGATATCAGGAAATACGATGGAATGGGCATGGAGTCAACAGAACACCGAAAGATGATATTATACTACAGCTGCCATAACACGAGGCTCGAATTTGGTTGCGGGTTTGTTGTTAGTAAGTAAATCTCCCATCTGGTCTCAAGGTTCACACTGGTGAACGAACGCCTAGCAACAATCTACATTCGGCGCACAATATTTTATCAGCTTCATATGTGCCCACGCCCCGAAAGAGGATAAGAACGAACAGAACAAGGATATTTTTTACGAACACTTAGAACGAGTATACGACCGCTGCTCCAGCCATGACATTAAAATTGTTCTTGGTGATTTGAATGGTAAAATTAACAGGGAAAATATCCTTGGTCCAACAGTCGGAAAATGCAGTCTTCATAAGGAAACATGCGATAACTAAATGAAACCAATAGACTTCGTCGCGGCAAAAAATATGATTATCAGTAGCTCCCGATTTCCGCATCGAGACACCTCACCTGTCACCTGATCAGAGCACTAAGAACCAAATTGATCATGTTGTGATAGACGGCAGATAAAGTTCCAGTGTGTTAGATGTAGTACGCTCGATTCGGGATGCCAAAATCGATTCAGATCACTACTTAGTCGCAGTCAAGTTTCACACATGGTTAAGTGTAGCGAGAAGCTTACGGATTGCCACACGGGGAAATTTGGCGTCGCAAAGCTGCGAACACAACAGACTACCACCGCTTACACAACTCGACTGTCCCAACTACTACAAGAGAGCACTCTTCGTCCCTATGATATTGGCGCACAGTGGCAACATATTGCCCACTCCTTGGAAAATTCTGCTGGAGCTCTACTTGGTTTTCAAAATCCTTCAAAAAGAAACCCATGGTACGAACAGGAGTGTCGCAAGGCTATCGAAGAGAATAACGCCGATTATATGGCAATATTGCAGGCTGTAGCGACACAAAGTGCGCGGGAGAGATATCGTGAGAAGAGGAGAGAGGAGAAACGTCTTTTCCGTCGTAAGGAAAACGAAATGGAAAGAAATGAGTGTAAGGAAATTGATATGCTAAGGAGTCGAAATAAAATCCGAAAATTATACCAAAGAATACGGCGACAAACAGATGGCTTTGGTACAGGTATTTACTCCTGCAAGGACGAAAATGGTAATCTGAAGGATCATTTTTCCAATCTGTTTGTATCTGATGAGAGCGGCGATGTTGAAGATACCAATGTTGCAATCGAAAATGATGGTGTTGAGTGTACACCACCTAGCCAAGATGAAGTCAAAACAGCAATATCTCGACTGAAGAATAATAAGGCTGCCGGAGTCGATGGATCGCCGGCTGAGCTGCTTAGGACTGGAGGCGATGAGTTGATAAGTTAAAAATGATAATACTGTGACCCTAACTGACACGAGATCATCAGTTAAAATAGGAAAGAAACTTTCCGAATACCAAACGAGCTTTTAGGCATGGCGACAGTTTGTCGTGTGATCTGCTTAGTATCCTGTTGGAAAAGATCTTACGCGATGCAGCAGTTAATACAACCCAAGAGGCATATGCTTCTCGCGTATGCCGATGATATTGTTAATATAGGCCGAACTTTACGAGGTAAACTGCTGCTTTTGCAAATATTGAAAAGGAATCGATGTTGGTTTCAACGAAGTTGTTGGTTTCGACGTACAAGGAATCCACTCGACTGGGCCACCATATGAACGTTGGCAACTACAGCTTTGAGATTGTGGAGGAATTTTTCTATCTTGGAACCGCCATAAACAAAACTAATAACATCAGTTTGGAGGTAAGACGGAGAATTATACTTGCTAACAGGTGCTATTCTGGTCTACACAAGCAGATTAAAAGCAAGGATCTCTCTCGGTGAACAAATATTACACTCTACAAGATGCTGATACTATCCTTGCTATTATACAGAAGCATGGGTACTTGCACAAGCAGATGAAGATACTCTTGGTGTATTCGAGAGAAAGATATTCCGTAGAATTTATGGACCTGTCTGAGTTGTTGCAGAGTATAGATGCCGAATTAATCATGAATTGTATTAGCTTTACGACCACATTGATGTAGTTGGACGCATTAAGGTGCAACGACTGCGGCGGCTTGGCCATGACGTGCGTATGTGTGCAAATGCTCCGGCGAAAAGGTGTTTCGAGCATGTACCTGAGGGAAGGCGCAGAAGAAGAGGGGTAAAACTCCGATGGAAGAATCAAGTTGAAGCCGATCTTCCAAAACTTGATGTAAAAAATTGGAGGATCCGCCCACAGGATCGAATCGCTTGGAACTCGATTCTGATTCAGGCTAAAGTACGTAAGGTTGTGATATAGCCATCTAAGAAGAAGTATGTCCTCTAAGAATTTATGGTAAATATTCTTCACATACAAACACATTTTAATGTTAGATGCTTTCTGATAGCACTTTATAATTTATATATTCATCAAAAAATTTATGATCCTGATAAGCGGTAATAAACATAATTGAGATATATGAAGATGGTGTAATAAATTTCAATTGACAGATAATTCAAAAATGCCATGGCTTGAACAGAATGTAAAACAATAATTTTGTTTTCGCTGCAAAAATATTTTAGAACACAATAAATCCAAATATTTGCTTAAAATGCTCTTAAATACGATAGAAATATCGAATACATACTCTTAAAATTAAAATATGCAAAGTATGCACTAACATATCACTACTAGAATTTATAAAAATTAATGAAACGGATAAATATCCTACATGCGACTTCATTGCTCGCATGAAAAAAATATGCAATTGTATATTCTGGTTTCCCTGTTTATTATTTTATCAATCAGATAACAACATTTATAATTTATTTCAAAATTTCACCTGTGAATAAATATGTACCCAGTCAAAATTAACCATGTTTCCTTTCTACCCGTCACACTCTTTTTGAAATTACATATTCAATCTAGGTGTTAATGTTTTATTTAACCATCTCATGCACCAAATGTTAGAGCAGCTTTGTCTTTCTTTTAACTCTGTTTTCAAATAAAATAAAAAACAAACAAAAGTTCAATTTACACTCGAAGCGTAGATTTTTAAAAATGTAGTACATATAAAACATGGCGCATAATCGAAGTAAAAAAAAACAATTTTTTTATTAGAAGAATAGATTTAATATATTTATATATTTTTTATATTATATATAATGTATTTTGAAGTATTTCGAGGGCTTTATGCTTATATATCAACTTCCATAGGATTATTTCATAGTTTTCTCCATTTTATATACTTGAGTTGCCCTTTTTGTAACTCCACCTTAATTTCTAGAGTCCTCAGAAATTGTATAGTCTATTTGTTTCAGCTCTGAGCGCTGATTTTCTGATTCGCCGGGCAGCTCAGCCCTCTTTAAAAACATTACCAGAAATGTTCGCTTCGTTAGCATGAATTTTTATCAATAGCATTTCAGATTAACCACAACAAAACGCAAGAATTTGTTGCATTCCTCTTGCTGTTAAACACCTTTATCGTTTCGTAATTGACTAAATGTACAAAAAGGCGGTAAAAGGCTGGAAAAGAACGCAAATAGTGATGTTGCATATAAACAACAAATGCATGAAAGAGTTAACTGGATCAGTAAACTAAATACAAAATAAGGGAGCTATTGAGGACTAGCTTCAGTCTGGTGTGGAGAGAAAGTTCAGTTTTTTTTTCAACCAAATTCTAATCTGATTACACATTTTTTTATTATAGATCCCTATCTATGGTGATTTCAGGTGTAAGGACAACAAGGTGTAAGGACACTAAGGGTTAAATAAAATATTACTGGGTTAACATAATCTAATCAAGTTTTCCATCTGTCAGATATTGTTGACAGAGGTTGCCTCCAAACCATAGGCAAAATATACATCGAACCCCTATTAAATTAAAATACAATCAATTCAAGCGCTAATCAAATAGAAAACACTCGATAATTTTAATTCAACATTCCATTTGAAAATAAAATTACATCTCACTTGTACCACTAAAGCAGATTTTGACAAAGAGCTGTTCTTCTCTTCTGTTTTCACATGTACGTAATCACACACATAGGCAAAAAATAAACAAAGAGAATTAAAGAGAAAACAAGTGGAAAAACACAGTGCAAAGTGGCCTGAGTGAGAGACTCTCAATTAATACCACAATTGTAAAATGCATTAATATTAGTTTGTTGAACACTGCTCTAAACTGTCAACTCAAAATATGTTAATTTTCACTTTTTGTGAATACAGTGGCCAATATACAGTACTCATATCTATCCACTGTAAAATTTTACAGAATTTTATCTAGTCTTTCACAAAAAATACGCTTATTACTCCTTTTTGTGATATAATTTCATATTACAAAGTATAGTTTTTTACCTCTACTGAAAATTTGAATTGTAAAATTGTATTTTAGGTTTAAAGTCTGGTTTATCGGCTACACGCTGAAGAGTGGATTATTTAATGAATATCCTAGAATAACCACATATATTGGTCAAACAATAAATGTATGTTACCAACCTAACGTTTTTAAAAAGCAGTAAGGTTTGCGAATTTCATAAAATTTAAACTATGCACATATGTATGTATATGGTTTCGTATTAAATTTGACTGTTCTTTCATTAATATATATCCAAAATTTTTCAAAAAGTTTACAGGTTAATTTTTATTTTTTTTACATTAAAAAAAAAGTTTAAATGTTGCAAATTGAATTTATTTACAGACATGAAGTTCCAGTTACTAGTCAACCAATCACAGTAGTTCATATGGACGACGATATTGTGGTTGTCAATAAGCCGGCATCAATACCAGTAAGTGGCCTTAAAGGCTGTCATTTTATAATTTTTTAATTAAACCACATATATTTAAATAATATCTAACATTTACTAACAATTCTGCCTTTTAAAAATACCAAACATTGAAAAAATCATTTATCATAGTTAGAACAGAGAGGCTATAATATTTCTACTATACCTAACTTTTGTATAGCACTTGCATTTTTTTTTAAATGATATATTTTAAGATCTAGTGTAGAAATATTTTAAATACATTTATATAAATATACTTGTAATATTTTATTAAACGACATATCTCAAGTTTCGTTTTTTAAAACAATTTAACATATCACAAATATTTGCTTACGAAAATACACTATTTCAACTTTTTTTGACAAAAACCTGCAACGCAAAACGTTAGGGCGTGTTATGTACGTTATGTTATGACTAGCGTATATATACTCGTACATATGTATACATATATATAGATATATTTTTGAACGTAATTATATTGTTACGTTTTTACTTTTTTAAAAGCGTGTTTTTATGCGTTCGTAGATTGTAGTTAAAATAAAATGAATTTTATGTTTAGTTTTTAATTAAAATCCTTTATTCAACACAATTTTGTGCACCACTGCTTGTAACCTTTTACAAGCAATAACAATTTTCTATTCTTAATTACTCCGTCTGTTTACAATTTTGTAAACAACAACACTTACTCAACAGATCTTTCTTCTTAAAGATCTTCCAACCCGATCGTAGTTGTAACTTAGGTTCGATCACAACCTTTTCAACTAGAGGTTATCCACACTTAACTCTCTTTACTGAGTTAGCTCCAACTAAACTGGTTTTTTACTTCACTACTGGCTTCACGAGTTTACTCCTTATAAACTCTCTTCACACCAATAACACATTCGCTGAGTTAACTTTACTTCAACTGCACTCGCTGAGTTTACGACACATCAACTGATTGCTGTTCGCATCATGTGCTTTTTATATGGCTGAGTAAACAACACATCGAAAGCTCTCAAACCTCTCGAACCTCCCGATATTTCAGGTAGATTCCATTTCTTTCTTTTTAGTTCTTTTGTAGCCATGCGTATGTAAACATCTACCTCTTTCAACTCTTAGTGTTTGTTGTTGCTTGTTTATTGTCTGTTACTTGTTTTCTTTGCTGCTTAATTGTTGTTGTTGCCGTGTTATTTTTATTTTCTTTGTCTCTGCTAATAGTTGGTATTATAGATTTGGTTATTTATAAACAGCACATATAGTTGTTCTTGTAGCTTTTGTTTATTTATTTTAGCGTAACAATATGTACGCGTAACAATATGTATATATTATATTATATTTTTGAATAATTCAGCTATAACATAAAAATGTTGTTTTTCCACTAATTTTACCGCAGGGTTGTTGTAGCATAAATTAAAATGGATAATCCACTTGGTCCTTCTACCGAAGTTTCGCTCTTCCCTGTCTGCGCTTATCTCCGTAATTGATACCTAACGCCTTTCTGGCTGGAGCGTTCGTTTTCATAAGACCGGCGTGTCCTAACCAGCACAATCGCTGTATGTAGATGCGCTTGACTACATTTATGTCAAAATACAGCTAATACAGGTCCTGTCAAATACATATAAAGCAATACAAAATCATAATAAAAAGCTTAACTAAACAAAATCATTTAATAAAGTATTTCTAAAAAACATTTAAAAGCATTAAAATTGGACATTTTATACCTCAACTGATATTTTTTCAATTTTAAAACTATTTTTTTTTAAATAGGCCTAACAATAACATCAAAAATTATTTTTTTAAACTTCTTAAATTCTTTAATGTACTACTTAAATGTTTGTCCTAGTTTTATAAAACACTAGCTTTACCAATGCGACGTTGTATATGTATACGTATGCATATTATAAATGGTAGACAAATTCTTTTTTCTCCTTTATTAGCCCATCAAAGTGCAGAATTTGAAAAATATACAATATATATGTATATATCCAACATATTTTATTGGATGATGAATGTAACTGTGTAACTGTGCTCCAAAATTCGACAAAATCGTTTTAGTCATAAACGCGTGAGCAAGAATAATTCAAAGTTTTATTTACATACTTTTGGGGTGGTCATCTTAATAAATTTACAATATGTAAATAATTTTAGTTAAGATACAACAAGTATGTTAGCTCATATAATTAATTTGGCCCGTTTTTCTCCGATTTTAGGCCAATTTTTGAAATATTATACCATACCGCAGTTTTATTATCTAAATCTATATGCGTTCTTAATTTCAACAAATCGTTTATACGTGATTAGCGCACAAACAAACAAACTATACAGAAAAATTTATATGCAGAGTGTTCCAATTTGACATCTCTTTTTCAATAGCAGTTTGACAGTTGCCATGAGTCAACCTGTAACTCCCTCAAGGATGACGAGTAAAAACTACGCCATTAATAAAAATGAAACGATATACGCTTCAACAATGCATTGAAATTATTAAAATTCACTACAAATATAAAAAAATAAAGAAAATTTTGCGGTCACAGCCAGTGTTGCCAACATTTTCTATGGTAAAATCGTCAAAAATAAGAGATTTCTTTGTAAAAAAATCATCAAAATCGTCAAGTGAGCTTTGAAAATCGTCAAAAAATCGTTAAAATAAATCAGGTTTTCTTGCATTTTTTTAACTATATACATATGTACATAACAGTGTAAAATAAAAGTTTTGTTAATAATATTATTAACATATTTATTATTGAGATCCGAATTCACAAACATATACAGTGGCGTGCAAAACAAAAACAAATTTTTACAGATATGTACATACCGAGCCGTAACTGCCAGAAAGCTTTTTTCAATATCTACTTTTTCTTCAGTTATTAAGCTTTTTTCGCTGTCACTCTTATAACCTACTAGTGATATCCTTGTCAGTTAAAATATTTTTAAAGAATTAAATGTATAGGTTTAATATGAACATTAGGTTACCACATTATCTATGTGTATTTACTTTGATTTTGTTAGTTTCAATTAATTTATTTTGTGTTAAAATAGGGCAAAACCCATGAAAATGGCTGGAAGGATTTTAGCACAAATAAAAAAAAATATATTTTCAGCAAGAAAAAAAGCAAAACTACTTATTTATTTTATTTAGAACTAAGTCTTGATAGGGTAACCCTTTTTTCTTAATAACATCCTCACATCTTGGTATACTGTCTATAAGTCTTACGCAAACTTCCTTTGGTATTGCTTAGCATTTCTTTCTAATTTCTGTCCATAAATCAATAAAAAATTTTAGGTTTAACAATAATAATGTGCTACTCTACATCATTCCATGGGTTCACTACAAAACTAATATCTGGTGATTAAGTTGGCCAATTAAAATTTTCGATTGTAGTTTGCTCTAAGCAACACTCCACTGCACGTGAAATTTATTTTGGATAACTATTATACATAAATGCCATATAAGTGGCATGTTTTCCTCTGCAAGTATAATTATTGCGTTGCAAAAGCGTTTCTTTCTAAGCGTACTGATCCATGTGCGTATCTATTTTGATTATAGCATAAACACCGTGCCATGAAAATGCGACCCAAACCAATTCATTTCCGGCACCATGCCTTACTGTCATGGACGTGTACCTGGTGTTGTGTTCCATGCTTGAAGAACGCCATATATAACATTTTCCATAAAATACAAATCGAAAAAATTTTGATTCGTCACTCTAGAGGAAATTTTTCCCAAAAGATTTGCTTTACTGTGTGCTCAAGAAAAATAATTTTTTTTTATGTACCTTGTATAATGCATCCAAGCAATTTTTTTCATGTTTCCGTTTAATTATTTAAGAGGAGAAATATTGTTAAAAACTCTCTTTGAATTGGAGTTGAGAATTTAAAACGGCCTGAAACTAAGGCTCTTTAAATAAAGGAGTGTTTTTTACGAGTTGGTTTTCTAGGTCCAGCGCATTAGGTAATTCTGGTATATGACTAATGGGCTCGAATATGAACTAATACGTTGTACACTATCTTTATGTAGCAGTTTAATTGGGAAACATTTCACAAACGATGATTTCTCTCGAGCTTATTTGATGAATAACTATGCTATGCCTTTAAGCACTCTTTATAAAATGTTTCTTTTTTAATATCCACCAAATTTTTAAAGAGAATTTTAGCTTAACCAACAAGCTGCTGTCCTTAAAACTGGAAACAAACAAACAGTGTGAATTTAAGCTAAAATTCTTTTTGCTACAAATTTGTAACGGTATTTTTTATGACAATGACATTTTAAGAGATGGTGTAAATGTTGTCAATGAATTCATTAATTAAAAAAAACGAACATTAAAAATTATGTTGGTTAAGATTTTTTGGCGGTTACGGCTTGATATATGCACTAAGATTTACACTAAAAAAATATATTAACTTATATCAGTTTTTCCAAAAATTAACCGAAGCAATCAAGGTCTAAAAAAAAGAGGTGTGCAAAACAAAAACAACAAATTAGTATTTCGTTTATAAACCCTTATTTTGTATAACTTTGTCACGTCTACGTGGCTTGAAATCAATAAGGCTATTATGTACGGACTCAAGATACGTTTCCATTCACCTTCTAGATTTTCAAAGATTTCGTTTTGATTTCTGAATCGTGTTCCTGAAATGTTTCTCTTCATTACTCCAATGAGGCTTAAGTCCAGTCATTGTGGCGGCCAATCAATGAATTTAACTATATTCTCTCCAATGAACTCTGTGACTAACTTCGATGCGTGTTTAGGGTCATTATCGCGTTGAAACATCCATCGAAGTGGCATATTCCATTCAGCATATGAAGTTATTTCGTTTCTAAGATGTTTGTGTGCAACAAATCGATCCATTATGCCATGAATTTTCTGTAAGAGCCCTATTCCATTTGCTGAAAAACAAGTGCGTGGTTTGCGTGGATCAAGGCTACTAGGTATACTTCTATACTACTTCTCACTATACTCGATATTAAATTGGATTTTGATTCGTCTCTGAACAGAGCAAGAAAAAAGGTGATTTTATAATCTAAAATCAACAAATCGTCATTTTTGTATTTTAAGGTTTAAAAATCGTTAATTCTAGGAACAGTGGTCACAGGTGGCAAAACCAAAGCGTTTTCGTTAATAATATTATTCGAAAACTTTGTAATTGTATTCTAATAGTTATGTACAAATTGTTGTTTCACTGTGTTACATTATAATGCAGCTATGTAAAATATATGTATGTGTAAGCATTTTTTAAGAACTTTGTATATATGTATGTATATCACAAGTGATCACTTCCTAATAAAACTGTTATTGTTTTCTGTTATTAATGGCATACCCTTGTCTTTACAACTAAATAAATATCCAATGTTTTCGCTTAAAATTACTCGTTTTTTACACATCAAAATGAAACCTCTTATTGCAAAACCCTTTATATGGATAAAAACTGTACTTTCGACAATGCCTAGAATAATCTACTAAAATTGCATTAAATTTTGATTAACTTGTTGATTTGTATTATTTGCTTTACGTATGTGTACTTCGTATATATTAAGAAAACGTTCGTCGTACAAGTTGAGTGACTTGTCTGTTTATATTTAAAACACAAAGAAAGCACACAATTTTTGTTAGTGTTTGAAATGTAAGTAGACAAGTCACTCAACTTGTTAGACGAACGTTTTCTTACGCTCGTCATTTAGAAACAGGCTGTAAATTTCGGCTAATACTGTACAGTTCACATTGTCTTTAATAGGTAAAGTTAAATATAATTCATTTAAAAGTTAAATATAATTCATTAATTATTATATTAATATTACTAAAATTGTATTAATTAAACCTTAATTTAAAATTGAACTACTAAATTAAAAATATACGTATTACAGGTGCATCCATGCGGAAGATATCGTCACAATACTGTAGTTTTTATATTAGCCAAAGAATATAATTTAAAAAACTTGCGTACAATACATCGCTTAGATCGTCTTACTTCTGGGCTTCTTTTGTTTGGCCGTAGTCCTAAAAAGGCAAGACAAATGGAACACCAAATTCGCAATAGACAAGTACAGAAAGAGTATATCTGTCGTGTAGAAGGAAATTTTCCAGAGTAAGTATTTATTATTTATTAAGAAACACAAATGTTATTTGTTTAACCATTTCTTTGTCAACATTATTTGAATTATTCTCTAACGTTCATATATCATATACTATGTTAAACCATTAACTTAAGCTACGGTCACATTTGTCAAATATATGACGAAAAAAACGTAACCACTATTTTAAAGAAACATTATATATGGCTAAATTTCCTTTTATGTCAGCGTTTCTTAAAAAAATTATTTAAGAACAAATAATAGTATCAAAAAATATTTAGATTTTTAAATTACATAATTTAAAAAAAAAATAAGAGGACAAATATTTCTATAAAATAGTGGTCACGTTTTTCCGTCAAATGTTTGAGAAATGTGACCGTATCTACTGATTTATTTGTCTAAATTGCAAAACGATTAAAAGTAATAGAGAAAATTTTATGAAATTTTATTTTTTAGAAAAAAATTTCATTTATATATGTATGTACATCAGTCATTGGTATTTTCCTGTAGTTTGTTGAACTTAATTTTACAATTAAAATTAAATTTTCAATTTTCATTCAAATAATTCAATCTCAAAAATAAATCATATCACATGCTGTCACAAAAATCGCAATTGTCTCATATTTTAAGATCAATACTAATTTCTGAATATTAATAAAAAAAAAAAATCGTTAATATGTAACATTTTGCCAGTCTAATATGTTCATTTATTTATATGAATATAATTAAGAAAAGAAACTGATGTTCTTATTTAATCGCCCTCTTTTAGAATTTTGACAAAATATCAGGATTTATATAACTAAAAAACGGAACTCAAAAAATATTGTTACGTTTTTACCTTTTTAAAAATGTGTTTTTATGAGTTCGTAGATTGTAGTTAAAATAAAATAAATTTTGTGTTTGGTTTTAATTAAAAATCCTTTATTCAACACAGTTTTGTGCGCCACTGATTGTAACCTTCTCACTGGCAATAACAATTTTCTATTCTTAATTACTCCGTCTGTTTACAATCTTGTAAACAACAATTACTCGACAGATCTTTCTACTTAAAGATCTTCTAACCCGATCGTAGTTATAACTTAGGTTCGATCACAATCTTTTCAACCAGAGCTTATCCACACTTAACTCTTTGCTGATTTAGCTCCAACTAAACTGGTTTTTACTTCACTATTTACTTCACGAGCTTACTCTTTAATTCTCTTCACACAAACTGCACTCGCTGGATTTACTTTACTTAAACTCCACTCGCTGAGTTTACGACACATAAAGTGATTGCTGTTCGCATCGATGGCTGAGTAAACAACACACCGAAAGCTCTCAAACCTCTCGATATTTCAGGTAGATTCCATTTCTTTTAATTTCTTTTTAGTTCTTTTGTAGCTATGCGTATGTAAACATCTACCTCTTTCGGCTCTTAGTATTTGTTGTTGCTTGTTTATTGTCTGTTACTTGTTTTCTTTGCTGCTTAATTATTGTTGTTGCCGTGTTATTTTCATTTAGATTGTTGTAGATTTGTTTGTTTGTAAATCGCACGTGTATATTTGTATATAGCACGTTCTTACAGCTTTTGTTTATTTATTTTAGCGATGTAATAGACGCTGTGATGCCCAACCTTATTGTCGTAACACTGCCGCCCACTTAAGCCTGTTCGTCCCGAATAGGCTCATTATTTCCTCTCCCGTAACTTGCTAATCGTTCTATGTGCACTACTTTCATTTTAGTTCTTGGGCTGTTGTTTTTCTGTATTCGGTATACCACATCGTTTAGCCTTTTGATCCATCCCAGTTAGGCTGTAATTTTGGAGATAGCCCTTTCTTCCGCTGTGGATTATAAAGCAGCACTAATTGTCCCTCTTGGAAGCCCTTCGCACAAACTGCTCGATCATAGCTGGCTTTCAATCTATCACGGGCCATTTCTAGTCGTGTATGCATCGTTTCTTGAAGTTTTTTGGGATTTTCACTTTTCTTGGCTTTACCGACTGGTGCTCTCGATTTGTATTGCTGCAGATGATTTTGACTTGTTCTGACTGCATTTTTATTCGCAATACATTCAGTGCACTTCTCTATCTACCCTGCGGCAGCTTGCTTGTATCCAACCCAATAGTAGCGCTGTTTTAATTTTTCAACTGTCATCGCCACGCCAAGATGCCTTCCGCTGGGTTCCTTATGAGACTGCCTTAAAATTTCATTAATTTTCGAAGAAGGAACCACTATTAGATTGGAAGTTGTATTTCCGTCTGCACTTTCCCAGCTTCGGTATAAGCACCCGTCTATCAGTTTTGAGCTATTCTAGCCCAATAAGCCTTTATTAGAGGGCTATCTGCTGATATCTCCTTTCTAGTAGGCCATTTGTCTTCCTCTTTAGCTACTATTACCCTTGCCAGTACTGGGTCTTTCCTCTGAGCCGTTGACCAGTCCCCATTAACTTCAAGACGTAATTGCCTGATGATAATGGTCTCTTTGGCCTTATCACCTGTTTTATCAGCGGCTATCTCACATTCGCCTTTACTCTTTTCACTCGTATAACAAGTTTCACTGTTACGTGGCAATCTCTTCATGTCTCAGCCTCTTTTATGCCGAACACCATTATGTCCAACATCATTCACATTACGACGCTCATTTATTCGTACCCTCTTATGCGGCTCTCCTCCATTGATAGGGTGATGGCTGCGAAATGTCTCTGGTCTTATATAGCCAGTGTTTACCCACTTCTCATGTCTCCATGGTGACGCAAATCTTACTTTATCTCTGCTAATGGTTGCTGTTGTAGATTTGGTTATTTGTAAATAGCACGTATAGTTGTTCTTGCAGCTTTTGTTTATTTTAGCGATGTATTTAATAAACGCTGTGGTTCCCAACTTTATTGTCTTAACAACATGTATATAAAGGAGAATTTTTATAATATAAAAATACTTCTTCTTTATCTATGTGTATATATATATATATATATATATATATAAATATATATATGTATCTATGTATATATATATATATATATCTATATATATGTATATAAATATATATATATATATATATATATATATATATATATATATATATATATATATATATATATATATATTATGAGCTACGAATAAAAACGGGTTTCTGTTCTATATATCCATATGAGGATATGTATATGTTCTATATCCATATGAGGATATATATATATATATATATATATATATATATATATATATATAAATATTATATAATATATATATAGATATAAATATAAATATATATATATATATATATATATATATATATATATATAATATATAGATATATTTATTTTATTTTATATATATATATATATAGATATCTAAAGATATCAACATTAGTACATTTATAGGTATAATCTTTAAAGCATCACCATGTCGATCATCCTGTTATATATATGTTACCAATTGCGTACCTATTTTAAATTCGAATTAACGTAGCTGAATTAATTAGCTGACAAATAGAAATAAATACATATATAAATAAAGGCCTGCATAAGGAAAAAAGAAACTCGTGTTTATTTTATTTGACGCAGTTTAAGAAACTCTAATGTTTTAAAAAGGGTTAAGATATAATATATATAAAGCAGTACTGCAACTAAAAAAGCATGGCGATCTCAAAATCGGATGTCAGGTTACATTAGACAAAACTTATTACCTTAAAAATATATGTGCATATATAAGACTGTTATTTAAGTTTCTTAAATAAATGCTTTCACGTTTTGTTTTTAAAAAACAATTTAATCCAATTGATGCACATTGCCACCCATATACATATGTACATACATAAATTTCGCATAAGCTATTGTGCACAGAAACTTACACAATGTGGAAAAAATAAGTTGTAAAAGCAAACTTTAGTTTTTAAAGTGATCTCAGAATCTTATTGTGTTCTCTTTTAGTTATGTTTTTACATATTTTTGAAATATCGTAACGAAGATAAAAACACGTGGATTTTGATGCGATTTGATTAAACAATGTGGAATTGGTACTACATTCTATTGATATAGCTGCGGGTGTGCCGTTGCAATACTAAGTTGTCAGCTAATGTTTCAATCTGTTGTTATATGAAAAACTTAAATCAAGTAAGAAATATTTTATGGACGGATACAATATATTCAAAGTATTTATTTATAAGTAAAATTAGTCCGTTTTTTTTTTATAAAAAATATCTTGATATTTTTTTAAATAGTATATATCTGTTTTCTCCTCGGATATCTTTAAATTAATTTAAAAGGGATTGAATTAGGCAATTGAAGGACAAAGAGCAAACTATTATTATTTAATTTATATAAAAACGGTAATACGAAGAGATATATGGCAAAAAACTTGTATAAAAATCAAACGGTAATCTGAAAGGTAATCCCAAAGTACACTGAAGTGCACGGATTTGGCAGAAATTACTATTTGAATAAACTTGATGACATTTTTTACGTTTTTATTTACTTTTTAGGGAAATTATCGAATGCAATGAGCCGATCGAAGTCGTTAGCTATAAAATTGGAGTTTGTAAAGTGTCACCAAAAGGAAAAGATTGTACTACAACATTTCAAAAAATTTCCTACAATGGAAAAACAAGTGTCGTGCTATGTAAACCGCTTACAGGACGTATGCATCAAATTCGTGTTCATTTGCAGTATCTAGGTAAGTTTCGATTTTTTTGACTTAGTTCAGTAATATCCCATTGATCATTAAATATCATTAGATTTCTAAAATAGCAACGTAAGTAAAATAAATATGTTTATTAATTGAAAATCAAGAAGTTCCGCCTTCATTTTTTAATCTCAATTAAATTAATTTTAAAAAATCAGCTGCTAAATTTGTTAATATGTATTAATTAGACGACAACTCAAACAGCCCAGGTTCGAGCCCCAGCAGGGGAAAAATTTTATTGCTGTTTTCGGATATTTCATTAAGAGACTTCAACCCCTCCGGACCAAAACATTCATAAGAAGTCTCCCTGACATTCCAGCTTTACCTCTGGCGACGATGACAGTCATCACAAGAATGATCACGATAAACGCCACCTACTGGAAAAACGGCAGGAGCACCATCAACACACTTAGCAAGGATCCTCACCACCAACATACTTAGATAATATACAATACAATGGAGGCGTCGTTTCTAGGCGGCGATAAGTTGGCAGCCCCATCATCCTGGAACAGGCTACAGTAAACTAATCATCTGCTTAGCTTGTAACTAAAAATGATTAACGAAACTGAAACAAGGCAAAATTGTAATGGACAGGAAAATACGACAACGGTCTTTGGCACACGAAATAGGACGCACGTTGCGCAATGGAATGTACGAACTCTTCGTGAAACATAAAGGCTTGCACAACTTGAAGATCAAATGTTGACGTATAAAATCGAAGTCTTAGGGATAAGCGAAATGAGATGGAATTTCAATGGCGAACTTATCACTGCACATGGTAATACCGTACTCTACAGTGGAAGAACAAATGGCGTGGAAAGTGGAGTTGGATTAATAATATCAAAGAGAATAAAGAACTTCCTTCAAACACGGAAACATCGGATCGTGTGATAATGGCTTGCTTCAAGGGTAGAGTAGGACGATATGTTACCAATGTGCAGTGCCATGCCCGAACGGAAAACGCTGAAGAACATAATAAAAATGAATTCTACACACAACTAACACCCACGCTCACGGAAATTCGAAGCGGTGATATCATCATACTCATGGGTAATAGAATTGTACCAGACATTTCAACTAGCCATAGGTGGCTCCATCTTCCCGCATAAGGAAATACACAAGTATACCTGGACGTCCCCGAGCGGCAATACGCGCAATCAGATAGATCACATATGCGTGAGCAGAAGATGGAGAAGCTCTTTATCGGATGTCAGAAATAGAAGAGGAGCTGACATCGGCAGTGACCACGAGCTTATCACTGGTGAAATCAAGATTAAATTGAAACGTCAAAGAAACACCATCAGGCACAGAAGACGAAAACGGCACTACCTACAAAAACTCCAAAATGATGCAACCAGGCACGCATTAACCTGGGCAATCCGTGAACGGCTACCAACAAATCAACGTCACTCATGGGAAGATATCAAAGCAATATATAATCAAGTCGCGGAGGAAACACTTGGTGTAGTGTAACCAAATAGAAGAGTTTGGATATCAAAACTAAAACGAAGATTGGAACTAAAACTGCAGCTGAATAGTAACAATACCTTGAGGTAACAATACCATCAGCTGTCAAAACAAGTAAAGAAAGCTTCAAGAAGTGACAGAAGAAAATTCCTGGAACGACTGGCAACAGCTGCAGAAGAAGCAGCTGGCCAGAATAATATGAGAAAACTATACCAGACGATTATATATCTCACTAATCAAAAGTGTAATAGGAACCAAGCCGTTGCTGATAAAAATGGTACTCTAATAGCGAACAATGATGCACAAACACAGAGATGGAGAGAACATCTCAATGAAATTAGTAACGTCACGAACACTACTGAGGACAGCGAAACAGTTGAGAACATGGATGAGGAAAACAGTTTAAGAATATCATGCAACCCTCCCAATCTGAATGAGATAAAAAAGGCGATTGGTAAATTGAAAAATAATAAGGCGGCAGGCGAAGATGGACTATCAGCGGAAATTCTACGGGTTGACATCCAAACCACAGCTGAAGTTCTACTGCCTCACATCACATCAGTATGGGAGGAGGAGAGGCTGCCTCCTACGTGGAAGAAGGGCATCATTGTAAAATTACCAAAAAGTGGCTGTAATAATTGGAGAGGAATTATTCTACTTAACACCATATATAAGATACTTGCAGTCATAATACAGGGGAGGCTTCAGACTTAACAGAAGCTGCGTAGATCAAGCCAACACTTTACGAATAATCATTGAAGAGTTTGATTACATGGAGTCTCTCACGCCAACTCGAATACTTGCATTATGCGGATGTCATTTGTATACTTTCACATAAGATTTCTAATATGCAGTCGAAACTGGAAGACCTGGAAAGATTGGCTCGTATTGTTGGGCTTGAGATCATCAAGAAAACCAAGGCCATGAGAATAAACAATACGAGCACGGAAAACATCATGCTACAGGGTCAGCCAGTCAGTCGAGTATGTCGAATATGTAGATAGCTTATGCTATCTAGGAAGTACAATGACTACAAACGATGGCGCAGAAACAGACGTAGATAACAGGCTCAACAAAGCGAGAGCGGCATTTGGACAACTGCAGTCAGTATGGAAAAGCTCACGTATATCCAAACGAACTAAGCTCAGAATATTTAACTCATGTGTTAAATCTGTACTGCTGTATGGCAGTGAAACCTGTCTTGTATCGAATAACATCACAAAAACCTCCAAGTGTTCATTAACAAGTGCCTCACAATCATATGCAGAATAGTCTGGCCTAACACCATAAGTAACACAGAACTGCGGAGCATGACAAATGAGGAACTCATACTGAAAGAGATAAGGAAACGAAAGTGGGGATGGATCGGTCACACCATCCGAAAAAGCCCATAAAGTATCACTAGAATGTCACTCCAGTGAAATCCTCAAGGCTCAAGAAATCATGGTCGACCAAAAAACACCTGGAGACGCACAATTATTCAAGAACTGAGACAGAACAACCTAAAATGGGAAGAGGCAGAGTCAATACCTGTAAACCGTGTTAGATGCTTTGTTGAAGGCATATGCTTCCAAGAGGAGTAACGGAAAAAGGCGACCCGTGCGAATCTTTCGCACCCCAAGTGGTTTGTTACATAATATAGTGAAAATATTAAATGCAAATATTGGTGACATCAATGTATATATATTTATATATATATATATATATATATATATATATATATATATATTATTAATATAAAAGAGAGTAACAAAGTCAATCGTTTTAAATTGATATAAATTCATATTTCTTATTAAATAATCTTATAATATTTCTTTAACCGTTTTAGTGCTAAGCAATTTTATCAAAAATGTATGGAAATTTCCATGCATACTTTGATTACTTTAAAGGAAAAAACACTCTCGGACAAATATTGGTTTATCGGCTTAAACTTCAATACAATTTTACACGAGCTTGGCATTTATTTATTAGTCTCTTATTTTTTGGAAATTAATTTATTAGATCCTTTTTATTAGCTCTTTATTTTTTGGTATCTCATTTATTAGATCCTTATTTATTAGATCCTTCTTTTTGGCATCCTATGTACTAGAATCCCTATTTAATAGATCCTTATTTATTAGATACTAATTTATTATAAGATCATCATTTTTTATTAGATCCTCATTTATCAGTATCTCATTCATTAATCTCTCTCCTTATCTAATTTTTAAAATTAAATATCAATCAATTTTAATAATTCTTTTTGTATTATAAAAAAAATTTATTTCTAAATGTGAATAAAAAAAGCTAATCATAAAATATTAATATTATTGTTTCTTTTTTTTTTTTGAAAATTAAAATTTGTAAAAATGATAACTAAACTGAAACTCTCATTTTTCGATACAGACGATCGCAGCGCTTTTGCGCCGTTTAGCATTCAAACGGTTAAAAAACAATATTTGAGGTTATGATATGATTATTGTTTACTTTTTGCCAGCACGAATCTTTAGCAAAAACAAGCAGCCATGAGTTTTCGTAAAACAATTGTTCACTTTCAATTCACACGTATTCTTACGCTCTTGCTTTTAGTCGTGATGAGACAGCGACGAATCATCATTGAGAATGTACGCAAATGTTTTTTTAAGCACAGAACAATAATTTAAAATTTCTTTACGAAATTGCTTTTAGTTGTCGCTGAAACGACGAATGGACATGTGTGGCGGATGCATGTTGATTTATTTTCAATTTTTTAAAACAGCAGGTTTTCTCTCTCTGCAAGAGTATTTTCCATGTTCTCACTAACACAACTACATTTTTACTTTTGAACATCACTGCTTTAAACCCACGATGTCGTGAAAATCCTCGTATAACTGTCCATGAGAAAAAACAGATTCGAATAAATACAATCCTGCATTTTGAACAACTTGTTAATAGTCAGAGAAAGCAATTTCTATAGGATTTTTTTTATCATCCGAAAAGACACAGTTAAATCAGAAGGTGTTTAGTTTTATCGGAATGAATATATTTGCAGTCATAATGTGCTCACCCAAGTGTGCTTGGATTAACTTCGAACCATTTATTAACCCCCTTTTAGCATTAAGGTTTCTAATTAACATTCTAATTTCATTATTCTTTACAATCAATTTGTGAGGTGGTAAGCCGGATGGATTTAATGTATTAAAACATTCTGTTGGTTACATCTGAGCATTGTCTGATTTTTCCCATTGAACCCAATCAGAACTAAAATGAATCTTTTTCTCTCCAAGTAAATTGGAAATAATATGTTCATTCATTTTTGTATAATCATCGATCAGTCAGTTAAGTTAAAATATACAAATAAATAACTAGATACAGAATTGACGTTAAGTAAAATTGATAAACATAACAATTGTATAATAACTACAATATGGATGCTTCAGGACTTTATACGTTTCATTATCGTTACTTTTTGTAGGTCCTTAATCACCGTTACCCAATTTAAGCAACCGTTCCGTAAAAGGAAGATCATTTGATCTTATATTTTGAGTCAACTTATAAAGTTTAACATAAGACCATAAGGGTGATCTATTTACCGATCTAATATATATAATGACTAAAAGATGTTGGACTCTTAGTGTGGACTTTTAGCTTAGTATGCAGAAAATGTCCGTCATAATTTCTTCATTTTCTAAAAGAATAACGTGGTAGTCCGTAATTCCAAGGGCGGGCAAATTTGAGGTTGGGAAGTTAATTGGCTGTCAAATTGTGAAAATTTACTATCAAAATGGTGAAAATTTTACAGTATCACTTCGTAAAATACACTCGTAGTGACCGTCGTGCAGCTAACATAACCGCCGTACAGCAAAGTGTTGAGAATGAGCATGGAACATCAATTCTTCGATATTCGCAACAATTGGGCATCACCAGAGTAATTTTTCTCAACATTTTGCATAAAGATCTTCATCTGCACGCTTATAAAGTTCAACTCCTTCGAAAATTAAAGCCAGCTGACCATTGCTTGCGTCGGGCGTTTGTGAATTTGCTGTTGAAAAACTGAACGAAAACAACGAATTTTTGAACAAAATCATCTTTAGTGATGAGGCCCATTTTCAATTAGGCGGCTGTGTTAACAAACAAAATTGTCACATATGGATCTCACAAAATCCACAAACAGTCCTCGAAAAACTATTACACCCAAAGAAAGTAACCATATGGTGAGGTTTGTGGTATTTTTCCGTATTTTTTCAAAAATGAGCAAAGAAACGCCGTCTCCGTGAATTCTCTCGGCTACCAAACTATGATAACCAATTTTTTGTGGCCATAATTGGCTAATGTTGACATCAGTTACCTTTGGTTTCAGCAGAACGACGCCACAAGCCACACAGTCACCCAACAATTCAGTTATTGCATGAAAAATTTCATGGTCGCGTAATTTGTCGATTTGGCGATGCCAGTTGGCCGCCTTGTTCTTGTGATTTAAGGCCGCTGAATTATTTTCTCTGTGGCAATTTGAAAGACCGAGTTTACGTGAACAAACCACAAACAACTGACACTCTGAAAGATGAAATTCGGCACTGCATTGACGAGATTAGTGAAGCCTTGTTGCAAAATATTGTTCAAAATTTTGTGAAAAGAGTGGACGTCTGCCGACGTGCTAGAGGTGGACATTTGTCCGACATATTTCATTATTTATTTCCATATTTCTATTTTATATTTGTATGAATAAATTGAATTTGTCAAAAAAATTTGCGTTTAAGCCAATTTGCTTCCTAACCTCAAATTTGCCCACCTTTATATAATGAATAAAAGATATTTAAAAGCAAAAACATATTTTAATTTGAATAACACGTTGTATTTACGTTATTTGCGCACTTATTCCTTAAAAGCAATTTGTGGACTCTTGGTGTGGCCGTTTAAGATTTGATCTTTTACAAAATATTTTAGTTTAGTACGCGGGAAAATTCCGTCTAAATCCTTAGTTTTCCAAAAGGATAACGCGGTAGTCCACAATACCAAGGCAACTAAAAAATTTTTTTGGATAAAAAAATTTATACGATGAAAAAAAATTTATACTGCTGAGCAATATAATATAATATAATATAATATAATATAATATAATATAATATAATATAATATAATATAATATAATATAATATAATATAATATAATATAATATAATATAATATAATATAATATAATATAATATAATATAATATAATATAATATAATATAATATAATATAATATAATATAATATAATATAATATAATATAATATAATATAATATAATATAATATAATATAATATAATATAATATAATATAATATAATATAATATAATATAATATAATATAATATAATATAATATAATATAATATAATATAATATAATATAATATAATATAATATAATATAATATAATATAATATAATATAATATAATATAATATAATAT